>PVHT021183551.1:10122990-10181291 GCA_004024745.2 Catagonus wagneri | reverse complement strand
GGAGGGGTGGGGGAGGGGTGGGAGGGAATGGGGATAACTACTGCTTTAATGATGGAATAGCAAGGAGCTCCAACTGTAATGCATGGGGAACTATATCTAATTACATGTGACAAATCCATATATGTACATGTAATCGGGTCACCACATGGTGCAGTTGGAAAATCTGACAGAAATCTGTAAACCAGCTATAATGCAAAAATAAAAAAAAACAAAAACAAAAAAAAGAACAAACTACAAAATAATGAAAGTTCAAATCGTTTTCTCCTTAAACTTAAAACACTTCAAAAAAATTAACTGTACTAAAATAACATTGTTGCTATAGGAATTTATTTTAACCAAATAAAAGTTAACATATTCAGTTGTAAAAAAAAAAAAAAAGGCAAAAGCTGGAGTTCCTGTCGTGGTTCAGTGGTTAATGGGCCTGACTAGTCTCCTTGAGGATGCGGATTTGATCCCTGGCCCCGCTCAGTGGATTAAGGATCCGGCATTGCCATGAGCTGTGGTGTAGGCTGCAGATGTGGCTCGGATCTGGCGTTGCTGTGGCTGTGGCATGGGATGGCAGCTGTAGCTCTGATTCAGCTAGCTAGGATCTTCCATATGCTGCAGGTGCGGCCCTAAAAAGAAAAAAAAAAGTTTAGTGTGATACTTTGAACTTAAGCACACAGTTATAACTCTGCAAGGAGGGCTTAGAAATGTACTTTTTATGTGATCAGCTAAAACTTAAGAGGATTTATTACCAGGAGAGAATGAGGGGGACAGATGTGGGGGTACAATTGGCTGTCTCTCCCACAAGGATTATTGCAAGGATTTGCTTAGATGATACATGCAAAGGATTTGGCATACAAGGAGTACTCGAACTACTAGCTAAAGAACAAAAACAAAAACAACAAAATAACAGAGCTTCCATCATGGCTCAGCAGAAACGACTCTGACTAGTATCCATGTGGACGCAGGTTCGATCCCTGGCCTTGCTCAGTGGGTTAAGGATCTGGCGTTGCTGTGAGCTGTGGTGTAGGTTGCAGACCCGCCTCAGATCCCGCGTTGCTGTGGCTGTGGCGAAGGCCGGCGGTTACAGCTCCTGTTAGACCCCTAGCCTGGGAACCTCCATATGCTGCGGGTGCGGCTCTACATAAAGGCAAAAAGGCAAAACAAAAACAAAAACAAAAATAAAAATAAAAAAAAAACCACGAAGTTTTCTCTGTGTATGTATTCTTGGGAACTATTTGTAGACGGAAAACATTGATCAGATAGGAAAGTGGGGGCTCTTTAGCAACTGACCCTTGGCCACACAACTGAAAGTGGCAGATCCTGTCTGGTGTGTGAGTGGGTCTGCCTGGAAAAGAGCAGAGGGTCATATTGAGGATGCAGTGGGTCAGGGATGACTCTGAGGAGTTCCCTCGATCCTGGGAACCATGGCGACATGATGCCACCGTGGGCAATGCATGGAGGATGTGCTCAGTGACTGCAGTCCTCTAGCACATGGTGTGTTCCCTCTCTTCCAGCCCCGACAGGTGATGGCCACACGGTTTGGTCGCTTTCCTGCAGTTTCTCTTACTCTGACATGCCTCTGCTCAAAAACTCCTTGTTGCTAAGAGAAAAGAGTCCAAACTTGACCTTGCCCCCTTTCTAGCCACCATGCTTCTCTACTTTTTTCCATCAGAATTAGGTGGGCTCACAGTTTGCAGAACTCAAAGGAAGTGTCTGGGTGTGCAGAAGGACTCTATAGTTAGCCTCTTCCTCAAAATGGTAAAGGGTCAAGAAGGTAGTACTGATGCTAAGGAGGTGAAGTGGCAGAGACACAGGATGGCAGTAGACTCCTTGTGTCCTAATGAGTTCTCCACCAAGGGAACTGTTTTGATATAAAGTATCAAAATAGCTGTATGACCCTGTCTGAGTCAATGTAGAAGGCCTCTCCTATTGGGAGGGAGTTTGGACTGCGTTTGTTCATTCATTCATTCATTTATTCACCAAATATTTATTAAGCACCCACTGTATACCAGTAGGCTAAATACTGAGGGTGCAGCAGTTAACAAGACAGATACGCTTCTGGGGCCATTCAGCTTAGAGATTAGCAGGGAAAACTGACCTTAAGTGATTATGCTGATAAATATATAATTACAGGTATTATAAGATGACCCTCAATGTCCCTTCGAGTCAAAGATTTATGATTTCCTGTGCAAAATGCTTAGCTCAGTGTTTGGCACATAGTAGGTGTTCAGTAAATGTTATTACTATAGTTATTCCTTAACCTTGGAGCCTATGGCAATGTTCTCCCCAGAAACTCTATATTGTTTATGTTTGAGTATTACTTATGTGCCATTCAGCCATAGTTTTATTATTAAACTTTGAACTTACCTGGTGACTACAGTAAACATTTTCCCCAGGAGCTACACCATTAATGTACCAAATGACGCTGAACTCATTCAGCTCGTTAAAACTGTTCACATTCATTTGCTTTCTTGCCTATGTTTTGCAAGTCAAGAACACAAATAGCAATTGAAAGGAGAAATCCTAACATTTCTACAGTAATTTCCCATATATTAGTTTATCTGGGCTGACAGCAGCCCTGTGCAGAAAGTGGCAATATTATCTACTTTGGCCAGCTCAGAAAACTAAGGCTGGGAATGTTGAAATGGTTTGCCCCGACCCTGAAAGAGAAGGTTTCTTCCTCCAATTTTCAAAGAGCTTGAATAGAACTCTTGCTGGAAAACCCCTGGGATATCAGCTACTTCTGCTTTCCTTTTTTTTCCTTTTTTCTTTTTAGGGCGGTACCTGCTGCATATGGAAGTTCCCATGCTAGGGGTCGAATCAAGCGGCAGCTGCCAGCCTACACCACAGCCACAAGCAACGCAGGATCCAAGTCAAGTCTGCGACCTACACCACAGGGCCCCACGACCCACTGAGTGAGGCCAGGATCCAATCTGCGTCCTCATGGATACTAGTCGGATTCATTTCTGCTGCACCACAATGGGAACTCCTCTATTTTCCCATTTTACAGAAGAGAAATTGAGGCTCAGGAGGGCGCTGGGACTTGACAGCAATTACATGGCTAGTAAATAAATGGCTGAGCTGATCTAGGACTCAGGGCACCTGACTCCCAAACTCGTCCTAATTCACTCTTTCCCCGTACACAGGGCGTTGGGCCTTCCCCCAACCAGCAGGTGCTGTTAATAATTAAGAGGGTTGGACCTGGGAATGGACGGGGATGGGTGTGGGAGGAGGGGTGGGGAGGAGGAGCCTGCATTTCCCAGGTGAAGCTGGAGGTTAAAGGTAGTCACAGGACCTCAAGGTTACCTAGGGCCCTAGATACTGTCCAGTGTGGGGCCACAGTTAGCTGCAGGGTCCCCTTAAATCTTCAGACCCTCGCCGTTCTCCCATCTCCCCTCCCTAGGCCCCAGACCCTTCTCCCGCCCTGTTTGCTTTCTGCGTCCTGTGCTCCTGGTGCCCCCTTGTGGTTAAAGTATTCACTACAGCACTGGGAAAACTCCAGATATCACGGACTGTGGTGGAACTGAAGGACCCTTAGAGATTACTTTACACAGCGTTTCCGTTTTTCTTGATGGAATCCTGTCTTCTAGACTAGCTTCCCAAATGGATTGCTCATTGACTAGGTCTTTGAATAGGAGTAACATGTGTGGTTGAGAACAGAAAATGACTCCCATCAACCACTCCCAACAGCACAAATGAGAGAAAAGCCTGCCAAGTTTTGTATTTAGACCTATAGCTCTGGAGAAAGATGAAGTCGGATAAACTTTCACCTCGATGAGCCTCAGTTTCCTCATCTGTAAAATGGGGAGAGAATGGTATGGAAAGCACAGTGCCTCGCATACAATATAAAGTACTTAACTTGTATGGTATATAGGAGAGCCATTAAGAGAGCAGATCCTAAGTGTTCTCATCACAGGGAGATGCCTCCTAATGCTTCTGGTGGTGGCGTTGTCCTTAGTGTCTCCATCTCTCCCAGGCTTGTTTCCCCTGCATTCTCTACCTGGTACCATAGGAATTTACTTCACTTGTTCCAGGTCAGAGGCTCAACTTGTGATTCGGTGTGGACAGCCATTCTGAGCTGGGAATGGTTCCCTGGGGACATCCGGCTGCAGATGAAATTGCCCATCTCTCATCACTCCTAACAAGGAGGACCATGTATATAGGATGTACATTTCAAAGTGTCCCAATAGCATTGTGTTCAGCCTGGCTAATGAAGGATTTCAGCCTTTGGCAAAAGAAAAAAAAAGGCAGGGTTATTTAAAACCAAACTGCTTCACTTAAGAATGATGGTCTTGGAGTTCCTGCAGTGACACAGTAGGTTAAGAATCTGACTGCAGTGGCTCAGGTTACTGCAGAGGTGCAACTTTTGATCTCCCACTTGGCATAGTGGGTTAAAGGATCTGATGTTGCTGCAGCTGTAGCACAGGTTGCAGATGGGGCTCAGATTTAGTCCCTGGCCCAGGAACTTTCATATGTCATGGGCCTGAAGAATAAAACAAGAATTATCACCGACACTGAAGATATACAAAAATATCATAAAGAATACTATGAACAGTTATATGTCAACAAACTGGACAATGCGGAAGAAACAGACAAATTTCTAGACACATGCAACTTGCCAAGAATGAGTTAAGAAGAAACAAAAAATTTGAAGAGACCGATCACTAGAAGGGAAATCGAATTTGTAATTAAAAAACAGAAACAAAAAACTCCCGGCAAAGTCCAAGACCAGATGGCTTCATGGGAATTCTACCAAACACATAGGAAGAATTAATGCCTATACTTGTCAAACTATTCCAAAAAACTGAAGAGGAAGGAATACTACCAAATTCATTCTAGAAGGCCATTATCACACTGATACCAAAACCAAAGACACTACCCAAAAGGAAAATTATAGGCTAAATAATTATAAGCTAAATATATTATAGGATTTTTAGCTGCAGGGTCCCCTTAAATCTTATAAATATAATCTAAATATATTATAAATATAATCTATAAATCTTAAATCTTATAAATATAATCTAAATATATTATAAGCTAAATATATTATAGGACATATATAAGCTAAATATATTATAGGATTGTGTTGTGTGTGTGTGTTCCGTTGTGTGTGTTTTGTAATTAATTTTTAGGATAAATATATTCATCTTTGATAAATATAGATGCAAAAATCCTCACCAAAATATTAACAACCCTGATCCAACAATATATAAAAAGGATCATACCATCCAATTGGATTTATTCCAGGGTCACAAGGATGGCTCAACCTCCACAAATCAATCAATCATTTCACAAATTAATCACTACATTAACAAAAAGAAAGGATAAAAATCATATGATCTGTATGATCATCTCAATAGATGCACAAAAAACATTTGACAAAATTCAACATTCATTCAGGTTAAAAACTCTCATCAAAGTAGGTAGAGAGGGGACATATCTCAACATAATAAAATCCGTCTATGGCAAACCCATAGCCAATGTAATAGTCAAGGGTAAAAAGCTGCAAGACTTCCTGCTAAATTCAGGAACAGGACATGTATGCCCACTCTTGCCACTTCTAATGTGTTATTGGAAGTGCTAGCCACAGCAATCAGAGAGGAGAAAGAAATACAAAAGTATCCAAACTGGAAGGAAAGAAGTAAAACCATCCCTATTTACAGATGACATGATACTTTATACAGAGAACCCTAAAGTCTCTGCCTTCAAACTATTAGAACTAATAAATGAACTCAGCAAGTTTGCAGCATAAAAATTAATATTCAGAAATCTGTTGTGTCTCTATACACTACTATAAAAATATCAGACAAAAAAGTAAAAAAAAAAATCCTATTTAAAATCACATCAGCCGCAGGTGCGGCCCTAAAAATGACAAAAAGGCAAAAAAAAAAAAATCACATTGGACTTCCCTTTGTGGCTCAGTAGTAACAAACCTGACTAGTATCCCTGGCCTTGCTCAGTGGGTTTAGGATCCCGAGTTGCTGTGGCTGTGGTGTAGGTGGGCAGCTACAGCTCTGATTCAACCCTTAGCCTGAGAACGTCCGTATGTTGTGGGTGTGGCCCTAAAAAGACACACACACACACACAAAATCACATCAAAAAGGATAAAATACCTAGGAATAAACTTAGACTAGGAGATGAAAGACTTATACTTTGGACACTCTGAAACACTGATAAAGAAAACTTAAGGTGATACAAAGGCATGGAAGTGATCCTCGACTGGGAGAATTAATATTGTTAAAATGGGCACCCTACCCAAGCAATCTACAGATTTAATGCAATCCCTTTTTTTTTTTGTCTTTTTGCCTTATCTGGGGCCGCACCCGCGGCATATGGAGGTTCCCAGGCTAGGGGTCTAACAGGAGCTGTAGCTGCTGGCCTTCGCCACAGCCACAGCAACGCAGGATCCGAGCCGCGTCTGCAACCTACACCACAGCTCATGGCAATGCCGGATCCTTAACCCACTGAGCAAGGCCGGGTATAGAACCTGCAACCTCATGGTTCCTGGTCAGATTTGTTAACCACTGAGCCATGACGGGAACTCCTAATACAATCCTTATCAAATTACGTATGACATTTTTCACAGAGCTAGAATGAAGAATCCTAACATTCATATGGAAACATGAAAGACCCAAATTACCAAATCAATCTTAAGGAAAAAAAGAACAAACTTGGAGGTATAACTCTTCCAGACTTCAGGTTATTCTACAAAGCTACAGTCATCAAAACAGCATGGTCCTGGCACAAAAATGGAAACATAGATTAATGGAACAGAATAGAGAGCCCAGAAATAAACCCAGGTACCCACAGTCAATTAATCTACAACAAAGGAGGCGAGAATATACGTGGAGAAAAGACAAGCTCTTCAATAAGTGGTGCTGGGAAAACTAGACAGCTACAGGCAAAAGAATGAAATTAGAATACTCTCTAATGCCACACCCAAAAATAAACTCAAAATGAATTAAACACCTAAATAAAAGACTGGATTCCATAAAACTCTTAGAGGAAAACAGGCCAGACACTCTGACATAAGCTGCAGCAACACCTTCTCAGATACACCTCCTAGAGTAATGAAAATAAAAATGAACACATGGGACTTAATTTTTTTTTTTTTAGAGCCACACCCATGTCATAGGGAGGTTCCCAGACTAGGGTCGAATCAGAGCTGTAGCCACTGGCCTACACCACAGCCACAGCAATGCAGGATTGGAGCCTCATCTGTGACTTTCACCACATCTCGTGGAAATGCCAGATTCTTTAACCCACTGAGAGAGACCAGGTATCAAACTCAAGTCCTCATGGATCCTAGTCGGCTTCAATACTGCTTAGCCATGATGGGAACTCCAGACCTAATTAAACTTTAAAGACTGTACACAGCAAAGAGAACCAATGACAAAATGAAAAGACAGCCTACAGAATGGAAGAAAGTATTTGAAAATGATGTGATCAAGACCTTAATATCCAATATATACAAACAGCTCATACAATATCAAAATACATTATCAAAAACCCCCAAACAACCCAATCCAAAAATAGGCAGAAGACTTGTATAGGCATTTTTCCAAAGAAGACATGCAGATGGCTACCAGGCAAATGAAAAGATGTTCACTGTTGCTAATTATTAGAGAAATGCAAATCAAAACAGCAATGAGATATCACCTCACACATGTCAGAATGGCTATCATCAAAAAAATCTACAAATAACAAATGTTGGAGATGATGTGGAGAAAAGGAAGCCCTTGTATGCTGTGGGTGGGAATGTAAATTGGTGCAGCCATGGAAAACAGTATGGTGGTTCCTCTAAAAACTAAAAATAAAGCTATCATAGGATCCAGCAATTCTACACCTGGGGTATATTTAGAAAAAAACAAAAAACACTAATTTGAAAAGATACATGCACTTCAGTGTTCATAGCAGCGCTTAAAATAGCCAAGACACATAAGCAACACAAGTTCCCATCAACAGATGATTGGGTTAAGAAGCTGTGGTATATATATGTATGTGTGTGTGTGTGTACAGGAATATGTATATGAATATTCACATACGTATGAATATTACTCAGCCATATAAAAGGATTAAATACTACCATTTGCAGCAACGTGGATGGACCTGGAGAATATTATGCTTAGTGAAACAAGTCAGAGAGAGAAAAATAATGTGTGATATCTCATATAAATAGTGTATGATATCTCATATGTGGAATCTAAAAAAACCAAATTAATGTATATGCAAAACAGAAACAGACTCATAGATGTAGAAAACAAATTTTTGGTTACTGAAAGGGAGATGTAAGCGGGGAGGGACAAAATAGGGGTATGTGATTAACAGACCCAAACTACTATACATAAAATAGATAAGCTACAAGGATATACTATACAGCACAGGGCACTATGGCAATTATCTTGTAATGACCTATAATGGAGTATAATCTGCAAAAACACAGAATTACTATGCAGTACACCTGAAATGACATACCATTGTAAATCAATTACACAATTTAAACAAACAAAACTGTCTCTTTTAAGAATGAAGGTCTTGGGAGTTCCTGTCGTGGCTCAGTGGTTAGTGAACCCTGCTAGAATCTATGAGGACGTGGGTTCAATTCCTGGCCTTGCTCAGTGAGTTAAGGATCTGGCGTTGCCGTGAGCTGCTGTATAGGTCGCAGATGCAGCTTGGATCTGGTGTTGCTGTGGCTGTGGTGTAGGCCAGCAGCTGCAGCTCCAACTGGACCCCTAGCCTGGGAACTTCCATATGCCATGGGTTTGGCCCTAAAAGGACAAAAAGACCAAAAAAAAGGAAAGAAGGTATTTTCTTTTCTTTTTTTCTTTTGGTCTTTTTAGGGCCCCACATGCAGCATATGGAAGTTCCCAGGCTAGGAGTTGAATCTGAGCTGCAGCTGCCGGCCTATACCATAGCCACAGCAATGCTGGATCTGAGCCATGTCTCTGACCTACACCACAGCTCAAGGCAATGCCAGATCTTTAACCCACTGGATACTAGTCGGGTTCTTAATCCATTGAGCCACAAGGGGAACTCCATATTCTCCTTCCTTTTAAGAATAAATGAGATCATACTTAGTTTTGCAGTTTGCTTTTTCACTTTATGTTCATATTACATATGTATTATAGCTTTGTTTGGCAGTTGACTATTGATAAAAGATAGGTTGTTTCCATTCTTTTGTTATTAAAAATAATGCGATTTATAATGTATATTTGTCATATTCACATGTGTATTTACATAGGAAGATTTTTCTAGAAGTAGAATTGCTCAGTCAGTGGATGTGAGCACTTTTAATCTTTTTTTTTTTGTCTTTTTGCCTTTATGTAGCGCCGCACCCGCGGCATATGGAGGTTCCCAGGCTAGGGGTCTAACAGGAGCTGTAGCCGCCGGCCTACGCCACAGCCACAGCAACGCGGGATCCGAGCCGCATCTGCAACCTACACGACAGCTCACGGCAACACCAGATCCTTAACCCGCTGAGCAAGGCCAGTGATCGAACCTGCAACCTCATGGTTCTTAGTCGGATTCGTTAACCACTGAGCCACGAAGGGAACTCCAGCACTTTTAATCTTGATCAGCATTGCCTAATCATTCACCATAAAGGAGTCTGTACCCACACCTTTGCCAACACAATGTATTATTAAACTTTTTGACATTTCATTAAAAAAATAAAGTTAGATATCATTTTAAGTGTATATGGGTAGCAAATTCATGATCGGTTGGTCTGAAAGTACATGAGGGTGTTGACAATCTGTAAATTCTAAGACTGTGTTTACAGAGTGTAATTTTTCTTGTTTTTGCTTTTTAGGGCCCCACCCGTGGCATATGGAGATTCCCAGGCTGGGGGTCTAATTGGAGCTACTGCTGCCAGCCTACGTCACAGCCACAGCAACCAGATCCGAGCTGCGTCTGTGACCTACACCACAGCTCATGGCAACACTGGGTCCTTAACCCAGAGAGCGAGGCCAGGGACTGAACCCGCAACCTCATAGTTCCTCCTGGGATTCGTTTCTGCCTTGCCAAGAGGGTAATTCCTCAGAGTGTAATTTTTCTTTGACGTCTAGCAAAATCTGGGAATGGGGTAGGAAAATGTCAGCTGCTTTAATAGAGATTTTACTTTTGTGGAGCAATTTACAGTTTTAGATGCATGCATTTTACATAGATTTTGGCCAATGTGTACATTCCTGTATTTTCAATTTAAAGTATAACTTGTAGGAGACAGATGAGTGAACTTTGCAGCTGATAGTTTTGGATAAAATTTTGGGTATCTCTTGATATTTTAGGAGGGAGATCACTACAGAGGTCAGAAAACAGTTTGAAATCTGCCCTATAGCTGTGTTTTGAGGATTAAATAGCATGATGTTTGTGGGACTTTTTGTCATAGTAACACAATATAGGTACTCAATAGCTGTAGCTGTAATAATTAGTTTATAAAAATGTTTTTACATGTGATGATGGCAGATTAAGGGACTATTTTGGTGAGATAACCTGACCTCTTGGAGGTAACAGCTCTGCGGCTGGTAAATTCCTCTCTAGCGTTCGTTAGCGGTGTGACTTTGGGCACAACCCCTAACCTCTCTGGCCTTAGTCTTCTCATCTGTAAAGTGGGAGAACAAAAGCGAAGACTCGAGGTTTGCCCTGAAGCTTACACGTGTAAAACTCCTAAGAGTTTACCAGACGTCAATTCTCTTTCCTCCCAATCCAATAGCGGAGACGGAGAACCATCCAACAAACAACGCAATAATCCCAGAAAATCAGAAGGCCTGAGTTGAGGCAATGCGTGCGATGCAATTTTGGCCAGTGTCCCGCGCGCCCCACTCAGCTTCCCAAAACCGTTCCCCACTCGCGTGTGCGCAAACCCAGCCCTAGCACCGGCTACTGAAGCCCAGAGATCACCCTGGCAACACCGCCTTCCGGGCCGCTCTGCCCCGCCCCACTTCCGGTTACGACTTGCGTCATCGCCAGGCGACCCATTGAGGGTTTCCGGGAAGGACAGCGGAGGGGGTGCGTTTCCGGGTGGAGGGAGTTGGCGGGCGGTGGTGGCCGGCAGAGGGTGGAGGTCGCGGGGCCTGCCCTCAGCGGCGTCCCACGTCTACGCCCAGGGCTCGGCGCAGCCATGGAGAGCGGGGGGCGGCCCTCTCTGGGCCAGTTCATCCTCCTGGGCACCAGCTCTGTCGTCACCGCCATCCTGTACTCCGTGTACCGGCAGAAGGCCCAGGTCGCCCAAGAGCTCAAGGTCAGTGCTGGAGCCCGCCTGGCCTCAGCCGGTCATCTTGCCCGGGGTAATGGTTAGCCCCCGATTCGCCATGGGCCACACCACCCTCGGAAATAATCCCAGAGAGGAAACAGGTTCTGAGAGGTTATCACCCGGCCAGTAGATGGAGGAGCTGGGATCAGAATTCGGGTCTGGTGATAAACTGCTTCGCTGCCCGTCTCAAATTCTTCTCCTTACTCAGAATGAATCCTGACAGCGATACTTTATTCGACAAGTCTTTATTGAAATCCTGCCGTGCTCCAGGCAATGCGATTACGGAGTAGATTAGAGCAGAGAGAAGTCCCTACCCTTTTGGAGATTGCATTCTAGTCCATCCAGACGGACAATAAACAAGTCAGTCAGGTGGTGTATCACATGGGGATAAATAATGCAGGGAAGAGAGGAAGTGGAATGCTGGAGAAAGGGAGTTTTGCTATTTTAAATAGGGTGACTTTTGAGCGTAGCCCAGGAGAATCTGAGAGGGGCGGTGCCGATGTCTGGGGGGAGGAGTAGTTCACCCAGGGAACCGCATGAGCAGAAGCCCTAGACTTTATCCATTTACATAACCATTCAGCTCCTTGTTTCTACACTCTTCCTTTTTGTATTATGGCCATTTAAAAAATACCACTCACTTTCCCGAGCTGCACTTTACAACTTGTGCAACATGTCTGTCTTGTTTTAGTCTTTCTTCACAGTGGTGTCTTGAAGTAGATAAAATGACATCTCCAGGTTGCAGATCAAGAAGCTGAGAATCTGAGGAAAGGCCTATATAGCTTGGAACTTAAACTTGGGTCTTTGGATTCCAAGAGTAGGCCTTTTTTTTTTTTTCTAGTTGACCACCTTGCTCTGTTGTGAAAGACCTGCTCATGAGAGTTGAACCTTAGTAGGTCAGAGACAGGATCTTATTTATCCTTCTTTCCTTCTAGGTTCTAAGCCAATGCTTAGCAAATAGGTGCTCGATAAATGTGTGGTTTTGTTTTGGTTGAAATTTCATAAATTAAGCCCTGTGGTAACAGGGGTTAATTTGACATTGATTTGAAAGACAGATTCCTAAACATGATTAATTTTATTATCATCATATTGTTTTCATTAACAATCTTAGAAATAAGTGTGTGAAATCCTTGCTGCAAAGAGTTTTGGAATCTGCCTGGAATGAACCTAGCTACCAAGGAACTGAATCAGTGGTATGAATGACATCCTGGTGAGATTCCAGCTGCCCTCTTGTTTGCTTAATTAAATAAGTTAATCCTGAAGTGACTGGCTCTGAGTGTAACTGATACTTCACTTTCTGATTCTGAGTCAGAAATCAAGTTGGCAAGTTTGCTTGTGGTGCAGTGGGTTAAAGATCTGGCCTGGTCACTGCAGCAGCCTGGGTCACGCTGTGGTGCAGGTTTGATCCTTGGCCGAGGAACTTCCATGTGCCATAGGTGCAGCCAGAAAAAGAAAACAAAAATCAGGTTGGCATCAGGTTGGCTGGAGGTGTTGCTGGAATTCGGCTTCTGTATGCTGGTGCAGAATTGAAACTCAGAGACAGAGTAAAGGAGGAAAATACGGCTTTATTGCTTTGCCAGGCAAAAGAGGGTCACAGCAGGCCAATGCCCTAGAGACTGTGCCTCCCATTAGAAAGAATTGAGAGGAGTTTTATAGTAAAAAGGAGAAAAACAGGTTTTCAGGTAGGAATCAGGATTGGGACAAACATTCGTTCTTTCTTTGGGGGAAGCTTAGTCATCAAAGCTGGAGTCAGATCACCGTATGATCCCGATGATGGTCTTCTGGGTTATTTCCTAGAATAACAGTACTTGCGAAAAGGGCATATTGAACAGAGATTAGAACAAACTAGGAAGTTGTTGAAAAACATCATGTGCTAATAATCTTTGACCCACAGGCCGTTATGGTCAGGGTGCCTGATCTTTAGTTTATGGGTGATTGTGTTTAGGGTGCAGTTAAGTCAGGGAGAAGGATAAGGAAGGACTCTAAGCTGTTCAGTTTTAAAGTATTCATTTCTAAAAGAAGCATAGGAATATAACTTTTCTCTTAGTCTTATAAGATGCCTATATTATTATGTGTGTTCCTTGAGAGGGAACCAGGATCCTGCCCCAAGGCTGTACTATTGTGGTTTGACTGTTCCTCCCCTGTCTTTGCATCCCCTCCCTTCCCCGATCAGCAACTGTCTGAACCTGCCCCTAGGAACTCAGAGAAGGTCATGGTGACTGATGAGGCTTTTATGCCCAGGAGCCCCACAGGGCTGTGCTTGGTTTCAGAGGTGGCATCCTTTGAAACAGTGAATGCTCCAGGACCATATCTTTGGATGAGCTTATTAAAAGCTTTGCCAATTTGTTCCTAAATGAGGATGAAATAGCGCTTTGCTGGAAGAGCAGTTGGGGTTCCTAATATTTTAGATTCTGTTTTCCTGATTATATTATAAAACTTCCAGAGTAGGGTTTGTGTCCCATCCTTTTGTGTCTCTCCTAGTGATGGGAATGCACATATATTGCCTGCCTACTATGTGCCAGCTCCTGGTCAGGAGTCTTTCACATCTTAAATTTCATTTAATCTCATCAACTTAAAAAAAAAAATACACAACCCAAAAGTTGAGAGTTAAGCTTTATTTGGGGCAAAATCAGGACTTAAGCAGGAGAGGCAGCATCTCAGATAACCGTGAGAAAACTGCTCCTGAGACGCTGAGTGGGGAACTGGGATATATAGTTTTTGCAACAAAGAGTGGGTAGTAGGAACAAAAGATCACTGCTGTAACAGAAAACCGAGTATCTCAAGTTAAGGGATTTAGCGCTCTTCTATGGAAAGATGCAAAGGTCTGGGCTCACTGAAACCATTCCTTTGACATGCACCTCAGCTCTCTGGGGCCAGTAGCCTGTGTTTTCACAGCTTGAGTTTCCTCAGGGCTCCCTGTTAGGAGTGGCTGCAGTCTGATGGCTGCTGGAGGGCAGGTGTTCTTTGTTTCCTTGCTGAGTTCCCTTGGCTCACTGGCAGCCTTGCACACATTTTACAGAAAATTTTGTTGGTCTCCTGAAGGTTACTAGTCACAAGGAGCAGACATCAGTCAGCATGTAGGATTTTAGTGCTTTTCTAGGTAGGAGGAAATACAAGAATTGGGCTCATAAAATCTTCTCTGAAAATATCTATCTGAAGACCTGTTCTGTGGGTTTTCCCAGAGCAGATCAAGAGCCTCACTCTTGATCTCTACCTTGAGCTCCTCCCAGGGGTGTTGTGAGCTGCCGAGGCTCATGGCTCATGATTTAGTTTGCCTAGAGGCAGATGGCCAGTTTCCAGTTCACGATCTGTATAAAAATCCTATGAGGTTGTTTTCCCCACCTTTTACAGATTTTGAAATAGGTAAATTAAGTCGCCCAAGTCCCAATAGATGCACCGAAGCTTGTTTCAATCCCAGGTTTTTCCGACTGGATTCCCCCTCTCTTCCTTTTACAACATTTTAACCAGCTGTTCTATGCTGGATGCTTTACTAGCTCTCTGACTTTGGGCAAATCACTTCACCTCCCTGAACCTAGTCTCCTTATCTGTAATTGGGAATAATAGTGTCTGTCTACCATTTAGGATGGTTTGAGCATTAAATGGAATTATGCATCTAAAGTGCTTAGCAGAGTGCCTGGAGTATAGTGCTTATTTATTCACTCATTTATTCATCAGATACACATTGAGTGCTTGCTGTGTGTCAGGCACTATCCTGGGCACTAGGGGACAGCTGTGAACATGACAGACAGGGTCCTAGCTGTCCTAAGTTGAATAGTCAGTGGAGGGAGAGATAGGTAGTAAATAAACTGTTTAAGTGTTGGTTGTTATTATTGCCATTATTTTTATTATCTTCACAGTGTAGGTGGTTAATAAAGTGTTATTGACCTTGCTCCTCTCATTTGCTCTGTAGCATTAGCTTAAACTTAGAGTGACCTTAATAAATATCCAGTACCTCCCCACCTCTTTAGAGGTTACTTGTCTGGCATCCTTAAAACCTGCTGATTTTCAGGGGAATACCCTGAAAGCAGGAACTGTCCTTCGATCCTCTCTGAATCCCTAGCACCCAGCACAGTGCTTGGCACATAGATGCTCAGGAAATGTTCAGTGATTTTATTAATTTTCTCTTACTTTTGATGCAGCAGTAACAGGCTTGGTTGGATCCCAAGCAGCAGGTTGGAAACTGAATCGGAAGGAATGGGAGAACTACGGGTTGTCAGAGGAAGGGAGCAGCGAAAGCAACAGTCCACCTGATTATGAGAGGGAAGAAAGACAAACTTGAAAAGTAGAAGAATCATGTTGGCCCCAGTTCACAGAGCCTTGCCCTGTAACGTAAAGGCAGCCCTTTATTATGATCTCTGGTCCAGATGGTGAACTAATAAGGGCAAAGGGATAGTGATACCATTGCCGGCACCCCTCCCATGCACTGGGCACTAGTTGAGATGTCTTTACACACAAGCCCTTTGGATGCATGGTTCTGTGTTGTTAGGAAGAGACCAAATTACTTTCAGTCTGTGGTATGCAAATATATTAGTGCCTTTTATATTTTCATGCTAAAAAGTTTGAAAAGGAGAGTATGTTCCATCAACCGGAAGAGTGCCCAGGCACCCCCATTCTGCAGATGGCAGAATCGAGGCACTGCCCCAGGCCTGTTGGTTTGGTAAAACTTCTGGGACAGAGCTTTGGAACCTGATTCTCTGTAGTCTTTCCTGCCTGATTTCCTTATTCTCTCAACCTGAAAAACAAATAGTCTTTTTCTTTTTTTCACTTGTTTGATTGAGCCTGTCAGTATTCAACAACCAATTCAATCCGCTGTTTCCACTTAGGGAGCTAAAAGAATCCACTTGGGTGAAGACCTAAAGAGTATTCTTTCTGAAGCTCCAGGAAAATGTGTGCCTTACGCTGTTATTGAAGGTATGTTTATTTATTGGGCAAAGGAAAAGTAACTCCCTCTTTTAAATGTTTTCTAAAGATCTTGGCTGACGTCAAGGGCCTTTTGAAGCCTTGGGGCAGTGGTTCAGCACTTGAACTTTGGGATCAGAAAGACCTGGGTTACAGCTGTGTGATGCTGGGGTAATTCCCAGCCTTCTCAAACCCCCACTGCCCCACCTCTAAAATGTACGTTACAAGGTTGTTGTAAAACTGAAACGAAGTTGTCCATGTAAACTGCTGAACAGGGTCCCCCAAAGCATCACTTAAGGGGATAACATCTTCATCATTTTGATTAATTAAACCAACACAAACTAAAACCAAAATTTAAATTACTTTAGAGGAAAGGGCAGGACAGTTCTTGAGAAATAATATAATTTGTTTCCATTTAGGAGCTGTACGATCTGTTAAAGAAACACTTAACAGCCAGTTTGTAGAAAATTGCAAGGGGGTGATTCAGCGGCTGACGCTTCAGGAGCACAAGATGGTGTGGAATCGAACAACTCACCTTTGGTGCGTATTCCTGCTCCACGCCCCAGACCGCACAGGTTCCCATGCGCCATCCTGGCCCCATATCCACATCTTCAAGCTTTTCCTGAGACAAGGCGGAGAGCAGTCTCCTAATGCTGCTGATGTTCTTGTGTGTGGTCTTGTGACCTCTTCCATTGCAGTCACCTAGGCATCTTGTCCAAATGCAGATTCCTGGGCTCCATTCCAGACCTAGAATCTCCAGGAGAGGGGGCCCAGAGCTTAGATATGAACACTAAGGTTTGAGAAGCCTTAATTTATGGCTTGGATTAATGATTTCAGTATCTGTTAAGATAATTTCATGCTATTGCATAGAGTACCATTTTTCCAGTCGATCCTAGTGGGGTTTTGCTTAGATTTTTATTTTTATTGTGGTAAGAACACTTAACCTGAGATCTACCCTTGTAATCAATTTTTAAGTGGGGTGGTACAGTGCCCTTAACTGCAGGCACAAGGTTGTACAGCAGATTTCAAACCTATTCATCTTGTAGAACTGAAATGTTACACCCAGTGAACCCCAACTCCCCCTTTCCTTCTTCCCCCAGCTCCTGGTGACCTCCCTTTTTACTCTGTTTCTAAGGGTTTGGCTACTTTGGACACCTCACATAAGTAGAATCGTGCAGTGTCTGTGACTGGATTAGCTCGCTTAGTATAATGTCTTCCAGGTTCATCCATGTTGTCACGTGTGGCAGGATTTCCTTTTCTTTTTTAAGGCTGAATAATATTCCCTTGTATATATACTGCATTTTCTTTATTTGTTAATCCATAGACATTTAGGTTATTTCTATTTCTTGGCTATTTTAAATAATATCACAGTGAACATGGGAGTCCAGATATCCTTTCCATATCCTAATTTCAGTTCTTTTTTTAAATTTTTCAAATTTTTAAAAAAATTTATTTTTTTATGGCAGCCCCCATGACATATGGAAGCTCCTGGGTCAGGGACTGAACCTGAGCTGCTGCCACAAACTATGCTGCAACTGCAGCGACGCCGGATCCTTAACCACTGCACCTGGGGGTGAAACCCACACTTCTGCATTGACTCACTCTGCTGCAGTTTTCTTCACCCACTGCACCACAGTGGGAACACCATACATACACACACACTCTGAAGTGGGGTTTCAGGTCATCTGGTAGTTCTATTTTTAATTTTTTTTCCTTGAGAATTATTTTATTAAATCTTAAATGTATGGTAGCTTCCTAGGCTCTACACATGTGCTAAAACTTTTTAAAGGAATAATGTTACATCTTATTATACCATGATTCTAGCTAATGGTTTTTGAAAACTTTGAGAAAAATCATGAAGAAGGCTTCACATGTCATCCACGACCCTTAAATTCAAACTTATCAAAGAAGGGACACGTCTCCCCTCTTACAAAGCTCACTAGAAAGAAAAGCTCAGAAACTCTCTCGGAAGCACTTTTTTTATACCGTCTTTGCTCCACAGTAAGGTAATACTCCTCCATGATTCAGTCCACCCACAGAATGGCTCTCTCTACCTGCTCTGGTGTCTCCTGCGTACATGACCGAGTTAAGAGTTTCCTTAACACTGCTATCTCCATAACCTGAAGCTGTTCTGTTACCTCTGGGCCCTCAGTCTCTGCTCATGATACATGGGAAGAGGCCCAGTATTGTCTCTCCATGACCCCACCTCCACCCCTGCCTCTTGGACCCTAGTTTTTTCCATTATAAGATTCCCACGTGTTCCTGCTACCACCAGTTTTCCCAGTCCTCAGTAAACAGTACTTAGAAGGTTTCTGTTTCTCATTTCCAGAGTCATTGTCATTTCCACTTCCATAATTTCCTCCTCCATAGTTGTGATATCCACCTCTGGAGCCCCCATCCTGGTTGCCATGTCCAGGTCACATGGTAGTTCTATTTTTATTTTATTTTATTTTTTTGCTTTTTAGGGCTACACTTGTGGCATACGTAAGTTCCCTGGCTAGAGGTTAAATTAGTGCTGTAGCTGCCAGCCTCCACTACAGCCACAGCAACGCCAAATCCAGGGCTCATCTGTGACCTATATCACAGCTCACAGCAACGCTGGATCCTTAACTCACCGAGCGAGGCCAGAGATTGAACCCATATCCTCACTAGTCGGGTTCGTTACTGCTGAGCCACAGCAGGAACTTCCAGTAGTTCTGTGTTTAGTTTTTTGAGGAGTTTAAGATGAATTGATCGATGCCTTAAGGGGCAAAGGGAAATAACAGTAGAGGTGATCTGTGATGGCATTTGTTGCCCACTGAGATTGCTTGAGAGCCTGAAAATTGAGCTCCCTTCTTCTGAGGCACAGGATAATGAGATTTCTGTTGTACTTTTCCACTTGCCTCAGACTTCATCCTGTCCTCCTGGCATTTGGGTGATCACCACCCCTGCCTGGGTGTTAGTTAGCTATTGCACTCTTTTGTTTGTTTGTTTGGCTGCCCGAGGCATATGGAGTTCTCAATCCAGGGATCATATCTGAGCCACAGTTGTGACCTATGCCATAGCTGCAGCAACCTCCCATCCTTAACCCACTGACCCAGGCTGGGATCCAGCCTGTGTCGCGGAAAGTGGCTGGTCCTGTTGGGCCACAGCAGGAACTTCCTTTGTTTTATCCTGAGTTCTCTTATTCTTGTAGGAATGACTGTTCCAAGATCATTCACCAAAGGACCAACACAGTGCCCTTTGACCTGGTGCCGCACGAGGACAGCGTGGACGTGGCCGTGCGAGTGCTGAAGCCCCTGGATTCGCTGGATCTGGGCCTGGAGACCGTGTACGAGAAGTTCCACCCCTCCATCCAGTCCTTCACGGACGTGATCGGCCACTACATCAGCGGGGAGCGGCCCAAAGGCATCCAGGAGACGGAGGAGATGCTGAAGGTGGGGGCCACCCTCACGGGGGTGGGCGAGCTGGTCCTGGACAACAACGCCGTTCGCCTGCAGCCCCCCAAGCAGGGCATGCAGTACTATCTGAGCAGCCAGGACTTCGACAGCCTGCTGCAGAGGCAGGAGTCGAGCGTCAGGCTCTGGAAGGTCCTGATGCTGGTGTTTGGCTTTGCCACGTGCGCCACCCTCTTCTTCATCCTCCGGAAGCAGTATCTGCAGCGGCAGGAGCGACTGCGCCTCAAGCAGATGGAGGAGGAGTTCCGGGAGCACGAGGCGCGGCTGCTGAGCCGAGCCCAGCCCGAGGACCGGGAGAGCCTGAAGAGCGCCTGTGTCGTGTGCCTGAGCAACTTCCGGTCTTGCGTCTTCCTGGAGTGTGGGCACGTCTGCTCCTGCGCCGAGTGCTACCGCGCCTTGCCGGAGCCCAAGAGGTGTCCCATCTGCCGCCAGGCGATCAGCCGCGTGATTCCCTTGTACAACAGCTAAGGGTCTTGAAGCCCTGCCATGACACCTGGAAGGGCCCCCCCACCTACCCTGCAGGCCTTCAGCGGAGCGGTGGAGGGCAGCCGGCACCTCACGCCCCAGCAGCAGAAGGCTGCCTTTCCTGCCGGCAGGGGACCTTTTCCAGCCCCGAAGCACAGGCTCAGCTCCGCCTGGGGCCGCGTGGAGGCGACACGTCCCGGGAGCAGGTGGGGGTGCGTGTGGCTGAGATCACCACGTCGTCAAGTGCCAAAGCCAGGGGCCTCCAGCTCTTCTCTCCTGGTGTCTTCTCGTCCTTTCTGGGAAAGTGTCAGTATTCCTGTGGACTTGAGCCATGAGTGACTCGGCCAGGGGGAGGCAGAGTTGCCTTGCGGAGCTGCCCCCTGGTGACTGATACAGGCTTCCTCCCTCTTGCTTAAACCCAGGGGAAAAGTTGTCAGGCTGGACGCCCCACTCCCGTCCCTTTCCCCTCACCTGCCTGCCCCCTAAGCGTGTGCACGCCTGTGCCGGGACAGCAGGAAGTGAAGTCTTGTGACTGCCCTCTGCCCGTGGGCCGAGCTCTGGTCAGCGGGGTGGAGAGGTGTTTTGCAGGGGCACGTGGCACGGTGCTCATTCAGTTATCCCCTGTGGCCGTGCAGACGAGCAGCTTAGCGGGAGCCCTCCTGGCCTCTCCACGGACCTGGAGGGAGGGCCGTCAGTCCGCAGCCCGCGCTGACCTGCAACAGCTGGGGTCGAGGGCCCCAGGGTTGGCTCTGGTTTTCCCACCTGAGATGAGCCTCGCCCCCAAGGAAGCAATAAGGTCGCTGCTGTCCTGCCTCGTGGCTTTCCCAGCTTCTCCCCTGGGCTCGCACCAAGGAAAAGTCGCAGCCAGCATCCTGAGGTGGAGCCTTTCCCCCTACCCCCGCCACACCCATGGGTGTAATCACATGGCCTTTCTCCCATTACCCTACACCTCTTCCCGTCCCACTGGCCATGGTCAGTGTAGAGAAGTGGGGGACCTCTCACCATCTCTAAGTAGTCCAAGGTCACGTGCTCGGCACTCTCTTCGCTCCCTTCCCCGGCTTTGAATACCTGAGCCCCGTCCTCCTTTGTGCGGGGGCAGTGGGGGTGCTCTCAGGGGGCTGACTCCCGTTCTATGCAGTGTCCAGTGCGACGGCGCAAATGAAACGCATTATAACCAAGTGTTAGCCTGTTGCTTTGAACAAGAGGTCGACGGCTTCGCCGGGACGGGATTGAACCCTGTTATGGTGCGATGAATGGGGGCCCCGGAGGCCTCTGTGTGTGTCCTTCCTCAGCTGCAAGGTAGTTTGGGGTGCAGCTCGGTGATGCTGGAGCAGGAGGGTGGGCTGGGGAGTCCCTGGCCAGCCTAAGAGGGGGCCACCCTGGAGACGAGTCCACAGGTCACCCGTGGTCTCGCGACGAGTAGCCTTTGAAGTCTGTGCTGACGTCCCCAACACAGGCAGTGAGATTTCACCTGCTGAGAGGATGGGACGGGCGTGGGGTGTCGGGGACATTAGGGGGGAAACTGACATGCGTACTGGATGCTCTTTGAGACTAGTTTCAAAGTGGGTTGATCCACACAGGACCTTGGAGGCGCTCCCAGGGGCTTCTGGTGCTACAGACCAGGGAGCACGCCCCGGGGGAGGGGCCGGGGGTCCTGTTCACTAGGTCAAGGGCACAGTGTTAGGAAGGAGGGTGGTCACGGTCCACATTGAAATTCCAGACTTCCAAAGTCCTGACCCTCCTTCTCCCCAGCGGTGGGGCTAGTTCCCTCAGTGCTCACAGGAACACCCCACAAGACACTTGTTCCCGCGTCTGGCTGCGACGGGGGTTGGGGTGGGGAAGGCCACACTGGAGGAGCAGGCGGAAGTGGTGAGAATCCGCTTGCCAGCAGTGAGGCCTGTCCAGGCAGGTGTTAAGACCCTGGCGTTTACATACAGATGGGGGTGGGCAGGATGAGAGGGGCGCTGATGGGGCTGAGCTCCGAGCATCCAAAAGGCACCTGCCCTTTGCTTGTGCATTTGTAAGAGGGTCCAGGGTTTAGAGAATGAATGAGCTGCCTGTGGGCGGCTGGGTGGTGACTATGAGCTCGTCTGTGAGGGTGCAGCCCTTGTCATAGATTTCATGAGTAAATCTCATCAAGTGACTGAAAAGCAGGGGAGGCAGCCTGCTCTTACTCCAGCCCGACTCAAACCCCGCCAGATGAATTCTTCTGTCTTGAGTGTTCCTCCAGACAGAGTTGAGTGACTCATCGTGGGAGACTCAGGAGCAGCACACTGTCCCTGCCTCAGGAGGTGGCAACTGGTTGGGATCACGGACACATACCCAGATTCTGCATCTGAGGTCCTCGCTCCGTCCCAGCCTGGCTGGACTGAAACGGCCCCACGCTCTCCATCACCTGTGGGGCTTCCCACCATTCATTTAGGGAGCCTGATCCCCAGCAGGGTTGGAGGGGCTGAAACTCATCTGTGGGACTGAGGCTGGGAGTGGGGGTGACAGAGAGACAAAGAATTGAACTGTGGGATTGTGAATTTCCACTCAACCCGAATGCTCAGCACTTTAATCCTAGGCAGACGACATCAGGCAGTGATCATCTTGAGTTACTTACTGCTCCTGGTGTTTTGCAGATCTCTGCTGGGCACTTGATAGGCGTGAATGTTCGCGGTCCTACAAAGTGTCCCCCCACTTTACAGATGAGAACAGCGAGGCCCAGCAGGGTTGCCTGCAGCCACATGTCATCACGAGCCAGCAATGGTAGGCTCTACGGGTATTAGGTATGTTTCTGAGATTTAGGGCAAACCAGCAGGGGAGCCTGTATTACCCTTTTTTACAGGTTATGCGATTTGCTCAAGGCTCTGAGTCTGACCATAAAACCCTTTGCCTCTAATCACATTGGACCTGCGAGGCTAAGAAGAGAAGTGTCCGTGAGACAACCGAATACTATAGACACAGCGTTCTCGAACCCGTCGGCCTCTTGCGAATCACGGGGCACCCCTGCTTTTATGGACCGCCGGTTGAGGCTTTGAGATTCCCTAGCTTATCGTGGTGGAGCCAGAGCCGGAAAGATGGTCTTTGGAATCCTGATTCATTCAGAATTATGATGGAAGAATTCAAAAAGCAAACAACAACCTGACAAACTAGGCCACTGTCTGCCACCCTTCAAGACCCTGGTCCAAGGCTGGGTGTGGGTAGCTCTGACGTGGGTGATCCGAGGGCCTTGGGGCGCTCAGAGGAAAAGCCTATCAAGTTTGGTATCGCTTAATGGTGGGCATTTCTTCGTCTCAGAAACATTTGCTCAATGCATATTCTGTGCCCCGGGGATACAGAAGCTAACATGATGCATTCCCTGCCTCAAATGGCTCAGAGTTGTCTTGAAAACGAACATGCCCTATGATGGACGAGATTGGGTTCAGGGGGTGTGGCTGTAGACACGAATAAGCCCTAGGATGGCTGGGCATCTGGGCTGTTGGAGTGTCTGTGGTTCGCAGAATATTGTAGCTGGGGGGACCTTTGAGACTGGCCTGCTAAGAGCAGACTCCCCGCCCATTCAAATTAAAGCAACCAAGGGCAGGATATCATTGCTGAAGGGGAACCCCACAGAACCTAGAATGGTCTATTTATAACACCAACCCAACCACGTCCCTCTGCTTGCAGCCCCCTCCCGGGCTCCCTGTCACCTCTAGGCTCAATCCCTGGCTGCTCCAAGGCACGTGAAGGCCGGTGACCCAACCCCTGGCCGCCACTCCAAGTCTCTCCACAACCCTCTTGGTCTCACACTTGTGATGTTGAGCACGCTTAAACCTGCCTTTGTTATCGCTGAGTCCTGCCTCTGGAATTCTGGTCCTTGCTTCACCTTATTGACATCTGCTCACCTGTTAAAATTCAGCTTTGGGGAGTTCCCGTCATGGTGCAGCGGAAGTAAATCTGACTAGTATTCATGAGGATGAGGGTTTGATCCCTGGGCTCGCTCAGTGGGTTAAGGATCAGGCGTTGCTGTGAGCTGTGGTGTAGGTTGCAGACGTTGCTCGGATCTGGCGTTGCTGTGGCTGTGGTGTAGGCTGGCTGCTGTAGCTGTGCTTTGACCTCTAGCCTGGGAACTTCCATATGCTGCGTGTATGGCCCTAAAAAGCAAAAAAAAAAAGCAAAAAGAAGAAGAAAAGGAGCAAAAAGAAATCAAAGTCCAGAGAGGTCAAGTACGCAAGAAATACATGATTTAAGCCCAGTCTGAGCCTGAGCTCTTCGGGTTTTTTTTTGGTCTTTCTTAGGACCGCACCCACGGTACATGGAGGTTTCTAGGCTAGGGGTCTAATGGGAGTTGTAGCTGCCAGCCTACATCAGAGCCATAGCAACGTGGGATCCGAGCCGTGTCTGCAACCTACACCACAGCTCACGGCAACGCCAGATCCTTAACCCACTGAGCGAGGCCAGGGGTCGAACCCGCAACCTCATGGTTCCTAGTCGGATTCGTTAACCACTGAGCCATGACGGGAACTCCTGAGCCTGAGCTCTTAACCACTGAATGTACATGGAATGAATGGACAAACTGGAGAATCAGACGGTGGATGTGGGGCCAGCAATCCGGGAAGGCTGCCTATGGGAGTTGGTTTGGGGGCCAGAGATGAGGGCCATGGCTTTGTTGTAAGGAGTGAGGGAGGGGCCTCTCTGGGGGCCCGGGGCCAGATGGACTGTGTAAGTGACATGTCATGGCCCATGACCTGCCCAGAGCTTTGAGGGCTCCACACAGGACAGCTGACGGAACATCATTGCCTGGTGGCAAATGGACTGGACTGGGAGCCCAAAGGCTGGCTTTCTCTCAGGTCCTGGCCCTGGGGCTGTGTGATCTTAAAGGAGTGATCTCACCTCTCTGGGCTTCGGTTCCGTCAGTAACAGGAGCAGGTTGGATTAGAAGCTCGCCAAGTCGCCATTCAGCCCTGCCATTCTGCACGTCTAGGTCTGCGACACAGTGGGTGGGTGAGGGAGCCAGGAGAGCGGTTTTGAAGCCCTTCTCAGGGCCGCTGTCTGAGACGTGAGAAGAGCACCCGTGTCGGACTCGCTGCTGCTGCAGCCTCAGGACCCCGTTCCCAGAAAGCCGGGGAGAGCTGCCCATTTTCTCTCTAATTAGATAGCGTTCACTTATCAATTTTGAATGAGATAAGTTTCCAGGCACCATGTCCCGAATCGCTCCCCGGGCGCTCCTTAGTCACTTCCTCCGCAGCTGCTGCCTTATTGTTTTTCAGATGCCAGCCAAGAGATCTGGCATTTCCCTTCCCTAAGAGTGGGGCACGTGAGGCTGAGCCAGGGACGCTGGCTCTGGTCAGAGGGGCTGCCCAGGCCGCACGGGGGAAGGGCCCTCCACTCTTGACCTTGACCTTCTGCCCCTGCCGGAGCTATTGCCTCACATTAGGTGCCTCCAATCCAGATGCCTCTAGGATGACTCTGGAAGCCACAGCTGAACTCAACAAGCATTTTTTAAGCACCTAGTGCGCCAGGCACCTTGTTTCTATAACACGAATGGTCTCTAGGCTGGGGGAAGGGGGTACATATGAGGTCATGTTGATGTTAATGTCCAAATTGCCATAACTTCTTGCCTCCCGCCAGCCACCCCCCCGCCCCCGCCCCAGTCTTTGCTGGTATTTAAGGTGCTTCTTAGGATGGGGCTTCATGCATGCCTGCAGTAACTTGGCTCACAAGTCTTCATTTCATCCTGCCCTTTCCCACCCTGTGTGAGGGAATCCTTCTGACACTGCAATATCCACAAATGACCTCCAGGTGGCGCCATGCTCCTACGGTTGAGGCCGGCTTAGCGGCCTTGCAGGAGAAACCGAGGTGGCGCTTCCCAAGGCGGGGTGCAATTTTCTCTTTCCGGAGGGGTGGGGAACAGGCCTGAGAGCAGAGCCTGAGAAGGACTCAGGTCCCAGGTCCAGCTGGTCACGGGCTGGAAACGGGAGAGGCAGGAATGTTCTCTCCAGTTCCTTCCTTTCTCTGCCCAATACACCAGGAAGCCCGGTGCAGATGTGAAAGTTCTGAGAAACCCAGAAAATTCAGGGGGAAAAACAAAATCCCACATTTCTCCCCCTATAATTTTCCAGGCATTCACATCTTTAAATATACTAACCATGATTTCTTTCAACAAAAATGAGACATGCGTAATGCATCACATGTTCTTAAAATACCCCGATGACTTCACGCTGGTAAAAGATGCTTAAAAAAATTGTATGGCATAGATTTTGAGTTTCTCCCCAGAAGCTCTTTCTCAGTGGAGAAATCCTGCCTCTCCCAGCCTGGCCTGCTCCCCTTGCCGTCCTCTCGTCTGCCCTGTCTCTGCCTTCTGCTCTCTCTCCGTGCAAGGTCCTCTGTCCCTTCTGTACCGCCTGGAGGGGACAGAGCTGCCAGCCTCTTTACTTGGCAGTTAGTTCTGCTGAGTGTCTGCCCTGTGTGCCTCTGGCCTTTGAGTGTAAGATTTTCTTCCTCTGCGCCTGGATCTGACTTTTAGCCTCTCTGCTTCTGTGAGTCTGTCTCTCCTTGCATCTTCCTCCCCTCCTTCTTTCTTCTGTATCCTCTGCTCTGCACAGCGTCTGGCAGGGCAGGGTGGGGAGGGCCTCTGTGACCATGAAGTGGCTGCTCCTCCAGCTTCTTCTTCTTTTCATTCTTTTTAGGGCCGCACCTGCGGCATTTGGAAGTTCCCAGGCTAAGGACTGAATTGGAGCCGCAGCTGCAGGCCTACACCACAGCCACAGCCACGTGGGATCCGAGCTGCATCTGCAACCTACACCACAGCTCATGGCAACACTGGATCCTTAACCCACTGAGTGAGGCCAGGGATTGATCTTGAGTCCTCGTGGATACTAGTTGGGTTGGTTACCGCTGAGCCATAACAGGAATTCTGCTCCTCCAGCTTCTATGCTTCCTGTCACACAGGAGTTTCCTTTCCAGGGAAGAGAAAGCCCTTCCCTCCATGCTTGCAGGCCCCGGGAGCTTTGGGCCATGGTTCCCACTGCGTGGAGCTCCCCCCCCCCAACCCCCGCGCTCTGATCCTAGTGTCCCAATCAGCACCTCAGCTGATCCACACAATCTCCCTTGAGGCTTGGCCCCCACTTTACAGTTGAGAGGAATCCTGGCTCAGAGAGTGAAGGGACTGCCCGGGGGTCAAGCAGGTAAGAAGAGGTGGAACCGGGATTGAACTTGGGTCTTCTGTTTACCCTCGCTTCACTTGTGTGGCACCAGGTCCAGTGCACAGAGCTCCAAGCTGGTTGTTGGGAGACCCGGGGTCTCAATCGTGGCTCTGTTTCCAGTCGGGCAGCTCATCTTGGGGACTCAAGTCCCCAGAGCCACACACAGTGCCCTCGCTGGGAAGCTGGGCTTGGAAGTCAGTGGCCGCATCTTTCTGCCCCGGGTTGAGCCTCTGCAGGTCTGACCCCCAGTCTGGGGGAGAGTCACGGTGAGGACCTCTGGGTTAAAGGTGTAAAACTGCTCTGTTGTCACAGGATACTGGCGGGAAGTGTCGTTTGCAGGATCCAGTCCTGCATTTTTTTTTTTTTTTTTTTTTACCTGAAGGGCCTTTGATGTTCAGAGCTCCCGTGGAAATTGTACACACACTTTTCTGCATCTGGAAGATAGAATGCACCTCTTTCACTGATTCCCAGAGGGGACCTCGGCCTGCCGGAAGGAAGTTTGTACTGTAATCTACACACCCTCAGTTGGAGGGGAGGACGAGGTGCAGAGACTAGAATAAGGCTTGTCCCTGGTGGCCTGATGCCCGGGTGTCCTCAGGGAGGCAGTGTCACCCAACAGTTGAGAGCTCGGCCTGGTGTCAGACCTGCTGCCTCCCTGGGCTGTGCAGCCTTGGGCTCGTCACTCAGCGTCTCTGGCCTCAGAGCCCAGATGGCAGGAGAAGAGATGACCACCTCAGCCACCTTCGGAGGTTATCGAGTGCTGATATGGATACAGTGACTGGGGTGATCCTGGGGCTTGGGAAGCTCTATTTTTTTGGGGGGTGTGTCTTTTTAGGTTTGCACCTGCAGCCTATGGAGGTTGAATATGAATTCAGGCTAGGGGTTGAATCGGAGCTGTAGCCGCCGGCCTACGCCACAGCCACAGCCAAGCCAGATCTGAGCCTCTCCTGCGACCTATACCACAGCTCACAGCAATGCAGGATCCATGACCCACTCAGCGAGGCCAGGGATCGAACCTGCGTCCTCATGGGTACCGGTCGGATTTGTTTCTGCTGAGCCACGACGGGAACTCTGGGAGGCTCTTAGCAGAGACTGAAGGGTAACGGTTTGTGGTCTGAGGGCTGAACTTGGTGGGGTCAGCTCCGCCTTAGTCCTTATTCAGCTCATCGGTGACATCACGGGCTCTTTCGTCAGGGACTTCGGGCCATTCGGGAGCCTGGGCAGGAGAAACCCAACAGGCAGAGTGAAGTGTCCAGAACCCAGGCTCTGGACCCAGACAATGGTCCCCAACCTCCTGAGTCTCCACCATTTGTCCACGAAGCTAGCGTCACCCCTGTTTTCGTCTGCACCCCCAGGGACGTGCGGACACAGCCATGGCGCCAGGCCTGTCTACGGTCCTCTCCTCCTTCCCCGGGCCTGAGAGGGCGGTTGTTTTCCAGGTGGGACACGAGCCCCCGCGCCCTCCCTTGCTCATTCCGGGCGGGCTGCTGTCGGCAGAGCTGGTCTCTCAGGGTTGCCAGGACCCCCTCCCTCCGTCCTGTGTGAAGATGTGCAGTGACTGGAGGGGGCCCTGTCGGGACACCGGTCACTCCCACCCTGCGCCATGTCCTGGTGAGATTAGGGTTCTCAGCTCCTCACAGTTTCCCTTTTTTTTTTAGGGCCACACCTGCAGCATATGGAAGTTCCCAGGCTAGGGGTCGAATTGAAGCTGCAGCTGCCGGCCTACACCACAGACACAGCAACATTGGATCTGAGCCGCATCTGTGACTTACACCACAGCTGATGGCGATACTGGATCCTTAACTGACTGAGCGGGACGAGAGATCAAACCCAAATCCTCATGGTTACTGGTCTGGTTCATTAGCGCTAAGCCACAATGGGAACTCCTGTGGTTTCTTAAGTTTTGCTAAAGAGCCACTGGGACCCTTGCTTTGTGAGCTGTTGGTGTAATAAAATCTTAAAAAAAAATTACCCTCTGTTCTTTTCATTTTGTTTTAAAAGGAACTCACCAGACTTCATCATTGCACAAAGCCCTTTTCTTTGTGACTGATGGTGTGTGTGGCCGAGCTCCCCGAGGATAGATGCAGGGCTGTGAGACCTGGAGTGAGACCTGGGTCCAGCCCTCTTGCCCTGCCTGGGCCCTGCTTCCCCATCTGTGCCGGGAGGGGGCAGGGCTAGATGAACTCCAGGACCCGTTCCACAGAGCCTTCTAGAACTCTGAGCCTGCTTTGGAGACCCTCTGGGGAGTATTCGGGGCCCAAAGTGTTGGGTTTTGAGACCTCATCTCCCCAGCGACTTGCCCTGTCTACTTTTTACTTATTGAGATTCCTTGTAAGATTTTTATTTGAAGAAAGGGCCCTGGTGATTAAACAAACAAAGAAATGAAGCTAATACTCTTTTTTCGGGGAGTTTTTTTTTTTTTGGGAAAGGACTGTGCGTGCCACAAAAGTCCTTTACGAAGGTTTGCTGATTGAAGGAAATGTGAATGAACTCTTGCAGGATTGTTCCTTGATTCTAGGTCTGCGCCGCTCCCAGTTGGCTAACATGCTTTTCTCTCTCTCTCTCTCTCTCTCTCTCTCTCTCTCTCTCTGTGTGTGTGTGTGTGTGTGTGGCAGAGACCCTGCTTTTCAAATGGGCTGCAGCCAGTTTCCAGTCTTCGAGTGGAGCAGGGTGGGGTTACGTGGGTTTTTGTCCCCCTTTGGCTCTGAGAGGCGGTCCCCTGCTTAGAGGCCACTTAGCCTCTCTGGAGGTGACCAGCTGACCGTTGACATGGCACCACATCCTGGCCTTCCCTCCTGGACCATCCAGGGTCTGAGCCAGCTCTGGCAAGGCTCAGCGTTCCCAGCGCTCCAGCCCATGGGATCCTGGGCCTGAGCTGCCCGCAGATGCCCCACACTCAGGGCTGAGGCATCCAGCAGCCGTGACCTTCTGCAAGTCTCGCCATTACCCTCTGATGCTGCGGCCAGTGCCCGAGTTTCCCCCTCTGGGTAGAAGAGGGGAAGGCAGCAAAGGGAGCGTCTGTTTTATGCCGGAGCCCCTCTGGGGCTGGCTTGCCCTTTTTCTATCCCATCAACACTGTTGCAGGGCTCAGGGCACAGCAGGGCCTTGCAAATACATATTTTTAACTCTGGAATGTTCGGGCTGAAAGGGCTCCTGGTGATAGTCATGTCCTTGTCCTGTGCTTGTCAATTCTGCAGAGTCCCGGGGTTTGGTGAAAGAGCTTTCAGGTGAAGTTTGGGGGGAAGCCCCCACTTTTGCTTCAAGCAGGTTTTTTTGTTTTGTTTTTGTTTTTTAGGGTCGCACCTGTGGCATAAGGAAGTTCCCAGGCTAGGGGTCGAATCAGAACTACAGCTGCCGGCCTATACCACAGCCACAGCAACACAGGACCCGAGCTTCATCTGTGACCTACACCGCAGCTCGCGGCAATGCCGGATACCCAACCCACTGAGCAAGGCCAGGGATCGAACCTACATCCTCATGGATCCTAGTCAGTTAAGCACTGAGCCATGAAGGGAACTCCCGCTTCAAGCAGTTTTTATCTACTTTTTTGGGGCCATGCCTGTGGTATGAAGAAGTTCCTGGGCTAGGGATCGACCCCTCGCCACAGCAGCAACCTGAGCCACAGCAGTGACAATGCTGGATCCTTAACCCGCTGAGCCACCAGGGAATTCTAGGTTTTTTCTACTTTAGATTTGTGAGAATGGGCTGATCCTGCAGCTGAAAAAAAATGTAGGGAGTTCCTGTGGTTCAGTGGTTGATGAATCTAACTAGCATCCATGAGGACACAGTTTTGATCCCTGGCCTTGCTCAGTGGGTTAAGGATCCGGCATTGTGGTGAGCTGTGATGTAGGTCACTGATGCAACTTGGATCCTGCATTGCTGTGGCTGTGGTCCAGGCCGGCAGCTACAGCTCCCATTTGACCCCTAGCCAGGGAACCTCCATATGCCGCAGGTACAGCCCTAAAAAGCCAAAAAAAAAAAAAAGTGATTTTCTCCAAGTTTCCCTTTTGTGATATAGAGTCAGAGGCCTAGATGGGAGAATTGGCTTACTCAAGGTCACAAAGTACATTTACTGAGGACTTATTGTGCACCAGGCGTATGATACACGTCCAATTCCCTTCCCTGAAACAAACCACCAAGGAGGAATAATTATTACCCCACTTGACAGATGAGGAAACTGAGGCATCATGAGGCAAAATAACCTCGGAGTTAGGAAACAACGGAGAAGAATTCAAACTAGGCTGGTCCAGTGAAGGCCACCGTCTTCACCCTGGACTAGCGCACATGACTGTACTGCCAGCCTTCCCAGGTGGGATGACCAGTCTCCACTCCTGCCTTCCCTGGTCCATTCCTCCATCCGGACCTAGCATCTTCACGATGCAGCCCTGGGCGCCTGGCTCAGAGCCAGCCTCTCAGCTTTTTTTTGGGGGGGTGCTAGGTAAGGCAGGAGTGGAACCCCAGGGTATGCGTCTGCATCCAGGTCTAGGGCTCCAAGATAAAGAGATGGGTTCCAGAATGTGAAGGCTGGACACATAAAGAACTGAGTCAGGCCTCTGCCGTGGAGACAGCTGGGAGGCGGAGAGGTGGAGGGACCCCATACCAATTCACACATTTCCTTGCAGAACTTCTGTGTGAACTTGGAGTCGCCCCTCTACCTTCAGGAACCTTAACTGGTAAAATGGGTCTGATTGTCTCAGTCCTGGCACTTCTGAAGGCTAGTGGCAGCCTCTATGAAGAGAATGGTCCTGGAAATGCTCTTCTAAGTGTCAGGTGCCATGTGCGGGAGAGGAAGGCGTGGGTCAGTGTGGGTGGGTATTGAGTTGGGCAGCTGTGATGCTGCCACCTTTAACCTTATTTGGAACAAGGCAAAGTCAACATAAAAACAGATGGGGTGTAAAACCTGGCTTCTGTCTTTGCTCTCACTTGCTGTGTGTGCAGGGACTTGTCAGCCCTCTCTGTGCCTTTTTGCACACGCTCTGTACAGTGCAATGGTGGTAGTACTCAGCAGTGAGCTGAGAATAAGATGAATGAGGGGAGTTCCCATTGTGGCTCAGTGGCTTAAGAACCTGACTAGTATCCATGAGGACGCGGGTTAGATCCCTGGCCTCACTCTTTGGGTTAAGGATCTGGTGTTGCTGCAAGCTGTGGCGTAGGTCAAAGATGCAACTCAGATCTGGCATTTCTGTGGCTGTGTCGTAGGCTCGATTCGACCCCTAGCCTGGGAACCTTCATATGCTGAAGGAGCGGCTCTAAAAAGAAAAAAAAAAAAGATGTGTGGGGTGGTCCCAGCCCTGCATGCTGTCACCGCTGCAGGGTGTCCCCTATAGGGACCTGAAATCAGAGCTGGGGAAAGTGGCTACTTTCGGCTCCATCACTAGCCTGTGACCTTGGCAAGACATGTTCTTTCTGCTAACAGTTAAACAGGGACCCAGCATCTAGTCTCTTCTACCTCAAAAGGTATTTATTTTGAGAAGCAAGGTCAATAATGGATAGTGAAAATGCTTTGGAGGGGGTTTGCAGGGAATAGAAAGCTTGATATAAATGTAAGAGCTTCTTGTAGCTTTAGCATCCTGCTTGTTATGCTTTTATTTTCTCTTCCTGCACTTGGCCTGGTGCTAACCTCTAAGCAGGCACTCAGTAAAGCCTTAATTGAATGGAGATGGGAGGCTTGTGGAGCAAAGGAGGCCAGAGACCTGCTGCTTCTGCCATTGAGAAGCTGTGGGATTTGGAACAAGCTCCTGACCCTCTCTGGGCTTCAGTTTCTCCATTTATAAATGAGGCGTTTGGATTGGGTCATCTCTAAAGATCCTCCCAGCTCTGATGGCTCTGAAATGGGAATGAATGAAGTGTCACTGTTCTTTCTCCCTCATTAAGTCATTTCTCAAATATTTAGTGCACATCCACACTCAGCTGGGCCCTGGGAGCCTGATGTCATTTTGTTTTCATAACAGTCTTGCGAGGCACACAGACAGCTAGCTAGCCACGTACCCCATTTTGCAGCTGAGATAATGGAAGTTCAGAGAGGGGATTCGACGTGCCCAAAGTCACACAGCTAGCAAATGACAAAGCTGGGAGTCCAACCCAAGCCTGAATGCAAAGGTCACGCCTATGGAATCTGCATCCTGGTTTCTCAGCCCCCTGCATCCCCTTTACCCAGTTTGGGGAGGGAGCTGGGCTGGCTCCTCTCAAGCGGCTCCTCTATCAGATGTTTTGTGGCTAAAAGCACCAACCCCTTTCCCTCCAGCCCACCACCAACCTAGAGTTGTAGATTTAAAGGGAGAGTGAACCTGAAAATGCTCTTTGGCTATCGGTGGGACCCCCTTGCTGGGCAGCTGGTTGAGTCAGTGGAGACCAGGGATCAAGATGTGTTTCCATGCCCTGCCTTCAGCAAGCATGACCTTAGGATGGTTGCCCCCTGCCCTTTTTTTTTGCGGGGTGGGGGTGAGGGCGGTCTCTGGGGTGAGAGCAGGTGCTGTTGGCTCTGGGCAAGGATAACGAGCCCTCCTCACTTACCTTGCCCCCTCGGAGTTACCATCTGCTCTGCGGATGCGCCTCCCAGGCCTCTGGGGTTGCCCCAGTCTCCCTCCCGGGATCTAGGAGCCGGCTCCTCGGCTCAGAAGCCGCAATCTCTCCCCAGGGCTCATGGCTCTTGCTGGAAGGGAGGTCCCCGAAGGCAGAGGGCAGCAGGCCCAGGACGTCCCCGGCAGAGGCAGCGGACGCCAAGAGCTGGGCATCCCGGGCGAGCCCGGCGTAATAAGGCGCTCCCTTCTCCTCCGGGAGGCGGGGCTGCCCTCCCCTCCCCCCCATTCGCCTCCACCCCGAGGCCCCGCGGGAGCCCGAGTTGGGAGCTCTGGCCCGGAGCCGGGCCTTCCGAGGCGAACCGAGGGAGGGAGGGAGAGAAGAGTGTAAGGCCCAAGGGGCCGAGCCCTGAATGTCTAAAGTGGGGCCCAAGTGTGAGGGGGCAAGGGGCTCCCCCATTGCCGCTGGCTGGAGAGAACGCGTCGGGTGGTCGCCGGGTGCCCTCTGACCTCTGCCCTAACATCTGGCCTCCAGCGAGACCAGCATCCCTCTGTCCTACCCCAAGGGTGCGCCGTGGATCCCCCGCCCCTTCTCAGGACCCCCACTGCCCCCGGCTCCCCGAGGGTGGCAGGGCCAGCTGCAGGTCCCGCACGAAGCCGCCGCGCACCGGCTCGGGGCCCGGTAAACAGTCTGCGGGAGGGGGGCGCCGGGGCAAGAGGCGCCCAGAGGCCGCCGCGCCGGGGCGGGGCTCGCCGGGGGCCCCTCCGCGCGGGCGGGACGCGGGGGCTGGGGGCGGGGGCAGGAAGCGAGCCGCGGCCCGGGCCGGCCGGCGCGGCCCCGTGACGTCGCTCGGCTTCCAGGGATCTCTCCCCGCGGCCCGGGTCCCCTCCTCCCCGCCCTCCCCTTGCCCTCCCCCCTCCCCCCGGGCCTCGCCTCCGCGCGGCGGCCGGCATTTCTCGCTCGCAGCTCGCTCACCGGCTGGCTCTCGGTCCCAGCCTCCTTCTCCTCCCTCTTACTCCCCTCCTTCCTCCTCCGACCCTCTTTCTCTCCCTCCTGTTTCTTTCCTTCCTCCTCTCCCCTCTTTAGTTCTCCGATCCCGATCTAGTCCTTCCCTCCGCCCTTTCTTCTCCTCCCTCTCTGCCCACCCCCCCAGCTCTCTCTTTCAGTCGATTCCCCTGCCTTCCATTCCCTCTCTGTTTCTCTCCCCGTCTCCCTCTCGGTTTCCCTCTACCCCCTCCCTCCCTCCGGGTATCCTCCCCCCTCGCCCGTGCCCTCCCTCCTCCCTCGCTCCCCTCCCCCTCCACCCTTCGCAGCCCCGCGGCTCGCAGCTCCCCAGTCAGCCTCCCGAGCCAGAGCCGCCGCCGCCCGCACTCGCCGCAGGACCGGCCGGCTCGGCTCCCCGGGGTGCGTCCTCTTCGGCCCCGCGCCCTCGGGGCTCGCTGGGACAGCCTCCTCCTCCGGCTCACGGCCCCGCCCGGCCGGGTCCCAGCCCAGCGCCCGAGCGTGCCGAGGATGTGAGTCCTGCTCGCCTCTGCCGGAGCAGCAGCCACTAGCGCGCCGAGCCGGAGCGCAGCGCAGCGCAGCGGCGGGCGCTCGCGGGGTCGCTCAGGCCGGCTGCGCGCTCCTGCCCCAGCGGTGCCCCCCGGCCTCTAGCCGGCGCCGCCGCCGCCGCCGCCGCCGCCGCCGCAGCCCGCGGGCCGTCCCCGGCCGGCCGTCCCCGGCCCCAGCGCCGCTGACCCTGTCCGCCGCGGGCGGGGACGCGGGCGGAGGAGGTGCCGCCGCGGAGCCCCCGGACGCGACCATGTCGGAGGTGCTGCCCTACGGCGACGAGAAGCTGAGTCCCTACGGCGACGGCGGCGACGTGGGCCAGATCTTCTCCTGCCGCCTGCAGGACACCAACAACTTCTTCGGCGCGGGGCAGAACAAGCGGCCGCCCAAGCTGGGCCAGATCGGCCGGAGCAAGAGGGGTGAGTACGCGATCCCCTCGCCTGACACTCATTTCTGCCGTACCGAGGCCTGGCGGGGGTTTGCGGGAGTCGCCCGCACTCCGGAGTGGGTTCCGACCTACCGAAGTCCCATCGCGCAAAATTGGGGGGGATCCCGCACTGCGGGTCCAGCTCTGGCTAGCCTCGGGAACCCCTCCCCCTCAGCCTGAGCTTCTTTAGGGTCACCCAGGGGGCGTGGCGGCATCTCGCTGCAGCGGGATCTTAAAGGTTATACCTGGCCCCTACCCGTGCCAAAGTTTGCCTTTGGGTTTCTAACCGCCCCCCACCCCCACCCCCGGCCCCTTTTGCGCAGTGTAATCGCAGCTGCACTCGATCTGCACCCCGGAGGGGGTTGGTCCCAGGGCTCCCCAGGGGACGGCGTGGGGAACTGTGGGGGTCGGGGGGAGGACCCGTTCCTACGGGGAAGGCAAAGGGCTTTCGGGTCGCAAGGGCTTTTCGTTGTTATTTGGCAGGGGGAGGGGGTTTGCCGAGCTTCGCTCGGCGCTAGAGCTGGAAAAGCCCAGGAGAGCCTGGGACGCGGCGAGGCTCCGAGAGGAGCTCCAGAGGCGCGGGGACAATGGGGGAGACCGACAGCTGCCGGGAGAGACTGAGACGCAGAGATAGGGAGGGAGGCGGCGGGGAGAGGGAGGGAGGAAACCGAGATAGGCAGAGACCGAGACAAAGCTCGGGAGAAAGAGCCCGAGCCGGAGAGACAGCGAGCGGAGGACGCAAGTCTGGGGAGAACAGAGGAGGAGCTGAAACAGTGTGGGCGACCGACACCCCGGACCCAGAGCGAGGCCCAGAGACCGCGACAAGTGACCGTCGCGCCGGACTGATGGAGGGAGACGGATGGAGGGACTGAGGAAGGCAAGGCTAGGTTGAGATGGTGAAAAAGGCCGAGGACACTGCGAGAGGCAGGCGCGGAGAGGCGGGCGAGCCCCGGGTGGGCTGCTAACCGAGGATCCCACCTCCGCGGCGGCGGCGGGTCAGGAGAGGCCGAGACCTCCCAGGGCTGCATGGAGGGGTCGCGCAAGCTCGGAGGGTGGGGTGGGGCGGCTCAGGCGAAGCCAGAACCCCCGACGGGCTGCGCCCGGTGCCACCGGCCCCTGGCGTCCCCCCTCCGCGCATCTCCGCACCCAGACTTGGGCGACCCGCGCCGCGTTCAGGGCACCACCCTCAAGGTCCCGGACCCGGAGACCTTGGCTTCTGCTCCTCTCCCTCTCGTGCCCCGGGGCCTTCTTTCTAAATACATCCGCCCTCGGGGTGGGTGGGGGTGGGGTGAGGACCAGGTTGGTTTGCGCCGCGCGGAGGCTGCAGCCGGGGCTGCGGGATTTGTGCCCTCTCTGCCTCCTATTCTCAGAACCGTGCTGGGACGCAGCCTCGGGTTGGGGGAGTGGTTCAGAGGAAAGCTGCAAAGGGACCCCAGGCAGAGCAGAGAGGCTGGGGCCAGAGCGCATGGCGAACCCCCTCCCTCTCCATCCTTCAGTCTACCCACCCCTCCCCCAGGCATAAAGCGAAACGTTGGGAGACCCCCCTGCCAGGTCCAAGTGCGCTCACCTCTCCTTTTCTCCCCTCCCCCCTTTTCTTTTGCAGTTGTTATTGAAGATGATAGGATTGATGACGTGCTGAAAAATATGACAGACAAGGCACCTCCCGGTGTCTAACTCCCCCAAAGACAATGGGTTAAGGGAGAGAATAAGAATGAGAACGGCGGTAACAGTTATTGGGAAAAAGAGCAGGAAAAGAGAAAGCACTTTGAAATTTATTACTAGCTTGCTACCCACGATGAAATCCACAACCTGTATCTCGTGTCAGGCCGGGAGACAGATGAGGCGTGAGAAAGAAGAAGGCTCTGGGCTCCTTTGCAAAAATAAAAATAAAAAAAAATTTTTAAAAATTGAAAAAAAGTCACTATATACCCACATGTAAAGAAATAAAAAAGAAGTCTCAGTTGCAGCTGTTTGTCAAAATTAATATCCATTTCTTTTTATATACAGTGAATATTGCGCAATCATAGATCTGGATTTTGAACCACTTAAATAATGAAGCAGCAACACCGGGTGTTTTGAGGTGTTGGCATTCTTTGCTGATTTGGCTGTTCCCAATGTTTACACTATTTAATTTTGCAAAAATGATTCTGTGCACTTGGATGTGAAATGCTGTCCAGTTTTATTTTTTTATGTTATCCTTGGATGTACAAAAAAATCAGAACATGATCTCCAGAGATATTCCATTTTATTCTGATCATCTTTTGAAGTTGTCAAGAATGTGTTTCAAACAAGAAGAGAACTTTTCTAAGGAATCATACCTAGAATCCTTGCTTTATTTTAAAATGAATTGTAAAGCTTCTGTTTCTTTGTTGCTGCAAGCTCTTTGCCCAAGTTAATGCAAACGAACACATTTTATATGTCAGAAAAAAAAACACAAAAAAAGAAAAAAAATGCTTGAGCTTTTTCTAACCTCTCTCTGCAGTCTGTTGTGTGAGCAGCCTGTTTTCTTCCTTTAATATTGTGTCAGTTTATTCTCTTTAATGGACTGTAAAAAAAATTGTAATCACAAGAGTGCCAAATATCTTGAAATGCCAAAAGGCATTTTGGTTTCTTTTCTTTTCCCTGTGCTCTGAGTCCATGTAAAGGAATGCTTGGAGTGTCTTTTTCTGTTATTTATAGGGGTTCTCTTAAGGCACACCAGCTGCCTGTTTGCATGGTATTTGCAAAAATGCCTCTTGCGTGAGGAAATCTTTTACCATTTTTCGTTTGCAACTTTGGACCTTGAGAGGTTTCTTCCTTTCCCTACCCTGTTCCCTCTTTTCTTAATTCGATATTCTGTATGTTGCACCTCTACCCAGCACACAGGGCTATTTCTCCAGTGTACAATAAAAGAACTGTTCCTGTGTCTCACTCCTGTCTTTTCTCTGCTTTGGTTCTGGGGACTTGCTTTTCGTCTGCTGGTTGCAGACAGGACGGAGGGAACGGCAGCTTTGGTCTGGGAGGTTAAAAGGCAGCTTTGGTCTGGGAGGTAAAAAGACCCCGTGGAGGCCACTGTGGGTTGGGCTCAGAGGATAGGAAAGAAAGCTGGACTGGCCAGGCCCTCCGCGAAGGGCGAGTTCATCTGATTTGGGCGAGTTCATCTGATTTGGGTTTTCGCTGGGCTCTCGCTGCTTCCCCGAGGTTTCTGCCGGCCTTGGTTGAGTGCTGAGAGGAGGGCCCGTGTGCTAGTTGGCAAGGAGTCAGTCTTGTGAAGGGCAGAGTTTGGAGGCTGGCCGAGTTGGGTTCAAATCCCAACTCCTTCACTTTCTAGCTCGGTGGACTTGAGCAAGTCCCTTCACTTCTTTAAGCTTCAGTTTCCAAATCTGGGAAGTGGGGATAATGCAGCTCCCAGCTAGAAGGTGGTGGGGAGATGAACGCAACACCCAGCAAGCATGTAGTAGCACTTGGCATCAGATGAACCCTCAGCAAGAGTCACCCATCCTCAAAGGCAGGGCTGACACAGGAGCCACGCTCTGGCCCCTGCACCTTCGCCTTCCTGAGTTCACAGGTGTTTCTAGAGGGATGAGCCTGGTCCTCCGGGGCCCACAGCCTGATTCGATTTGTCTCAACCTTCCCCACTCAACAGCCCTTCTCCCATCACTGCTTAAAAAGGCTCCTTATAAAAAACATTCTCAGCCCTGTTTTGGGCTCAGGAAAGTTAATGGCGGTGGGGTGACCCCTGGGGGAGGAGGAGTCGGGAGAAGAATTTTGGCTGAAGAAAATCAGGGAGAGGTTTTTTTTTTTTTTTCCCTCCTGGGCTGTTAGGCATCCAGGAGTCCCAGTGCCGGGAGCTTTTAATGTGTTTGTTGTAAAGCTGTCAGCCGGGGTGTCACAACACAGCTCACAGTGACAGGAGCCTGAGTGTGACTCAGACATCAGGTAAGACAGGCCCCAGGGTTGGGGAGGGGGGAGGAAGAGGGGCTCCAGAGGGCATGTGGGGAGGGGGGAGGTGTCTCATCCCCCTTCTCAGGTGGTGGAGGGCCAGAGCCTCGGGGGACCTGGCAGAGTCCCTATCAGTCTTTATTAGGAAAGGCGGGCCTGCTGGAGCTGGCAGTACCGAGCAGCACGACAGGTGGGTGGGGGAGCAGGGGGCCAGCTTGATTTTCCCAGGCTTGTGACCTGCTCCCAGTCCCGGCCTTCCCCCCTGCTGACCCCAGAGAATCCGGCAGCTAATGGGCCTTCGGTCACCATCAAGCCTAGCTTTCCCCATGCTCTTCCCATGAAAAGGTTGAGGGGGGCAGGGCCCACCCTCTGTGTAGCATCAATTGACCAAGAAGGGTAAGAACTAAATGAAAAGATTCTTTCAGAAGGCAGGTCTAGGTCCACACCCAGGAGTAATTACCACTTACCTGATCAAAGCACCGTGCAATTACAAAGGGCTCTCCCTTCCACCGTCTCATCATCGGTCCGGCAGCCTTAGAAACCCGCAGCCCTTACATCAACACCCCAGGGGGGCTAAAATCACTGCACAACATCCGCATTCACTGAGCTTTCACTGTATGGCGGGCTTACAATGGCCCTAGGAAGCAGGCGTTTCTAGTATCCTGATGGTATAAGAGAAGCCAGGGCTCGGAGGCATTGGGTAACTTGGATAAGGTCATGCAGCTAGTAAGTCATGAGGCACACTTGAACCCAGAGTCCAGGCTCCAGGATGGGGATGCAAGGTCATCTGACCCCAGACCCAGGCTCTGTCCCATCCCAGCTGCAGCCATTGCCCTTCAGCCTTAAAGATCCTTTTGTTGGCTTATTGTTCTGAGCCTGGGCTCTCTCTCCCTATTCTGCTAACAGACAACTGCATAAGGGGTCAGAGGGAGGCAGGGCTTGGATGTAGTCAGCTAAGGCCTGGAGCTGCCCTTCGCTGGGAAGTGGGGGAGTACGGGAGTCCTTAGGCCAAGACCTGGGTCCATTTTAATAAGTGATGTATTAAAATATTCCTGCTGGAGGCCACTCCATCAGCACAGGCAGGATCCTTTGCCTGGGAAGGCAGAATCTGCCTTTCCCAAGGACTTCATTCGGCAACAGAAGAATATAAATCTTTTAAATATACTCCAACATTGGGGTAAACGTTTGTTGAGAAGGCACTTTGGGCACTGGGCAGATATCAAATTCTATCAAGTACAGGATATGTTTGAAGCATCTGGTGAGGGAGCAATAAATACGGAAAAAGCCATTCAAAGTCCAAGGTGGGGGAGGGTGTCTCGAAGCCTCTAGATATCGATCGAGCATTCAGGGCTGCATTATTCAAACTTTCCTAATTGAATGCTTGTAATAAGCATCCATCTCCCTGGATTCTGCTTCCTTGGCCTCTTCAGGCTGACAGCCCCAGGAATATCAAAAAGCACCTCTAAGGGGGAAATTGGCAAATTAAGTTTTATAAGAAAGAGACTTGAAAATTACTGCTGTCTGGAGGCCACGGGTGCGGGAACAAGCACAGGTGCTTCCGCGGACTGCAGGCAGCGGGGCCCTCAGGGACCAGCGTTGACTTCAGCTTGGCTGGTGGGCCCGTAGAAGGCACAGGTTTGGGACTTTGACCACTTGAATTTGAAACCTTTCTTGTGTCTTTTCTATAGTTGGGACTTGAAGCCAGTTTCTCCAGCTCTTTGGGCCTCTGTTTCATCTTCTGGAAAATGGGGATAGCAGACAATGCCTCCCACACAAAGGATTAAAAGGGAAACTCTGTGTCTTCCTGGTCACAGGGCTGGGTTCTTGCCCTGGGATGAAGGAGCTGGGCTTTTTGCTTGTATCCCCTTTGTCGACAGGTCCCCCTTGAGTTTCATTCATTTGACAAATATAGACTTAGCAGGGACTTTGGGCCAGGTCCTGTACCGGCTACCTGGATATCCAATGGTGAGGACATGGGAGTTTTCCCTGGGCTTGAAAATGATGATAGTTGCCATGGCAATGACGTTGGGAGCTAGGAGCTTGGATATGCCCCACATCAGCAGCTCAGGTTCTCCAAGCTTGCAAAAAGAGGAACCAAAGAGAACTGGGTATTGAGGACTGCCTGAAACCCAGACACTTTTTATTTATTATTATTATGTCCTTTTTACGGCTGTACCTGCAGCATATGGAAGTTCCCAGGCTAGGAGGTGAATTGGAGCTGCAGCTGCAGGCCTTGCCACAGCCACAGCCACACCGGATCTGAGCTGCTTCTCTGACCCACATGGCAGCTGCGGCAACACTGGATCCTTTACCCACTGAGCGAGGCCCGTGATCAAACCTGCGTCCTCACGAACATTATGTGTTTCTAACATTCTGAGCTACAATGGGAACTCTAAACACTTTTTTTTAAAAATAAACTTTTAATTTAACATAGCTTTAGATTTACAGGGAAGTTGTGAAGGTTTTACAGAGTTGCCATATACCTCTGACACAATTTCTCCTATTGTTAGCATCTGACACGTCCACTGTTCGCTTTTCACAACTAAGGAACCAACATGGGTACAGTGCTGCTCACTAAACTCCACCGTTCATTTGGATTGCCTTTGTTTTTACCTAATGTCCTTTTTCTGTTCCAGGGTTCCATCCAGGATACCATGTTAAATCAGTCATGTCTCCTTAAGCTCCCCTTGGCTGTGAACATGTCTCAGATTTTCCCTGCTTTTCTTTTCTTTTTTTGCCTTTTAGGGCTGCACCCACAGCATATGGAGATTCCCCTAGGCTAGGGGTCCAATTGGAGCTGCAGCTGCCAGCCTCCGCCACAACCACAGCAACGCAGGATCCGAGCTGCGCCTGCGATCCACACGACAGCTCACGGCAATGCCAGATCCTCAACCCACTGAGCGAGGTCAGGGATCGAACCCGCAACCTCATGGTTCCTCGTCGGATTCGTTCCCGCTGAGCCACAACAGGAACACCAATGTTTTTTTCTTTTTAGGGCCACACCACAGCATATGGAAGCTCCCAGGCTAGGGGTCCAATTGGAGCTGCAACTGCCAACCTACACCACAGCCATAGCAAGAGGGATCCAAGCCGAGCCTGTGACCTACACCACAGCTCACAGCAGCGCCAGATACTCAACCCACTGAGTGAGGCCTGGGGATTGAAACTGCATCCTCATGGACACGAGTTGGGTTCATTACCCCTGAGCCACAACAGGAACTCCAGATTTTCCTTGTTTTGGATGGAGTACTGGCCAGGTATTTTCTAGGCTTTCCCTCCACTGGGGTTTGATGTTTTCGCTCATGTTGCAACTGGGGTTATGAGTTTGGGGAGGAAGACCATGGAGGTAAATAAAGTGCCATTCTCCTCCCATCCTGTCAAGGGTACAGTGCTGCCCCCATGACTGATCATTGTCGATGTTGACCTTGGTCATCTGGCCATGGTTTGCCAGGTTTCTCTACTGCAAACTTATTCTTTTCCTCCCTGACTCCACACAGTCCTCTTTGGAAGGAAATCATTATAGCCTTGGAAGGGGTGGAAGGTCATGGTCCTACTCCATAAATTCCTGGGATTTTCCTGCCCAGGCAATGTGAGTGACCTGCTTTTCAGCCGTTCAACTTTGCCCTTATGTTGCGCAGGCCTATTGTGGTTTAGATGTAATCATGAATTCCAGGCAAACCGGGGGAAAAACACAAATGCCCACAAGGCCCAAGGTGCTGTCTGATGACCGATAGAGTCTAACCAGTAAAAAAAAAAAAAAAAAGGATTAAAAAAATTAATACAAGCAACTTCCTGTGCAGGGGGAACTGTCACCCTGATTAGAAACTGTGCAGAATTTTCTCTTGGAAACCTTCAGGCAGCTGCTCTGGTTTATAAAATCTGCCTATTGGAGGGAAGGAGGAGGGGAAAAAAAATAAAAGGTTGTCGTTATTCCAGCAACAGAGATTCTCCCAAACCATATGCAAAAATAAATCCTTGGCGACCGACCGGGGTGGTATCCGGGGAAACCTGGCAGCTGGGCTGGAGCTTGTGGGGTGGCCCCCAGGGGACGGAGAGCCTGTGTTCATGGGCCACAGCCGTTTTGGTAGCGGGACCAAGAATCCCCGGAAAGATAGCCCCACCTTGCTGGCACTGGGTCCCCACCCCTGTCCCGCTCTTCCTGTCCGAGACGAGGACTTGGTTCCTCTTGTTACCCCTCACGTTGGAGAGTTTGTCCTTAAGCCGGGGCGGTAGCGTACCCATGGGCTTGGAGGAAGGTCCTCGACCCGACCCAGAAACAGCTGTTTGAGGACAAAGGGTCACTAGAGGGAAGGGAGGTCAGGGAGGCCGGGCTGAAGGGGGGAGGAGGAGCACCCGGGAAACCGGCCATGGGAAATCCTAACCCAGTGGCCAGGGGGGCCGGCGGGTGGAGGCCTGGGCGGTGAAGACAGAAAGCTGTCAGAAAGGGACGTATTGGAAATCAGAGAGCCGGTGGCTGAGTTTGGTCTGGGAGGGTGTTTGGGTAGAGGAAATTCACTAATTAATTAATGAAATCCATATTCATTCACAGACTCAGCTGTCCGGCATGGGGGTGGGGCAGGTATTATGCTTGGCACCGCGGAGACAAGGCGGGCCAAAGCTAGGCCTCCTCCGGCCTGCAGAGACCAGGTCAATGACCATTTGATGACAGCGAAGCTTCAAGAGGTCGGGAAGAGGGGTTGGGCCCCCAGGAAGCTTAGGAAAACCTCGGGGAACCCCAACAGCGCGCCAGCATCCACAGTGGGTGTCTTGGAAAGGACTGGGGACTGCGTTCCAATCCGCAATGTGCCAGGGATATGCTGTGCCACCGTCACTGCACACAGGTATTTTGCCTCTCTGGGGCTCCTTGTCCCAGTTTGAAAAATCATATTTACAGGGTGCTATACTCTTTGCATTTAATTCACGGAATTTTCGCAACCGCCCTAGGGGGCAGTTACCGTTATTATTTTTCCCATTTTCCAGACGAGGGAAACTGAGGCAAAGAGCCGTGATGTCACCTGCCCTCCAGATGGCGCAGCTAGAAAGTCGTGGAGCTGGGGTTCACCCGACGGTGGCTGACCCCAAGAGGCCCTGGTTCCAGTACAAGGAGGGAGTCGAACGAGACGGCTTTCCACCACTTCTGGCAGCGTGGAGCGCTCAGGGTTCTGAAGCTGAAACGCCCATTCTCCTGTGGGGGAGGGGAGGCTGAGGATCCAGTTGGCCGTGAACCCTGGACCAGGCCAGCCGGTTGCCATGGGGACGGCTGGGCGGAGGCGGCCGGCCTAGGCTGGTTGCCCCGCGGGGCAGTTCCGGGGAGCTCCCGCCAATGGCAGGGAGTGGCCCCAAGCCGGCACCTGGGGCCGCCTCTTCCCGGCAGAGGGACAGCGTTAGGCGTTAATTCTCCCGTCTCATGAGTCTCAGACCGGGGAGACCACAGGTCCCCTGCAACCATCTGAGCCTCCTCCGACCTGAACTCAATCCCCCTAGAAGCCGCACTTATCTCCAGTTCATCTATGTGAATTATTTACTGTGGCTGGCGGCCTCCCCGCCAGCCTCCGCCCTCCCTGCCCCCGCGGCTTTTTCACATCCTGGTTCTCAGCAGCCCCTCTCTCTCCCTATCCTAGGGGGTCAACTGTCAGGCTTCCCGTCTCTACCAGCCCTCACCTGGGCATCCTCGCCCTGTGACCAGAGGGAACGCTGGATTAGGAGTCGGGAGTATTTTTTTTTTTTTTAATTCTCCCAGCAGTCTCGCCAATTGGCAACGCTAGATATTATCCCCATTTCACAGATGAAGGAGTGGAAGGCCTCGAGGGGTTTAATACCCTGTCCACAATCAGGAGGGAGCCGGAAGCCATGATCAGGAAACAGCTGAGACCAGTTCAAGATCTTTAACTTACCCACCCCTGAGTGGGATGCTGCGGTGCCTCCTTAGCCTGAGGGCAGAAGTCACATCTGTGATGGGGCCATTGGCACAGAGCAATGAGCCAGGCCTGTGTGCCTGGCCCTGTGCTGGGTGCTGGAGACACACAGATGAGTCACCCAACCCCTGCCCTCAAATCGCTTCTGTCTGGAGTCGGGTGGGGGTAGGGGACAGGGAGCAGGCAAGGACAGACACGTTCATGACTAATCATGATCGGAGATGGAGCCCTGGGCACAAAACAAGTCCTGAGCAGGTGCAACTCCAGCTGGGCTTTGGCTGGAAATGGGGCTGGGGGGGTGAGGTCTCGGTGTAGGAAAGACATTGAGCAGAGGGACAGGGACAGAAGCTGGCAAGTGTGGGGTTTGCTTGAGAAAGGGCAGGTCCTCGGGGAGCGTTTATGATGGTGCCAGGGTTGGAGCAGGAGGGGGCTTCCAGTCAGATCCTGGGGGTTCTTGAAATGTGAGTTCAAGGGTCATTTGGGGGCAGTGCTTCTCGTGGGGTTAGGGGAGCAGTTTTGCCCTCCAGGGGACACTTGGCAATGTCTGGAGACCTTTGTGGTTGTCACAACATGGGGAGGAGGTTGGGGCTGTTGGCGTCGAGTGGATCGACAAGGACGCTGCTAAACATCTTAGGGGGCACAAAATTATCAGCCCCCAGATGTGCTGCAGGTGAGAAATCTCGGTTTGGGGTGTGCTGAAGAGCCTTTCCCCCAACCAAGGTGGGATTTGGGACGAGTCTCTGATCTTCTCACACCTCAACTCCCTCCTCCCCCAAACGGGCTGATGAAATCAGCTAACATTCGAGGAAAGAGTGACTGTGTGCTGTGGTTGCTAAAAGATAAAATGAAAAAAAATAAGCTGAATAAAATAAAATGAATTTCCTTAAAAACAAAAAAAAAATATGCAGGGCCAACTCTTTTTTTTTTCTTGTTTTTTGGCCACATCTTTGGCATACGGATCGAATCTGAGCTTCAGCTCTGAGCTATGCCGTGGCAACATCAGACCCTTAACCCACTGTGCCACATCAGGAACTCCTGCAGGGCCATTTCTTTTTTCTTTCTTTTTCTTTTTTTTTTACTATTTTAGGCCGCACCTGCGGCATATGGAGGTTCCCAGGCTAGGGATCTAATCGGAGCTGTAGCCGCCGGCCTACACCATAGCCATAGCAACGCCAGAGCCAAGCTGCGTCTGCAGCCTACACCACAGCTCACGGCAAGGCCGGATTCTTAACCCGATGAGCAAGGCCAGGGATCGAACCTGCATCCTCATGGATCCTGGTCAGATTCGTTTCTGCTGTGCAACGACAGGAGCTCTGGTAGGCAGTATTATAATCTCCACTGACCACCTGGGCAAACGGAGGCACCAGAGGGTGGAAAAGTCTTGAGGACAATGTCAGTTTTGTTTTCTGCTGTCTCTCCAGCATCTGGAACAGTGTCTAAATAAATACTGGTTGAGAAGGAAATAGATAAACCCTCCGTGGACCTCAGTGGGCCCACGAACCTCCTGCATTTGTGAAGAAATGAGGCACAGAAAGGTTGAGTGACTTATTCGGAGTCACACAGCAGGACTTTTACCTCCTTGCTTTCCAGCCAAGGCCTCAGGAAAGCCGCTGGGTGGTTTCTTCTCTGGGTCGCTGGAGCCTGGCTCTTCGGCTGGCAGGAAGGAAGCTTGCGTGGGGCATTTCTGAGCTGCCCAGAGGGCCTCGCGGGAGTCGCAGCTGAGCTGGAAAGGACTGGCATCTTGCACTCTGACCAAACCTGGAACTCGGTCAGCACGAGAATGTGTCTAGTGCCTGGGACTGTTTTTATCCCCTCCCCTGGTGAGTGCGTGGAGATTTCTTTCTATTTTCTTTTTGTCTTTTTAGGGCCGCACCTGTGGCATATGGAAACTCCCAGGCCAGGGGTCGGATCGGAGCTGTAGTTGTGGGTCTACGCCACAGCCACAGCAATGCAGGATCTGAGCCTCGTCTGCGACCTGCACCACAGCTCACGGCAATGCCGGATCCGTAACCCACTGAACAAGGCCAGAGATCAAACCAGCATCCTCATGGATACTAGTTGGGTTCTTAACCTGCTGAGCCACAATGGGAACTCCAAGATTTCAAATATAATCCAACTGTAAGTCCCGGCCTCCAGAGACTGAGCCCCTGCGGGACTTTGGGATAGTCAGCTTCTGTGTTAGGAATTGGCTGTGCCGTCTACATGCTCCTGGCTCAAAGTGCACATCTCAGCTGGACCTCAAAGCAGCCGGCAGAGGTAACCACGCTATCCCCACCCATGGACAGGTGTGAAATTGAGGCCTAAAGAAGTGGGAACTTGGGAATTCCTGTCACAGCTCAGTGGTTAACGAACCTGACTAGTACTCATGAGGATGCGGGTTCGATTCCTGGCCTGGCTCAGAGGGTTAGGGATTCAGCATTTCCGTGATCTGTGGTGTAGGTCGAAGGCACAGCTGGGATCCTGAGTTGCTGTGGCTGTGGTGCAGGCCGGCAGCTGCATCACCGATTCAACCCTCGCCTGGGAACCTCCATATGCTGTGGGTGCAGCCCTCAAAAAACAAAAAACAAACAAGAAAAGTGGGAACTTGGAGTTCCCTTGTGGCACAGTGGGTTAAGAATCAGGTGTCATCACTGCAGCGGCTCGGGTTGCTGCTGTGGCACGCTTTCAATTACTGGCCCAGGAACTTCTACATGCTGAGGGTGTGGCCAAAAAAGAGGGAGTAACTTGTCCAAAGGCAACTGTCCAAAGGCCGTAAGCTCGGCCTCGCTGATACTTATATCAACTTGAACCCAAGCACACGTTCATTCCATGAGTGACCTTGGGTCTATTTACTTTTCTGATCCTCGTCTGTGACATGGGACTATGAATCCAGGCCTCAGGATTCCTGAAAAGATATAAAGGCGATAGCAATGAGTACCCACTGCCTAGTAGTTTCTTTCCCTGAACTTCTGGGGATCTGTCAAGTTTGAGCTTTGGGGTAGCTTGGTGGTGGGGGAGGTGTGCAGTGGAACCAATATGTGAGGAACGGGGGCCAAGGGTGGGCAGAGTCTTGGAAGGGGAGGCTTCTGAACACTGCCCTGTGCTGCTTGATAAGGAACGGCCCCTCCCACCATCTTCTTGGGTCTCGTCCAGTGATGCTGTGCTGCCTTTAGCTGTACGGTGGGTGATTCTGCTTCCTGGGAGTGGGGTGTGCAGCCCTGTCCCCATTCCCTAAACAGGTCATGGATTGATGGCAGTTAAAAGAGCAGATGGGGGTGTGGTCTACGCTGCAAGCCTTCTCTCCTTTCATTCTCCATAAATCCGCTACACCCTGGCCATGCCGTTCTTTCCAGAATGTCATACTTTTTATGTCTCTGCACTTTTGCATCTGCTGTTCTCTCAGCCTCCCACCCCTTTCCGTCTTGCCAAATCCTACTCATCCTCCAGGTTTCAGCTGAGTTGTTACCTCTTCCAGGAAGCCTTCCCTGAGTCCCCTTCACCCGAATAAGGTCCCTGGCTTTGGTTCCTGTAGCCCTGAGGCTTCCCTCTGTCCAAGCACTCACCCCACTGTGTTTCACTGCTGGCCAGTCCTCCTCCATCAGACTGTGTTTCCCTCTTGGGTGGCACTGGGGCGCTCTTGTTGGTCTCCAAATGCCTGGCACGTAGCAGCTCCTCAGGGAACATTGTCGAATTAATGTTATAATAATAACAATCTCTTGCATATGTAGAGCTCTTTTTCAGTTTCAAAAGCCTTTTTATGGCAATTATGTCATCTGATCTTCACAGAGAACTTGTCATTCGAGGTAGGCAGGGTTTGCATTGATATTTCTGTTTTACAGGGAGGAAGACGGGGTTGGAGGAGATTAGGTGTGTTGCCCAGGTGGCCGGCGAGACAGGTGCACCGCCCACCCTGTCTTGCCTGAGGCAAATGTGGAGATGTAATATATTTGGTCCAGGGTATAATATATTTGGCTCAGAGCTCTGATTCTAGGCTTTCTGCCTCGGGGGAGGGGGTGGAGAGTTGGGGGCCGTAGGAGTGGTTGCTTTTCAAGTCCCGGTGAAGCACTGGTGAGGCGCTGGGGGGGGTGGGTGTAAACTTATTCTCTGGAAGGGAGAGTGTGGGAGACAGTGGCTTTCTTCTGCGAAGGTCCATTCAGCACCGTGGCGATAGTTATAGAATATTGAACATTCAGGGACAAGAGATCCAGAGTAGCGGAATGATGACGTGAACTGCGGTCCATCAACTCAGCGTATTTAGCAACCCTTAGAAACAATGTTTCTGTCGTTCCGGCCTTGACATGGGAAAGCATGCATGTCATGATGCTCAGGCAAGAAGGAGAATATCAACTGGGCCTCCGTGAGGAGCACAGTGTTAGGGAATGGTTTGAATCCCGGCTCTGCTCCCTTAGTGGCTGCGAACTCAGGCAAGCCAACTTCTCTGTGCCTCGGTTTCCTCATCTGTAAAATAGACCAAATGATAGTCCTACTTCGTAGAGCTGTTGGGAGGATTAAACGAGTCAATGGATATAAAGCACTTCAAACAATGCCTAGCATTAATTGTTGAGATTAATTATGATTAGTACTTGTTTTCATCTCACCTATGGAAAAGTGTATATAAAAAAGAAGAAGCTGGAGGAGAAGGTCAGTGGTATTTTGGGGGGAATGAGGGTTACTGGATGATTTTTACCTTCTTTTTTTCCTCTTTCCTGAATTCTCTAAACATTTGACAATGAGGACGTATTACTTTTTTATAACATGGGGATGGACTATTTCCTCCCAAATCACAATAGTGAGGAGACCGAGGAATACTTTCCTTTTGGACTTGGCAGGGGTGGTGGTGGTGTGGGTGGCGGGCAGTGACCACAGGGAGTCACCTTGGTAATTAACCCCTGGGAATACCCTGAGAACACACACAGGTCACTATTTTTCTTTTGCCTGGGTCAGCAGCTCTCAGGCACTCTACAGATCAAGTCAAGCCTTTTGTCTCTCATCTGCTTATTTAATAATTGTATATGATGCCTATTGAGACAAATAGTTGAGCTGTTTAAATACCCACAACCAGAAGCTGTTACCACCTGATGCCGATGAGAATTCCCCAGGCAGGGTGCACCAGAGATGAAACGAAATCATCCTGACGACCCCGTCATCATCACAGGCTCCCTCTCTCCTGGGAGATAAGGGCATTTGCAGCGAAGGAAACGCCAACTGCTGTGTAAGCTGATATGGGCTCCATCAGTCGGCTGGCCAGGTCGGCAACCTGCCAGGGGAGGCCAGCCAGCTGGCCGGCTGGTCAGCAAATGACGATGCTGGGCACACAGTAGGTGTTCAATAATTGTTCCTTATTGGAGTTCCTGTTGTGGCTCAGTGGTAACGAACCGGACTGGTATCCGTGAGGATGTAGGTTCGCTCCCTGGCCTCGCTCAGTGGGTTAAGGATCTGGCATTGCTGTGAGCTGTGATATAGGTTGAAGATGTGGCTTGGATCCAGCGTTGCTGTGGCTGTGGCACAGGCTGGCAGTTGCGACTCCATTTCGACTCCTAGCCTGGGAACTTCCATATGCCTCAGGTGCAGCCCTAAAAAGCAAAAAAAAAAAAAAAAAAAAAAAGATTACACCTTGTCAAATTCAGTTGGAATTTTGTTGTTAGGTCTGGCCAATGTGCATGACTCTGACTCTCTCCTGGGTACTGGCATGTGTCTGATGAGGAGAGAAGGGACAAAAGGATGACCTTCACCTTTAAGGAGCAGAGGTCCATAGATCCTCTTAGGTTTTTCTACTAAGAACTTCTTGAGTTCTAGGCTTTGGGGATGGTGGTCTCTGACCTAAAGTGTTCTATGTTAGACCTTGATTTGATTTTTCTCCTGATCCTTCTTGGGGTAAGGGTTTAAGTGACCATGATACCATCATTGCAATATCTTACCAACTCTCATCTCCCCATCCCTCTATTTTCATCCATCCATCCATCCATCCATCCATCCATCCATCCAGTCATTTATCCATCCAAATAGCCGTCTCTCCAATTAACCCTCTATCCATCCAACCATCCATCCATCTGTTGTGAACCACTATAATGGCGGATAAATAATTAGATTCTAGGGCCAGAGTGCCTGGTTTTAAATCTCTTTGTGGTCTGGGAGGCAGAGAGATGACGAGACACTGGGGTGACAGGGCAAGTTCAGGGTTCTGTGAGTACAGAGAGGAGGTGAACCATTGCTGCCATCATCATCGCTGCTGGGATTCCTCTGACCAGCGGTGGGGCCTCAGCAAACGGAGTCATTGGCAAAGGTGGTCTCTAAACCTCAGCCTGGTCCCTGGCTTGCTTCCTCGTCCCTGGCACCCTGACCCTTCTCCTACCCCCTGGCCCCTATGATCTCTGCTGCCCGTCCTGGCCCTGTTCTCCACCATCCCCCTTCTCCTCCATCCCTACCCCCTACCTGTCAAATGCACCTGTCCCAAGAACCCTGATTCTTGCTAGATGGCATCTAATTAGGTTGATAAACCAGCTTGTGTAAATGGGCCAATGGGTGTTCACATGTTCCGGGGACACCCTCCCTGGAAACGTCTGTCATCATCACCATCGTGGTCTAGTTAGTGAGTGCATTTGCTGTGCACTATGCAACACCAACACCTCTTGTGCATGTTGTGCACGATTCAGCGCCAGTTGTGTGTAATCAGCATGCATGGTGAGCGCTGAAAGTGAGCACTGCCGCCATGACTGAACAACTCATGTGGACCTTTATTGTGAATCTCAGCTGGGTCTACATCTCAGCTTTCTGCAAAAGACAACAAATTGGAGTAGGGAGGAGGAGGTCCCGGTCAGACAGACGTGGGTTCAAATCTCCTAAAACCTCTTTCTAGCTCTTGGGCAAGTCTTTTAATGTCTCTAAGCCTCGGTTCCTTACCTGCAAAGTGGAGATAGTGAGACCTACTTGGATGATGGGGTTGCTGCAAACAGTTAAGCACCTGTTAGTGAGAGGGTCATTCTAGGAGATTTAAGTGCCCCGCACGTGTCCCCCCAGCAGAGGGGCTGGAGATGCAGGGAGCATTCAGGGCAGGCCCGGACCCTGGGCTGGCTGTGCGTGGAGTCCAGTGGGGGTCGTGTCACCATGGAGTGGCCTAAGATTGGCTGGGATCTGATTGTCTTCCCCTGAGTCTAATCACACAAGGCCTTGCAGGAAGTTTACAAGCTGAGGGTGAAGATATCACCTACTCATTGTCCCCAAGGCCTCAGTCACCATCGCTGGGTGCCCTCCCTGACTTTCCCGCTTGGGGACTCATGTCATCCACCTACGTCTCGGTGTCCTGGGACTGAAGAAGTGCTTAGGCCTCCCACAAAGTGTTCCAATCCCCTTCTTTGTTTTTAAAACCAAGAAAAACAAAAGTTTAATAGCATGTATACCTCCTGTAAACATAGGAGACACCCAGGAAAATTAACTTCCTTTTCCTTGGGTTTTTTTTTTTTTGGCCTTTTTGTCTTTTTAGGGCCATACCTGCGGCACGTGGAGGTTCCCAGGCCAGGGGTCTAATCGGAGCTGCAGCTGGCCGCCTATGCTGGAGCCACAGCAACTCGGGATATGAACTGAGTCTGCAATCCACGCCACAGCTCACAGCAACACCGGATCCTTACCCCACTGAGCAAGGCCAGAGATTGAACCTACGTCCTCATGGATGCTAGTTGGGTTTGTTAACCGCTGAGCCACGACAGGAACGCCTTCCCTTTGAATCAGCAAAAAAAAAAAAAAAACAGTCCTCCTGGAGTGAGACCCCCGGGAGAGCCTTACACCCGATTCATTCATCCACCCAAGCATTCATTCATCACATGTTAAGTCCTTCCACGTGCCGAGCCCTGTGCGAGACAGGGTGTCATGAATGACAGGCAGGGTGCTGAGCTTGGGCGCATCTGGTGATATTCCCCTCCCCTTCTCAAGGGTCTGTTCGCAAGACTCAATAGGCTTAGGGTCAGCGATGTGGGTTGGGAATGATGTGTGACAATAAAAAGCATCAATTTACATGTGGCCATACCTGCCTGATGAATCTGGGTTTAAACGCTATGTCAAAATGTCACACTTTTGGCAGGCCCTTGGAAATGGGGCAGGAGGGACTGGGAGAGTCACTGCGACTGGGAGATACAGGTTTGAGATATGACCTTGGAGGAAACGGGTCAGATGATGGGGATGGGTTCCTGGGTTGGGGGCTGGGGGATGCGTAGGGAGAAGGCAGGGCAGGGGCGGGGGGAGGAGGGAGAAGAGAAGGTGGGAGGGGCTGAGGAGAGAACCCCGGGAACTGTCCCTTGACAGACTGGTAGGCCTGAGGAGGCCTGTTCTGACAGATGAGATGAGAGCTTGAGCAAAGATTGCTGGTGCTGGTATCAGAGGAGATGATCCAGGGCCTAGTGGTACCTGGGCATTGATGGCCTCTGTGACCACGAGGCAGGAAGCACAATGTAGGGAATTGGGAGCTAGAAGAGGTGGGGTGGGGAGCCTTGGGCATTCTTTGGAGGAGCCGGGCAGCTGGGGGGGGGGCCCTGCTCATGGGGTGGGGGACAGCTTTGGGTGGGATGCAGATGGAGGCAGAGGGGAGTGTCTCCTTAGTGCTGCACATATACTGAGTGTGGACACGGTGTCCCCCGGTCATCTTTTTATATCTCTGGTGCCTTCTTATTCACCAAGTCCTGCCAGCTAATGGCAACTGGTCCAGCCCTCAGTAACTGCTAAGCACCCGTTGTGCCCCAGATTCGGTGCCATGTGCGGTAGGTACAGCCATGAGCAGGCGGACGGGATCCTAGCCTTCAAGGATCTGCCCATGTAGGGTGGTGAGAAAGACAGCGAGCGTGTTATAAGTCAGCTAGTGCTCTGCACCGAGGAGCGCTAAGGTGGGGATGGTGGCTATTGAGCTTTCATCAGAGAAGCAGCATCGTCACTCATGGGGACAGAATAAGGCTTTGTCGTAGGGGTGGAGCTTATTCAAGTGAGGGAAGGCATGGGGCAATAGTGCAAGCTGCTCCTCTGCCTCTGCGGTTCAGCCTGGGGCTTGGTCAGGCTGGCGGTTGGGAAGGCGAGCGTGGGCACTGCAACCCACATCTGTGGCGCCCACCTCCAACCTTGATGCCGGGGCGACCTCCTGCCTAGCTGGCACCTTCATCATGGAGTGGCACACACACACCTGCTTCGGGACGAGGAGAAGTTGAAGGGGGTAATCGGGGGAGCCGGATGTGCTGCAGGACCAGGGGCCACCCCTCACCAAGGTGGCCGTGACATCAGTGACAAGGATGCACGCCATCCGCCCTACAGACTTAATATGAACAAACAGCGGCTGGCACTTCGCTCTTGCCTTCCAGACCTCAGGCAGGATGTCTCTTGCTCCCCAGGCCACCCCAGCACCATCTAGGGGCTGGAATTTTGGGACAAGTCCTGTTGACTCAGTGGCACTGTGTTGTTCCACGGACACAGTGTGAAGCCAGCCCAGAGATGAAGCAGGAGAATGCAGCTGAGTGATGGGGAGGGGTTTCTCTTAGCTCAGGTGGGTAGGGAAAGCTCCTCTGAGGAGGTGACACTTGTGACAAGACCTGGAATTCAGGGACAGGGAGAAGGGCAGGGTGGCTGAGGCCCGGAGAGGAGGGCAGGGGCCGGGATGGGTCTGAGAGGAGACCTTGCAGGTTGCACTTGCTTCTGGTATCAGGGGAAGAGGTTTAAGCGGGGCAGTGACGAGGCAAGATGTCAGCTTTTGAATGTTCACTCAGGCTGCTGGAGGGAAGAGGGGCTGTGAGGGGGTGGCGTGAGAAAGTCTGGGAGCTGGGGCAGGGGGAAGGGTGGCAGATGGGGTGTTCTTGCAGTGGTCTAAAAAGACGATGCCAGCCAGAACTGGTGTGCTCGCTGTAAGAAGAGAGAAATATGATTAGATTCTGGGTCCAGGGTGGGGACGGAGGTAGACCGGAGCAGGCTTGCGATAAAGGGTCCAGCGACATTAAGGTCCTCAAGAATAACTGAGTCGCTGTCCTGAGCTCCTGCAGTCCTTGCAGTTGAGAAAGGCTGTCCTTTCCCGAGTGGCTTCCTGGCTAGTGGCCCCTGCCCGCAAAACAAGTGGCTATGAGAATCCATCCTTGGTATCCCCTCCCCGCTCCCTCCAACAGGCAGGCCTGCCCCGCCCCCACCCCTCCCCTCCCCCACCCTGGCAGTTCTCTGCCTTTGGGCTCCTGTCATGGTCATCTGTCAGCACCCCCAGCATCCTGTGCCTTTAAGAGAAGGGCCCAGGGAACTATGTCTCCTCAAAGTCCTGCCTTAATGAGAGGCAGAGAGAAGATAATAAAAGCAAGAACCAGCCTTGGGGGGAGAAAAGAAAAGATTTTTATCCTCCCAACTCGGCAATTCCCCCTCTGGCTCTGAGAAGCCTCAAAAGATTTCTCTCCGAACGTATGAGTAATACGGGCGAAAACGCTGTCCTCGGAGCACAGGGAGAAGATGGAATGATTCTGTGTTTGATTAGAATTTATTTCCAACCTGCAGCCTCGCTGGTGCCAACCTCCCACGCTCCCGCCCCTGCAGAGCTTGGCGGCCAGGGAAGCAAGGAAGGAAGGAGGAGAAGGGAGACTGGGGAAGAGGGAGGCAGAGGGAGCTCTGGGCTCTGCACAACTTCCAGGGACTGGGAGAAGAGCAGAACGCTGTCCTCCACTTGCTGCCTACAGAGAGAGTGGCTGCTGGTCAATACAACTGCGAAAAAGAGCCACTTGGATTTCCTGGGGTCTGGGGATGGATGATTGGCTGGGGCAGCCAGTCAGGCTGGGGCAGCCAGGCATTGCTGTGTAATCTTGAGTAGCTCACGTGCTCTCTCTGGTCTCGGTTTCCTCGTATGGCTCTGACAAGTTTTTAGGGCTTAGTGGCTCTGGTTTTAGGACTGGTGCAACCTACCTGTGTGGGACCCAGTTTGGTTCTTCCTGGGTTGGGTCCTGGGAGGTTCCCTAGATGTCAGACTGGGGAGTGATAGTGGGGCAGGGGCAGGGGCTAGGATAAGACTGGACTATTGAGACCCCTTTCTTGGGTCATTTCTAGGGCACTGGGGTAAATCTCACTAGGTGACTCTTTATCATTTCTTTCATTTACTATTTTTTTATTCATCGCAGGCCACGTGACCAATGCGGGCTGCATGGGGTGACAAGACACAGTCCCTGACCTCGCAGGGCTCTCAGTAGGGTGGAGGAAGGCAAGCATGAGGCTTTGGGGAGACTGAGGATGCGCCCCTGACCTGGGCTTTGGAGGTCACAGGCGTCCTGGGGAAGCTGATGTCTAAGACCCACGGAGTGAAGGTGGGGAAGTCAGGGGCTTCGGGTTGGGATGGGTCAGGGCAGCGCTGGGAAGAGGGAAAGGGTGCGGGTTGGGGGTGAGAACCACGGTCTGTGTGGGAGGGACTGAAACAGCCAGTGTGATGGGAAGGAGGTCCAGGGTGGGAGGGGGCGGGACAGGGATGGGTTCAGATTTCATCCCAGGATCTGGGATGCGGGTGGCGTGGGGGGGTCCCGAGCAGCATCTCTCCAGGAAGGTACCAGGACCAAAGCACTTCACGTGCATGGGAGTGGATTCATGTCTCTCAGGTCTTTTAAGCCCCCCTCGGGGCGGGGCTCCCTTCTCTCACCCTGCAAGTGGACAGTTATGGTTGGAGCACATGTAAGTGGAAACCAGGCCTCTTTAGCATGGATCTAGCGCTTTAATGGGTAAAGGCTTTGGAGAGACAGGCTTTGTCTCTGTCGCAGAGTCTCTCAATGCTGGCTCTAGCCACCCTGATGGTAGTGAACTCTTCCTATTCGCAGAATGGCTGAGTGGCTGTCTGTCCAGCTCTGGAAGGAAGGTTGATTGGGACGGACAGATTTATCTTAGAGTAAAGAGGCGTGACCATTGGAATGAGCACAGCCAGATCTGGCTTCCCGATATTGGCTCTGCCATGCACAAGCTGTGCATCCTTGGGTAAGTCAGTTAACTTCTCTGAGCCTCAGTGTCCTTATTTGTAAAACGATATTGACAGCACCTGCCTCCCAGGGTGGTTTTGAGGATTAAACAAGATGATGATGGTGGTGATGGCATTGATGGTGATGACAATGATATTAGCAGCTAGTATTTATTGAGTCTTAATCCCTTTTGGTGGATGGTGCAGTGGACTGTTCAGATCCCTGCTTCAGGGCCGAGGCACCCATCTCTGGTTTCCAGGATTGTTGCCGGCTTGGAATTTCCCTTAGCCCAGATCAAGGTCACCTCCATTCGTGAGGATCTTCTCCCTGGCCTCTGTGTGGGAGAACTGGAAGAGTGGTCTCTGCCCCAGAGCTCCAGGTTTTGGCAACTGCAGAGCAGGTCAGCTTCTTCCTCTGCCCAGACCTGATTCCCACACCCCTTCACAGGTGCTTTTCCAAGAGCCTGCTCGGATAAACCTCCTTCACCTAAATCTTCATCGGCTGTTTCTTGGGAGTCTCACGTGGGACAGCCCTTTGCCCGAACAGTCTCATGTCATCCTCCTAACAGCCTTTTGCAGAGACACCACGATTAAACTGTTTTTACACACGAGGAAACTGGAGTCAAGAGATGAAATCTCTGGAGTTCCCTTTGTGGCTCAGTGGTTAACAAATCCTACTAAGAACCATGAGGTTGCGGGTTCGATCCCTGGCCTTGCTCAGTGGGTTAACGATCCGGCGTTGCTGTGAGCTGTGGCAAAGGCCGGCGGCTACAGCTCCTGTTAGACCCCTAGCCTGGGAACCTCCATATGCTGCGGGTGTGGCTCTAGATAAAAAAGGCAAAAAGACAAAAAAAAAA
>PVHT021183551.1:10103580-10121990 GCA_004024745.2 Catagonus wagneri | reverse complement strand
AGCAGCAGCAGTAGCAGGAGCAGCAGCAGCAGCAGCAGCAGCAGCAGCAGTAGCAGGAGCAGCAGCAGCAGCAGCAGCAGCAGCAGCAGCAGCAGCAGCAAACTTCATGAGCCTCCCCTGGGTGCCTGCATCACTCAGTGGAAAACAACACCTCTCTCGGCCACCCACTCCCCAGCTGCCAATGTAACACCACTGTTACTGCCACCAGGGTGGGTGTCTTTGCCTGCGCCACCTCACATGTGGCTTGTGCTGCTGGGGAAGCTGCTGGGAGGAGAGATGCGGAATCTGATCTTGCCCCAGCCGGAGACCTGAGACCCCAGGGGCGGGGGGTGGGCAGGAGGCTCTGGCCAGGAGTGGAGCTGCCCTAAGCACTGAGTCCCATGAACCCCCGCTGACTCAGGAGCGGTCCCTGTGCTTCTCTGGGCCTCGGTTCTCCACCCCAAAGATGGGCAGCGAACCTCTAAAGGCCGTTCAGAGCTGGTGTGATGCAGGCGACCTCCACGTGGATCCCCCCGCCCCTTTCCCTGAACGACCAGCGAGCCAGCTCTGTATTCACTGGCGTAGGGCTTTACAGAACACCTTCGCAGACACTGTCACATTTGAACCCCACGGCAACGTGGTGAGGCTGAATGGTGGCTTCCTGTGGCGGATGATAAATAGGAGCGCAGGGGAGGGCAGACTTGCCTCAGGCCATTTAATCTTTTAAAAATTCTCGATATTCCCTCATTTTTAACCTACACTTCAAGAAGTACACATCGCTGAATGTGAGAGCTGAGAGCTCAGCAATCACCCCATCCGATCCTTTTGTTTGACAGATGGGGACCTGTGAGCGCCCCCCGCCCCCCACTCCCGTCCCTAGGTTACAGCAATGAGTGGCAGAGCTGGGGCTGGGGCTGAGTCTGGGGCTCATTCAGTGACGCATTGTTGGGTATTTTTCAAATTGCATGCCATGAATTATTTCTCTTGTAAGCCTAAAACTTGAACCACTAATGGGAAGGCACAGGCCACACCAGTGCGTGGATGTCTGGCCTGTTGGGGGGAGGGGCGGAGCTCTAATTGCGGTGATTGGGCCTGTTTCACCTTTCACACCCAGCACGGTGAGAAGGCTTGGTGTATTTGTTTTCCTATCACGGTAGCACAGGAGGCCCAGGGAGGAGGTGAGGCTGAGGAGCAGGGACAAAGAAATGTGTGTGTTCTGGCAAATTTGGAGAATTAACTCTGAGGTTGTTCCAAGGAGAAAATGATGTTTTGAATGGGGATTTATTATACATTGGAGCTCACTGCCTTTTAAAGAACACCTTGTTTATTTAACTGTTCTGTTTATAGATTTATTTCTACCTGGCTCGGTTTGAAAAAGAATCTGAAGAGGTAAATTATTTAATTAGATTGTGAATTTCTTGAGGGCAGAAACTACCCTGGTGATCTCTCCCCTTGTGACAGGCTAATACCTGGTGGCACCTCTCCTTACCCTCTACCCTCCCCTAACTGGGTTTTCTGCCTTTTTCTGTTGTGATAATCTGTTGCTGTGTCTTTGTTTTCCGCTGAACTGTAAGCTCAGTGAGGACAGAAACTATATGTTACATGTTTCAGTATGTCACCCAACTACCTGTCCATTCATCCAACAAGCAGACATCATCCATCCATCCATCCATCCATGTATCCATCCATCCATCCATCCATCCATGTATCCATCCATCCATCCATCCATGTATCCATCCATCCATCCATCCATGTATCCATTCATCCATGTATCCATCCATCCATCCATGCATCCATCTCTTCAATCATCCATTTGTGTAACTATCCATCTCTCCATCATCTATCCATTTATCTATCCATCCATATATCCACACAACCATCAATCTGTTCTTTCAAAACCCAGGGGAGTTGCACAAATGAAGCCAAACTGGATGAACTACAAGCAATTATCCTTTACTCCAGTGCTCGTTTTCTTCCAAGCACTGTGCTCAGTGTAGCACATTTATTAACTGAGTCAATGGAATTAAAATCTCCCAAAGACTCCATGAAGTAGGATTATTATCACCATACTTCCGATGAGGAAAGTAAATCGAGAGAGTTTTAGTAGGTCACCCAAGGTCACATGGTTGGTCAGTGTCAAAGTGAGCTTTATTTATTTAATTTCTTTGGCCTCGCTCCCGGCCTGCAGAAGTTCTTGGGCGGGGCATGGAACCTGCACCACAGCAGGGGCCTGAGCCACCGCAGTGACAATGCTTGATCCTTAACCCGCTGTGCCACCAGGGAACTCCCAGAGTGATCTTTAAAACTGGTCATCTGACTGCAGAGCCGGTGATCTTTGGCCTCACTGTGGTGGGAAATATTTCTGGGGGAATGATTTAAGAGGGACCTTATATTCTTCCTGCCTCTCTCACCCCTAGTCCTCATCTCCAAAAGCACAGAAGGCTATCTCACTGTCCTCTCCCCCGTCCCCCCCAATAAGAACAAAGGTTCTAACCCATGGGTAGAGATGGAAAGAGTGAGAAAGGCCTGAGGGGGCCATTCCATCTGGGCCACATCAGGGGTGAGGAGGAAGACAAACTCTCCCTTCCCTGGCAGCCGAGCCTGCTTCTCCCGTTCTCTCCTGGGGAGTTCGGAGCATTCTGGGTTGTGCAGCTCTGCTCTGAGTGGACAGCGATGAGTCAGTGTGTCTAGCAGGGCCAGGGAGGGCCAATCAATGCCAGAGGCATTAGGCCCCAGAGGTCCTTGGGGCTTTGGGGAAAGGAAGCACGGCTGTTCCCAGTTCACGGGAAGCCAAACGGAATTCACAGAGAGCACGTCTCCTGAGCAGTGGGGGTTCTTCACCTGATGCCCCCTCCCCTCGCCAGGCACCTTCAATTCCCCAGATCCAGAACCAAGCCTATTTCCTTTCTGCATCACCTCCTCTACCTCCTCTCGCTGCCCTTCCTTCTTTCTCACTCCGGAAACGACAGTACCATCTAATCCTTTTGTTCCTGTTCCACTTTTCTTCCCCCGGTCCTTTAGGTAACAGCACCCCCTTTCTCGGGATAATTGTTCCTCTCCCGTTTTAGTTCTAACGGGACCAGCCTATCAGTGCTCTGCCCTTTCTGGCTGTGGGGATGGGGAACATCCAGATTAGGCTGATGATCCTCCTCCCCACCCCCCAGGCGTCTGGCGCATCACCAGGTGTGAGATGGTCATGTGACCGAGCCTGGCCAATCAGAGCTCTTACTTGGGATTTTTCTAACTGGAGCTGATAGGGAAAATGTCTTTTCCTGGATGGTGACAAGGCCTTAAAAAGTCCTGAGCTTGGAGTTCTACTATGGCTCAGCAGGTTAAGAACCTGACTAGTATCCATGAGGATTCAGGTTCGATCCCTGGGCTAGCTCACTGGGTGAAGGATTCAGTGGTACTGCAAGCTGTGGTGTAGGTCACAGATGCAGCTTGGATCTGGAGTGGCTGTGGTGTAGGCCAGCAGCTGCAACTCTGGTTTGACCCCTAGACTGGGAACCTCATTATGCCGCAAGTGCAGCCCGAAAAAGCAAAAAAAAAGAAAAAAAAAAGGTCCTGAGCTCTTTGCATTTGGATAGAGGATGACATAAACACACAGAGAGGAAGAGGCATTCTGAAGTTATCTAAGACCCAGATTCCTGCTGCTCCAGGTCACCTTCCCCTTTGACTTCCCCTCAGTTGCTTTTCAGGGCAGGGGTGAGGGGGAGGGTAATACAGAAGCCCTTTTCCCTTGTGGTTTGATTCTTTTTCTGACACTTGCCATCAAAGAACCCTAGTGATCACCTTGCTCAAACCAGCAGCTCAAGTTTCTTCCTTGGCTCAGCTCCCCCGTTACCTCCAGATCCAAGAAAACCCCAAATTCTTAAACTCTCAACCCCCTCCCTTTTTTTCTTTTTTCTTTTTAGGGCCACACCTGCTGCATATGGAAGTTCCCAGGCTAGGGGTCAAATGGGAGCTACAGCTGCTGGCCTACGGCACAGCCCCAGCAAAGCCAGATCCAAGCTGCATCTGTGACCTGCGCTGAAGCTGGTGGCATTATTGGATCCTTAACCCACTGAGAGAGGCCTGCATCCTCCTGGATACTGACTAGTCAGGTTCTTAACTTGCTGAGCCACAATGGGAACCTCTTAAACTCTCCCTTTTGATGAGCTCTCACCTCTGCTCACTTCTCTCCATCACCCCAGCCTCCTGGATTAATGGTGACTCTCTCTCTGGGTTCAGGCTCACGCCCTCCAATATCTCTAGCCGAATAATCTTCATAGTGCTCAGATCTGACCTGGTTATTCCCTTGCTATAAATCCTTCAATGTCTTCCCCCATTGCTCTCAAGATAAAGTCTTATCTTAGCCTTTTAAAAAAACCCTTTTTATTTTGAATAATTTTTCTATTTATAGGAGAGTTGTAAAGATATTACAGAGTGTTTCCATATGTCCTTTACTTAGCTTCTTCTGATGTTAACATCTCACATAACTATGGTATGTTTGCTAAATACAAGACATTAGCATTGGAACGATATTAACTAAAATATAGATTTTGTTCAGATTTCACAGTTTTTCCAGTATTGTCCTTTTTTGTTCCAGGTTCTGATCCAGGATACCACATTGCACTCAGAAGTCCTTTCACTATTTTTTAGTCTTCTGGCTGCATCCGTGGCATGCATCAGTAGTGACCTGAGCCACGACAGTGACAACCCTGCATCATTAACCCTGTGAGCCACCAGGGAACTCCCTAGAAGTCCAAGACTTTTTTTTTCTTTTTGCTGTTTTTTAGGGCCACAACTCTGACATATAGAGGCTCCCAGGCTAAGGGTCAAATCAGAGCTATAGCTGCTGGCCTACACCAGAGCCACAGCAATGCCAGATCGAAGCTGCATCTGTGACTTACACCACAGCTCACGGTGACACAGGATCCTTTAACCCACTGAGCAAGGCCAGGGAGCAAACCCACATCCTCATGGATACTAATCAGGTTGGTTTCGCTGTGCCACAGTGGGAATTCCCGAAGTCCTAGCTTTTAAACAGGGCATTGAAAGCCTTTTGTGAACTTGGCCTCTGTTTGCCTCCAAGCCCATCTCTAGCCCCTTGCCACACCCTCTTCTTCTCAGGCCCCCCCTGAAGTACCTGCAATTCCTCCCAGGGGCCAGGCCTTTTCTTACTCCTGGCCTTTGTACATGACGTTCTGTTTCTCTGAGGAGCCCCTTTCTTGACCTCACACTTATTCATCTTTGAAGCTCCCATCAGTCAATTCTCCTAGGAAGCCTTCTTGGCCAAACCCATCTGACCCCTGGGCTTCTCCAGCTGTCCTCTGCTCTCTCCATCCCTGGATTTTTTGTAAGCATTTTATTTTATTTTATTTTTTGTCTTTTGTCATTTTTAGGGCTGCACCAGCAGCATGTGGAGGTTCCCAGGTTAGGGGTCTAATCGGAGCTACAGCCGTTAGCCTATGCCACAGCCCCAGCAATGCAGGATCCGAGCCATGTCTGCAACCTACACCGCAGCTTATGGCAACGCCGGATCCTTAAGCCACTGAGTGAGGCCAGGGATCTAACCCACAACCTCATGGTTCCTAGACGGATTCATTTCCACTGAGCCATGACGGGAACTCCTGGTAAGGTTTTTAAATTAAATTAAATTATTTTTTTTTTTTCTTTTCTGGCCACCCAGTGGTATATGGAGTTCCCTAGCCAGGGATCAGATCTGAGCTGCAGTTGCTACATATGCCGCAGCTGCAGCAATACCAGATCTTTAAATCACTGTGCCGGGCCAGGGATCGAACCTGCATCCTGGTGCTGCAGAGATGCTGCTGATCCCATTGCGCCGCAGCGGGAACTCCTTTCCCTGTTTGTTTATTTGTTTTTTTTAATCCCAGATTTTGATGATCTCTTTCCTTTTACTCCACACTAGATTGAAGAAACTTTGGGCTGGTTCCCTGCTTAATTTTTCTCTGCAGGAACTCAATGAGTGTTTGCAAAATGGATGAAGTTAGGAAAAAGTCAATACCTGCACAAGTGTCAGCGATAGCTCAGAGGGAGAATCTCCCGGCCGGGGGAGGCTTCTTGACTTGAGGCTTGCAAAATGGAGCAGCAATCTAACATTTACTGAGCACAGACTATGTGCTAGGCACCATTCTCAGCACTTTTCACTCACTAATTGAATCCTCATAAAACCCCTCTGAGGTGTGTAACCGCTTTTCTCCCCATTTGACAGATGAAGAAGTACAAGTGAAGCAACTTAGCAAGATGAGCAGTGATTAGAGGCAGAGCTGGGAGAGACCCTGAATTGCTTCTTCTTTGCTGGACTTTGGGGTGCATGTGGCCTGTGGACCAGGAAAAGGGGAATGGGGTGGTAGGAGGTAGAATTCCAGGGAGGGCCAGCTGGTAAACCCAAAACAGTTTGGAAGGTAAGCATGGGTGACCCAAGTTCTGGAAGAGCTGCCATTGTGGGGGGATGTGTTTTTACCTTTGAGGGTGACAGATGGTTGTGGGGGGATAGCTGTTTTGGAGATGTGGACCTGGAGGAGGGGTGTGACTGCATCCTGGTGGCAGAGGCCACTGGTACTCTCTGGAATATAAGTTGGCCAGGGGCTCATTAATTAGAAAAGCTCTGAGAACTGGAAGTACCCCTAGAGGAGAATGTCTCAAGGAAGGAAGAACTTAGAGGCCCAGAGAAAGCAGAGCCATCTGGACCGGCGTGGGCGTGGAGTCAGGGAGAGGCTGCTCAAGGGAGGTTCTCGTACTAAATTCCCACGAGATGAGTGCGGTGGTTCAGCTGGGCCCCTGCAAACTATCACCGGGCTTATCATTTCTAGCCTGAGATTTCCTCCAGTGCAGTTGTATAGCTTTGTACCCTAAGTGGAGGTGCGCCTCCTCCCAGGAGTAAGAGCTGCTATTGTGCAGTGTTTATGAAAAAGGCCTTTTGTACTCTGTTGTTTCCAATTCATTCTTCCAAGGCCCAAACAAGGTAGGCAGGCCTCATTTCCATGTCCTGTTTACGGATTAAGAAATGGAGACTTGGTGAGGAAGATAACTGGCCTGAGGTCACACAGCTAGAAAGGGACACAGTAAATATGGAATACATGAATAAATAAGAGCTCTTTGAGTCTGGCTTCTGTTCCTTTTCTCTAACCTTTGAGAAAGGGTTCTTCGTGCCTAAAACTGGAGAGCCTGGCATGTGATGGGGTTTCAGTAAAGGGGTGTTGAATGGGTGAATGAAAGTATTCTCAGAGAGAAACAGGAGGAACATGTCCTAATACTATAAAAACCTACCATCAGTTTGTGAAATGACGGGCATCATACATCATTCAATCACTCTGCACCACAACTTAGCTGACAGGAGCAGCACTTTCCCCATTTCTGAGGGAGAGGAGGAGACTCAAGGAATTGGGTGACCGGTGAGGGACCCCACAGCCAGTGAGCTGTGTAGACAGACCTAGAGTCCAGGGCTGACACGGGGTGTTTGTGCCATCACCGGACACCTACCCACACAGACACACAGACACACAGGTGCAGACAGACACAGGTCCACACGCAGATATACAGACACACAAAGACCAAGATGCACAGAAATGCACACACAACACACAGGTAGACACACACACACACACACACACACACACACACACACACACACACACACAGATATACACAGACTCCCCCCCCCCCCAAGTTGTGGTCTTTGGAGAAGTGTCCCTGATGCCTTGTCCTGTTGCCTTGGCTAGTGTCTCCACATGAGTAAATCCCGGGCAGCCTTCTTTTTGGATGTTCCCTGGCTAGTTCCAATTTAACCTCTCCAAGAATGCAAAGAACCCAGCTTTCTGGAGAGGAAGACTCTCCCTTCTCCCACTCCCTTCCAGCTTTTCCCAGAGGAGGATGGAAAAATCCAAGTGGGGGAAGGGAGCGGGAGGGACTGGGAATTTGGGGTTAATATACATAAACTATAGGCTTTAGAATGGATAAGCAATGGGATCCTGCTGTATAGCACTGGGAACTCTGTCTGGTCACTTGTGATTGAGCAGGATAATGTGAGAAAAAAGAATGTATACCTGTATGTGTGACTGGGTCACCTTGCTGGGCAGCAGAAAATTGACAGACCACCGTAAATTAGCTATAATGGAAAAAATAAAAATCATTATTAAAAAATAAAAAAGAAAAATGCAACTGGGAAGGGGCTGGAGGAAGGCAGGGGGGATGAAACCGCAGGGAACTGGGAGGCTGTTCCCACCGGAATCAATTGCTTTGCATAGTTTTTCATTCTTTCTGAAAAGGGCAGGTGTTGTTGCTCTAGCTGGCTGGGCTGTGGTCCCTGGTCCTCAGGACGATCAGCTTCTTTTTCTAGGGAACAGTACCCCCTTCTAATCTCCGCTGGCACCGCGGGAAGTGTCACATTCTCCGTGGAAGCGGAAAGAACCCTGGCTGTGGAGTCAGACCCGGTTTCAGATCGGGCTCCGCCCCTTTCTGACTGTAACCTTGGACAGCTCACTCAGAGCCTCGCTTTCCTCATCTGGAAAAGGGGGTGAGGGGACCCTCCCTCATAGCTTATGGGACCCTCCCTCATAGCTTATGTGAAGTGCCCCGGACTGAGCCTGGCGCAGAACACACGCTCCGGCGGTGGCGTTCCCATCCCCCTCCCACCAAGCACTCCTTCCTTCCCTTTTTGATGAGGCTGGTTCCTTGACAGTCACGTGGCCATCTCCCCAGCTCCTGGTCCAGGCCCCAGCACATAGTAGGTGGTCCCTAGACAGTGATAAATGAATCTTTCCAAAGTCTAGATCTGCTCTTGACTCGGTCCCCAGACTCATCAAAGGATGTTCATTTCCTTCTGAAGAGCAGGTTAAGCTCTACCTGCCATTCAAAACCTCTTTTGATCTGACCCCAGAGTCCCCATCCCATAGTACTTCTCTCAGCCCATAGACCTGGGCACTGGGACCCCCTGTCAAGGGCTTGTGCTTTAGAAGGTCTGGATCTCGCTTTCCTCTGGCCCTGCCCATTTGCACGGAGCAAGGAATCCGCAAGGCCAAGGGGACAGGTCCAGCCCTGAAGCCACGTCTGGGCTATGCTTTAGGACCCAGGCTCCCTAGTTCCCTACACCAATGGCCTTGAGTTTGCTTCCAGGGCCTGCACGGGGCTCTTTCCTGGGTCAACCACCTGTAGTTGGACCACACTTTCAGTGTGTGTGTCCTTAAGTCTAAGGCACAACCAGAGGGTGGCCACTGGTTAGACCTGTGGGCTGGTGCTTGGCCACACTCAGGTGAAGCCCCAGCTGTGCATGTGAGGCCCTTGCAGAGTGAGATGGAATCTGTGTTGGGGAGAGAAGGGGTCGGGGTGCTCCTGACCCAGACCTTCATTTGTCTGCTTGCCTCGGGCCCGGGAAATGTTAGGGGTGGGTCTAGTACCCCCCACCGTTCTGACCTCCTTGCAGGAAAGAGGGTACTCAGTTTTAGACTGGGCGGTGTGAGTGTGGGTTTGGAGACCTCTGCACTGGGGACTCTCCCATTCTCTGGGCCCGGAGCTGTCCTGCTGTTGCTACCACCTCTGGGCAGGGATGGGCTACACTGTGCATGGGAGGGAGTGTCCAGACCGGGGAGACCAGGTATCTGTGAGTGATGCCAGGAGGTCCTCAGGAGGCTCTGGGATGGGACTACAATGCCACTCATGTCTCTGGCCCAGTTTTTGGCACTTACCAGCAGTTGGTGGAGTAGGGCCACTGAGGAAAGGGGACAGGGAGTGCAGGGACAGTGGGAGCCCCAAACCCCATCCAGGGCCAGGGCCTGCTGAGTGATTATTGGTTGGGTACCAGGAGCAGTGCTAGTAAGAGGATGGCCAGGTTGCACCTGCCACCAACACGGCTTTATTTCCCAAGTTAGTGAGAACCTGGCATCTGGGAGGCCCAGACCCAGTCCTCAAGTAGCTTCAAAGCAAGGGCATGGCTTGGCCAAGGGAAAGAGTGGCGGAGCTGGCACTGAAACCCAGGACTCCTCTTTTCCCTTGTTTGGTCACTTGACTGAGGTAAAATTTATACACAAGAACATGTGCCAGTTTCAAATGTACAATTTGATGAATTGTGACAAATGTCTACAGTTGTGCTACTGTGACCACAGTCGTGGTATAAAACATTTTCACCCCCATGTCCCTTTGCTGTTGTCCCCTCCCCCATCCCCTGGGCCCAGGTAAACCTCAACTACAGTTTTGCCCTTTGTAGAATTTCACATAGACGAAGCATAAGGTGCATGTCTTCTGTGTCTGGCTTCTTCCATTCAGCACAATTATTTTAAGACTCACCCATGTTGTTGCAATGTCAGTAGCTCATCCCTTTTCATGGCTGAATAGTATTCCATTGTTGGCCGTATCACATTGCGTCCATCCACGAGTGGACGGACATTTGAATTGTTTTCAGTTTTTGGCTGTTACCATGAAAGCTGCTGTGAACAAGCACACAGAGGACTTTGCATGGATATCTGCTTTCATTTCTCTTCGTTGAAATTGTTGGGTCAGATGGTAAGTGGATGTCAAGTGTTGTGCAAAGTGGCCCTACTATTTTGCATTTTCACCAGCTGCGTGAGAGGGTTCCAGTTCCTCCTCATCCTTGTCAACACTCCACCCCAAGACTCCTGCCCACGAAGGCCAGGCAGTGGTGAGGCTGTGAAGTGAAGGGGAAGGTGGATCTCGGTTGGGCTGCTCATGTCTGGGAGGTTGTCAGAGTAACAAGAACCTTCAGGGATATTAAGCTCTGTGTTGTCACTGTACTGATGGGAAAATGGAGGCCCAGAAGGGGAAGGGATCTCTACTTCTCCGAGTGCTGGTAGAGCTGGGAGGAGGCAGTGTAGCAGGTTTAAAGGCAGGGATTTTGGAGCTGGGCTGGCCCCAGACTCTAGTCTTGGCTTAACCAATTGCTAACCTTTCTGAGTCTCTACTCTTCCTTCTGTAAAATGGGGACAAAAACAACCTCATGGGCTGGATGGGGAGGACTACGTGCCCAGAGCTTGAGAAGATAAAGAAATATTATTATTATTATTATTTTTGGCCACAACTGTGACGTGCAGAAGTTAGGGGTAGAACCCATGCTCCACCGAGAAACTTAGTAAGTGCCAGGCACAGTTCTTGGTTCAGGGGGCATAGCAGAGAATGAGACAGACACAGTCCCTGTGCTCTGGGAGCTCACAGAGAGCGGGGAGACACAAATCGTAAACAAGGAAACAAATAAAATCAATAGCCATAAATTGTTACAGGTGCTGTCTGAAGGAGACAAACTGTGATCCATTTCAAGCAGAGTCTCTCTGAAGAGATGCTATTAAAGTGGGATCTGAATGACAGGGGGGAGCTGCCCGTGGGGGGAGGGGAAGGTGGTGTTAGTCCAGGCTGTGGGAACGGCATAGGCAAAGTTGCAGAGGTTGGAATGGGCACATCGTATTTCAGGCACAAGGAAGGGCTGTGCGACCCTGGCAGAGAGGTTCAGCAGAGAGTACCTGTGGGGACGCCAGAGAGCTGGCCCTGGGGCTTGGTGGGGCTGGGCCTTGCAGGAGCTTGGATTTTGTTTGAAGGGTGGATTTATTTTAGACACTGTGTTGGCTGTTATTATTCTTCCTCTTTTTGTCCAGCACTCAGGGGTCTTCATTCCCAGCTCAAGCCTCTTTCCAAAAACCCGATGTGGGCAGGTGCAAGGCTGGGGTCTGCAGCCAGCTGGGCCTGGGCCCCCACCCCGACCTCTCCAACAGGCCTGGCAAGCCGAGGAGTACCAGCTGGCGGGGTGGCGGGTGGGGGAGACCATCTGCTGTTCCCTATTGTCCATCAACCCATTGTCTGATCCACGGCCTCTGCTCTGAGGACAGCGCGGGGGACAATGGGGGAATGCGATCCCCGGGCTCCTGTTTCCTGGCCTGGCCCCTCGCCCCCATGATGACACCAGGAGAATGCCCCCCTGGGGCGGAGGCAGGGGCTCTGCCAAGTGGGAGGTGGTGCTGCACGCATCCTCATCATCTCCCTGGCAACCGCAGCTGCCAAATTGTTGGTTGGAGGGCTTTTTTTAGTTCTCTTCTTGCCTCCCCCTGGAGGGTGGGGTGCTCTTGAGAAAGTATCAGCTTCTCGCCTCCCGAGGGCCCCAGCTCCCGGCCTGCGCCTATGGGCTCCTCGGGCCACCTGGGAGCCTGGTGCAGGAACATGCCAAGCCAGAGACTGCACGCCCTCAAGATGCCAGCAAGATGGAGGCACCAAAATAAACTCAAATCATATGTGAGAAAAAGTGTCATGTTGTCATCACCCAAAGAATCAGAATGTTGTTCAACTTCTTTGTGTTTGTTTTGTGGTTAAGCATTGTTTTTAATTTGGATTTACACAGGGCGATGGGGTGGGTACCACCCTCTTCCCATCGCTTAAGTTTTTTTTTCCTTTCTTTTTGCGGCCACACCTGCGGCATATGGAAATTATCCTGGACTAGGGGTCAAATCAGAGCTGTAGCCACCAGCCTACATCACAGCCACAGCAACGTGGGATCCGAGCTGCGTCTGCGACCTACACCACAGCTCACCACAACACCGGATCCTTAAACCACTGAGCGAGCTCAGGGTCAAACCCACATCCTCATGGATGCTAGTTGGGTTCTTAGCCTTCTGAACCACCCTGGGAAGTCCCTTAGAGTCTCTAAGCTTGGACCGGGCCCTCAGGGGCACAAAGGGCGGGGAGCAGACCCCTGCACAACTCCCCTCACGTTCCTCTGGTGGTGAGAGTCACGTGGTCCAGGGCAGTTTTGAAAGCTGACTTGTTGGCAGCCTGAGAGGTCTGATCTCTGGCGTTCCAGAAGCCAAAAGGTAGCTAATAGCAAAAGGGTGATCCATCAAAGAAGTCAGACAGTGACAATAATAGCCAATGTTTACTGGGCTTTTACTCTGTGGCCAGCGATTGCCTTCTACATAACTCATCTGATTGTCACAGTAAACCCGGGAGGTGGGGACTATTGCTATCACCCTCATTTTTGTAGACTGTGACACCGAGGGGCAGAGAGGTTCAATCTGTTGCCAGGCGTCACCCTGCCACTGGGGGACAGAAGCAGGATTTGAACCTGGGCAGCAAGACTCCACGCCATGAGCTCTTACGCCCTCTCTCGGGTTCCCGGTGTGCTTGTGCACAGCTCTTCTTTCAGGAGCCCCAGCTCCAACGCCACTCCGGGCCAGAATTCTGGGGCCATGAAGAGCCCAGGCACCACCTCTCCGGGCTGTCCCGATGATTCAGCCTAGCCTGGGGCTGGGAACTGGACCGTGGCTGGACGTGGCCTTGGGTGTGAAGACCCTTCACCTCTAGGAGCCTCACTCTCCCCTTCTCTAATCGGAATGACGACCATAGCTTGCTCTTGGGGTTGGCGGGAACATTAAATGAGTTAATGCACATTAAACGCCTAGAACAATGTGCTCCATAAATGCTAAGGCTGATTGTTATCTTTTCTTTTGCTAATCTTCGGGGTGATGGTGGGGCTTGAATAATGGGTGAAGACACTTTGTATGTGGAAGACAATTGCACAAACGTCAGGGCTCAGGGTGACTCATATAAATACGGAGTGTTCAGTCTGGGGAGCAGGAGGGGTGGGGGCCGAGACAACAGCCAGCTTCCCAGGGACTTAGCGCCAAGTGCCAGCTCAGTGGGGTGGCAGTAAGGGCACCAGGAGGTACAAGGCCTGGGTACAAGTCTGCGCTGCTCCCTGAGCCAAAGGGGAGAGTCTTGGGCTGGGACCCGGGGCACATTCCTTTCCCTCTTGGGCCTCAGGCTTCCCTATCTGTAGAATGGGTGGTTGGGGCCCAGCTGATCTCTAAGTGTCCCCGTCCCCAGCTCTGATTTTCTCTGACTCTGAGAATAAGAGGATGTGTAAAAATGAAAGTGGAAATAGACACATGGTGTGGTAGATGGATCGTAAAAATATACCCGATTCTTCCCTTTTCTCTGTAATCACACCATTTACAAAATGACTTTGCAGCTTCTCTCCGAAAGAGGTGGATCTCTTTCTCCGGCACGAGTCTGGCTGTCCTGGTGGTTTGCTTTGGCTCAGGCAGAGTGGCGGAGATGGCAATGTGCTGGATCCAAGCTGAGGCCTCAAGGGGACTTGCAGTTCCTCTTCTCTCTCATCCTTCTCCCTCTGCGCCCCACCTCCCTCTCTGTCTCTGACCCTCGTGACCGCATGTCGGCAATTCTGGACTGGCCTGCCTGCTGGAGGAGAGATGTGTGTCCAGTCACTCTGTCACCCCAGCTGACAATCAGCTAATCGTCAGACAGGTCGGCGTGAGACCATCCTAGACTCACCCGCCCCCAGGCCACCCACCGGCCCTCGGCAGATCCGTGAGCAGGGCCAGCTGAGATCAGCTGCACTGATCCAGAGGAGCAGAACCACCCGGCTGCCTTGCAGACTGCTGAGATAAGGAATGTTTATTGCTCTGTGCCATTGAGGTTTGTGGTTGTTACACAGCATTCCTGAGTCAGTTGATTACTGATACACATGGTCAATGAAAAAATTGTGGCTTTGCCTCATTGTCTGACCCTGGCTGGGGAATGTCTTTTGCTCTCCTCTTAGGGGCAGTGGCGGGGGATGGGGTGGTGGGGAGCAGGTGAGGCGGGTTTAGTGTAATGGTCGAGAGTTTGAGTTCTGGATGGAGACGGTGTGCCCTGCCTCAGATCCGCTTTCTAGCTGTGTGGCTTTGGTCAAATTAATTAACAGAGAGGTCTTTGTTTTCTCTAAAATCTAGATAATCATAGAACCCACTTGGGGGTTTTGTGAGGATCGAGTTGAAACATGTCAAGTGCTTGGAAAACCTCTGCCCACGTGTAGTGTCCATGGGTATAAGCTCTAAGAGAAATGTGAGAATGAATCTTGATTCTACCATTGACTGGGAGCGTGACCTTGGGTCCTTTCTAGGCTGCCCTGTCCTGAACTGTACACTGTGGCTCTTATTAGCATCGTCCTCATAAATGAGACTGTGTCTATAAAGGGCTCGGCCCAGGGCCTGACCCCAGGATGTGCAGGAAATCTCAGTTTGGGGGAGCAGCTCCCCCACTTCCTTGCTTCAGTTTGGCTCACCTGTTTTTTCTGGTGACATGGCATCTTAGAACTGGATGTCTCTTGGAGACCAGTTCTGGCTCAACTTCCTCATTAGATTCGGAGAAACTGAGGCCCAGAGTGGGACTCGCCCAAGGTCACACAGAGTAAGTGGCTAGAACCTACTCATTCTGATCTCCAGCCTGGTGCTTCTCCCATGATGCTGGGGTGGTTAAGCCCTCAAGAGGTACGTGTGGTCTGGGCTTGGTGGCTCCAAAGAGCGGAAAAAACTAGACCCTGCACCTTGTTCCTCGCAGGGCAGGTGGGGGGACCAGGCTCTCCCCGGGTGGTGAAGCCTTATTGATCTTTCGCATGAACCCATCTGGTGCTGGTGCTGAAGAGTTCTCAGAGGACTGGGGCGGGGAACCTGACCACGGAACATACCACGTGGTAGGTCAAATGTTTTGGTGACTAGAGTGACCCAGGCCTCAGTCTAAGCAGAGGGCAGTTAGCCAAGGTAATCGCCCCGGTACTCAATGGGGAAACCAAAGCTCGGCCTGGAGGGTGCTGCCAAAAAATGCCCGGTGGGGAGAAGCACTCCAGCCTCCTGACCCCCAACCTGTGGCTTTCTGCCCAGCTTCCTCCCTGCACCGGTTCAGGCTCCTGGCCCCAGGGGGGAGGCTGGGTAACAGAGAAGTCACCGGCAGGCAGGGAGGAGCCTGCCCTGCCCCAGGTCTGGCTTCCAACCCCACCTCTGTCCCCAGCCATTGCAGGGCTGCCAGGCCTGGCTGTGGCCCAGACACACCCTGCTGGGCCATCTCCGGGAACCAGTCTCAGATCTCATCGCCTGTAGGGCCTGTGGCAGCTGCTGGGTCAGGGATTCCCGGGGCCCCAGCCTGCCCTGGTGGATGACCCTCCAGGTCTTAGCTGGTCCCCAGGAGGAGGCAAGGCTGCCCTGCCTCTTTCTGCCCCTTCCCCTGCCGAGGGTGTGGTGTGTGCTTGCCGCTGTGCGTGTGCACGGCTGTGTGTGTGCAGTGCAGGCTTCCTTTCCTGGCTCATTGTGAAGACATGATTCACACGCGCCGTGTTTGCTTTGTGTGCTTGCTGTGTGCTTGGCAGGTAGGTGTGTGGGCGTGTTTGCATAAATTCTTGTTGGGCCCTTTTTCTGCCCAGTGTATGGGTGTCCAAGTGTGAGTTGTGTGCACAGGTTGTGTACGGCGTGTGTACATACACTGGTGGATAAGGGAGCCCTGGGCGCAGGTACACAATGCACTCACACCCTGACCACTTACTGTATACACTCTGTGCACTGCAGGCGATTTTCAGTTTGTGATGTTTGTGTGTGCACACTGTGTGTACATTGTGTGTGTACGTTGTGTATATATTCTGTGTGTGTTTATGGTGTGTGCCCTTTATGGGTGTGTACCTGTTGCGTGTGTACATGACGTGTGTGTACGTTGTGTGTATCCACACTGTGTGCACATGTGCGTGTGCGTGTACGTGTGTATGTACAAATGTGTGTGTACACATTATTGTGTGTGCGTGCCCACATTGTGTGTTCATGCGTGGACACATGTTATGTGTGCACATTTTATCCACACGGTGTACATGTTATGTGTGTACGTGTGTATGCAAATATGTATACACATGATCGCATACGTGTACACTGTGTGTAGATGTGCAGACACATTGTGTATATGCATGTGCATGTCGTGTGTGTGTACACATTGTGTGAACATGTGTGTGCACATTGTATGTAGACGTGTGTACACACTGTGTACATGCTGCATGAGTACACACGTGTACACATTACATGTGTATACACACTGTGTGTGCACCTTGTGTGCATGTGTACATGGTGTAACGTATACGTGTGTGTGCACTGGGTGTGTGTGCATATGGTGTGTGGGTGCACACTGTGAATGCACACATGGGGGTGTGGGGGAAGGGCTTCAAGGTTCAGCCTCGTGTGCGGTTCCCGCAGCTCAGCTTGGACAGGCTCAGAGGGAGAGAATTGCTTGTAGGGACTGGGAGGCGAGTGACTCTCGGGCTGGAAGCTGCATGGACGCTGTGTGCTACTTAGCCCCCTCGGCGCCAGCATCTCCTCCTGGTAGAGACCGGAGAGGCGGGTTCTGGGGGCTTCTCTTGCCCTTTAATCTTTGGTTCCCAGAGATCTTTTGCCCCTGGTACCCCTGCTGTCTTTGAGGCTCCTTGAACCTCTGAGCAGGGGCTGCAGGCTCCCGGGAGCTGCTCAGTTACACCTGTATTGCACCTGACCTCCCAGCTGGCCTTGCTCAGTTACCATCCAGGTCCTGGGCCCCTGACCACTGCCCCACCCTTGCCAGGGGCAGAGACTCCTGCAGCCACCTGCCTGGGGTTGGAGGGAGGGAATCATAGCATCTGAAATTAGCCTCCATCCACCCATGTGCCCTTCTGCAATCCAGGCATAAGACACAGCACTGTTGCTGTCTCCTCACCCTCGTTCCCGGCTGCCATGGCAACGCAGAAGTTGGCTCACCATCTGCTGCCTGTGGGACCTCAGTCAGGCCTTTACTGTGCTCGGAATTTGTGTGAAGAGGCACCTGACCTGCTCTGGGGCAGCCATTGGCCACATCTGGCACCTCTCAGCCCTGGAGTTTGGAGACAACGCAGCCTGGAGGAAGGTGGACATGGCCCCCTGAGGCTGACCTCTTCTAGTAACAGCCTCTCTCAGGGGAGGGTCTGAGACTATTCACATGAGAGTGCAAGGCACGTTCCCTTCCTGGGAGGGCAGTTATGGGTTGGGGGTGTGTAGAAACCTGGACTTTAATAGAAATTAGAAGCTTAAATGATCAAATTACCAACGGCGAGGACTTTAAGTATGTGGGGGAAGTGTAGAGATATTAAACAGCTTAAAAACTTAGGTGCTGAGGTGACTGGCTATGCATTGGAGCTACTGCAAATCTAACTTGTCCTTGGGTGTCAGAGGGAGTTGGGGAGGGACCTCCACCTCATCTGGCCTAAATCTCTGAGGGCTTTGCCTCCACTGGGAGCTGGATTTTTCCTGCTCGGCTTAGAGGTCTCCCCAACCCCCTCTGCAGGCTCCACGACATTTATTTTCTGTGGAAAAATGTTCTCCCTGGATGCTCGGTGCTTAGCATAAAAAAAGCGGTGGAGGAGTTCCCGTAGTGGCTCGGTGGTTAACAAATCCAGCTAGGAACCATGAGGTTGTGGGTTCGATCCCTGGCCTTGCTCAGTGCGTCAAGGATCCGGCGTTGCCGTGAGCTGTGGTGTAGATGGCAGATGTGGCTCAGATCTCGCATTGCTGTGGCTGTGGTGTAGGCCGGCGGCTACAGCTCCGATTCGACCCCTAGCCTGGGAACCTCCATATGCTGCGAGTGTGGCCCTAGAAAAGGCAAAAAAAAAAAAAAAAAAA
>PVHT021183551.1:10050882-10099014 GCA_004024745.2 Catagonus wagneri | reverse complement strand
CGAACCCGCAACCTCATGGTTCCTAGTCGGATTCGTTAACCACTGCGCCATGACGGGAACTCCTAGAAATCTATGTTTTAAGAGGCCTTTTGGATTCTGATGTGGTTAAAATTTAAAAACCACTCTTTTACTCCATTAAAAAAATGAAGATTATTCATCTGCTGAATTGATCTCACAACCCACAAATATGAACCATGACTCATGTAGACTTAGTGGATGTTTGTCTGTTTCCCTGCTAGCATTCATTTCTTCTCCTCCCTGCCCCTCTCCCCCCACCTTCCCCCTCCCCCCTCTCCCTCTGCTCCTCCCCCTCCTCCTCACCCTAGCACACACTCAAGGGGAGGGCTTTACACAAGAACACAAGTACCAGGAGGTGGGGATCATCAGGAGCCAGCTTAGAAGCTGCCTTCCCCAAACTGCAAGGAGGTTCAGCTCCCAGGTCCAAGGTACAGAGCCCGAGAGGACTTGAGCGTCAGAATGGAGCTTGAACTCCCAAACCCATCTTTGATCAGCCCCAAAGTAAGAAGTGACAGGCGTCTTGGAACACCTAGGGGGTGGGGAGTCTGCAAAGGTTCTTGTGGGCAGGAAGTGGAGTGTCCATGGGGGTTCCCTCTTATGATTCAGGGAAAACCTGCAGAAGATCACTACCCTTCTTTTCCTTTAGGGCTATTCTCTCTGTTGGATTTTCCCCATGCTATTGTGGTCCTAGCTAACCGCATTTACTGTTTATTCTATGTCCATCCCTGGACGAAAAACTTCACCTGCACGATCTCATTTAATCCTCTGTCTGTGAGATCAGGCCTGAAAGTAGCCTCATTTTACAAGATGAGGAAACTGAGGTGCAAAGAGTTTGAGTAACTTGCCTGAGGACACACAGCTGCTATTAAAGTAGTGTCTTTGGAGTTCCCTTTGTGGCTCAGCAGTAAGGAACCCGACTAGTATCCATGAGGATATGGGTTTGATCTCTGGCCTCGCTCAGTGGGTTAAAGGATCTGGCATTGCCATGAGCTGTGGTGTAGGTCGCAGATACGACTCAGATCCTGCGTTGCTGTGGCTGTGGTGGAGGCTGGCAGCTGCAGTTCTGATTCCACCTCTAGCCTGGAGGCTGGCAGCTGCAATTCTGATTCTGTATGCTGTGGGTGTGGCCCTAAAAAGACAAAAAAAAAAAAGGTAGTGTCATTGTAATTCATCAGAGATTAAGTCTTTACCTGCCAGGTCTCAAAACCATCACAGCTTAGGGATATAAAAACATTCTTGGAGGCTTGAACATGTTCATTCACTCAGAGTCTTAATCTCCTGCCCCTTTCATACAAGTCTTAGGTTTTTTTCCTTACCTTAACTTTCCTGTTACTGAGTTTCCATTACTGCCAGCATGTATAAACCTCCTTTGGGTCAAGGAGGCTTTAGACAATGTGTTAAAAGCTAGGGACCTTCTCTCCCACCAAAAATGCACTCATGCACTCACACTCACATTTGCCAAATGTTTATAGGTGGCAACTGACTTTCAGAAGGGCCCCCTCTCATTGGCTCAATTTGGGTCATGTGGCCACCCTGGAACCAATCACTGCAGTCTAGGAGTTCTGGTGCTCTGATTGGTCAGATCCTTAGGGATCATGGCATCCCATCCTCTCATTTTACAAATGGAACAATCAGAGCCAGCAGGGGAAGAGTACTTGCTTAAGGTCACGCAGCCTTGGTGGGCCCAGGTCAGACTTGTGCAGTAAGGCGCGACTGTCCCTTGGCCTGCAGGCTGCAAAGTGACTGACTCACTGAAGTATTTGTAGCTGCCTGTCTTGGACCTGGCACACAGGAGGCATTTAAGAATAAGCGCTACAGAGGTTGATCTGCAAAGCACCCTGAAGGGAATAAAGAGTGACTCAATGGAAGTGAGATAAAGTAGTGTTTACCCAGGGAGACCCTGGAACGCTGTCCTCAGGATGTTATTTAACATCCTGTGAAAAAAAATTTCTCCATGAGGATGACAAGTTTGGGAAATACTGGGCTGAACAAAGTAAATTGGTTTCTTTATGTCTTAGAAGTTTTCTTTTTCTTTTTAGGGCTACACGCGCGCATATGGAAATTCCCAGGCTAGGGGCTGAATTGGAACTACGGCTGCTGACATACACTGCAGCCACAGCAACACCAGACCCGAGCCACATCCATGACCTACGCCACAGCTTGAGGCAATGCTGGATCCTTAACCCACTGGACGAGGCTAGGGATCGAACCCGCATGCACTGCTGAGCCACAACGGGAATTCCCTCAGAATTCTTGACATGCCCAATGCAGTGAATCCCCCCAAAGGAGGATATAGCACACAGTGCTTCTCAGGCTTGTTTGATCATACAATCCATTTATTAAGTGAGATCGCTGAAGAATTTTTGTTTAGAGAACCGTATTTGGGGAAATTTTAGGAACACAAGGATTAGCATGGACCAGGGTGATCAGGGAAGGCTTATTGGAGGAGGAGGCACCTCAGCGACATTCAAAGATGAGGATTAGGAGAATCAGATGAGAGTAGGGAAGGTATCCCAAAAGAATCACAGGAGAAAGTATTAAATATTATAGCACATATGGGCAGAAAGACTTGTATAAGTCCAAATTCCACTGGAGACAAGCATCAGAAGTACAGTTCACACTGGCTTAGGCAAAAAGGGAACTTCTTGGTCCATTTAACTGATTTCAGGTGTGGCTGGATCCAGGTGCTTGAACCATGCCTACAGGGCAGTATTGACTTTGTTTGCAGACAGACTTCTCGGCTCACATGCTGCCAGGTGGCAACCTAAGCAGGAAGTGAGATGCTTTTGTACAATGGTTTCCACCAAAGTCCCAGGATGGGCTCTCATTGGCTCAGCTTGGGCCATGTGCTCACTCTGGTACCAAGGGTACGTAGGAGATTTGGTTCTCTGATTGCCAGATCCTTAGGAATTGTAGCACCCCAACCTTCCATTGACAGATGGAAAAATTGGAGCCCAGAGAGGAACAGTGACTTACTTAAGGTGCCAGAGTAAGTGAATGTCAGAGAGGGACTTTCAGTTCAGGGCTCTGTCTGTTGCAGCTGATGCCTGGGGCTGCTTAGGTAAGTGTGCCCAAGCAGGATGCCTGCTGGCATCTTTTTATTGAGGGCTGTGGTGGTGTCCTGCCTGGAGAAGAGGCTGGAAAGGACAAGATTTCCAAGGCCTTGAAGGACCAGACAGGCTGTGGGAGCAGCCTGGTGACTGAGTTGGCTATTTTCCGTCTTTCCCTGGCTAAGCCTTGATCTTCCTTCAGATTCCAGCTCAACGTCCCTTCCTTCCCTTTAAGAAATCTTTCCAAGTGCTTCATCAAGACAGAACTGGGCCTGTCTACTTAGGTCCCCAGAGAGCCACCTTCCTACGAGATGAGGAGACTGAGATTCAGAGAAGGAAGGGACTCATCAGAGGTTACAGGACTGGTAAATAGCTGAGCTGAATTCAATTCAATTCACAATCAATATGCGCTGAGCATTTACTGTGGGCCAGGCTCTGTGGTTACAATGATGACAAACCAAACCAGGTCTCCTGCCCTAGAGGAGCTCTCAGACCAGGAAGCAAGACAGAACTGTGACAGTGGACGAGCACAGGGTTCGAGGGAGCTGAGAGTTGGAGCTCCAGACCTAATCTCAGAGGGACCTGGAAAGCTCTGGGATGGAGTGATGTCTGAGTTCAGATTTGATGGAAAGATGCCCGAGCACATGCGTAGTAATTCATTTAGTCACTGAATGAATGAATGAATGAATATGCACACCTGCATCTTTCGGGATGTAGATGTCAGGGGTTCGTGCGTGTGTGTGAGCAGGCGTTAGAAGGACTAGACCTCCATACCTTTGTAACTTATATAATACTGTACAACAACTATACTTCAATCAAAAATAAAAAAAGAATGGACATTCACTCAGTGCATGTGATTGTCAAATGTGTGCAAAAAAATGCTGTGTATATAGTTATACACATAAACAGGTGCATTCATAAGATCTTATATATGTGAGGACAATTATGGATTTATACGCTGTCTAGAAGCACATCCAGGCAATATCATGTAGTGGAACTGGGCTACCTGTTTGAATCTTGACTCTGTCATTGGTCTGTCCTGGGCAAGTTAACCCCCTGGTCAGTTCCTTCATTAATCAAATGGGGAAGGTAATAGTATCTCTCTGCCTAGTTTGGGTTCTTTGGAAGCAGGGCCGGAGGCATGCATTCACACACAAGCAATTTATTTGGTGGGAGTGGCTGTGGTGGGGGGTGGGTACTTGGAAGGGAGTAAGAGAAACAGGATCGTGTAGGAGGAGATGCTGAGCTGAGATGGTGGTTCAGCTGAAGTCTAGTCTCAGCCTAATCCCATGGGGAGCTCTGGAACATGAATGACACAGAGTTGGTCAACCTTGAGGAAAGGAGGCCGGCTCTGACACGCCAGTCACTAGCTGTGTCCCCTTGACATTCCACATAGAGGGGGAAATAGTTTCCCAGGAGACTTCTGGTGCGCCATCTTGGGTTGGCTGAAGACAGTATTCTAGAGAGGGGGCAGAAGTGATCTGGTAGGGGACAATATCACAGCAGCTGGGGGACCAGTGCACCCAGAGCCTTTCCTTCTCCAGTGAAGTCCCGGGAGCCAATAGCATCAGCCTCCTCTGGGAGTTTGTTAGAAATGCCCCAGTCCAGACCTGCTGACTCAGATCCTGAAACAGAATCCTCAGGCCTGGGCAAATGAAAGTTCCAGAAACACTGTATGAAATGGCCTCACAGCGTTGTCGTGAGGGTTAGATAACATTAAGGTATAGAAAGCACTTAGGGAGCATCTAGTCCACAGTAGGTGCTATTTTTCTTATTTGCACGAAGGTACATTGTGCTTGTATGCTTACCCAGATTCTTTTTTTTTTTTCATGATTTTTATTTTTTTCTATTGTAGTTGATTTACAATGTTCTGTCAATTTCTGCTGTAAATCAAAGTAACCCAGATATACAGATATATGTAGATACATATATATAGATATAGAAATAGAGATAGATGTAGATATAGATATATAGACATATAGATATAAAATGTGTATGTATACATTCTTAATATGTATAAATAAATGAGTGCAAGGAGGAGAGGCTATATAATTTGCAGGATCCAGTACAAAATGAGATGTGGGTCCCTGTTCAAAAATTCAGTCATCAGATAAAGCCTCAGACCAAGCACGGGTCTCTTGTGACCGCGGGGCCCTGTGTGACCACACAGGTGGTGGGAGCCAGCAGCCTGAGTGCAGGCATACAGGTGTGGATGCACCTGTCTGAGGCCCTGACGATTCCAGGGTTTTCTTTCTATGATGATTTGGCCCATCCTTCTGGTTTTACAGATGAGGAAAGCCTGGGCGAGCAGTGCAGGGCTGGGGGATTGGACTCCAATCTTGCAGGTCTGGGGGATTGGACTCCAATCTCGAATTTCCCTGGTTCTGAAGGGCACCCTTGACCAGCGCGGGTATGAGCATCTGAGCTCGACTTTGGGAATGCTTGAGAACTCACAGCCCAGAAATGTTCTCTCGCGTTTGCACATTGTGGAGAGACGTTTGAGCACGTTCCCCCGTGAATCCTGGGTCTCCATTCCCAGGGAGCGCTCTCTGCTCGGGAAGGGGTGTGAAATTTAATTTGCACTAATTATCCCAAAGTGAGAGGAGCGGGAAATGAGTTGGCTCCGCACATTCGGCCTCTTCCAGCAGCTCCAGTTCCCTGGGTGGCAGTTTACGTATGCGCAAGGGGTGGGGGTGCTGTTACCCAGGCAACTGCAACTGCTGGGATTTTGGGGTGGCTGGGTGGGGGAGGCCTGATGGCACAGGGGGAGGGGAGCGGGGGAGGGGAGCGGTGGAGGGTTGGGGCGGATCTGAGGCACGTGCCCTTGTGATGGGGGGGCTTCCCCACTGTCCCCCTCCCCATCGTGTCTTTGACGGGGAGCGGGGAAGAGACGGAGAAGAGGCAAGGGGGTCCTTGGCGCAGCAGCTGGGCGAGGGCTTTAGCTTTAACCCAGGAGACAGAGGGACTGCCCCAGTCTGGAGGGAGAGGTTTCAGAGTTTCAGAGATTCTCCGGGGCAGGGGTGCCCCTCTGAGGCCCCCAGGGCATAGGCTGACCTGCAGGGCAGAAACCCAGAGACGCAGCTGGCAGAAGGAACCCTGGAGGGGGAGAAAGCGGGACTCTGGAGCCAAGGACAAAATGCCCTTAGTCTCTTCTTGCTCTTCCAGTCCTTCCCTCTGCTCTGTCTCTCTCCCTTCTTCTCCCCCTACCCCCTCTTCTCCCCCTCCCCTCTCTTCTCCCCCTCCCCTCTCCCCTCCCCCTCTGCCCGCTCCTCCTATCTCCCTGTAGACACTCTTTCCTGCCACCACTAGAGGGCGCTGAGGCGACGTGGTCGCCCTGGGTTTATCAGCCTAGGACTGGTTTAGGGCGCCTTGATGGGGTGGGTGGGACAGGTGAGGAAGCCGGGTAGTTGCTAGAACTGGGCAGATTTTAGCCTGTTTAGAGCCTAGGGCAAGTCTGGGCTGCTCTCAAGGACAGAGGCTGTCCCAAAAATCTCACCCTAACGAGTGTCAGGGGAAGGGGTTTTGGAGGGGAGAGAATGCTCTCTTGAGACCTGGAAGGAAGGAGCCTGGATAGAATATAGCATACAAGGAGGCAGGCACAGTAGGCACTCAGATGGAGCTCAGAAAGTAAAGTAACTTTCCCAAGATCACATAGGTATCAGATGTCAGATCCAGAATGAGATGCTAAGCTCAGAATCTAGACTTGTCCTCAGGCCTACATCACAGCCACGGCCACAACACTGCATCTAGACATCATCTGTGACCTGCGCTAAGCTACGCCACAGCTTGCGGCAATGCCAGACCCTTAACTCACTGAGCCAGGCCAGGGATTGAACCCACACCTTCACAAAGATGGTGTTGGTTTCTTAACCTGCTGAACCACATGGGAACCCACTGGGAGAAGTGGGTACCTATCAGTCACTCACTGTTTAGTGCAAATTAGTAGTATCTTTCCTGGCCCTGAGATTGGGTGTAAGAGGAGAAAGTAATAAGGGAGCGTGTGACAAAGGAGGGAGGGTGTCCAGGCTAGGAGTGTTGCTGTGGGCAGCAGGAGGGCCCTGGCACCGGCAGCAGGGAGGGAGGCATCATGGGTAATGCTCTGGTTAAAGAACTGACCTGCTACTAACTTGCTGTGTGACCCCAGCCAGTCCCTTTCTCTTGGACGGCGTTGTCTCTTTTTTTTGTATGATAAGGATGCTGGAACCAGGACCTCTTCCAGACTAGGGATCGATGCAGACTCTTTCTTCTGGGAGTTAGATGTGGGGCAGTTGTGACTGGCATCAGAGGTTCAAGAGTAGCCCTAGAGTCCTGGTCCACATCTGTGAGCCCACAGAGAAGTAAGCAGGGAGGAGCTGAGCTGTCTAGTGGCCGGGTTGCTGGCGATCCAGGGGCCTGGACCACCCTGTTTTGAGCAGCTCCAGTGCCCAAGCTTGTTGAGTTATGCTTATTGCTTTTGATTACCCCTTTTCATCATCTCATGATTAATTTGGGCTTTTTACTGTGACCCACCCAGAAGCAAAAACAGAGACTCCTGGAGCAAGCTGGGCTCAAATGTGGCCTCGGTTGCCCTGGGAGGAAGGAGCTGGCCTTTTCTCAAACTCCTTCCCTGCCTCCTCCCCAGCCCTGCAAAGGGCTGGAGGCAGGGAGAACTAGACTTGGAGACAGAAGCCGGATCTGGGATTTAAGCGCGGCCCACTTTAGCTTTGTAGCTTCAGATAAGCTGAGCCTCCCTTTCTTCATCTGGAGCACAGGAATAATAAACCCATCTGCCCTCTAGGCCCTTGGAAAGATTACAGGAGGACATCTGTGGAGGTGCCTGGTACACAGTAGGTGTTCAGCAAATGCCAGGGGATTCTGGGTCAGTGCCAGCCCTGCTAGACTTTGATGGTTTCCCTGGCAATGGCCCTGTTTCCTTTAGGCCAGTGCAGTCTTCTGGAGTATTCCTTCTTGGGGCAGAGGCTTAGGTCTGCCAGGCAGTGGGCAGGGTCAGGCAGTGTCTGCAGCCTCGGAACAATGCAGTGTTCTGCTTGTTTCTTCACTTTGAGGCCGGACCTCAGTCCTTGGCCAAATGCACAAGGTTTCAATTCTGTATGACTGAATTTTGGGTACCCGGTCTGCTCCCCTCCCCCATCCTGCCTCCAAACTCAGAACCTGCAAGCTTGCAATGGGATAATTTAGGTGCCCAGACCAGAGGTTTTGTGGTTTTTTCTTTTCCTTCGGCTGCCCAGAAGCATGTGGAGGGTTCAGATCTGGGTCGTCGTATTTGCACCTAAGCCTCAGCTGTGGCAATGCCGGATCTTTAACCCACTGTGCTGGGCTAGGGATCGAACCTGCCTCCCGGTGCTCCCAAGATGCTACCGATCCCTTTGCGCCACAGTGGCAACTCTGAGGTTTTAAGCCCCAAAGTTTTAATTCCCGTCAAAATTATGTAAGCATATCTTTTAAAGAATCAAACAGTTCTACGAGGCTTGTTAATAAAAATCAGCTGTTCCCTAATCTTATTCCAGTTTCCCCACCCAGAGAGGCAAACACTTTGCTTTTTCTTTGATGATTATTTTGGTCTTTTTATTCACACTTCTAAATAATAGACTTATATCACTACTTTTTGAATTTTCTTTTTTTTTTGGTTAGTTATTTGACGTTTTTGGGAACAATTTTGAGGTATAATTCACATGGCAGATAATTTGCCTGTTTAAGTGTAAATTCAGTTGCTAGTATGTTCACACTGTTGTGTGACTATCACCATAATCGGTTTTAGAGCATTTTCCTCACCTCAAAAAGAAATCCCAGGAGTTCCCGCTCTGAGTTAACGATCTGACTGGCTCACTGCAGAGATGTGGGTCTGTTTCCCAGACTGGGCACAGTAGGTTAAGGATTTGGTGTTGCCACAGCTGTGGCACAGGTTGCAGCTGCAGCTTGGATTCGATTCCCGGCCTGGGAACTTCCATATGCTGTGGGTGTGGCCAAAAAATTAAAAAAAAAAAGAAATTCCATGTCCCTTAGCTGTCACCAATTGTCCCATTGTCCCCAGTCCACAGCAATGACTAATCTACTTTTTGTTTCTGTATATTTGCCTATTCTGGACATTTCATATAAATTGATCATCCAGTATGTGGTCTTTCCTGACTGGCTTCTTTCAGTTAGCCGTGTATTTTCAAGCTTCACCCATGTTGAAACATGTATCAGCCCTTTATTCCTTTTTTTGGCTGTGCTGTGGGGATCATGCCTGTACCACAGCAGTGACAATGCTGGATCCTTAAATACTAGGCCACCAGGGAACTCCCTTTATTCCTTGTCATAGCTGAATACTATTCCAGTGGATAGATATACCACATTTTGTTTATCCATGTATAAGTTGATGAACATTTGGGTTGTTTTTACATTTTGGATATTATGAATAGTATTATGTACAAGTTTTTGTGCGGACGTATATTTTCATTTCTCTTAGGTATAGTGTACCTAGGAATGAAACTGCTATATCGTAGGGTAATTTGTGTTTAGACTTTTGAGGAAGAACAAGACTGTTTTCTACAGCAAGGTGCACCATTTTACATTTCCACTGGTAATGTATGAGATTTCCATTTTCTGTATCTTTGTCACATTTGTTATTAGCTGACTCTTTGATTATAGCTAAGTTCAAAGTACCACATTGAGTTTCCATGATTGCTAATTATATTGATTATAATTTTATACATTTTTTATATATTCTTTGGGGAAATATCTATTCAGATCCTTTGCCCACTTTTAATTTGGATTATTTGGCTTTTTAATATTGAGGTGTGAGTTCTTTATATATTCTAGATACAAGTCCCTTATCAGATGTAAAGTTTACAAAGATTTTTCTCCCATTCTGTGAGTTTCTTCACTTTTTTTTTCTTTTTATGGCTGCCATTGCAATGTATGGAAGTTCCCGGGCTAGGGATGGAATTGGAGCTACAACTGAAGTCCTGTGTGACAGCCACAGCAACGCTAGATCCAAGATGCATCTGCCATCTACAGCACAGCTTACGGCAATGCTGGATTCTTAACCCATTGAGCGAGGCCAAGGGTGGAATCTGCATCTTCATGGATGCTGTGCTGGGTTCTTAACCCACTGAGCCACAATGGAAACTCTGAAGTACAAAAGTTTTTAATTTAATAGAAGTCCATTTATCTATTTTTCTTATTTTTTGGCTGCACCTACAGTATATGGAAGTTCCTGGGCCAAGGATCAAACCTGTGTCTCAGCAACAAACCACACCGATGTAGGGATAATGCTGGATCCTTAACCCACTGCACCACAGTGGGAACTCCAATTTCTATATGCCTGTGAGTATGTTTCTTTTTTGGTTATATTTACTATTTTATTTTTTTAGATTATGCATGTAAGTGATATACAGTATTTATCTTTGTCTGACTTCTTTTTCTTAGTATAAAACTCTCCAAATCCAGATGATCATGTGATTTTTTAAAATTCTCTTGATATGATGTAGTACATCAGTTGATTTTTAGATATTGTACCAACATTGCTTTCCTTAGATAAATCCCACTTGATCATGGTGTATACTTCTTTATATACATTGCAGGATTTTGTTTGCTAGAATTTTCTATAGGATTTTAAATCTGTATGCATAAGAGATATTTGTCTGTAGTGTTCTTTTTTTTGTGTTGTGTTTGGTTTTGGAATTAGAGTAATACTGGGAACATCTTTATTTCTCTTTCCTTTTTGAAAGATAGTTTTTTTTGGGTATGGGATTCTTGGTTGGCAGTTTTTTCCCCCTTTAAGCACTTTGAATACATTATCCCAGTGCCTTCTGGTCCCTGTTGTGTCTGATGAGAAGTCAGCTGCTAGTCTTATTGGATTCCCTTGTAAGTGATGCTTCATTTTTCTCTTGCTGTTTTGAAGATTTTCTCTGTGTACTTGGCTTTCAGCATTTTTGCTACTTTACACTTATCCTACTTAGAATTTTTTTGAGCATCTTAAATCTGTAGATTAATGTTTTTCATCAAATTTGAGAAGTTTTCAGCCATTATTTTTTTCTGCTCATCTCTTTGTCTCCTTTCCTTCTGATACTCCCATTATACATACATTGATTCACTTAGTAGTGTTCTTCACATCTCTGAAGCTCTCCATTTTCTTTCTTTTTTTTATAACTTAATGAATTTTATTTCAATTATCCATTTTCTTTAATTCTTTTTTCCTGTCTATTCTTTGGATTCCATAATCCTTGACAATCTGTCTTCAAGTTTATTAATTATTTATTCTGACAGTTCATATTTACTGTTTATTCTGTCTAGTGAATTTTTCATTTCAGTTATTGTACTTTTCAGCTCCAAAATTTCCATTAAAAACCCCTTCTATTTCTTTATCTTCTCTATTCATGAGATGTTATCAAACCTCTCTCTACTTTTTCAAGAATGGTTTTTAGCTCTTTGTTAGTATTTATAGTAGCTACATTGAGTTCTTTATTAAATCTGATATCTTGTCACTCTCACAGGCAGTTTCTGTGGCTTGCTTTTTTTTTCATATGTGGATCAAACATTTCTTTGCTTGTCTTTTTTTTATTGGACTTTTAAAATAGTAGAGCAATTTGGCCTCCTTTGTGGGTATAATTTTTGAGGTTATTGTTTGTTTGATATTCTGATCCCAGAAGTGCCCTTCTTATCCGTCTCCTTCCCTGATTATTTCTGGTAAACTAGTCAGTTTATGGTTTAGTTTGTGTCTCACGTGAATTTACCAGTCTCCTCTTAGTTGTGTAAGATCTCCAAGCCAGGGCTCTGGAGCTGGGTGTGGGACAATGAACTCTTCTCTCTGGTTGACATCCTGCCCTAGAAGTTGGGCCCTTGGTGGAGTGTGGGGTGGCTGTAGCCTTTGATCTTCTCAGCCTGCCTCTCCTGGCATGGAACATCTGCTTTATGAATGAGCCAGGATGAGGGTGATTGGGGTCCCAGTATTTCTTGGCATGCCAGTACTAAGGTAGCTCCTCCATTCCACTGATGTGGCTGGGAAGAAGAAGGGAATTCCCAGCTCTGAGCTGCATTCATCTGGAGCTTAGCCTTTTCAACAGTAATCTGAGGTAGGAAGAGAAATATTGATATTTTGCCCTTGCTAGGAAGACACTGCAGGCCTCCAACTTGGGGTGAGGAGAAGAGAGAGAATACAGTTAATTTCTGTATTCATCTGGACTTGAGTTTCCATAATGCTGAGCTGGGAGAGGGTAGAGAGGAAGTAAATTATAGTTCAAATGCCATAGATTCTTGCTGTTTTTATGTAGTTTGATTAGATTTTCTTGAATAAGTGTTTCTTCTTTTGCTATATGCCCTTAGAACTATTTCCAGAGTCTTTAAATGGTTCCAAAGAACTTTAAATAATTTCCAGCAGTTTCACTGGGGAACAAGTCTGCAGAACTCTTCACACTGCCATGCCAGAAGTAGAACGCTAGCTATTTGACTTTACACTAAGGAGGGTGAAGATTTAGCTCTCTTTGCTCTCTTCTCTATCCTTACCTCATTCTTGGCAGTTTCCTATCTTCCCAATAATGCTAGGAATATTTCCTTTTCTGTGCAAGTTTTTATTTTCTCCAATTTAAAAAAAAGTATCTTTGCGAGTTCCCATCATGGCTCAGCGGTAGCAAAACTGACTAGGATCCATGAGGACATGAGTTCAATCCCTGGTCTCATTTAGTGAGTTAAGGATCTGGTGTTCCCATGAGCTGTGGTGTAGGTCTCAGATGTGGCTCAGATCTGACATTGCTGTGGCTGTGGCATAGGCTGGCGGCTGTACCTCCATTTCAACCCCTAGCCTGGGAACTTCCATATTCTGCGAGTGCAGACCTAAAAAGACAAAATAAAATAAAATAAAATAAAATAAAATAAAATAAATAAAATGAAATGTATCTTTGCTTATGCTTATAACTAAGTAAACACCAAATGATTGGCCAATAGTGTGAATCTCCCCTCAAGACATTTGGATGCATCAGATTTTCTATCAATTTCATCATCCCAAAGAAGTCTCCCAGTGCCTTTTGATCTGCCTTAGGTTGGCTGGGCTGCTTTTGACAGTTGGTGCACAGGTGTCATTCTGGGATCCACTGCTATCAGTCTAGAGGACTCCTCTGTCCCTCTCAGGTTCCTGTATATCATGTCTTCCTCTCTCTTGGTTTATTCTTTTGTTTTGGTGGAGCACATCCTCCAGTCATTCCTGAGAAAAGATATGTGGGATGAATTTTTTGAGATTTTGTACATCTGAAAATGTCTCATCCTTGATTGGCTGTTAGTCTAGGTATAGAATTCCAGGTTGGAAATTATTTTCCTCCAGAAAATTTGAAGGGTTTGCTCTACTGCCTTCTGGCTTCTGGTATTACTGGAAGGAGAAAGAAGCTGTTCTCACTCCTTATCTTTTCCTTTTTTTGTTGTTTTTGTTTTTGTTTTTTAGGGCTACACCTGTGGCACATAGAGGTTCCCAGGCTAAGGGTCTAATCAGAGCTACAGCTGCCGGCCTACACCACAGCCACAGAAATGCAGGATCCGAGCTGCATCTGTGACCTATACCACAGCTCACAGCAACACCAGATCCTTAACCCACTGAGCAAGGCCAGGAATCGAACCCACAACCTCATGGTTCCTAGTCAGATTCATTTTCACTATGCCATGAGGGGAACTCCTCACTGCTTATCTTTTCAGTCTGGAAGCTCAGAGAATCTTCTCAGTTCCCAGAGTAGTGCCATTTCATAACTATGTGCCTTGGCATGGGTCTATTTTTATTTATTGCACTGGACCTTCTGTGAGTCCTTGAAATCTCAAAAGGTATTCTTTGGGTCTGTGAAATTTTCTTAAGTTAACTTATTGATGAGCCCCCTAAAACTCCCCTCCCCAACATACACATTTTTTTTTTCTATTCTTTCTGGAACTATTATTATTTGAAAATGGAACTCTTGGACAAGTTCTCTGGTTTTCTTTCCTTTTCTCTCCTATTTTCCTTATCTGTCAGTCCAGAAAACCTCAACCTTATCTTCCAATTTTGATTTTTAATTTCTGTCACTGTATTTTTATTTTTTTAATCTAATTAAAAAAATTTTTGCCTTTAGGAGTTCCCTTCATGGCACAGTGGTTAACGAATCCGACTAAGAACCATGAGGTTGTGGGTTCAATCCCTGGCCTTGCTCAGTGGGTTAAGGATCCGGCGTTGCCGTGAGCTGTGGTGTAGGTTGCAGACGTGGCTCGGATCCCACGTTGCTGTGGCTGTGGCTGTGGCGAAGGCCGGCAGCCACAGCTCCTGTTAGACCCCTAGCCTGGGAACCTCCATATGCCGCGGGTGTGGCCCTAGATAAAAAAAAAAGACAAAAAAATTTTTGCCTTTAAAATTTTTTGTTGAAGTATAATTAATTTACAAAAAATGTGTCAATTTCTTCTGTACATCAAAGTGATTCAATTGTACATATTCACATACCCATTCTTTCTCAGATTATTTTCCCATAGAGGTTATCAGAGAATATTGAGTAGAGTTCCCTGTGCTATGCAGCAGGTCCCCACTGACCATCCATTCCATATGTAATGGTGTGCATGTGCCAATCCCAAACCCTCATTTTTAGTTTTCAAAAACTTAAATTTTGTGTTATTTTAAAAAAACGAGTATTTTACCTATGCATGTCTATGCTTTGTTTTTGATGATATTAAGATAAGGGTTTTTTTTTTTCCTTGTTCTCTCTTATTTTCAGGTTGGTCTTTTTTGTTTGGTTTATTTTTATCTTTCAGGTTAGAGGCATTCTTTTGATATCTGGTAAACTTCAGTTATCTGTACATGTAAAAATAGGAAAGTGGGAGCAGACTGAAAGCTGCGAGTACATGGATAATTCTTGTGGGCTCTGGACTTCTTCGAAGGGTGATCTAGCAGGGCTGTTTAGTTGGAAAATCTCCAACATTGATCTCTCTAGGGTTTCTGTAGTTTTTCTCCTTGGTCCATCATGTTCCCCAGAGAGAGCTCTTCCAGCTGTCTGCCTGGAAGGTATAATTCTGGCTGCCAGTGTCCTGAGAGCAGAGTGGTGGGAGAGGATTGGGGGTCTTGCCATCCAGCCTGCTCATAGTCCCTGAATTTCCCTGTCACCAGTAGAGTACCATCCCGTGTCCCCTATCTAGAAGTGTTTTGTCTGTGACAATGGCTTCTAAAAACAGCTCCTCAAATAATCCTCTTTATTTGAACTGACCTTCACCCCAACTTCCAGAGGTACCTGATGTGGCCAATTCCTGGGTCTTCAGAGATTATTTTTTCCTGATTCATTTTCCTCAATTGTCCATTTATTTTCCAGCTCCCGAAATTATGTTGCTGTTATTTCCTCTCCCAGTCTCCCCATCCTGCTGGGCTCATACCTTCAAACATTTAAAGAAAGCCCTTTACTATGGTTTTAGCATCCAAGAGGTGGGGCAAACCAAAGTGGTTTTGTGTGTCCAACTTGACCTCTTTCCATGGACGTTTTCTCTTCTTGCCTTTCCTGTTGCAGTAAATGGAGACTCCGCACATTCAGTTGCTGGCATCCGCAAGTTCCAGACTAGGGTTTGAATCGGAGCTGTAGCTGCCAGTCTACACCACAGCCACAGCCATGCCAGATCCAAGCCACCTCTGCAACCTACACCACAGCTCATGGCAGTGCCAGATCCTTTAACCCCCTGAGCGGGGCCAGGGACTGAACCCACGTCCTCATGGATACTAGTCAGGTTCATTACCCTTGAGCCACGCGGGAACTCCCTCTCATCCAGTCTTGTGAGCTTTACTTTCAAAATACTTCCAGAACTCACCCCCTCCGTGGCTACCATCCAGGGCCAAGTCGCATCGTCTCTCCCCTGGACACTGTAAGGACATCCTCGCTGACCTCCCTCTTTCTGTCTTTTCATCCCCTTCAGTCTGCTTTCCACAGAGCAGGTTTTTCTTTGTTGTATCCCATCACTCCTCTTCCTAAAGCTCTCCTGTGGCTCCCGCGAAAATCCCAGAAAGCCCAACAGGAGGCTGCATGATCAGGTCCCACACATCTTCCCGGTCACACCTGCCGCTTGGCCATCTCACTGCAGGCAAGCCAGCTCCTTTCCTGGCTCTTCCCTTTGCTCTCCCTCCGGAAACCTGCAGGGCTTGCTGCCTCTCTCACTTCCTCCAGGTCATCCGAGAGCCTTTCCTGACCCTCCTATTTAAGAGTCAGTCCCACTATATCCGATCACTTGTGATGGAACATGATAGAGGATAATGTGAGAAAAAGAATGTGTATAGATGTTTAACTGGGTCACTTTGCTATAAAGCAGAAATTGACGGAACGTTGTAAATCAACTATAATAAAAAAAGAAAAAATGTTCAGTCCCTCTTTCTCCCTGGGTCCTCTCCATCTTTGTTATCTTTGTCTTTCTCTGTAACAGCTCTTGAGATCGGACATATTTATATTTCCTTGTTTAGTTATGTGTAGCTTATCTCCCCTCTCTAGAATGGATGGCCTTGGAGGCAGAGATTTGGGCTTGTTTTGTTCAGTGCTATTTCCCCAGTATCTAGAACAGCTCCTGCGTATAGTAGGTGTTCAACAAATATGTGCTGCGTGCATGCATGACTGAATGCTTGGCTCCAGCCCTGACTCTGGGACTGACCTTATTCTAGGCGGAAGATCTAAGGAGCTCTGGGTCTTCCTTCCATTTATTCATTTATTAATCCATTTATCCTCCAAGCATTACTGTTGCTATTGTGAGCATTAATATTTAACAGCAGGAAACTGGCAGAGGGGGGATTTGGTCCCAGCCTCTCTGACTCCAAAGCCCTGGCTCCCAAGGATGCTGCTAAGACAGGCCTCTGCTAGGTTGGGAGGAGAAGGCTAAGACTCAGAAGCCTAAGCAGTTAGAACAGAGCCTGGCCCCAGGCTGCCCGTGCTTGTGGGTGTCTCCGTGCTGGATGGGCAGTCCTTTGAGAGAGGCTGGCAAGGTCCAGTTCCAATGACGCTGCCTCCTGGAAGCCCCCCGGGACTGCCTTGCCTGCTCCGTCAGGGTTGTGCACCTCCTTCTATCAGGGTGAGCATCTGACTTCTTATAACTGGCTCCACGCTCTGACCACTCTCGACTGTGAGCTCTTTTAAGACAGGGGCTGGTCTTGTTCAGCTCAGTGTCCCAAGAGCGCAGTGCAAGGCTTACAGCTGGGGAGACCCGAAAGGAACAACTGGGTAGAATGAATGAGGCAGACCAGGGAGGTGGTGGCCAGGGGGCCCTGAGTCGGACACCAAGCCCTATCACTCACTAGCTGTAAGTGTGACCTGGGACACTTCCTCAACTCCCTGGGCCTCAATCTCTTATCTACAAAATGGGAAGAAAAGTACCCACCCCCCATTCCATGAGGATTCAACGAGTTAATGAATGAAATCACTTTGCACAGTGCCTGGCATAAAATAGGCACATGATTAGAAATCGCTGTTCTTATCTGCAGTCCCCAACCTCCAGCAGCAGGAGCCCCCACCCGCCTTCTTTCTGGTGCCCAGGGCCATTGGCTGGGTTCCTGGTCCACCAGCTTGGCCCTCTGCCAGTTAGGGACGGGCTAATCTGCACTTGGATTTTGGCCTCCAAACAGCCTGGCCCTGACACAGCGTGTCCCGTGCTTGCTAGCCAAACTGGAGACAGTCCCCCTTAGGGCAACTCAGGCTACCCCTGGTGTAGCGATGGGGCAGCAGCACTGGAAGAGGCGTAGCGCCTACGGTGCCCACGGGACCAGGGCTACTGCAGGAGCAGAGGCAGGCGGGGTGTCGGGCAGGGACGGAAGTGATGGGGAGAAGCCTGATTTGGGGGCCGGGGTGTGTGAGGCCTGCCTTGAGGATTTGGGGAAATCTGTATTTCCGTTGTGTTTATTTAAAAGCCAGAAAGGAGTTCTCACCGTGGTGCAGTGGATTAAGAACCTGACTGCAGCAGCTCGGGTCACTGTGGAAGTGAGGGTTCCATCCTCAGCCTGGCGCAGTGGTTTCAAGAATCCGGTGTTGCCACAGCTGCAGCTCAGGTTCAGTCCCTGGCTCAGGAACATCCATAGGCCAGGGGTGTGGCCAGAAAGTCAAAAAGAGTTTTCTCTAATCAAGGCATGTAGAATTAAAATGGCAGCCTTCTTCGGCTAGTCATCAACTTCAATTCAAGTCAGGGTCCTTAGGAGTTCCCATTGTGGCTCAGCGGTAATGAAACAGATTAGCATCCACAAGGACAAGGGTTCGATCCCTGGCCATGTTCAGTGGGTTAAGGCTTCGGCGTTGCCACGAGCTGTGGTGTAGGTGGCAGATGCAGCTTGGGTCTGGGGTGGCTGTGGCTATGGTGTAGGCCGGCAGCTACAGCTCAGATTCAACCCCTGGCCTGGGAACTTCCATATGTCATGGGTGTGGCCCTAAAAAGACAAAAAAAAAAAAAAAAAACGAGAGAGAGAGAGAGTCAGGGTCCTTCAACTTTTGGGGAGGAGACCCTGTAATTCCTTCTTCGAAGTTTTGAGATATGGGGCTGGGGGCTGCAGTGGGCTTCCCGTGGCCTAATAGATGCTCCCAATTGTTCTCTTCTCCTGTATGATTATTAGTTGTTAAATGCCTGACTCCTTCAAAACCATATCAGTGTCAGTTCTATTTTACTCTGTGCTCCCTTTGTGTCCAGAGCAGTGCTTGCCACACAAGGGCAATTATTTTAGTAATTTTATTTTTTTTTAGGGCCGCACCCATGACATAAGGAGGTTTCCAGGCTAGGGGTCGAATTGGAGCTGCAGCTGCCAGCCTACACCACAGCCATAGCAACTGGGATCCAAGCCGCATTTGCGACCTACACCACAGCTCGTGGCAATGTTGGATCTTTAACCCACTGAGCAAGGCCAGGGATCAAACCCTCATCCTCGTGGATGCTAGTTGGGTTCGTTACTGCTGAGCTACACAACGGGAATGCCATAGCTATCTTTTTCTCAGTTTTTTGAGAAATAATTGACTTATACGGCTGTAAGTCCAGTGTGAGTCCACTGTAAGCCCAGATGTTAAGGCGTCTAGCATGATGGTTTGCTTTACATTTAGTTAGCTTTTTAATGAGCATTTACACCAATCCTGAAGTAGGTGCTACTGTTTTCCCTATTTGAGGATGAGGAAGTGGGTTCAGAGAGGTTAAGAGGCCCAGCCATGGTCACACAGCGAGAGGTGACACAGCTGGGTTCTGAAACCCGCTCCCCACCCTCACCCCCGCCACCGCCTGAGAGCTGTCTTATGAACTGTGTCAGCCTCCCTCTGCCTCCTGAGCAAGGGTTTGTTGAATGATTGACAGGGTTGATATGCAGTGATGGGTGGATGGGTTCGAACAGCTGGCTTTTGCCTGCTCCAGCTGTTTGTCAGCAACAGGAAGGGAGGGTCTGAGCTGGGGCCAACCCATCTGGGGGCTGGGGTTAGGCTTGGAGATGCACCAGAAATTTAGATGTTCTGCTGGGGACTTAGAGCCCCCCAGGGTCGTTTGTAGCCTCCTCTTTGGATGGCAGAATCTGGTCCGCAAGGCAGAAGGTTCTCCAGCCTCTGTTCGAGCCCTTCCCATACTGGGAAAGCACCTTTTCAGGGATGAATAGCTCGGATTACTAGGAACTCCTGCTTTCCACCCCTTGTTCCTGCCCTCGGAATGTTGTAGACTAAACAGAGCTGGTGTGATGCCTTTTTATATGTTTGTTGAATAAATAGTATAAAGATACCAGTTAGGCCCTTCAGGCATTTAATATGAGCTAATATTTCCGCCCCCTCACCTCGTTTTCCCTATTGTTAGCATCTCACACAACCGTCATATACTTGTCAAAACTAAGAGACCAGCATTGGTACATTATATCAGCCCAACTCCAGACTTTCTTTGGGTTTCGCCAGTTTTTCCACCAGTGTACTTCTCCTGCTCCAGGACCCCATCCGGGATCCCCCGTGGCGTGTACTTATCACGTTTCCTTGGTGTCCTCTGGTCTGTGACCGTTTCTCAGCCTTTCCTTGGTATTCATTTTGAGAGCGTTGAGGGGTATGGCCGGAGATGTTGCAGAAAGTCCCTTAATTTGGGCTCGTCTGATGGTCCTCTAATGATGAGACTGGGTTACAGGCTTTGGGAAAGTATACCGCAGTGGGGACGTGCCCTTCTCATCACATGACTTCCGGGGTACATGACACCCCACATGATGTCACTGGTGATGGGAACCTTGGCTGCTTGGTTAAGGTGGTGTTGGCCAGGTCTCTTCCTTGTACAGGTGAAGAGATGACATTTAAGTGCTTATCATGCATCGAACACTGTTATGGGTGTTAAACCCGTTTAATCCTCACAGCCAGGCTCAGAAGGAAGATATTCTTACCGTGTCCATCTTAGGATGAGGAAACTGGGTCACAGAAAGTTAAAGTAACCTGTGCAGGTTATGTGGCTGCTAAATCTTGATCCCAACCACCTGATTCTAGAGCCCACTCCTCATGTGTCTGCCCTGGTCTGGCCACTCTTATTGGCCACCTGGATTCCTGTAGGGGCCTCTTCTCATTTCCCTTGTGACCTCATCTACTGCCCCACACCTCCTGGTCCCTCTATTCCATCCAGCCACACTGGCCTCCTTGCTGCCCCTTGAACATGCCAGGCATAGTCCCACCCCAGGGCCTTTGCATGTGCTTCTCCGTTGTGCAGAATGTGCCGTGTCACTCAGGTGGACTTCCTGATTTGCCTCTGCTCTTTCAGGCCTTTGCTGAAGTGCTGTTTTCTCAGTGAGGTCTTCCTTGATCATCTTTTTAAAAATGCAAACCTTATCTCCCAGCACTCTCTAGCCCCCCCACCTCTGTTTTCTTCCTTCCTTCCTTCCTTCCTTCCTTCCCTCCCTCCCTCCCTCCCTCCTTCCTTCCTTCCTTCCTTTCTTTCTTTCTTTCCTTCCCTTTTTCTTTCTTTTTTTTAGGGCCACACCCACGGCATGTGGAGGTTCCCAGGCTAGGGGTCAATTAGGAGCTGTAGCTGCTGGCCTACACCACAGCCACAGCAACGCAGGATCCGAGCCGTGTCTGTGACCTACACCATAGCTCACAGCAATGCCAGATCCTTAACCCACTGAGCAAGGCCAGAGATCGAACCTGTGGCCTCATGGATGCTAGTCAGATTTGTTAACTGCTGAGCCACAAAGGGAACTCCCCATTTTATTTTTTTTTCCATAGCAGTTATTAACTTCTCAGCACCTGACATTTTTTTTTTTTTTTTGGCCACACCCATGGCATATGAAAGTTCCCAGGTCAGGGATCAAGTCCCAGTCACAACCTTAACCTATGCCACAGCTGTGGCAATGCTGGCTCCTTAACCCACTATGGCACAGCGGGAACTCCCTGACATTCTTTTTATTTTCCTTATCCTTGGTTGATTGTCTGTCTCCCTCGACTAGAATGTAAGTCCCATGAGCACAAGAGATTTGGGTCTATCTTGTTCACGGCTGTGTCTCTAGTGCCTAGAACGGTACTTGACCCAGAGTCAGTTTTTTGTAAATGTCTGTGCGTGAATTCACCGAGCTTGCTTGGTCCAGGATCTCTCCATCATCATAGCCTTAAGAAGAAGATCCAAAGACAGATTCCCGTGGAACGTTATCAGAAACCTCCTGCAGGCTGACATTGATTCATTCGCCAGCATCCCTTAAATTATTTGAGAGATTATGGGTCTACTTTACCATCCAGTGCCAAAGTCATGACATGTCAGCTCCAAGAAGAAAGAAGGTGGATCTCTTTTGTTTGCTCTTAAGAACAAAATATATTTAACACATTGCATTGCACACTCTAAGTGTTCAATACATGTTTGTTGGGGAAAAAACAAACAAACAAAAAAAACATCGAAAAGAGCCGGCAGGGACAAGGTCTCTTCCGGAGCAATCTACACATGGTCTTGTTTCCTTATGATGCTTGTCAATTCCCACCGACCCTGCCTGCCCCCGTCCCCACCCCCAGTCTCCACGGGGAAACAGCGTCTGTGTACATGCAAATATCTTGGTGGCCTGAAAAGCACGAATAGAGAGAAATCAGGTGATGCTCTTCAGGGGAAGCAGTGAAAATATTATGCCATTTAATGTATTTATGCACAAATAATTAGCTCTGACAGGAGACTCTGGGGAATCCTGTGGTGTGAGTGGGGAGTAGAAAAACTGAGAGACTCCAGCCCTCTTTCTTGGTGGAGGTTACGTGAAAAAAGGGCTCCAGGTGCCTTTAAGAATGTTATTTCTGGGAATTCCCATTGTGGCTCGAACCCAACTAGTATCCGTGAAGATGTGGGTTCAATCCCTGGCCTCACTCAGTGGGTTAAGGATCGGGTGTTGCCATGAGCTGTGGTGTAGGTCGCAGACGCGGCTCAGATCCCACGTTGCTGTGGCCGTGGCGTAGGCCGGCAGCTTGAGGCTCTGATCTGACCCCTAGCCTGGGAACCTCCACATGCCATGGGTGTGGCCCTCAAAAGCAAAATGAAATGAAATAAAATAAAGTAAAATAAAATGTTATTTATTTGGTGCCTGCTACGCCCAGGAACCTTATAGCAGCAAATCTCAATCACTCTCGCAATGGTCATTTCTAAACAGAAGCACACAGCGGACCGGTGATTTCCCTAAGGCTCCAGAGCTAGGGACAGGGCAAGAATCGGGAAGGCCCCCAGGCTCTCTGGTTTCCACAGCTCCCCTGCCCTAACCTTATCCTGAGCTGCCCGCTCTGTGTTCGGGACCTGCTCTCTTGTGGCCAGAGACAATCAAGCCCGGAGACAGTGGGATGGACTAAATGACCTCCCAGACACCTTCTTCCTGGCCTTCCTTCCCCAGAATCCTTTCTGGATCCTTGATTCCTGGGCCAGGTGCCTCACGAAGTGGCCCGGGAGATCCTGCATGACTGAGTGAGCCGCGACCCTGGCCAGCGCAGGGCCAGCACCAGCGACTGAGGCTGGGGATGTGGGAAGGGGTGGGGAGCAAAGCAGGGAGACACGCGTTCTTGATCTGCACGTGTCAGCCTCGGCTCTGGAAATGAAATGCCTTTTAATTTCATCGTCTGCTTTTCTTTTTTCCCCTCCTTTGATGCTGTCTGGTGCCAGGAGGCCCTTGGCCACAGGATGTGAGTTTAACAAATCCAATAAAGCCTGTATTTGGCTGGCTGCTTGCTCCCTGGAGCTGGGCTGGCCTGGGAGATGTTATTTCATTCATTGCTTCTTACCTGTGCTCAGGGCGGGGCGGGAGCATTGAGCAGGGTCGACTGAGGGGCTCGGAGAAAGGGGTGGGGGCCTGCACTGCTCACAAGGAGTGACAGATGGTGCTTGGAGTAGTGTCCCCAGGCCTGAGTGCTGGTCCCAGCTCTGCCACTAACTCCCGGTTTGACCTTAGCCCATCCCTGGACACACTATCTTCTGTGAAGTGGCAGGATAACTAGGGCAGTGGGTTTCACACTTTTTTAAAGCAGTAAAACCCAATTTTCTCGAGTGGAATGAGCTATGGAAGTCTCCCCTTGGAATGTTCTGGCCCTTGGTTACTACTTCCCTGACCTGTGTGTGTGTTTTAAGATGGCAGGCTTGGAGTTCCCGTTGTGGCTCAGCAGGTTAAGAACCCAACTAGTATCCATGAGGATGTGGGTTTGATCCCTGGCCTCGCTCAGTGGGTTAAGGCTCCAGTGTTGCCACAAGCTGTGGGCATAGGGCGCAGATGCATCCGGGATCTGGCATTGCTGTGGCTATGGTGTAGGCTGGCAGCTCCAGCTCTGATTCAGCCCCTAGCCTGGGAACTTCCATATGCCACAGGTGCAGTCGTAAAAAAGAAAAAAAAGCTGGAAGGCCATTTTCTGTCTCAGGGCCTTTGCACTGACTTTTCCTTTGACGTGAGTACCCTTACCCGAGAATGATCTGTGTGCAGCTGGCCCTTCTCTTGTCTTTTGGGAGTGAGCTCAAGCGTTACTCCGTCGGAGAGCCTTCTCACACCAGCTTTAATGACATCCTGCACCCCCCAGTGATTCTGTCCCCGATCCCTAGTTTACTGTGTCCTCAGCCCTGATCACTTGATGTTTTCTTGTGTCTTTACTTGTTAACGTGTCTATGGTCTCTTTTGCCCACTGGCTCACAGGCTTCGCTGCTCTATTCCCAGCAGGAAACGCAGTGAAGATACTCAACACATCTCCGACGAATGGATGAACAAATAAATGGGTGATCATCTAAAACAGGTGAGGGTGAGGCTGCTCTGGCTGGGGCGGGTGTGGAGGGCTCTGTACCCCACCAGCTGGACCGTCTCCCCATGACCTCCATCCTCCCAGGATCTTTGAGGTCTCTCCCTGCAGAGCCCACTTTGAAAACCGCTTGGATTTAGTTATCTTTAAGCCTCTGCTGGCAGCTCTGACCGTCCATTGCCGACTCCGAGAACGTGGTGCAGCCAAGAAGTGCTGGGGTTTCAGAGCACTATGAAGGCTGGTCTCCATTGTCTCTGAGGAGGTGGCCATTAAATTGATTTGGAGATTTAGAGCTGGTGCAGAGGGCCTCTGAGGAGGAGGAAGAAGGCAGAGGCCAGGAAGCCGGGCGGAGGTGAGGCATGCGAGCCAACCAGGTTGGCAGGGCTCAGGGGAGATTAAACAGGAAACGCTGCACGGGGCCAGCTCTCAGAGGGCCTTGAGGCTGAGGGGAGATGCCTGTACCTGACTAGTGATGTTTGGGAACTGGTCCTGAAGCTTTGGGCGGGACAAAGGAATCCACGGGGCCTTGCATGTGGGCTATAAAAGGGAGAAGGCAGAAATGGAGGCAGGGAGGCTAGGGAGGAGGCTGGGAGCTGATGAGGCCCGGGCTGTGGCAGCGGGGATGGAGCGAGGGATGGGATTCAGGAGGGAAAGGAGGCAAAAGTGGAGCCCATTTGGTGGCGGGTGGTGGGGGGGAGGAGAGGGAAGAGGCTAAGATAGTCTCAAGTTTCCTGCCAGCTTATGGGGATGAGGCTCTGGCCCAGGAATCCTCCAGGAGAACTGGGGTGTTGGGGGGCGGCCCGGGCTTTGGATGGCCCCTCCACTCATCCCAGGCTTCACAGCTCAGCTGCTCCCCAGCCTGGGCTGCCTGCGCCAAGAAGAGCCTTTGGGGGCAGCCCTGCAGTTTGAAGCCCTCCCTGCAGGCCCCAGGATTAATGTGCTAATGGTCACCCAGGCAGAGACTGGGGGTGACTCAGTGTCGACTCATTCCCCTGCAGAGAACAAGGCACACCAGGGAATTCACTGAAAGCAACGCCCGTGGGGGCTGGGGGAGGGACACTTTGGTAATGTGCTGGCTGGCTGGCGTGTCCGGGCACGTCTGTGATGGTCCGCATTTCCCAAGGAATGAGGACAAGGTCATCTTCTCAACACCACAGGCCATCCCCTGACCCTCTTCTCCAACATGAGGCCCGAGCCCTCCACAGTCCTCACGGTTCAGACAGAAAAGGGATAAGAATTTAAGGGCAGCAGTCACTGTTTGTGGCTTAATGGAAATGAACCCGATTAGTATCATGAGGACATGGGTTCGATCCCTGGCCCCGCTCAGTGGGTTAAGGATCCGGCATTGCCGCGAGCTGTGGTGTAGGCCGCAGACGGCTTGGATCCTGAATTGCTGTGGCTGTGGTGTAGGCTGGCAGCTGCAGCTCTGATGCGACCCCTAGCCTGGAAACTTCCATATCCCATGGGTGTAGCCCTAAAAAAAAAAGAAGAAAGAAAAAAAAAGAAATTAAGAGCATGGTCTGTTTAGGGGCATGTTTTAGAGTTTGGGGGCTGCTGCCTGGAGAGTGTACCTAGACTGCCAGAAGTGGAGGGTAGCCTTTGGATGTCTAGAGTGCATTCCGGACCCTGGGGAAAATGCTCTGGAATTCGAGGACAGACTTCAGAATTCTAGGCTTGTTCCAGAACTCTGGGCTCTGTTCCAGAATTCTCAGGAATGTTTCAGAAGCCTAGGGTGTGTACCGGAATTCTGGGACATATTTCTGGGCCGTTCCCCATCATTCACCTCCTTGGACTTGTCTTATCTGCTGTGATCTGCCTGTACACATGGTTACAGGGAGGCAGTTGCTATGGCAACAGTAACTGTGGGGTGTATCAACTCCCAGAATTTACTCTGAGCCTGTGACATTTTAGCTGGTGGGAAACCGCAGTTAGCTCCCGGGAGCCTGATGAGCAGGGATTCCTGCCAAACCTGCCTTTGTGCCTCCCTCCCCCCCACCCCAACCTCAAATAACCTCCCTCTGGGCCCAGGGTTCTGGCTGCCCGACACTCCCTTGGGCAAATGAATATTCAAAAGCAGCCCAAAAGTGTATTCAAATCTTATAAACTTCCGCCTGCCTTGCTCCATTTAAATGCAACAGCATCTTCTGTTTTGCCCCATTTATCTGCCAGGGAAGTGAAGGGTAATTCCAGGAGCTGAGAATAAGTGCTTTTCTAAGCTGCTTTAACCTCCTAAGTGGGCTAACGGAGGGGTGGGGTCGGGCTTCTCGCTCTGTATGTGGATTGGGCCCCTCAGACAGGTCTCCCGGAATCCTAAGATGCTGGAATGCATCTGCTGAAACTGTGGTCCAGGGAGGGGGAGTGACTGCAGGTGAGCGACAGAGGCTGAAATTCAGGTTTTCTGGCCCTTGCTGAGGCTCTCCCCGACTGTGTTCTTCACCAGTGGGCAAGGCCCTTTTTTGCCAGGTTCTTCCCCCTCCTCCCACTCCTTGGGAGGGGGGGGGGGAACTACCTGAGTAGGCGCTCTTGCTTGAGCCCTTGTTTCTGTCTACAATATAGACAGTCATGTATGTTGGCCCTTGAGCATCACCTGAGTTCCATGGATGGGGAAACTGACACCCAGAGGCATCCCTCAAGTGGCTGATTAGTGGCAGAGCAGGGACCAGAATTTCAGGCTCCCAATTCCCAGCCCAGAGCCCTTGCTGTCACACTCACCTCTCCCACCCCATGTTATTAATTCATCATTTGTTCATCCATCATCTGTTTATTCATCCATCCAACCATCCATCCATCCATCTACCCAGATATTATGTATCTGCTGAATGTCCTGTACCACCTCGAGTCTGAACAGGACAGGAAGCTCGTGACTGTCGCACCTGGGACCTCTGTTTAAGACCGGGCCATTCAGTCCACCCTGTCTTATTCTTCTGTCCTACTAAAAACACATTCTCCCATTTAGGCTGAGTTCCCCTCCCTGCCACCCTCCCACTGCCAACACATCAAGCTCTTTCTAGCCTCTGCCCTTTTGCTCCTGACGTCTCTTCTGCCTGGGGCCCCTGTACCTCATAGCGTACCCAAACCCTAAGGTAGCTCTTGATATATTACAGTCGGGCAGTGCTGTGATATAAAGAAAATACCATGAACTGTGGAGTCAGGTTTTGGCGTCGGAGATGAAAGGCTGTGTGATCTTGAGCAAGTTGCCGAACCTCTCTGAACTGCAGAGGTATGAGGGGTGGAGTTCTGAGATGATGACTTCGAGAATTTTAAATCCATTAAAATTTCAAAAAAAAGAGAGAATTTTAAAATGTTGAGCAGGCATTTCAGGATCTGTTTTCCTCTGCACTATTTGGGCTTGTGGTCTTGCATGACTGCCGGTCGCTTTGGGCACAGATACCTTCCTCCTCCCTGTTCTCCTCCCCCAGTGAAGTGGGGAGGCCTTGCTTCAGGACAGTCTCCCAAGAGGCATCTTGCTAACAGCCTTTTTCTTTTTTTGTCTTTTTAGGGCCACACCTGCAGCACATGGAAGTTCCCAGGCTAGGGATCAAATCAGAGCTGTGGCTGCGGGTCTACACTACAGCCACAGCAACATGGGATCCAAGCCTCGTCTGTGACCTACACTACAGCTCACGGCAACGCCGGATCCTTAACCCACTGAGCATGGCCAAGGATTGAACCTGTTGGATTCTTAACCTGCTGAGTCACAACGGGAACTCCTCAGCAGCCTTTTCTTTCAGTCTCTTCTCTGCAGGTGAGATCCGAGGCAGTGGTGGGATAGTTTTTCTCCCAAGAAGATGTGTTTCCTTGATTATTTGAGAATGAGCAGAGCCTGGACAGGTCTTTGAACATTTCTGAGGGGATGTGGCTTCCTCGGGGACCGCCTCCTGTGCAAAAACCAGAAAGCACTTGGCAGCATCTTGATTCCTGCTCTGCGGGCTCCTGACTTTAATCTTCACCATGTTTTTCTTTCCTGAAGTGTGGTTCTAACGCTCTCTGGGGGTCAGGGGGAGGAGGTTTATGCCTTAAGAACCCTTTTCACCCCTAGCGATTGATCTGTATTTTCGAGAGCCGAGGTGCATTTCTGTCCCTGCGTTTCCAGGAGAAGAACTCAGCCATCTCCTTCCTCACCTAGACATAAATCAAAACGTGTCCGTGTAACACGCGTTGGCCTCGACGTGTGCCCACTGCATAGACAGGCCCAGGTGTGCACACAGGAATGTGCGTATTCATGCACGGATGGGCACGCACGGGCTTGGCAGAGACAGGTGCACACGTGTCCGCACCCTGAGCCTCTGTGCTTCTCTGCATCCCCCTCCCCCCTCTCATCACGGTGTCCACTCGTGGGTAGATTTACATACGCGCTGGCATGGAGAGGGCAGCTCTGTCGTGGGTGTGTGTTCACCTTGTGCACTGGCTTGTACACGCACATGCACCTACCTGTGTAAAAATGTAGGCCAGTGTGTGCCCACGTGCCACAGAGAAAATCATGACCGCTGAAGGTTACGCACCGTGCGTGCCAGACACTGTGAACTTGGGGGTATTTACAGCCGAGGCCTGGCAATGACGCTCTGACATACCTACACGTGACTGTGTTATTATCCCCATTTCCTTGGATATAGAAACTGAGGCTCAGGGAAGTTTAGAAAGTTTGGAAAGTTCCCTCCCAGGTTCCCACAGCTAGGAGGTAGGAGGGCTGGGATTTGAACCTAGGCAAGACTCCCCAGTCCACACTCAAAGCTGCTTGATAAACTTGGTGCTTAAATTCTGGTGTTGCAGACAGTGCAAGGATTAAGCCAGTCCCTGGCCCAGGCTGTCCTTCTCACAGGAGTGTAAGCACAGGGCAGTTAGTATAGGGTGTCAAAATGGGCATGTGGCGTGAAGCTGCCTCTTAGGAGCCGCCGGGAGCATTTCTGCTTCCTCAGGGGGCCAGCACCTTGAGGCTCCAGAGCCAGCTGGCTTCTCTAGAACTGACAACTTCCACTGCATTTTCTTTTCTCATAGCATGTGTCCCAGGACCCAGCTGAGCCCCCTCAGGCAAGAATTAGAGAACCAGAGTTCCCGTTGTGGCTCAGCAGGTTAAAACCCAACTAGTATCCATGAAGATGCAGGTCTGATCCCTGGCCCCGCTCAGTGGGTTAAGGATCCCGTGTTGCTGCAGCTGCCAGTGTAGGTCCCAGACATGGACTGGATCCTGCGTTGCTGTGGCTCTGATGTAGGCTGGCAGCTGCAGTTCCAAATCAACTCCTAGCCCGGGAACTTCCATATGCCCCAGGTGCAGCCACCTCCCTCCCTCCCCCCCACACACAAAAGGAGCAGAGAACCAGAGTCACTCCTCTCAGTGTTGGGTCTTTCCAGGCAGTCAGGCAGCTCTTAGAGTCCCCTGCCCACTATGTTCCTGTCCCCATCCTCATCTCCTGTTAAGATCACTTTTTGTTTGTTTGTTTGTTTGTTAGGGCCGTACCTGCGGCATATGGAGGTTCCCAGGCTAGGGGTTGGATTGGAGCTGTGCCACAGCCACAGCAAGGCAGGATCCAAGCTGATTCTGCAACCTACCTACACCACAGCTCATGGCAACGCTGGATCCCTGACCCACTGAGTGAGGCCAGGGGTGGAACCCCATGCTCATGGATAGTAGTCGGATTCGTTTTAGCTGCACCACAACGGGAACTCCCTGTTAAGATCACTTTTGAGGATCGAGGCTTTCCATAGCAATGCACCTGGCCCAGTCTGATAGAACTGGGGGCCACTTCCGTGTGCATACGCAGTGTGGCTTGGGAGCTCCCTGGGTCCTACTTCTGGCTCTGCTGCTTCTGAGCTCTGTGACTTTGGGCAAGTTTCTTCACCTCTCTGAGCCCCAGTTGCCTCATCTGTAAAATGAGGATAACATTGACACCTACACCAAGAGTTAATGGGAAGATTACGTGGAAAGGGCTTAGAATTAAGGGCCTAGCACTTAGCTACTCTCATCATCATCACTGTTGTTTCAGCCCTTACTGTGTTTGTGCCTGGTTGGTTGTCAGCCTTCATGGGCAGGTGGGTGCTTCAAAGGGCAGGACCACAACTTATTTCTCCTATTCTAGGGACTGGCTGGGTCCCCGGGGCATTGTTGGTTCTACTCGAAGTTGATTGCATGTTTAAATAGGGGAGCCTGTTCTTACCCCAGTGGGACCAGGTCTCTCCTTGGGCGGGATAAACCCCATCTCTCTCTATCTTAGGGGGTGGGGCAAGGCCGCCTGCTCTATGCCAGGGATGCGAAGTAGGGCAGGCCTCCCTGGGGGGGTTGCCGTGGCAACAGGGAAAGTTCTGCTCAGAGGCACGCACGCTCACATACGCAGGGTGTTGCTTGGGAGGCATGGCAGTGTTGCCTATCTAGGGTAGGGAGACAGGCTGTTGAAATAGCTTTCAAGCCTCAGTGACTCGTCTGTAAAATGGGGACTAAGCTCCCAGATCATGATTAGGGTCATATTTAAGGACATCATCGATGGCGAAGTCTGTTGGGGACCGTGCCTGTCTGCTGTGACTCTCCCACTGGCACAGAAGTATCCCGAGAAAGGATTTGCTTTATTCACTGACGTAACCCCAACACCTCAAACACTCCCTGACACATAGTAGCTGCTAGTAGGTGTTTGCTAAATGAAGAATTAGTCAAATAAGAAGCTGGGGGCATCTCAAGATCCCGCCCCAGCCCAGTATCTACAGTTCTACATAGAGACTGCTCAATGCCATCCCTGACCTACCTCAGACCCCCACGGGCCCCTGAGGACAACCTCCCACCCTAGATGGGACCTCTGCGATGGCAGGCAGGGGACCGGATTCCACCTGGCCTTGGAAAGATTGTCCTAGATTGGGATTCTTGGACTTGGATGATGATGACAGCTTGGGGGCGGGGGTGTGGGAGGTGGTCATGGTGAATGAATGCTGGTTCCCAGGCCCCTTCCCCATCTCACAAAACCAACTCTGCAAGGTGTGGCTCAGCATTGGGGTTGTACCATGCTCCCAGCAGATCCTGGAGACTTCGACTCAGGACACAGCCTCCTGCAGGAGGGGGAGCTTTAAGGGATCTCCCTGGCCAACCCAGGGTCTGGCGTTTCTTGTGCGCTTGGGGAGACCGAGGTCCAGGGAGGGCCACGCCTTGGCCTGGTCCGAACCCAGTGCTCCTCTGCCCTGGGGCTTGGGCAAACATCTTCCCCATCAACACTCATGGCTTCTCTTGAGGGCTGCCTATTACAGCTCCAATGCATGCATCATGGTCAAGACACAAAGAAGCCAGGAAGCAGCAAGTCTGCTGCACCAGACAGCCCTGAGTTTGCAGCCTGGCTCTTCTTTGGAGCCTCTTGGGCATCTTCCTCAGCAAAATGGGCATAATACGACCCATTTCACAAAGAGATGGCTTAGTGAGGCAGTTAAGAGCATGGGCCCGGCAGCCAGGGAGTACTGGTTTGAATCCTGGTTCCAGCTGGTTCACACCAGCTGTGTGACCCCAGGCCAATGACTTTACCTCCCTGAGCTTTAGCCAATTCATCTGTAAAATGGGGAGGATGAATCCCAGCTTCGTGGACGTCCCCGTGAAGATCAAGTGTGAAGGCGCCCGTGAAGCACAGAGCTGGGGACTCAGCTGAAATGAAAGCTTTTTAAAAGAAAGGCAAGATGGTGGTGACCCAGAGGTCCAGCCTGCTCCAGGCCGGTGCTAGAGAGAAGCTAGTGAGAGGGCTGGAAGTTTTCCAAAGGGCAGCCCAGAGCAGGGGTGGTGGAGGGGAGAGGCGTTTGTTTGAACAGCCAGGGATGCCGAGAGGCCCCCGGTGCCTGTCCATCAGCTGGTTGCTGCTGAGTTGGAGGGAGCTGGAGGCTGGGAAAGTGAGCAGCCGTCGCAGCTGTGCGGTACTTTCTCCACCGAAAAGCAGTTTCCAACTCGTTATCTTAATGCATCCTCACAATAACCCTGGTAATTGTTAGCCCGGGGATCAAGCTTCCTGTTTCAGATGGGGAGATGAGAGCCCACGAGGTCCGCTGGCTCGGCCAAGGTCACATAGCACAGCGGTGGCTGGGGACAGGGAATGTGGAGGGTGACAAGCATGGGGGCGTCCTTCCTGAAGTGTGTCCGGCTTAACTGCTCCTTGCTGTGGTGCTCTGAAGCCAGATGTCTGAGTTCAGATCCTAGCTCTGCCACTCCCTAAGGGCGTGCCTTGAGGATGCCACTTAGCCCCCGTTAGCCTGGCTTCTTCATCTGTTTTGGGGAGTAGCCCAGCCAATGTTTGTCAAGCATGTGCCTAACGCATGACAGGTCCTCTGTCTTAGGCATCACTTTCCTGCTCCCAGAGATGTGCCCCTGAAGTCACATCACCTGTTGGGGCCTCAGTTTTTTCATCTGTCAAATGGGTACTTATCGGGTGCCAGGTACTGGGCTAGGCCCCTGTGCATCGGAATCTTATTTAATACTGGCAGCAGCCACTGAGGCCAGTTCATTTAGTCATCATGTTCTCTGATAAGGAAACCAAGCTGCAGAGAAGCAGACTGATGTGCGTGTAGGTACCTGGCTAGTGACCAAGACGATCCACCTCAAACTCAGACCTGAGATTCCAGCCTCCGCGGCCCCTAACCTTGCCTGCCTCTAGGCTTTCCTCCAGGGAATTCTTTAGGGCTGCTAAGCTTTTCTGGGACTCTGGAGTCTGGGGGCTGGTGCGCACCAGCCCGCCCCCGCCTCCCATGCTGGAGCAGCAGAATCCAGCCTCACCCCTGCAGGCAGTGACCTCCTTCTGTGCCTGGTCCTGGCCTGGAGCTCTGGTCCTAACTGGGCCTTTCCACTTTCCTGGGGCCGGGGGGGGGGGGGGGGGGGGGGGGGGGGGGGGGGGGGGGGGGGGGGCGGGGAGGCTGGCAGGCCCCAGGCCATGGTGGGAAGGCCATTAGCTGGCACTGGAGCCTGAGTGCCAGTAATGACCCTATTTTCATATGGACGGTCTCTCCCCACGCTCCAGTCGGCTCCCGGAGCTCCCATTCTGGAAAGCAGCAGCAGCAGCAGATTATGTAATGCGAAGCAGGTTACGTAAGGTTGTAGCCAGCCCTGGTGGGATTGGGGGGACGGAGCGGCGCCCCCCCCTCGCCCCAGCCCCCCTCCCCAGCCCCCACTGGAAGCTTTGGGAGTCAGGCCAGGCCCCTCTGCTCCCACACTGGTCGGCTGCCCCCCCTGGGACCCAGACCCGCAGCCAGGACGGGGGCAGGGGTGGGAAGGACGAGGCAGGGGAGGAATGAGATGGCGCTGGTCGGGGAGTCAGGCACCCTCGCCTCGGTCCCAGGTCTCTCGTGAATTACGTAAATCCCTTCCCCTCTCTGGTCCTCAGTTTCCTTTTCTGGAAAACCGAGCAGGGGTGGTTTGGGCTGTCTCTAGGGGTCTCCCTGGTTCTAGGGGTGCTGGGTCTCTCACCTTGGAGCGTGAGGTCCACATTTCTGGGTTCTGACTCCTGCTGTTGTCAGCTGTCTCTCTGATTTGCCTGTTTGTCTAACAGGAAGATGAAGGCCGCGGCCAGCTGCGTCAGTGCCAGATGCGCCCGGACCTGGGGTTCTGCAGGTGGGCAGCAGAGCGCTGCCAGGACCTCCCATCCCGCACTTTCTCCTTTGTGCCCTGATCGAGTCCCAGCAGAGACCAGCCCCTCCGTGTAATCACAAAGGTGACAAGGGAGAAAACTACTCTCGGTTGGTCAGGCCCTGGGCTCAGCCCCCTTTCATGCATGAGCCCATCTACTTCTCCCAAGAGCCCTAAGGCGTGTACCGGAGAGGGGCTGAGGCTCAGAGAAGGCAAGCAACCCGTCTACGTTTGCATGGCTAGTCAGTGGCCGAACCAGGATTTGATTCCAGAATTATCCAACTCTAGAGCCCCTGACACTGTGAGTCTGCGCAGAACTGGCCTGGTTCTGTTGGGAGTCCAGAGAACCCGCTATGGCCAGATGGTGTAAACAGCCTTGTTCTGTGGTCTAGGCTCTGAGGAATGTCCGTCCCCCTCACCAGCCGCCCCCGGGTCTTTCTGGACTCCCCACCCCCAGTCGTTCCCTTTGTGCCGCCCACGGTGGCCAAGATGGCATCTGCGAGGTGGGCAGCACAGCCTGCAGGCTGTGTGGGCAGTTGGCACTGAGGGTTCATGGGCACTTGTATTTTTAAACTCTGGCTCTGGCCAGCTTCTGAAGTCAACTGGGGGTGAGGGATTTTCTCTGGACACTGCTGGCCCTGAGTAGGAGGGCGGGGCAGTGTCCTTGGCATTGGGAAGGGCCCTGCCAACATGTGGGGCTCTTACCAGCTGGGAAGATGCTCAGCACTGGCCAGGGTCTGTGTTCTCCGGGTCCTGGGAGCCCCAGGCAGCCTGAGCAAATCCTGGGAGCGGCAGGCAGGTCGGAGGCTTGGGTGGAGAAAACCAGGGTGAACAGGAGAGTGGGGGAGGAGGGTGGAGCCGGATGTAGGGGGCAGGGCACTTAAAAATCTTAGAGTCCAACCCGCTGGCTCTGAGAAGGGGAAACTGAGGTCCCAAGAAGGAAAATATCCAGGTCACCATGTGTTAGAGGCAGATTCAGGGCTCAAACCCAAAGCTCTTGGAGTTCCCGTCGTGATTCAGAGGAAACGTGTCTGCCTAGTATCCAGGGATGCAGGTTCAATCCCTGGCCCCACTCAGTGGGTTAAGGATCTGGCGTTGCCATGAGCTCTGGTGTGGGTCACAGACACGGCTTGGATCTGACATTGCTGTGGCTGTGGCATAGGCTGGCAGCTGCATCTCCAATTTGAGCCCTAGCCTGGGAACCTCCATATGCCCTGGGTGTGGCTCCCCCCACCACACCAAATAAAAGAAAAAAAAAAAGGCAGGAAACAGGGCACTGGGGGGCCACATTCAGAAGAAACAGAGAGAGCCGGAAGACCCGGCCTGCTCCCTGCTTGGATGCTCTGAAGCTGTATAACTTTGTCACAGCATCTTTCTGGGCCTCAGTTTCTTCATTTATCAAATGGGTACAATGATCAGCCTTTGCCAAGTACTGGTTTTATGCCAGGCGCTGGACCAAATGCCTTCATAGGCTATTTTACTCAACCTTGGCATGATCCATTTTTCAGATGAGGAAACTGAGGCTTAAGGTTATGTGGCATGTCCGGGGTCCCTCGGCTGCTAAGTGGCAGAACCTGGGCCTGGCTTTAGAACCTGGGCACTTAACCAGGATCCGGAGCCTCCACCTCGGGTGTCAGGTGCCTGAAGGAAAGGCAAGTGGTGAGAGAGAGATCCGAGGGGACAGCTGGAGACGTACACAAGCAGGGAGTCTCAGCGCCTTCTCTTGCCTCCTACGGGGATGGGAAAGGAGGCCCAGACCCATCCAGGAACTCTCTCCAGATTCTTTCTTGCCCACCCTGCCTAAGCCTTTCTCCGTACCACTGCTGCTAGTGCTGAGCTTCTGGAAAACACAAACCTGTTCAGCTCGTTCTCCTGTTTGAGACCCTTCCATGGCCCTTCGCTGCCTTTGGGGAAAGTCTAACCAGCCTGGGTTGGCATTCAGGGCCCTTTTGTAATCCAGCTCTGGCAGTTCCCTCTGCCATGTTCACATTATCCACAAACTCCTATTCCTCTTTTTTGTTTGTTTATTTTTTTTAGGGCTGCGCCCACAGCATATGGAGGTTCCCAGGCTAAGGGTCGAATCGGAGCGGTAGCTGCCGTCCTTCGCCACAGCCACAGCAACGCGGGATCCAAGCTGCACCTACAACTTACATGCAGCTCACAGCAACACCGGATCCTTAACCCACTGAACGAGGCCAGGGATCGAACCTGTGTCTACTAGTCAGATTCATTTCCACTGAGCCAAGAAGGTAATTCCTGCCCCCCCAACCTTTTTTTTTTTTTTTAATTATTTGGAAGTTCCCAGGCCAGGGACTGAATCCTAGCTGCAGCTGCTACCTACAGCATAGCTGCAGCAACGCTGGATCATTTAACCCACCAGGCTGGGCCAGGGATCGAATCCACACCTCTTCAGCAACCTGAGCTGCTGCAGTCAGTTTCTTAACCTAGTGCACCACAGTGGGAACACCTCTATGTGTCTCTTGAAACCAGCCCAAAGTCACTGGTTCTGAGAAACTTTCTGTGCCTGTCCCTGGTGGAAAGTTACTTCCTCTTGGTGTCCCCATCACCTTGAGTGTGATTCTCATCACCAAGTCTTGTAGTAAGTTGCTTATGGGGCACTCTCCCCGACTCATGTGACACCACCTGATGGTCCCTGGAGAAAAAGAACTCTGAGCCAGTTCAAGGTCTCAGCCCCGAGGCTGGGCACAGTGAACGTTTGCTGCTGAGTGATTGAATCGAGGGAGTGGACCAGGAAATTACAGAGGGTGGTAGATCAGAAGAAGGTCTTTGGGCTAGAAGCCAAGTCTCAAGTTCCGGAATAGCTCCACCTGCCTCCCACTCACTAAGAATAGTTCAAGTTGAGCGCTAATGTCTCAGGGTTGGACAGACGTGGAATTGAGCTATGTGACTTTGGACTTAATCTCTTTGAGTCTCTGGTTCCTTATCTGTGAAATGGGCTAACAGTATGGCCGATGTGAGGATTCGGTTCGATAGTGCCTGGGAAATGGCTAGAACAGAGCCTACCCTGCAATAGGGTGGGTGCTCAATGCAAGTTTTCTCTCTTTTCCTGCTGCCATCCCCGTCATTGCCACTGACATCTTCGTGTTCATCGCCATCAAAAGCATCACCCCCATCATTATAACTGTCATCACCACAGCATCATCTTCATCTAAATATCATCGTCATCCTCATCAGTATCACCACCATGGCCACCGTCATCCTCATCAACAAACCGCCACCACCTCATCATAACATTCATCATTATCATCATCACCATCATTCTTTGGGTCTCACTTCTTCTTTCTCAGATACCTGCCTAGGTACTGGAGATTCTGCAAATATGAAGTCCAGCCATGTGCCAGGAACTAGGCTAAGGTCTTTCCTTTCTTCATTCCATTTAATTTTCACTCTAAAATAAAAACGCAAATAAAAATCACATCCTTCCTATGGAGAATCTTTATATCCACCACTTGGGTTTCTACAATGAGCCCCACTTTACAGATAGATAAACTGAGGCTCGGAGAGGTAAAATAGCTTGCTAAGATTATACCGTAGCTAGTAATCAGAGGAACCCAGTTCAAAACTTGGTCCACTCTTTCAGCAATACCAAGCTGCGTGGGGCTCCCAATTCAGCTGCCCTTGGAGTTTTCCAGATTTGCTTCCTGCTGCCAGTACTCCCTGCAAAGTATCAGTATGTGTTTTCAGTTCCTTCCTGGGTCCTGCAGAGAAACACCAGCATTTTCACTGAGAGTTTTACTCAAAATCGAGGGAAACTAAATGGGGACATGAGCAAAGATGCCAGGAAGCCAGATGAAGATTTGCAGGCTCAAGCCAGGAAGTCACTAGAGCCACTGACCCATCCATTCACCTACTTGGCCAGGATTGGGGCCAGATGTTGCAGGTGTTCATACCCAGAGGGGTAAGCCCATGAGAAAGGAGAAGTGGGGAGAGAGCTAATATTCCAGCCATTCATCCGTCCATCTACCCACCCATCCATCCGTCTACCTATCCATTCCTGTATCCATCTGTGTATCCATCCCCAATCCAGGGTTGGGGCCAGATTGTTCATGGTTGTTAAATGCCAGCTTAGGACTTTAGGCTGAAAGCTATTTTTTGGTGATAGCTGTCAAAGAGGGGAAGTTAATTTGCATGAACAGCCCAAGTGCCTGTAGGAAGCTAATTAGGGCTTAAACAAGGATAGTCGGCAGATCCTGGAGTAAGCGGTGCCCAGGCGTTTCAGGAAGAGACCTCTTCACTCCTCATGCCAGTTTTAGAGAAGGATGGGGACCAGATGGGATATAGCTACTCTCATGAACAAAACACCTGGATTGTGTACTTGTTAACCGGTTTGCACTAACTCTAGAGTATAGGGCAGCAGATGGAGTGATCTGAATTGGCTGTAATCAAAAATTCTTGAAAGAGAGAGTACCCAGTTAGGCTGTCTGGCATCACTGTTGCATTTGAGACTGGGTAACAGATACTTTTTGAATGAATAAACAGTCTGAGAGGTGGTGACTTTCACATGCTCCTGCCTTTCAGTAGAGACCACAAGTATCTCTAGAAAGCCATGCCTGGGGCTGTGAGAGGGGTCAGGCCTCTGAGAGGAAGCATAGCTTTTCATTTTATCTTTGCCTCTGTGCTGCCCCCTCTCCATAGGCTGTGCTTGGTTTCTGCCCGTGCCCAGGGTCTGAAACACAGTAGGTGCCAATAATGCTTATAGAACGAGTGGACAAATATGTCTATTAATCAACACATATTTGTTATGTGCCAGGCATCGTCCTAGGAGATGAAGGCACAACAGTGGACAAGATAAATGTTTAGTGTTCAATGTACTTAAAAAATAGGAGTCCTACATCTTACAGGGCATACACTGCTGCTGTTTTTTCCTGAAAGCCTTTGCCGAGTGGTACTTTCAGGTGTCAGTGGGTGATTGTGTCTTGGAGCCAAGGCCAGGTGGTTGTTTCTGGGGGAAAAAAAAAGTTGAGGAGAGAGCATTACCTTTTGAGGAGTCAAAATTGGTGGAAAATTGTAAGGGCATCACAAATGCCAATATATAGGGTAACTCTCTGAGGTTTCTACCCTGGGAAGTAGGCTTTCTTTGGGCCACACCCGAGGCACATGGAAGTTCCCAGGCTGCTAGGAGTCAAATCAGAACTGCAGCTGCATCCATGACCACCACCCCAGCTCATGGCAATGCTGGATCCTTAACCTGCTGAGCAAGACCAGGGATTGAACCCGTGTCCTCATGGATGCTAGTCGGATTTGTTACCACTGAGCCACAACCGGAACTCCAGAAGTAAGCTTTTGATTTGCTCTGCTTTACAGAGGAGGAATGGGGGCCTCATAGGGAGAGGGTAGTGGAGCCAGGATTGAATCCAGGTCTATTTGGCTCCAAAGGCCAAGTTCTTAACCACTTGGCTCCATTAACAGGGAAGGTAGAAGAGAGTGGCAAGAGGGGTCAGCAGAACTTTGGGGAGCTATCTTAAATACAGTCCTGGCCCCCATACCTTCTTGTCCTTGAATGTGAAGCAGTCGTAGGTGATTTCAGGCAGACCCACCATATCAGCCTCCCTGTTGCTGGCCCGCTGAGAAGGACATTCTGGATTGCAAATCGTGTCTGCCCATGTCCAATACGGATCCTTTATGTTTACATAAATCACTGAATAAAAGCTATAGATTTCTGAAATTCTAAATGCCACCTGCCAATTTTAGCTGCAAAGGGAGGCACCGAGTGCTGGATGAAAGCTGTCAATGGCTCCTGGCCCCAGTGGCCGTACTGCCACTCCGGTAGATAGAGTGACACAGCATCTCAGCCACTAGTGACAAGAGGGATAACCTGGTTCTGCTGAGGCCTCAAAGGTTGACCCAGTCCTTTTATTTGTCCAAATCTGCATTAACTTCTCCGCACATCTGAAGGCCAACCCAAAAACTAGGCAATTATTATGATAATACAATAATCATGGCCAACTCTCATTAAGCCCAGAAGCTCCATTTTATTATAATTCTTAGAAGTAGGTACTTTGTCATCTCCATTTTATGAAGGTGGAAGCAGGCTCTGAGATGTTAGGCAACTCACTCAAGTTCACCCTGTAGTAATTGGTGGAGAGAATCAAACATAACTCTGATTGATTTAAATGTCTGGCTCTTAGCTGTGGTGTTGCTTGCTTCTCACCTGCCTCCTCCCTTTGAGACCCTCCTTCCAAGGAGAGTGTACTTGGGGGAGCAGTCAGTAGCAGTGGACTCAGAGAGAACCCGTGAGAACCAACCCAGAGGCTAACTTACCAGGTGTGCCAAGGTCTTTGAGCATGTGTCCATTTGTGTGTTCATACATGTGTCCATTTGTGTGTCCTTGAGATTTTGTATGAGCCCATCCCCTTGAAATTGTATTGTATGTGTTTGCAAGTTTGCATCCTTGCTCGTGTGTTTGCAAGCACATGGCTGGGTACTTTTGTGTTCTTGTTCATAAGTATCAGCCTATATGTGTGTGTTTGTGCTAATGGACATTAAATGTAATCTAATTTTTATTGGGTGCTATGTTCCACGCAGGATTATAAGTGCTTTATAAAGATCAACTAATTTCCTCCTCTGAAGAATCCTACGTGGCAGCTTCTATTAATATCCCCAAATCTTAGCTGGGGACATTGGGGCATAGGGAGGGTATAAGTTGCCCAAGGATCCCTTCTTGTGAATACAGAATCCGTTTCCTTCCTTTATGCTGCCTTCCCTAATTTTTGGTCTGTGTGGCTTAATTTTTTTTTTTTTTTTACTTTACTTTTCTTTTTTTGTTAGGGTCACACCTGTGTCATATGGGAATTCCCAGGCTAGGGATCAAATTGGAGCTGCATCTGCCGGTCTACACCACAACCACAGCAAGATCAGATCCGAGCCGCGTCTGTGACCTACACCGCAGCTCACAGCAACACCAGATCCTTAATCCACTGAACAAGGCCAGGGATTGGACCCGTGTCCTCATTGCTACCAGTTGGGTTTGTTTCCACTGAGCCACAACAGGAACTCCCCATGTGGCTTATGTATTGATCCCTACCTCCCCAACACCTGGGTCGGACTGGGAACTCAGGCATGGCAGTCAGAGTCACTGTGATTGGTTTAAGCAGCTGAACCAAGCAGCTTATGAGAAGCATGTGAGGGTAGCTCATTGTTACCGAAAGCATGGTCTGCAGATGGTAGCATCGCAGTCCTGGGCCCCAGCCCAACGCCCCAAGAATCAGGAATCTGCTCCGATATAGGCCCTATAGGCCCTATAGCTGACACTTGTGCAGTTAAGAATTTGAAGCCTGAAGCTAAACTTCCTGAGTGGGGGCTAGGATTCCAGCTCTGCCACTCTCAACTATGGACAAGTTATATAAGCTTTCTGTGCCTCAGTTTCCTCATCTGTGAAATGGAAATAACGGTGCTGACACTTTTGAGGACGAAATTTTGGAATACACACAGTGCCTGGAGTGGACCCCGGCTTGTAACTAGTTGCTGGAAGCTTTCCTGTCACTGTTATTGCTCAACAGGCAGGAGCTTGATGGGGCCCAGTCCGGCCTGGTGAGCATCTGCCCTGAGACCTTTGCTGACACCATTAGGAAAAGTCTCTGCTGAGATGGGATGTAAGCATGCAGCTGCTGGTGACAGCTCACCACCTCCGGGGGAGAGCTGCCTGGGAATAAAGCAGGGAAAAAAAAAAAAAAAAAGCCAAAAGGAGAGGGGAGGGGTCCCTGAGGGTATTTTGGGAGCACGCAGTCCATGCCTAAAGCCACTGGATTTGTCAGTCTCATGAGCTAGTGCATTTCATTTTGGCTTTAGCCACTTGGAGCTGAGCTCCCGTCCTCAGACATGAAGACCTCTCACCTAGTGTCTAATTGACCCAAACATTTTACAAAGAAGTGAGTTCAAGGCCAGTGAGCTGGGGCTGTACTCCGATATCTGACCCCCGGTCTAGTGCCTCTTTCTGGCTGTCCCACCCCAACGAGGCGGCTCTAGGCATCACCACCCAGCCCTCGATGCTCGGTCCTCTCTGGCGGGCAGCTGAGGGCCCGCCTGTGTGTAGGAGGTGCCCTGGCATTTCTTTGCCGGGCATCATCACTGGCCTGAGAGGGGCGTCAGAGATTCTGGAGACAGCTCTGCACTGGTCACCTTTGCCACAGGCCTGGGCACTTTAGCCACGCGGGAACTTTTCTGATGAGTGCTTTGACCTTTCAAAGTCAAGCAGATCTTCCCTCTGCAGGTCCCCTCATTGGTGATGTTAAGACCCCAAGCCTGGAGATGGGCTGAGGTCAGAGGCCAAGGATGGGCAATGGCTGCGTCCATCACCTTCCTTCCTTATTTGAGACATGGGGTGGGCCAGAGGCCATTTTTTGCCTTAGCTTCCCCAGCCAGCGCGCCTCTGCATCCTGCTTCTGTCCCCAGCCTCATCAGGCTCTCTTCTGCCCTCTGCAGTCACCCCCACAGCTGTCCCTTGTTGTTAGCCATCCTCCCTTCCACTCCCAGAGCCTTTCCCTGTCTCACGGTCTCCTCTCCCCAGTTCTGCCAGTCTCTCTGTCTCCCCGTGTCCCTCAGCTTCATCAAATCTCCCCAGCCTCTTTAACTGCCTCCCGGCCTCCTTAGCTCACCCCCACTTGCCCCTCTGTCCCCACAATTCCTGGCTTTTCCCTCTTCTCAGGGCTCTCCTGATCTCGCCATCCTCTCTGACTCTCCCTCCTTCCCTCCTGCAGGCAGCAGCCCCACACCTGTCTCCCCCTCCTCCCTCTCCTTCCTCCAGGTGGCCCTCTGCCAGTCGGGTACCAGTTGGGTTGCCATGGGAACCGCTGAGCTGCTTAGGAAGCTGCCATAGATCTAATCACGGCTGTGAGGTTTTAAGGAACAGCTCAGTTTCTGGACGAAAGACAGTGCTGACAGCCGATTAGGCTGATGCCCGTGGAGGGGGGAGGAGAAGGGGGAACAGGAGCCGTGGAAAACGGCAGCCAAGGCGGGGCCGGCTTCCGGAGCACCTGGGGGCAGGAGGCTGGATCCACCCAGGCCACACTGCACTGTCTGACCTGGCACTCTCAGACCTGGGATTTTTCCGGAACGGATCGCCGATGCTCCTTTTATTCTCCCATCACTCACATCCACTCACCAGGCTGGTCCCTTCTTTTGGTCACGTGTACCCAGGGCCTTCCCAGCACAGTGGGAGAGTCAGATTCTTACACAGGAAGTTTCTCCCAGTGGGCTGGGCTCTGCTGGAGGGCGTCCGGGAGCTAGGAGAGAGCCGAGGAGGGCAGGGGCCATGCTGAGTGGGGATAGTGGGGATCCTGGAGCCGAGGCTCAAGGAGGGACAGGAATGTGTCTGTTAAGCAAAAGGTGCGGTGCCTCCTGGACCCACAGTTTCTGTCTCTGAGGGTGGGCCGTGGAATCTGGTTTTGAGTATGCGCTTGAGTGAGGCCGTGACGAGCCACCACCTACTGCCTGAGCCATTTCCATGGTGGCTGTGGGGTGGTCCCTTCAGAGCAGACCCCCTTACAGCTGTGCCAAAGATGGGTGGCCAGGGAGGTGACCCCATTCCTGGAAAAAGAACCCAAAGTTCCCCACACCCATGTCGCCTGAGGTTGAGGGTCTGTGTGTAGGGAGGGCAGGAGGGAGGGGGGTTATTTGGGGGGAGATGTTCCCACCCGCAAACGTCCCCCGATCCCTTTAGTTGTGTAGCCAACAGAGCTGCGTCAGAGCTTTATGGCCAGAAGGGCCTGCCAGCTTGCTCTAGTCTCAGATGGCTCCCCTTGTTACCAGGCTTTTCATTTCCCTCATCCAAGCCAGAGACTGTGTTTGCACATAATTTGCATACATTTGCATGTGGTGAAAGCAGGGCCCAGCCTAACACGGAAAAACACATTTTTCTCACTAGGGTGTTTGCAGCCCGAACTAGACAGAGCTCAGGTGCGCGGAGACCAGGCCTATAAAATTCTTAGCCCCTTTGGCCCTTGAGTCTAGGGCAGGTCTGCCTGCTCCCATCCCCCTCCCACTCTGGTGCTTGGACCCTAAGTCAGTAGATGGGAAGGTGTCCAACAGGGGGCCTGGGTTCTCCTGGTTCTGAATCAGCCTCCTACTTGGCTGTGTGACTTCACAAGTCACTTTTCCTCTCAGTGTCTCCACCTGCCATTGGTTTACAGAAGATGGAGAAGTGGAGGGTGTGTCCCTGAAGAAGTGTCACATCATTCATTCATTGGTCATTTGATTCTATTCATTGTGTGCTTACAAGGTGTCAGTGCCCTCAATTCCAAAAGAGACAAAACCAGCCACAGTCCCTGCCTTTGCGGGGAGTTTCAGGGAGACTGGCATTATTCAAATGACTGCACGAATCAATGTAGAGTTGCAGCTGCGGTAAGTGCTGTACGTTAGAGAGACACGTGGTGCTTTATGGGAGCCTGGAATTAGTCTGGAAAGTCACAGAAGATTTCCTGGAGGAAGTGTCCTTCAAGTGAGCTGTTAAGTGTATGATGTTATTGAGGTGAAGAGGGGCCAGAAGAGCCTGCCAAGGAGAAGAAAAAGCACGTGCAAAGGCCCTGGGGTGGGAAGGAGCAGAGCGAGTGTGCAGGAGGGAGAGGAAGGTGCTGTGTCTGAGTGAGAGGGGTGAGAACTGAAAATAGACAGAAAGGTGGGGCAAACTCCTCAGGGCCTTTCTGACCCATTAGGGAAGGTCGTCTTTAAAGCAATGCCTATATTCTAAGAGCAATAGAAACCATTAAGCAAGGAAGTGACATAATCAAGTCTGCATTTTACAAAGATGGCTTGGCCAGTGCTATGAAGAATGAGTGCAGTGCAAGCAGGAACACTGGTCAGGAGGCTACAGGATTGTCCAGGTGAGAGGAAGCAGGGGCTGGGATTAGGTCATGAAGGTGGGGATGGAGCGAAGAGGAAGAAGCTGTAAGACCATCAGGCAGTGACCTAGACCTAGCTTGTTGTTAGATGGGGTGTAAGGGACCAGGGTGGGGGCAGGGTATTGACAATGACCTCTAGATTTCCAAAGAGCCTGTGAGCCATTGACTAAAAAGGTAAACGTGAGGCTGGGGGAAGCCCAGGCTTGGGGATGAAGAGCAGGAATTGAGTCACGACCATGTTGAGGTTGCATTGCCTTTGAGGCACCCTGATGGCTGTAGGGCAGAGGGTCTGGAGCTCAGGGCAGAGGTGGACAGGGCGTGTTACGTCCTCCCAGCCCCAAGCCCCAGAAGGAGGAACCCTCAGGAGCTCTTCTGCATCTAGCGCCTTCCAGAAGCTGTTGCAGGAAGGGGACCCCTTCCAGGGCCCGAGAATGGGCTCTTGTCTAACACTTGGAAATAAAGAGTCCAAGGGGGCACACAAGCTGACAAAGCAAGAGACTTTATTGGGAAGGGGTGCCCAGGCAAAGAGCAGCAGGGTAAGGGAGCCCAGGAGAACTGCTCCGCCACCTGGCTCGAAGTCTCAGGTTTTATGGGTATGGGGTTAGTTTCCGGGTTGCCCCTGGCCAGTCATCTTGCTTGGTCCCTACTTGTCCTGACTCAGGGTTCTTCTTGGTGGCGCACGCATCTCTCAGCCAAGATGGATTCCAGCGCCTAGGATCCTGGGAGGCTGGTTGTCTCCTCCCTCCTACTGACCCCTCCCAAATCCTCCCCAGAAGTCTTCAGGGCAGCAGGGTGTTCCTTATCAGGGCCCCCTGCTGTGAGACGGCTCATGCAAGTGGCTATTATTGCCATGCTTGACCAAGGTGGGCCGTTTTGATCAACAGTCCCCTAACAAAGCCACCAACCACATCTGTCTCTAGATCAGTATTTTAGGCTTATTTCGAACCCCAGGGTAGGCAGAGCATTGAGGAATGTGATAAGCATCTTGCATCTTCTGCATATGAGGAAGGTATTTTTGAACCCTGAGCCAACACCTGCTAAGGAATTCCAGACTAGTTCCAGGAGTGGTGCATATTCTGGAGGACATGGTTTGGATGCAAAAAACTTTACAATCCCTGGGATCTTCTTTCTAATGGTGTGTGGGGATGAGGGGGGCAGCATACTTGAAATCAGGACGGTCTAAGAACCCTGAGGCTATGTGGCTTATCCCAGACGCAAGAAAGGGAAAAGAAAGAGGATCTGTTATTTAGGAACATCTACTGAATGCCAGACCTTAGGATAGTTTTTTTTTTTTTTTTTTTTTTAATAGTATCATACTGTTTACTTCTCACAAAAGTGAGGTAGGTCTTCATCAACCCATTTTACAGGTGAAAAAGTCTCAGAGAGGTTAGATAACTTGCTCCAAGTTGCACAGATAGTATGAGTTGGAGCTAGAATTCTAACTCAGGCTTGTGTTTTTCCCACATCAGCCATATCTGAAAGTGGAGTTTTTATCTGGAGCCCAGGAGGGTTTGGCTTCCCTTCCCTTCCCTTCCCTTCCCTTCCCTTCCCTTCCTCCCTCCCTCTCTCCTTTCCTTCTTTTTCTTCCTTTCTTCCTCCCTCCCCTCTTCTCCCATCCTTTTTTCTTCCTTCTTTCCTTCTTCCCTCCCTCCATCCCTCTCTCTCTTTCCCTCCCTCCTTTCTTTCTTCCTTCCTTCCTTCCTTTTCTTTCTTTTTTGTCTTTCTGCCTTATCTAGGGCCGCACCCGCGGCATATGGAGGTTCCCAGGCTAGGGGTCTAACAGGAGCTGTAACTGCTGGCCTACGCCAGAGCCACAGCAACGTGGGATCCGAGCCGCATCTGCAACCTACACCACAGCTCACAGCAACGCCGGATCCTTAACCCACTGAGCGAGGCCAGGGATTGAACCCACGTCCTCATGGATACTAGCCGGGTTTTCAACCCACTGAGACTTTCTTGAGGACCAGGTGCCAGGAGGGCAAGGAGCCACACTGCCTTCATGCCCTGCCCTGCAGGAGCCCAGAGCTCAACCGTGGGCTGTTCTGGGGGCCCAACCATTCTGCCCTCAGTTTGCGCAGGCTCTCACCCCTCACCTCACTAAATGGTCTCGCTCCCCCTTCTCTGCAGCCACTTTCCACCCCAGCACCCTTGCTCTTCTCACTGTCCTCTGAGAATGCCCCGTGCTTTCTCACCTCCACTCCGTGGTCCCACTGTGACTCCTTTTAGAAAGCTGGGTCTGTCCAAGCCCAGCGCACCGAACCCCAGGTCCTGGCACACTCCTCCTTGTCCTTGGAGACCCAGCTCATGGGCCTTCTCTGAACTCTCCTGATCCTCTGGGCAGAGCTGAGGTCCTCCCTCTCTTGGGCCAGGTTCAGATCCAGCTCCTCCACTTAGGAGCCCTGTGACTTAGGGCAAGTTCCTTAAGCTCCGGGGTGGGGGGTGGGGGTCCCAATCTGCTCCTTTACGAAGTGGAGATCATAATGATCCCGACCTCACAGGCTCATGGGAAAATTAACTAAATTAATTGATGGAAGTAAGAGCTTTAGCCCAGCGCTTGGCACACAGCGAGCCCTCAGTGAGAGATGCTCATTGTACGGCCAGGGATCCACTCTTTTGTGTTTATTTGCTTGTCTGGCTTCTGCACCAGGTTGGGAACTTTTTGAGTTTTTAAAACTCAAAAACTTAAAAAAAAAATATTCCCAAGCCTGATATACCCTTGGTGTTTAGTGGACATTTGTTGAATAAATGGACAGATTCTAGCATCTGTTTTCTGTGTATCCTGCTTCCCTTCCCTGCAACTGGCTTTTTAAGGTAACACTTGGATTTCATGCTCAGTTGAAACCTTCGCAGAGCCTAGCCTATACACAAGAGGAACTCAGCTAAGGTCTGTGCTTTATTTCCTTGTCAGCCCTTCTGGAGACAGACGGAAGGCAGCCTCTGATCCACACAGGCAGCAGCCGTCCTCTTGAGTGTAATGAATACATATTTCTTATTGCCCACGTGTCTTGCCTTCCCTGCTGAGCGCCATATTAAATGGCTGTTCAGCAGCTCGAATGCACAAATATCCCCTTCAAAATTATTACATTCACCTTTTGTTGGCAGAACATGCCATGCAAAACACCGCAGCCTCGTATCGACTGTGGGCGTGTGCTTTCTGCTTCCGCCTCAGTAGCAGCGCTTGAGGCCAAAAGGCTTGTCAGAGTTCCAAGTGCCTGCTTTGCCAAGGACTGGCTGGACTCAGGGGGCCAGCTGATTCTGGGTACCCTGAGCTGACCCGAGCAAGGCTGTCGGCGCTACCATATTTTCATTGTCTTCATCCCTGACACCACCACCGTCGCCACCGTCATCACCACCACCACTGTCACCACCGCCACGACCACCAGCTGCGATTACTGCTAACACCATCACCACCACCACCGCTAACTACCATTACTACCACACCACCACCTCTACCATCACCACTACCATTACTAGCACCATCACCACCACCA
>PVHT021183551.1:10035240-10049882 GCA_004024745.2 Catagonus wagneri | reverse complement strand
CACCAACACCACTACCATTACTACCACAACTGCCAGCAATACTGCTGCCACTGCCACCACCATCACCACTACTACCACCACCATTACCTCCATCTCCACCAACACCTCTAGCACTACCAATTTTGCCACCATGATCACCACTTACAGATGAGAAAACTGAACTCAGAGAGGTTAAGAAACTTGTCTGACATCACACAGCCAGCAGTCACAAAGTCATTTTTTCCCCCCCCAAAAGTCAAGTCAACAGATATTTAAGCAGTGTCCATAGGTACATAGGATGCAGTGTCTCTTACTACCAGGGATACGAAAGCAGTGTGCTTCCTGACTAGGAGGGATCTTTACAGCTCTCTGAGGGAGACCGGACACATAATTGATACAAAGCCGACAGAAGGTGTGTCTTAGAGAACACAGGCAAATTAGCCCGTCAGCCATGGGAAAGAAAGATATTGTGTGGTTCAGAATTATACCTAGAGGCGCTGCAATGAGCAATGCTTCTATAAAATCTTCCTAGGCATTTTGGTCACTAGAGAGACTGTGGTCTTTATGCCCGCCCCAGGAGTGTGGTCTAGCTCAGGGGAAGTCTTGGCTGTCTCTCAACTTGCACTTGACCAAGCCCTGGGTCAATTTCTCTTGCTGCTCTAGGCTCACCAGAACCCCACCTTGGTTTCCAGCCTGAAGGGATTTAGCAGCCCACTTGCAGGGGGAGAAAACGGAGACCCTGAGGAGGGAAGGGACTTACCGAAGGCTCAGAGTCAGCCCTCTTTTCTGTCAAGTTCCCGCACGGCTCAGACACACTGTGAGGATTCTATGGACTGCACATTCATCAAGAGCAAAAGGGGTGGCACCCACATGAAGACCGTCTTTCCTCCTCTGCTGGTGGATGCAGTCAGCGGTGGGGGCTCCACCCTCAGTCCCTTCCCAGGGGACCTCATGCTGGTGGGGCCTGGGGGAGGGGCGCTGAGGGCTCTTTGTCCTATCAGTCCTCCAGGGGCTCTTACCACCCAAGGCTGACCAGGGAATCCTTCCCTTGGAGAAGGAAGATTCCAGAGCTCATGGTGTGGTTTCCAGATCCTTCATCAGAAAAAAAGGGTAAGCAGCACTTTAGTCTGGGCTTCCTTCCTGAAGTGGCAGCCTGGCACTTCTCCTGAGAGGCTGGAGCAGTCCAGAGAGAGAAAGAGTGAGCTGAAGGGGTTTAAAGATGTGGGGTCTGAGTAATTAATGCATCCCCCCCCAACCCATCCACCTTTTTGTCCTTCTCCCAGAAGACCTCAGTAAAGCTGCCGTGAAAGTTGCCTTGGGTCTAAGACTGCTTCTTTGTGACTCATGCTAAGGTTGATTTGAAGGAGGAGGCAAGATGGCCTGGGCTTTGTTTTTTGTTTTTTTGTTTTTTTTTGTCTTTTATGGGGCCACACCTGCAGCATATGGAAGTCCTCAGGCTAGGGGTCGGTCGCGTTGGAATCGCAGCTGTCAGCCTACACCACAGCCACAGCAATGCCAGATCCGAGCCACATCTGTGACCTATGCCACAGAGGCAATGTCAGATCATTAACCCACTGAGCGAGGCCAGGGATCGAACCCTCATCTTCAGGGCCATTATGCCGGGTTCTTAACCTGCTGAGCCACAATGGGAACTCCTAGGATGGCCTGGGCTTGAAGGGGGTTGCATATGATTCCTTCATTTGTTCAGGCAACAGTATTTTTTTTTTTAACAGATAATTTCTGACCTCCCGCGAAGCATCAGGCATTATGCTGGGAGTGGAGTCCAGCAATGAGGGCGAAGGAGAAGCCGTCTTTGCCTCATGGGGAGACAGACACGACTCCTTCCGATAGTTATGAATGGAAACGAAGTTACAGTTTTAAGCTTTATGCCCCAAAGCAGAATGTGCTAAAAAAAACCCATGAAACAGAACTAGGAGTGGTTTTAGGAGTTGGCGCTTCCTTGAGGACATAATGACCAGTCATTATTTAACAGATCGGGCACTTGAGGCACAGGAAGATTGAGTAAACTGCCCAATATACACAACTAGTAGGCAGCGGGATAGAGATCTGTCTCTTTTTTTTTAGGGCACCACTTTCGGCATACGAAGTTTCCCAGGATAGGGGTCGAATGGGAGCTACAGCTGCTGGCTTACAGCACAGCCACAGCATTGCAGGATCCGAGCTGCGTCTGTGACCTACACCACAGCTCACAGCAATACTGGATCCTTAACCCACTGAGCACGGCCAGGGGTTGAACCTGCGTCCTTATGGATGCTAGTCAGTTTCATTTCCGGGAACTGGAACTCCAGGATAGGGATTTGAACCCAGGTCCTCTGGCTTTGGAATCCAGCGTTGTAGCCATTTTACTCCCATTGCTTCCGGTAGATGAGTGGGTTTAACAAGGCAAGGATGGGTGGGCAGGGGGATGAGGGTGAGTTCTGGGCAGACAGGACAGAGCTGCATGGAAAGTGTTGGGCGGTACGAAGTGTGCTGAGCTTTCCAGGAGTCAGACAAGGTCCAGTGCAGCTGGCACGGTGGGGACGAGTGGCAGAGGGCCGGGACGAGATGTGCAGGACCAGACTGCCTGGGGCCAATAGTAGCAGCATTAGGCTTTGGGTCAGGGTCCCCGTAGAATGAGCTGCATACGGCAGGCTCTGTGTCTGTTTCCTTCACTCATGAACACCCAGCTCTGAGCGCACTGCCTGGCACGTAGTGGGAGAAGACGAATGATTGACTGAATAAGATCTCCCCTCGCTCCAGCCCTGACTCTACTTGGCTTCCTTAGTTCCTACTGTCCATCAGAATCCCCAGGGACCTCGTTAAAAATATAAACGCTGGATCTCCAGCCCTGAAAAACCCAGTTTAGTCATTCTTGGCTGGATCTTGGGATCTGTATTTTCAATACGCTCCCCGGGTGATGCTGACTTCACCTGGCTGTCCCCTGGGCACCAAGAAAGCCCATAGTTCGGTTTATAATGGGCAGTCCAGAGACCAGGGTTCTGTTATGCAGACACTTGGTGGGGACACAGCTTGAACTCACTGCCTGCCATCGCCGTCTTTATTTACAGCACCCTGGACAGAAACATTCCTGGGAGAGCAGCAGCCCCCTCTTCCTACGGGAACGCAGATGCCAGCTCCTGGACAGAGCCTGATCACCCGACCGCCTGAGAACCCAGACTGGATCATTGCTGACCTTGAGTTTTATGGAATCCTACAAACTCCCTAGAAGTCTGCTGGGAACCAGGAGAGAGCGAAACCAAGCATTCGGTCAACCAAGCAGCAGTGAGTGGATCCAGAGAAAAAAGGAACAAGAGAATAGAGATGAGGGAAGAAGGTGAAATAGGAGAGGAGATGGAGAGGGGTTGACGGTGGAGATGAGGACTGAGAGGAGAAAGAGGGAGATCAGAGAGACAGGGAGAGACTGAAAGAGGAAAGAGAGCGCGCCGAACAGAGATGGTGCTTCAGGGACGAGGGTCATGAGCAACACCAGTTCTGGGCGGCTGGCCACCGGGCGGTGGCTTCCCCAGCTCTTCTTGGAGGGGCTCTGAGGGGGTCACCAAGAAGTGTGAGCACAGCTCGCAGGTGTTGAGAGAGGTGATACACGGCCCCCTCCCATCCCCAACACACCCCTCCCACCCCCACTCCGAGGTTCAGGGCTTTAGCGGCTGGAGAAAAGTCCCTTCCCTGCAGCTTCACAGATCCCATCAGTCTGGGATTCATTGCTCGCCTGACTGGGACGGCCTGGCCACTCCCAAGCGCTCTTCTGGACACAAGGGCCACCCCTTCCTGGCTTCCGTCCCTCTATTGTGTTCAAGCACGTGAAACAGGTGAGACTGGAGGTGGCTGGGACAGGTGGTCACCCCCCTGCTCTGCTGTGTTTTATTCAGAACTCAAGACCTGATGTGGGAGTTCCTGTTGTGGCTCAGTGTGTTACAGATCTGACTAGTATCCATGAGGACAAGGGTTCGATCCCTGGTCTCCACTCAGTGGGTTAAAGATCCAGCGTTGCCATGGCTGTGGTGTAGGTCACAGACGTGACTCAGATCTCATGCTGCTGTGGCTGTGGTGAAGGCTCCAGCTGCAGCTCCCATTGGACCCCTAGCCTGGGAACTTCCATATGCCCCTGGTGCGGCCCTAAAAAGCAAAAAAAAAAAAAAAAAAAAAAAAAGACTTGATGTGTGGTGGCCCCTGAGCGCCTCTGCATCAGGCCGCCAGGCCACTGCAGATGAACCAGCAGTCCCACAGGCCACAGGAGGGTCCACTATAGGCCGAGTGAGGCTGATGGGTCAGCCTCAGTTTCCCCAGCTACAAAATGAGGGCATAGGACCAGAAATTCATACCTACAGCCATAACCTTGAGCCCCTGCTTTATGTCACCCCTTTTGCAGACATTGCAGGACCCCATGCTGACCTGGCCACACGCACCACTCCAACCTCAGCCCGGCCACTCGCACCACTCCCTGTCTTCAACCTCACAGACGCTAAGCCCATGGCTTCCTTAGGGCCTTTGCACATGCCAGCCCCTCTGCAAAGTGTCTCTCTAGGTCTTTCCATGGTCTGCTCATTCTTTTTTCTTTTATTTTTTTTTGTCTTTTTACGGTCACACCTGTGGCATATGGAAATTCCCAGGCTAGTGGTTGAATCAGAACTGTAGCCACCAGCCTACACCACAGACACAGCAATGCCAGATACAAGCTGCATCTATGACCTACATCACAGCTCACGGCAACACTGCATCCTTGACCCACTGAGCGAGGCCTGGGATCGAACCTGTGTCCTCATGGATACTAGTTGGGTTCGTTTCCTCTGTGCCACAACAGGAACTCCGGCACACTCTTTCTTGCCATTTGTCTCTCAGAGAAGCCGTCCATGATCACCCTGTCTCAAGCTGCTACCCAGTCACTCGCCATTATGTCACCTAATTCTATTTCTTGGCACTCTTTTCTCCCTACCCCCAGCATGTGCAGACCATTAGAACTTGTCCTTCTCAGACTCTGGGGTTTCCCCCACCCTCATGTCTAGCTCAGTCCCTGGTGCACATAGACACTGTGTGTTTATTTTCTGAATAAAATGAATGAATGAACGCAGCTGGAGTAGCTGGTGCTCAATTCATGTTATTTCTTGTAGACATCAGGAATGCTTCCTTCCTTCCTTCCTTCCTTTCTTTTTATGGCTGCACCTGTGGCATATGGAAGTTCCCAGGCTAGGGGTCAAATTGGAGCTGCAGCCCATAGCAACTCAGGATCTTAGCTGCATCTGTGATCTATGTCTCAGCTTATGGCAACACTGTATCCTTAACCTATGGATTGAGGCCAGGGATCAAACCCACATTCTCAAGGACACTATGTCAGGTTCTTCACCCACTGAGCCACAAAGGGAACACGAGGAATACTTACTTTCCATGGGTACTGGGGGAGATGTTACTGTCAGCATCCTCCTACACCTGAGGGCACTGAGGTTCTGAGAGGTGAGGTCACACAGCTGGGACCTGGACCCAGGATTCTGCCCCCCCAAGCCCCCCCCAAGCCCTGTCTTTCCCAGGCTGCCCCACACCCTGCCTAGCTGGGAGGAGACACCAGCAGTGGGAAGGTGGGGGTTAGCCTCTTCAGTTAGAGAGGGGGAGGTGGTGGCTCAGGTTAAGTCACAGGCTCCTGGCTGTGGCCTTTGGTGGTGATCCTCTATCTGAATGTTCCTGAGTCCCTTGTTCCACAAATTTGTGATTCTGGGAGGGAGGCCCAGGGCAGGGCTGGGGAAAATGTGGTCCCGGCCGCCCCCGCAGCTGGCTCCTGGAGGCGCCGGGAGGATGCTCAGCCTGAAGGATGCACGTGAGAGAACACTGCCCTTCAAAACCATTTGGTCTTACTTTCCAGCCAGAAAACCTACTTTCTCCCCAGTGACATAGGAAAGCCTGTGCGACAGAAGCTCCTTACCTTTGTGGAGAGCAGAGAAGTACCACGCATGCGCTGAGGCTGCAGGAATGGGCTTCATCTGTCACCTGTCAGGAGTGGCTGGCACCTCTGAGAACCACTGAACTGAGGTTTATTACGGTGAAGAGGCAAGAACTATCCAGCTCCGGATTCAAGTCCCAGCTCTTCCACTGACTAGCTAGGCAAGTCACATCACACTCTGAGCCTCGCTTCCCTGTTGTACAAATGACAGTGCTTAGCAAAGTGCCCGGCCCGTAGCAAGTCACATGAGAAGCATCATGAGCTCACCATCTGGTCATGCTCTCAGCCAAGGCCACCCCGGGCCGGTTCCTCCTCCTTGCCTTTGCACATCCCATTCTCTGCCTGGACGTCTTGCCCTGCTTTGTCTGCTGGACAAAGTCCTCATCCTTCTGCATGGCAGGCATCTCTCAGCGAAGCCTTCCCAGGCACTCCTGGCTTGGTCAGTCCAGGCTTCCCTGGCCCCCACAGTGCTCTGGAATGATGAGGTTGTAAGGGTCAGTGACCTTGAGGATGCAGGCTGTGTTTTGTTCATCTGTGTTCCCAGCACCCAGCGCAGGACTCAGCACAGAGCAGGAGCAAAAGGAATATCGCTTAAATAGATGGAAGAGGAATTAAAAATAGGAATGAATTGGAGTTCCCTGGTTACTGAGCTGGTTAAGGACACAACATTGTCTCTGTGAGGTTGCAGGTTTGATCCCTGACCTTGCTCAGTGGGTTAAGGATCTGGCATTGCCGTGAACTGTGGTGTAGGCTGCAGATGTGGCTCGGATCTGGTCTTGCTGTGGCTGTGGCATGGGCCTCAGCTGTAGCTCTGATTCACCCCCTAGCCTGGGAACCTCCATCTGTCTCAGGCACGGCTGTAAAAAAACAGAAAAAAGAAAAGGAATGAATTGGAGTTTCTGGTGGCTCAGTGTGTCAAGGACCTGGTGTTATCACTGCTGCAGCGTGGGTTTGATCCTGGCCCGGGGACTTCTGCATGCTGCAGGTCCAGCCAAAAAAAAAAAAAAAAAAGGAATGAATTCATGAGCAAAGGAAGGAATGAAGGAAAGAAAAGAGGATAAAAAGGGAAGAGAGAAAAAGGAGAAAATGAAGGAAGGACAGGAGGGAAGAAAACAAAAGGAAAAAAGAAGTGAGAGAGAAAGAAGGCAGGGAGGGAGAATGGGTTTCAGCCTCCCGTCCCTCAGGGGCCCTCTTCTTCCCGACCCACAGCGCAGCGCTGACACCACCCCCTGCCTGTTTTCAGCAGGGATCTTCAGTGGCCTCTGGCTCACGCAAAATATTCATTGTTCTCTTGCCTGCTCTGCTCTGTCTCTCCCTGCCTCTTAGGTGCCAAAAGTGGTGGAATTATCCGAGATAAAACATGTCTGTCACCACGCATGGTGGGTGGGGTGCTGCTACCGGCTGATTCATCGGAAGACGCTCCTCTCGCCTGGGACCAGGTGCAGAGGCTGACTCCGCCCCACTGTTTCTCCCCAGACGACCCAGAGAATGCGGCAAAGGCTCTAAAAAGAGTTAACAACCCTGGGCTGGAGAGTTCCTTTTAGAGCAAATGGGATCAAGAATCCTTGGCCAAGGGACGGACGGGGCCACGGGGCTGGAAGGGGCTGGGGAATGGTCCAGCCTCGGCGGGCGGGACTGGGGGGAGTGTGAACCCAGCTGATAACCCTGGAGGAGCCCCATGGGGGTGGCTGGTGTCTCGGAATGGGCTGGGTGCTGAGGGCAGGGGACAGACTCTGCAATTGGGGCTGGACACAGGGCTGAGAGAGCACGAGAGAGTTAAGGCTGCAGGCTTCAAGGCAGAGGCCAAGATTCCAAAAGGCCTTTGAGGCCTCAGCCAGCTGAGGTCTGAGATGACGGCCACGTGGAACCAGCTAATTGCTGCTGTTTACCGCACACTGCTATGTGCCAGGTCCCATGCTAGGTGCTCGAGGGGCCCTGTCTAGTTCCATCCTCACACTAGGTGCCATCCCCAGGTGAGGAAACCCTGGCACAGAGGTCAAGGAAATCATCAGGCCTGTGGCTAGAGAAGGTCAGACTCAGGATTTGAACCAAGAGCTGTCACGCTCTTGCCTCTCTGTCAAGGCCCACTTTAAAAATGACTTACTAATCTTTCAAGGACATAATAATACAAGCCAACTGTAGAGATCTGGAAGGTAGAATTCAAGAAATAAAATAGAGGAGTTCCCACTGTGGCACACTGAGTTAAGAGCCCGACTGCAGTGACTGAGACTGCTGTGGAGGTGTGGGTTCAATCCCCAGCCAGGTGCAGTGGGTTAAAGGATCTGGTGTTGCCACAGCTGCAGTGTAGGTTGCAGCTGCAGCTTGGGTTCATATATCTGGCCTGGGAACTTCCACATGCTGTGGATGTGGCCATAAGATTTAAAAAAGAAAACAGTAAAATAGAAGTTACTTTAAACCAAAAAAACTTTTTTTCTGTGCCTTTAAAAAAAAATCATACAGGGAGTTCTCACTGTGGCTCAGGAGGTTAAGAATCTGACTAGTATCCATGAGGATTCGGATTTAATCCCTGGCCTCACTTAGCGGGTGAAAGGATCGGCATTGCCGCGAGCTGTGGTGTAGATGGCAGATGTAGCTCGGATCTGGCGTGGTAGTGGCATAGACTGGCAGCTGTAGCTCCAATTTGACCCCTAGCCTGGGAACTTCCACATGCTGCAGGTGTGGCCATAAAAAAAAAGCAAAAAAAGAAAAATTCACACAACACACATCACTTGGGGGTGTCTTGTTTTTATTTACATTAGAACATAAGTGATTTCTTATGTGAGTAAAAACTCCCGTAAGTAAAATTGTTAATGACTGTCACTATATTCTGGTTGGGGACAGGTACCCTAATTTCCTTAGCCATTCCTCTGCATTTATACTTGGATGGACTCTTAAGTCTTCCCTGTTATAAACATTATAGGAATACACAACTTTGTGTTCAAGCTTCCTCTAGGCTTTGGGTGATTTTCTGGAAGGGGAATTCCCGAATCAAAGCAAAGGATGCTGTCAGGGATGAGCAGTTGGGAAGAGGACCAAGGTGGCAGCCCCAGGGAGGGTGTTTTCTTTCTAAGAGAAACCAACTCATGAGAGAAATTGGTTCCCTTTGGACTAATATGTTTCTGATTTCTGGCTGTGGGAGTTAGAAGTGAAACAGAGCTCTTTATTTTATTTTATTTTATTTTTAAAGTATAGTTGATTTACAATGTTGCGCCAGTTTCTGCCGTATAGCAAAGTGATAGATAGATAGATAGATACACACACACTCTTTTTGTCTTACCACCCCCATCATGTTCTGTCCCAAGAGACTGGACACAGTTCCCTGTGCTGTACAGCAGGATCCCATTGCCCACCCATTTTAACTGTAATAGTTTGTATCTATCAACCCCAAACTCCCCATCCATCCCACTCCCTCCCCGCTCCCCCTTGGCAACCACAAGTCTGTTCTCCATGTCTGTGAGTCTGTGAAACAGAGCTTTTGACAATACCCTTGGGACTGTTTTTTCACCCTCTCCCGGGAGCTGGTAGGTGGGTGTTGGAGAGAACGTCATGCAATCGCCTAGCTATGGGAGGCATCTACCAATTTAGGGAACCTGGGAATCATCTCATCCGGTCCTTTCCACACTCACGTGGGTGTGCATTTGACAGGTAGGTCAGCTGAGTGTCAGCAAGGACAGGTAACTTGTCAGAGTTATTTTGCTTGATGGTAAGTTTCGGGTGTCCAGAAGTGGGGCCCCTGACTTCCAGTCCGTTGCTCTTCCCACGATGTCAGCTGCTTCTCATTTTAAAATTCCAGGTCATATAATTCTATAAGCCGTGTGTAATGAGTGACAATCCCTGGTACCATGGTTACCATGGCAACATTGGCCCTGAATTTCCTCCCCGAGATGCCTGGGGCTGTGAGAGGCCTGAGGCTGGGGTGGGGGCTGACCTGGATGGGGCTGGAGCCCACCAGCATCTCAAACCACTGAGGTGACGTCACCTTGATGCCCTCAAGGAAGCCCCGGGGCTGGGCCCTGAGTAGGGACTGTCACTAATGATACTCCAACTTGGTGCTGATGCTCTGGGTGACAAGAGAAGAGAAGCAGGATCTGTGTTTTAACTTTTTTTTTTTTTTTAAACACTGGAAGATGAGAGGCACAGCTGAGTCCTAGAGCTCACTGAGCCGCCTAAGCAGAGAGAAGCTGTTGGAGAGAATCTGCGGCTGGTCCTTTTGAAGTTCCAGGGAGACAGCAAGGGGGCAGAGATTCCTGGCAGTGGTGGGTGACAAACAGGCCGGTCTGGAGAGAGGGCTAGGCCCAGATTGGGGTTCTGGGGAGGAATGGGGCTGCCAAGACACAGTTCTGAAGCTCACAGGTAGGACCAGCTCCAGATCCTGCTCCCAGGTCTCCTCAGGGCACTGCCCAGCATGCACCTGGGATGTGCAGAAGGGAAGTGCTCTCACGGGAAAAATAAGGGAAAGTGGGGGCCTAGGAAGAAGTGGGGGGAGGACCCCAGGTATGGGAGCCTAGGGGACGAGGTCTTTTTCTGTTTCCCTATTTTCTCCCCTCTTCGTCTGTCTCCCTCTCACCCTTCTCCATGTCCTTTCCTTTCTTCCTCCTCTTGCCATCATTCTCTCTCCTCTGTCCCTCTTCTTCTCTCTCCATCTCCTCAATTTCTCCTTCCCACCCTTCTCCAGCCGCTCTCCTCTTCTCCCCTTTTCCCTTGCCACTCTTTGCTCAGGGAATTAAAATATCAGCCCAACGCTGGCAAGACTGAAAGGGGAAATCTATTGCTAAATTTTTCCAAAGCTAAATAGATGTGCATTTCCCAAACATCAGCCTATGAACTCCAGGTCCTCCAGATGAGAGAGGCAGCTCAGTGATATGGTTACAGTATGGATTCTGGAGCCGTCTGCCTTCGTTCAAATCCCTGTTCTGAAAAGGGAACCCTCCTACACTGATGGTGGGAATGTAAATTGGTACAACTACCATGGAAGACAGTATGGAAGTTCCTCAAAAAACTGAAAATAGAACTACCATATAATTCAGCAATCTTACTCCTGGGCATCTATCTGGAGAAAATCATAATTCAAAAAGATATATGCACCCCAATATTCATTGCAGCACTATAACAATAGCTAAGACATGGAAGAAACCTAAATGTCCATTGACAGAGGATTGGATAAAGAAGATGTGGTATGTATATGTGTATGTATATATATATATATGTATATGTATATGTATGTGTGTGTGTATATATATATATATATGTATGCATATATATATACACACACACATGCAAAATAGAATTATTCAGCCATAACAAAGAATGAAATAATGCCATCTGCAGCAACATGAGTGGATCTAGAGATTATCACACTAAATGAAATAAGTCAGACAAAGACAAATAACATGATATCACTTATATGTGGAATCTAAAAAGAATACAAATGAACTTATTTGCATAATAGAAATAGACTCACAGACTTTGAAAACAACCTTATGGTTATCAAAGAGAACAAGCAGGCAGAGGGATGGATTGCGGGTTGGGGGTTGGCATAGGCACACTGTGGTATATGAAATGACTGGCCAGCAGGAGACAGCTGTATAGTGCAGGGAACTCTACCCAATATTCTGTGATAATCTATACGGGAAAATAACCTGAAAAAGAATGGACGTGTGTATACATATAACTGAATCACTGTGTTGTACAGCAGAAATGATCACAACATTGTAAATCAGCTATAACTCAATAAAACTTAAACAAAGAAACAAAATCCCCAAGCCCCAAATCCCTGCTCTAGAGCACACCAGCCATGTGGCCTTGGATAAGTATATGGTTATTCTGTGCCTCGGTTTTCCTTTATGCAAAATGGTAATAACAATAACACTTGCTTCCTAGGTTGTTATGAAGAATCAATGCCTTAAAATGGAAAGATCTTAGAGGAATGTCTGGTGCAGAGTAAGTGCTATATAACTGTTAGCTGTTCCTATAGGTGTTCCATGAAAGAAAGTTTGAGAAACACTGAGTACTTCTCTCCTATTCTCTTGGAAATAATCAAAACACAATAGTGCATTAGAGGCCCCAGAAGTCCTAGAGCAAAAAGATCTGTTTGCCTTTGCTTACCTTTATGCATCTCAAAGTACTCCTCCTTTGTTCTTTGTAAGCACCAAACGCTGATCTTTTAGGACACACCCACGTTTGGAGGTCATAGAAATACTGATTGGGGATTGCTCACTGTTTCGAGAACAGGGTGAGTAAGGTAGAGGGAGAAAGCATTAGCTGAGTCATCAAGAAGATCTGAAGTCAAACCCCAGCTTTACTCAACTGGCCACAGGGCTCAAGAAATGTCACGGTTGGATCCAGAGACGGGAAGTGACTTGCCCAAGGCTGGACAGTTAACTCAAGGGAAGCTCAAGACTAATACAAAGAATCCCCCCCGCCCCAGGACTCCTCTGCTGCCCTCCTCCCTTCTCCTTCATCGTCAAGTGGAAGCAGATCTTTTCTGGTGGGGAGGAGAGTGTCCCTCATCGTTGAAACTGCTGTACTCTCCTCTGCCCCATTTCTGTTAGCTTTGTACGCCTGGCCAGGCTTGGGCTACAGTGGCCATAAAGAACCAATGATGCTTTCCTCCTCACCAGGGAGAGGGATGAGGTGAGAAGCTCCCACTCTTCTCTCCACTAAAAAAAAAAAAAAAAGAAAGAAAAAGAAAAAAGAAAAAAAATGTAGAAGAGCTAAACTCCTCCCACAGGCAGGGTGACCAGGCACTTTTGAGAGAGTCAGCACACGCACCCCTGTCCCTGGTGCTGAAACATGGCTGGCACCTGGGCAGTGGTTCCCAACTTCAAACCTGGCTGGATTGGCTGTTGCAAAATCTCTGGGGAGAGCCCATCCCAGGCTTTGCATCTCACTCGTTGACTCAAAATCTCCTGGGATCAGTGCCCAGCTTCTGTACATTTGAAAATCTTCCAAGGGGTGGTTTGGGATCCCACTTCTGTGTGGAATATTTGTGTATCCCAAACCTAGCCCACCTCTCCCATGGATCATTTTTTTCAGCGATATTGTTTTCTGATTTTCCTTAAGAAGTTTCTAATTTTGATACTCTCACATAAAAACAAATATTTTATATGTTTCGTATTAATGGAGAAGATTTTATGGGCGGGTGACAATTCTATTATTTTTATAGCAGTAGCAATGTTTTTCTACTCTGGGAGCTTAAGGATGCATATCCCCTCCTGATCCAATATTTGTGGTTCTCTGAACTCCATTCTCCCCCTCTGCCTTCAGGCCTGGAGATTTAGGCTACTGGATTAGTTTTAATTACTCTCATGTGCTCTGTGTCTCCACATTGCCCTGATCCAGGCACAGATGAGATGCCTTTATTGTTGTATCTACTCTTTCAGATCCTTCTCTTTCCCTCTGAGATCCTGAGAAAAATCCTCAGTGGAGAAATAGTCACACTGGACATTCTACTAAGACAGATGCCAGTAGGATGGGGCCAGAGAGCATCACTGGCCTCTGACAGCCCTCTTGGGCTCTAATGCTGTGAGGGAGGGTGAGCTGGACCTCTGCAGGCTGCATTACCCTCCTACCTGACTTTTAGACTCCAGAGCAGCTGGCTTTGAGGCTGTGAGGAGGTAGACACAGTGATCACAAGCACAGCCTTTAGGGGTTGCACCTGGGCTCAAAGGCTGGTTCTGCCTTTTGCTAGCTGTGTGATCTTGGGCGAGGTGCTCCCACTTCCTGGGCCTCAGTTGCCTCATGTATAAAATATGAACAGCACTCTCCATGCCTCAATAAGGTTGATGAAGAGATCATATGGGAAGACGGACATCAAAATGTCATCCTGTGAGCCACCATAAATTATTAAACTCATACAAACGAATCTCTACCCAGATGATGGCTGCAAACTTAAGGAGGGTATTTGCATTTTATGATGATATTCTTGATGTTTGGCAAACTTCTACTTCTTTCCCTTTCCTCTGGAGATCGAGTTCTAAGAGTGAGGTTGAAAGTAGAATTTGGGGTCATAGAAGGGCAGGGGTGTGTCCAGAGCAGAGTGTTGGTCACTGTCCCTTCTAGGGCATCTTTTTGAGGTGCCTCTAAAAAGCAGTCCAATCCGGAGGAAGAAAAGAAACCGTCCCAGAGGTTGGAGGCCACTGAGTCGTCCCAGGCCCCCCATGTGGAAGCCTTGCACCAGGGTGAGCCTGGAGTTGCTCAAGTCTTAGGGTTGGCCTGAGGGAGCAGAACTCAAGGTCATGACCAGGGGGCCCCTCTACCCGCTTTGTGCAGATGGGAAAATGTAGGCCCATGCGAGTCAGGTGATTTTTTTTTCCAGGTCACAGAGTTAGTTGGCAGCAGAACCAGTGGAAAGAACCAAGTTTCCTTTCGTTGTGCCACAAGGCCTCTTGGGCACAGTGTAAGAAGTCCAGCCACTGCTTCTGTCCAGAGCGAAAAAAGAAAAGACTTGAGAGGCTGTGGGTTAGTTTCTGGGAGATGGACTGGGTTGGCTCTGTGTGGCCCCAGGGGGAAGCAGTAAAGCTGAGGTCTTAGGAGCACAGAATTTTGACATCAGACAGGCTGAGGTATGAGTTCTTTTTTTTTTTTTGCCTTTTGTCATTTTATGGCCGCGGGTTTATGGCCGCACCCGTGGCATGTGGAAGTTCCCAGGCTAGGGGTCCAATCGGAGCTGTGGCCACTGGCCTGCGCCTCAGCCACAGCAACGCGGGATCCGAGC
>PVHT021183551.1:9904240-10034240 GCA_004024745.2 Catagonus wagneri | reverse complement strand
GCGTCTGCAACCTACACCACAGCTCACGGCAACGCCGGATCGTTAACCCACTGAGCAAGGGCAGGGATCGAACCCGCAAACTCATGGTTCCTAGTCGGATTCGTTAACCACTGCGCCACGACGGGAACTCCCTGAGGTATGAGTTCTGACTCTGCTATTCACCACTGCTAGGAGCTTGGCTTCGAAAAGGCTCGGCTTCTTCACCTGAAGACTAATGGGACTAATGGGAAATGCTGCCTCAGTGATGTTGTGAGTCAACAAGACAGCAGGCGGTAATACGCACGATGATCCACTTCGCTCCTCTTACAAGTTGTACTTCAGTTCTGCGTCTATGCACATGCTAAGAATTTGAGTGAGAAAGGGAAGGGGTTATAGCGCAGTCAGGAAGAGCCAAGGTGGTATGCAAAACTGTATGCGCAAGACTTCCAATGACGGAAGGAGCTGCCTGTGTGATAGCGAGCTCTCCATCACTGGAGGTGAGCAAGCCCCTGGTGTGGGCACCCCCAAAACGATCCAGGGACCAGGACCTCTGCTGTTCCACGATGGCCACTCCCCCGCCCCCTGCTCAATTCCCCGGCTCTTGCTCGTCAGGGGCCTCTGTTTTCCAAAGCAGCAAGCAGCCTGCATGGTAATTACTTTTGGACTTATTAAGCATAATTATCCCCTAATCGCATACAACCAGTAATTACTGTGGCTGTTACCAGGGGCCTACCCAGGCAGTGCCAGTACCGCCTGCAGCCCTGGGGTCCAGCACCCAGCTGGGGCCTGAGGTGGAACGGGAGCCTCCTGCCACAGGGCTGGGGGGCTCGACTGAGGTGAGGCTGCTGCATTTCCCAGCGGTGCTCCTTCAGCCTGGGCGCCAGGCTGGTGAGGAGGATGCGCAGACATACCAGCCCCAGGGCCTCCCTTCTAAGCGCTCTCTACCCCGTTAAGCTGGCCCAGGCCAGCCTGCCTCCGTCCATCCTGCTCTCTCCTCCTGGCACTCTCTTTCTCTCCTCTTTTCTTCCCCTTCCTTTCCTCTCCCCTCCCTTCTTCCCTTCCTTCAAATATTTTTGAGTCTTTTTTATGTTCCTGGCACTATTCAAGGGACTGGGGATACAGCGGTGGGGGAGGGGAAAGGGACAAAAAGCCACGCTTTCATGAAGTTCCCTTCCTAGTGGGAAGAGAGAGAACAGGCTGGTAAGTCATGCAGTGTATTGGAAGCGGCTGAGCGCTACGGAGGAATAAAGCAAAATGATGCAGATGAGGACGTTTTTCTCTGTGAGGGGAGAAAAATTCACAGTTTTAATAGAACGGCCGTTCTCACAGAGAATGGGACACTTGAACAAAGGCTTGAAGGAGGCGAGGACTAAACTGAGATGCTACGTGGGGAAAGCCTGTTTCAGGAGGAGGGAACAGCCAGGGCAAAGTCCTAAGGTGGGAGCAGGTGTGGCATGTTTGAGGCACAGCCAGGAGGCTAGGGTGGCTGGACCAGAGTGAGGGGACACAAGCAGGGGAGGACGTCAGGGCCAGAAAGGGGAGATGGAGGGAAGATTTCTTAGGGCCTGGTGGGCAATTTTAAGGAAGTCAAATCGGAGTTCCCCTCGTGGCTCAGTGGTAACGTAACTCGACTGGTATCCATGAGGATGTGGGTTCGATCCCTGGCCTTGCTCAGTGGTTTAAGGATCTGGCAGTGCCGTGAGCTGCGGTGTAGTTCGCAGACACCCCTTAGATCCCATTGCTGTGGCGGTGGCGTAGGCTGGCAGGGGCAGCTCTGATTCGACCCCTAGCCTGGGTACTTCCATAGGCTGCAGGTACGGGCGTAAGAAAAGCAAAAAAATTTATTTAAAATTAAAATAAAAAGGATGTCAACTTTTCCTGAGAATGAAACACCTGAGCAGAGGAGTGGCCTAATCTGGTTAGTATTTTTCTATCTCTACCCTGTCCTCAGACAGACTCCAGAGGCAGGGAGTGTGGGGGGGGGGGGTTGCGGGTCTGATGAGGAGAAGCTCTGGCTTCTTGGGAGAGAAACAATGGGCTAACACGGAGGCCTGGAGCTGGGGGGCATGGAAAGATTTTAGAAACATTTTCAAGGTGGAGAGGACAGGATCCCCCCAAGGGCTGGATACACAGTGTGAGGAAGAGGCACGGAGAATGAATGACTCCGAGATTTTTGGCCTCAGCAGCTGAAAGGAGGGAGCTGCCACTTGCCAACTGCGGACGACTGGGGGTGGGGGTGGGGGCAGAATTCAGAAGGGAGGTCTGATGTCGGCCGGGCCTCTGCCAGGGTCTGGACATTCCAGAGAGGGCTGGTCAGTGACTCAGAGGAGACAGGTCCGGCTGGGGTCCCCCACGCAGGGATGGTAATTAAAGCGCCCAGATCAGATGCGCTCAGCTAGTGAGCAGCACAGTTAAGAGCAGGCCCTGGGTCTGAGAGCTAAGCCTGCCCAGGGCCAAGGGATCGAAACCAGCGCAGAGCTGGGAAGCGGTGATCAGAGGGGAGGAGGAAAGGCCAAGGGAAGAAAGCCATTCAAGCAGGAGGGAGGGCGCTCTTACTTCTGCACCCTCTGGGCACAAGATTCTGCCTCTGGCGCTCCTCTCCTTCTGTTCTCACTTCCCTCCATGGGTTTATTCCCTTTCCCTCCCCTTCTCTGTTTTCCTCTTTGCCTCCCGCTTTTGGCGTCTTTCTCAGTGTCATTCTCTCCCCTGGGCGCCTCCGCTGGCCTCTCCCTTCTGTCCTCCCCGCTCAGCCCCAGGCCGCGGGTGGAGGCCCCCGGGGTACCGGGATCCCCACGCCCCCACCCGCGGCTGCCGCTGGCACGTGCCAATCTCCCCGCGTCTCAGAACCAAATCGTGGGCCCCGTGCCGCGCCTCCTGCCCGCATAATGCGCTCTAATATTTATTTACATGCCTTTCAGACTATTATTTATTAAGGTATCGCTGCCAACTGTGCGCGGGCTAATTGCTTTTAATGTGCCCCCTCCCGGTTCCCAAGGCGACGCCTTTGTGGCAGCGGAGTCAGCGCCGCTGGAGCGCGGAAACCGAGGACGGCGCGCGGAGGGTGCCGGGAGTGCGGGTGCCCGCGCAGGGTGCGGGCGCGGGGGCCGCGGGAGGTGCCTGGTGGAGGCGCGAGGGTGTTCAGGGAGCGCGCGCAGTTGGAGAGTTGGGGTCACGAAGAGCGCGGGATGGGGGTCCCAGAGGCACGGAGCCAGAGCGTGCCCGGAGCGCGATTGGGATTCTTGGAGTGTGGTGAGGGGACTCCCTGAGCGAGGGGGGCAGTGCGGGGGACCCATCTGGGGGTCTCGGAGCAGGTAGAGGGACTCAGCGCGAGGCGGGATGGGAGTGAGGTTTGGAACCCGCCGCGCTTGGACCTTGCGCGGGTCTCCTGGCTGTGGGCGGACGGACAGACGACCGTCGAGTCTCCGGAGGGGGCCTTGCCCCCCAGTCCCACCCGCGTAGGCGGCAACCTCGCCTAGCCAGTTTCTCCCGCGACGTCAGCAGCAGCAGCCGCCGAAGCCGGAGGGAGCTGTTTAATTGGCAGGATTTGGGGTTAAGGACAGATGTGATTTGGAGGCTGGGCGCGCGCGGGCGGGGGAGGTGATGGTCTGAGCGGGGAGGCGAGCGAGCGCGCAAAATACTGAGACCCCGGCTGGGCGCCCCTGGAGAGGAGAGACAGGACAGGGGTGGGCGACTCCGATTGGGAGAGAGAAGCACTTGAACGGGGGCAGAAAACACAGCTGGACGGGAACAGGCTTGATGGAGGCTGGAGAGAGAGCCGGATGGATGGAGGCCCGGCGAGGTGCGCTGCTGGCTTCTGCCCTCTAGGCAGGCTGGGCCCGCCTTTTGGCCTGGGACCGCCCCCCTCCCTGCATTAGCACAGCCTCATCCCAGACAGGAGGCCTCATGGAAGGGGGGGAGCTAACTTGGGGACAATTAGTTAATTTTATTACTGGTACTGGGGGTACATTGTCCATTCCTCGGCCTTGTTGGTGTCACTCTGAAAGTTGTCTCCCAGATGGAACTGAAGTTTAATAAAACCCAGAGTTCTGTGCCGACCGTCCCCGTCCCCATGTCCACTCTAAATAAAGCGCACCCTCTTGTGAGCTGGTTGTTCCAGTTGCTTTTCTCCCTGCGAAGGCTGCCGAGGTAAGTATGGTGATTTTCCAGATGGGAGAATGGCTCTGAGAGGTGAAGTGACTCTCACAGCTGGTGACAGGCAGAGGCTGGATGGAGAGGCGGCCCAGAAGCTCACGTTTTTTTCCACTGCCCAGGCCCCAAACCTCTGATCGATGGTGGCTGTAATTTCATCAGGCCTTTAGCCCTGGGGGATGTTGCTGTGGTGGCCTCAGAGCTTTCCGGAACTGGATCCAGTCCATCTGCCTGGTTGGTGGTTGCTGGAGGCACTGGGCTTGCTGTGTGCTCTGCACCCGAAGTTGCCCTGCTGGACGCTGCCACCTGAATGCTGGGAGCCTTGTGGCCCAAGGGACGTGTCCTCGGGGGACCTGACTCAACCCCAGGGGCGCTGAAAGTGGGATGGCGGCGATCCCCCCCACCCTTTCATCCTGGAGTCTGGAATCAGGATGTTAAACTCACCAGCCTCAGAGGTGGTGGGAACCTTGAGAGGTATCCAGTCCATTGCACCCATTTAACAAATGGGGAAACTGAGGCCTAGAGAGAGGAAGGGACTTGCCTAGTGGCACCCAGTCTGTGCACTTGAAATGACCTCTGCCTTCGCTGAGTGATTGCTGGGAGGTATGGATGGCCCCTCCCCCATCTTATTTCGTCATTAGGGGCTCTGGGCTTGACTACAATATGGGGAGGGTGGCCAGATCTGTTTTCTGTCCCCCCAGCCTTTTCTCCAGCCCTTGTCCCCCCTCACCCAGTTCTCTCTGCAGCCCTAGGACTCCTCTTGCCCAGCCCAGCTATCTAGCTTGTAGGAATCGCCTCTCCGAAGCCACCTGTCTTCAGTCCTCATCTACACACCCGTATTAGCCCAGGAGCCTTTCACCTTAGAGTGGCTGTAATGTGGGCTCTTTAGACCCAACAAGAGCAGGTTTGGGGGGACCTGAGTGACCTTGGTCCAGGCCCTGCTCCTTCCCGGGTCTCAGTGTCTCCATCTGTAAAGCGGGGGTAGGGTGGACATTTTGGAGGTTCCTAAGCACCCTTTCCAGCTCTGGCATCTCAGGCCTGCCCACAGGAGGAGCAGCCGGGACCTGGGTGCCAGGCCAGGGCCCCCCTGCTGCTTCCCCTCCTAGGGGGGGGAGTAGGGGTAGGTAATGCGGAAAAAACAGTGGAGAAAAGTCAGAGACCTCTGGGGCCCAGTAAGCAGCGTGTGAAGAGCACAGGCAGGCAGGAGGATTGGTCAACCATTCTCCTCCTGAGCCTCCTGGTCCCTAGCTGCCTTCCTGGGTGAGGACAGAAAGAAAGAGCTGGGCTGTATTTGCCTTCTGGGCACAGTGTGGGGAGGGCTGGACTTAGTGGGCAAAGGGGCAGTGAGCCTGCAGTCCCAGGACTGAGCCTGGAAACACAGTTGAATCTGAGCTGCAGCTTCAACCTATGCCATAGCCTCAGCAATGCCAAATCCTTAACCCGCCGTGCTGGGCTGGGCATCAAACTGTACCTCTGCAGTGACCCAAACTGCTGCAGCCAGATTCTTAATGCAGATTTCTTCCTCCTGGAGAAATGAAACTCTGTGTAACAAACACTCCCCCTCCCCTACTTCCCACGGTTAGCCTAGCCTTCTGGACCACCTGGCACACAGTGGGAATGGGTGAATTCACAGATATAATGAAGGAAGGAAGGAAGGAAGGAAGGAAGGAAGGAAGGAAGGAAGGAAGGAAGGAAGGAATGTTTTCAAATTAAGAGTTGGACAAACCTTGGTTTGGATCCTGTCTCAATAATTTCTGACTGGGTGACCTTGAGCAAATCATTTGTGTCTCTGAACTTGGGCTTCCTCATCTATAACACCCAAATGATACTTAGCGTTTCAAGGAGCAAATAAGATGAATCAATGGGAAGGCCTTCGAATCATGTTTGACATTTAGGTTCTCCCCAGATTAGAACTTGTGATTATTTTCACTAAAGAGAGAACGATTGGGTCACCCTCTGACCTTGCACCTCAGCCTGCATTTGCTCAGCCTCTAGGACAGTCCAGACACCACAGGGGGCCTAGAGGTGACTCAGGACCAGCCTCTCCTCTCTGGCTGCCTACAGTCTGAGAGGGGAGACACCTGGCCACACAACCTCGAAATACTATTGAGGTTTCTGGGCTCAGAACAGCTGTTACCTGGAGTGCAAAGAGTTGTGGGAGAGGTCAAGTCTGCCCTTGGGTGGGTGTGTGGGTGGGCCGCAGGTCAGGGAAGGCTTCCTGTAGGAGGTGTGCTTTCACACTGAACTCTGAAGGAGTTTTCTGGTGGTAAACATCTATTCTAGGCAGAGAAAACATGGGAGACGCGAATGGCTTGCTTGGGGAACACTCAGAATCCGGTCTCTGCTCCTACGTCACTTTCTCAGCCAGTCTCCTCTAACTGCCCAAGGATAACTAGCCTCCTTCCTACCCTGCTCTTTCCTTCCCCCGATACTGCTTCCTTTTTCTGCCCCACCTTTCTGTTTTTGTTTTCATTTTATGGCTGCACTCACAGCACGTGGAAGTTCCTGAGCCAGGGACTGAATGTGAGCTGCAGCTGCAACCTAGGTCATAGCAGCAATGCCAGATCCTTAACCCACTGTGCTGGGCCGGGGATCAAACCTGTACCTCCGCAGTCACCCGAGCTGCTGCAGTCAGATTCTTACCCGCTGTGCCACGACGGGAATGCCCTCTGCCTCACCTTTTGCCCTAGTATATATTTACTTGCCTTTGTGTGTGTGCTTTTTTTTTTTTTTTTGGTCTGTCTCTTTCCACTAAGCATCAGCCCCACGAGCACAGTTACAGCGCTTTCCAAGGAAGTGTCATGCTCCCCCTTTCCAAGAAAAAAAAAGGGTATGCATAGGTTGAATTCCTAAAGCCTAGAACCTCAGAATGAGACCAGATTTGGAGATGGGCTCTTTTTCGAGGTGAAGTTAAAATGAGATCGTTACGGCGTGCCCTGATCTTGCACGACTGGTGTCCTTGGTAAAAGGGGAAATTTGGAGACAGGCACGTGTGCAAAGGGGTTGCCATGTGAGAATGGGGGTTGTGCTTCCACAAGCCATGGAACTAGCAGAGGCTAGGGGAGAGGCCTGGAGCAGTTCTCCCGTCAGCCCTCAGAAGGAATCAACCTTGCCGACACCTTGGTGTTGGGCTTCTAGCCTCCAGAACTGAGACAGTACATTTCTGCTGTTTGAGCTCCTGGTCTGTGGGGCTCTGTGAGGGCTGCCTGAGCGAGCAGGTGGTTACAGGCAGAGACTTTGTTCATTTCTGTGTCTTCAGTCTAGAACAATCACAGCTCTTCAATGGATGAGGCTTGGTTGTGACACGGGCCAGATCTTGGGTGAGTGTGCACATGGCGGAGAGGACCTGCAGGAGCAGAGTGGAGGTGCTGTGCAGACAAAGGGGGGATGGACTCTTTGGCCCCTTCCAGGTCTCATCTGCCCCCTCTCTTCTCTTCTTACCAAAGGGGTGATCTTCTGCCTGATCAGACTCCCTCTTTCTCTTGCCCAGTGTGCAAAGCTCACGGAACTTGGGTGCATCTCAGATCCACCCCCCTTCTTGGGGGACTGAGGAAGAGAGCTGTCCCCAGTCCCATCACTGTCGGTGAACAGAATCCTCAAACAGGTGCTGCAGGAGATCGCTGCAGAGAAGGCACAGTCCGATGAAGGAGACAGAGCCCTATTTGGGAAGAGCCCGGGGCCGATAGAGGAGATGAGATCTGTGGCCTTGGAGAGCATCCAGTCTGATGTGGGTACAAAGCCTCTGTCCTGGGAGAGACCTCTGAGTGTGATCCAGAGCTCCTTGTCTGATGGTGGAGGCCAAATACCTTAACAAAATATCCCATAAGAAGCTGCTGCTGGGAGGCCGGAGAAGGCTTCCTGAAAGAAGCGGGTTTGCACGGAGTTTGGGGGAAGGAGGCGGGGTGGGCAGAGCAGGGAGGGACCAAGTCCTCATCTGTCGTTTCCAGCCCCAGGTGAGCGAGCCTGGGATCTGGACACACGGGTGAATACGTGACCAGCACAGCCTTTCAGTGGGCTTCCGAGCCATCACGAATCACCCATTTTTAGGAGAGAAAAAGAGACTGTTGGCAGGGGGGACAGGAATAGCTTCTAAAGCCTCCCTTCATCCCTGCTGCTCCTCTTTTCCCAAATGTCTCTGCAGGCCCCGGGTCTGGAAGGCAGTGCATGCCCACAGCGCCCTCTGCTGGACGCTATCAGAACAAGCTTTGCGTTTCAAGGCATTTGTGCAGGCAGCCTCTGGTTTCCTGCTCTGGGGAGGAGATTCTGAAGCCAGGAATGTAGGATAGACAGGCCCTGGGCCAGGGTTTTGGAGGGTCTATATCTGCAACCTGGAGGATCTTGGAGCTTAAGAGCAGCGTAGGGGGAGGTTAGTTTGCTTGGGGTGACTGAGGGAGCCATTGTAGATAACTGGTGCCCCAGATCTTATCGAGGGCTCAGGACCTGGGGTGACCATCGCCCTGAGTACCCAGGACCCCTCTTCCACCCCAGGGAGGACCCCCGCCCAGCAGATTGCCTATGTCTCATGATATTATAGGGGACACGTGCCCCTTTCTTCCTCCCGACCCAGGAACTGATGGCTGGACTTTGGGTGGGTAGTCTGGATGCTTCCGGGAGGGACAAAAGGTTTCGAGATTCTAGATGATGCTCAGTGTGAGAATGAGGGCAACTGTGTTGGGTGGCCGAAGAAGAGAGCTTGGCAGAGCTGGGCTGGGACCCAATGTCGTATTTTCTCCCCTTGTCAGACCAGGATAAAGATTAATTGAGCTCAAGGGAGGATAGGTTTCCCAGGGGGACCAGTAGTGCCTTGAAGGCGACAGAGGACCCAGGAGGCTCAGAGACCCACTGGGCTCACTTCATTCTCTTAGAGCCTGAGTCTCTGCTTTCCTGAGCAATTTTCCCCCCTTTTATTGGCTGCCCTGCAGCATATGAAGTTCCCAGGTCAAGGATCAAATTTGAGCTGCAGTCGAGACCTGTGCTGCAGCTCTGGCAACACTGAACGCTTAACCCACTGTGCTGCACCGGGGATGGAACCTGAGTCCCAGCGCTCCAGAGATGCCACGATCCTGTGGCACCGCAGCAGGAACGCCTCCTGAGCAGGCTGTTCATGGCCAGGAGCCCCTTATTACCATCCCGGCAGATGTGCGCGCACGTGTCTGTGTGTGTGTGTGTGTGTGTGCATGTGCTTTTGCAGGATGCACAACAGGAGAAGAGGACAAAGCAGCAAGTTTCTTACAAATGTGGAGGTAGTGGCCAGCTCATGTAAAGTCAGTGAGGTGCTAAAGGGAACCTCAGACCCGCCAGTGGCTTAGAGGTCTGGTGGGGATCAGAGGACAGGCTTGTCTGTCTTAGTGAAAGCCATGACCCGACTGAAAATCACCCTCGAGGGCAGCCTGTGAACTGTATTTCTGACCATTTAATCTCAGCCTTTTGGCTCCTGGAATTGTCTCCATTAGGGGCTGTTAGCACGCTGTGGCCATGCTTTTGGTCTATTAGGAATTCCTGCTTGAGTCAGCTCTTCTCCCTGAATGCTGCAAAGCGATGATTGATTTTGAGGAAACAAGGCAAGCTGTTAAAGGATTTCCAAATGAGCCTAATAATGTTTGTGTGGATTCCAAGACAAAATGGTGCTGGTGACAATTTTCAAAGAACTGTATTTTGTGGGATCATTAATGACTTCTGAGAAAAATCTGAACTGGCGAAAGCAGTGCTGCAGAGATATTGCAGCAATACCTGGATGTATTCTCTCAGCTCAGTTCAGTTCAAGTGCACAGAGGCTGGACACCTGCCAGCAGCGGTCCTATGCCAGGCAGCTTTCTCTAGCTTCGGAAGTTAGCTCGGCTGGTGCACCTGTGGCCAGCCGGAAGTGTCAAGGAATTAATGCCCCTGGGAGGGTCCTTGAACCAGTGGCTGGGTGAAGCTGGTGCACCCACCACACCATTCCTTCCCTGTGAGCTTTGAAGTGTGCGTCTGTTCTGGTTCCTAGAGTTCCTTACGCCCCGGGGGAGTGAGGGGCCACCCCATAGTAACAGCCTGGTTAGAAACCTTCTCTTTATGGATGTCCTTGGTGTACATTTCACCTCCTCGCCTGCCTAATGAATTTTCTAGAACCACACAAATACATTTTTTTTTTTGGTCTTTTTGCCTTTTCTAGGGCTGCACTCGTGGCATATGGAGGTTCCCAGGCTAGGAGTCTAATCGGAGCTGTAGCCGCCAGCCTACACCACAGCCACAGCAACACAAGATCCGAGCCGCGTCTGCAACCTACACCACAGCTCACGGCAACACCGGATCCTTAACCCACTGAGCGAGGCCAGGGATCGAACTGGCAACCTCATGGTTCCTAGTTGGATTCGTTAACCACTGAGCCACTATGGGAACTCCACGAATACACTCTTTGCACTGAATCCTTATCTCAGGCTCTGCTTCTGGGGGGAGCTACCGTGACCAACTTGGCCCGATTTTCCTGCTGTTCTCCCAGTTTCCAAACTCAAAGTCCCACATCCTGGGCCCTCCCCCCGGCCATGTCCCAGGCAAACCAGGGGACAGTTGGTTACCAGAGGGAGAGCCCAAACCAGGATAGATGTAACCACACCAAGTGAGGCAAAGAGATCGCTGAACCACTGGTTTGAAGGACAAGCGCTGGCTTTGAGAACACAAGAGGAGACACGAGTATAACTTTGTCATATTGTCGAAATCAACAGTTTTATGAGCCAAAAGCCTCTAAGAGAACAGTAGCCACCATTTACAGAGAAGCCATTCCTTTGAAACAGGCACAGTCGTACAGCCTCAGGGTATGGTTTGCTGATTACCGATGGACGTTAGACAGCTGATGTCCAGGGTCCCACAAAATCTACATAACTGGCTACTGGGCAGAAAGGTGACAAGTACTCCGAAAACAAGAAGTGTCACAGGCACTGTGGGGACGTCACAGGGGAGCAGGCAAGGAGATAGGATAGCACGTTGTAGGCACTTGAGGCTCTGAGGGGGACAAGCACCGGCCATGCCACTTGAGCCAAAGCCACCCGGGCAAAGAGTGAAACCAGATGGCGGGTGTGCCCACATTCGGCCACAGCGAGACGAGGCGCTTTGCCTTGGGAAGCGGCTGTAAGCTCGAGACAGCTGGCTCTGAGCCAAGGAGCTTTGCAGCATGAACAGGAGAAATCCCACTTTGTCAGGTCACCTGGGAGGCAGTGCTGTTGAGAGGCTGGGGGCCGGGGGAACGCATGGGTTGGGGAGCTCCACGGTGGGGGCTGGAGGCCTGGCCAGGAGAGGCTGCCATGCTCTTGACCTTGGGAGAGATCTCTGCGGATCAGCTCATCCAGCTGCAAAACGCTGCACACGCCCCTGCCCTGGTTATTTTTACACTGGCGCTGCGGAGCCTGCCACAGCTGAAGGATGTGCCCATTTTTGTTGTTGTTGCTTTCTCTGGGCCCTGCTGGATGGGTGGGGGGAAAAAAGATCTTCCAAATACCACAACAGTGAACTTGCAACCTATTTCCTGGGGTGGTAGCTCCCTTCTCTTTCCCTTCCCAGGGTCGTAGCGACACAGAATGCATTTGTGCCTGGGGACCACCTGGGTTCCAAGATGCAAGGGGCAGCGTTTGGACCCCACAAGGGCAGATGCTAGAGTGTCACACAGGTTCCAGCCAGGCAGGTGAATGGGGTGACCAGTCCCCCAGAGTAGGCTGCACACGGATTGGGGGAGACTCCTTCCAAATAAGGGTAAGGGCCAACAGGGGCAAGTCAGGATTTAGATGGAACTTCTAGAGGCCTTTTCTGGTGGATGTTCCACATGAACAGCTAGACGGGAAGAAGGGGAACCCTTGCTTTATCAAACATCCAAGGAGCAGGTGGAAACCCACCAGCAGCTACTCCATCATCAGCCACAGCAGTGGAGGACAGCAGACGCCGTTTGTTTGGTCCACAGGCAAGGGGCAGGTTGGGAAAACTCACGTGCTGGCCGGAAACTGGTGCTGCTTATTTAAAAGTCGAGTGTAAGTCGATACGTAGGGGTCCGGTTTTCCTAGGATCTGGAGCCGGTCCCTCTCAGAGAAAGAGAGCGGGCTCTGCCTCTGGGCGTAGCAGCAGGGTGGACCCTTGGGGCACTTTGCTGCAGGGACCCTGCCCTGCCCCACTCTGGCTGCAGCGGTTAGCTTTGCTCACACACCGGTTAGTGTCAGAAAGCTCTGGCTGGCCTTCGGTGCCAGGTGCCTGAGGCCACACCCACAGATGGGAGGACCACAGGGTGGGGTGTGGCCAGCCAAGACACGCCCACCCGGAAAGCCAAGTAGTGGGGCAACGGTTCAAGGAGCAGACATCCTTCAAATGCTTCTCGCCAGGCTCCAAAAAGAACAGGAGCATCATCGAACACATTCACTACCCCGCCTGGCGTACAGGCTCTCAATAAAGGCTTTTTTTCCCCTTCATTTTTGGCTGCCCCAAGGCATAGGGAGTTCCCAGGCCACAGGCTCTCAATAAAGGCTTTTTTTCCTCTTCTTTTTGGCTGCCCCAAGGCATAGGGAGTTCCCAGGCCAGGGATCAAATCTGAGCTGCAGTTGCAACATACGCCGCAGCGGGAACTTCTCAGTAAAGGATTTTTTTTTCTTTCTTTTTGGGGTCACACCTGCGGCATATGAAGTTCCCATGCCAGGGGTGGAATCAGAGCTGCAGCTGTTGGCCCAGGCCACAGCCACAGCCACACCAGATCCAGCTGCATCTGTGACCTACCCTGCGGCTTGCAGGAACATTGGATCCCTAACCCACTGAGTGGGGCCAGGGATTGAACCTGCATCCTCATGGACACTAGGTGGGTTCTTAACCCGCTGAGCCACAGCAGGAACTCCAGGAAAGGCTTTTGAATGTGGTACCCAAAGAACCCGAAGGGAATCTAGACCAGCATTTTCCCAATGGAGTAACCTTGGAAGAGACCTTCCAAATCCCCTCCTGGACACAGACAATGCACGTTTACATCATCCCCGCTTCCTAGTGTTTCCTCAATGTATTTGCCCTCTGGACGGTTTCTCATGAATTGCTAACCCCCATCTCAACCAAGGAATGGTGCTGGAAATGCTGACCTAGTGTCATTTCATCCTTCTATGAAAGATGAAATGGGGCCCAGAGAAAGCATGCAACTTGCCAAAAGTCACACAGCACACTAGTGGTGGAGTTCAGACCAGCACTTAAATTCCCCAGTTCTCAGCACAGTATTCTTTCCCAAAAAACCGGGCTTTGCTAGAGAGGGCCATTAAGCATCTGTACCCTCCCGTGCATCCAGGCAGGGCACAAACGTCCATCTGCATGACCTAGAAAGCAAGGATTAGATTACAAAGAATCCAGACTAATCCAAATCAATTCCGACTGCAGGGGCTTCGGTTCACCTTCTGGAGAATCTTTGGAACCACTTTAGCATCAGGGGATGAGCTAGTTACCTAAGATTCTTCTCTCTCCTTCAAAACCAGTCCCTCTGGCCCTCTGTTGGCAGTCCTGGAGGCAGATTCCTGAAACTGCATGGTCTTTTAATACCACTGAAGTTCCTTGAAAAAATGTCCCTTATCCAGATGTCCCCCAAAGCCCTTGGGTTATCCGAAATCAGGAGGATTTGTTTCTCTGCATCTCTGGGTGCTTGCTGGGCTGGGGAACCAGGGCGAAGTCAGCAACTTGCTTGTGCATCCAAGTTGTCCATGGTTCCAGAAGCTGCTACCAGGGCAGGGTCTGAGGTGGTTCCTTGGAGAAAGGGGTGGTGTGACCACTGTCCTGCTAGGTTTCTCAGTTCCCCCTTCCAGGGCTCTTGGCAGCACTGGTTTTACACTGGGCAGGTACTGGACCACCTGAGCCCCAGTCATTGTCCACGCTGAGCTTGTACACCCCGAATCAGGTTAAGCGGGAGGCTGGCCAGTCCAGTCCAACCTGGTCATCTTAGGAGGAGGAAAGAGGCCCAGAAAGCACATGGCACTTGTTCAAGGTCACACAGACAATCAGAGCAAGTCCGTGGTCACTGATAGGGAAAACGCTCAGAGGCAGAGAATCTGGGAATATCAGAGCAGGGGAACCCCACCCCCGACCCCCGCCTAGCTCCAGCGCCCCTAGAGAGGGGAAGTCACTTGCCCAAACTGGTGCCAGGCATTTCAGCTCCCAGCCTGACATTATTTCCATTCATGGTGGCGTGGGGAGGACCACGGTCTAGAGCGAAAGGCTCAGGCCCTCATCCCTATTGGTGCAGGTGACCGCCTGGCTGGATTCCTCCCCAGACAGGGAGTCTGAGCAGAACAGCCAGCCAAGCAGATGGGACTTGATATAAAGTCTCTGGCCCTTCCCCTCCCTGGGGGATGGGACACAGCCTCAGAAGGGCTGGCGAGGTGAAGGGCCCTCCTGGGAGATTTTGCAGCACAGCAGCAGGGCAGGGCCAGGCTTCGCTGGGGATGGGCCGCGTGCCTGGTGGGTATGGCATCCTGGTGGGGCTACCTTTTCTCCAAACCCAATGAGTGTTCAGCTGACACCCCTCCTCGCTCACTCACCCCCTGCCGAAGACTGGGCATTTCTTGAATCTTCGTGAGGCCTCATGAAGGTGTCTGATCCATGGGTTCTCCAGATCTCCCTGAAGGGGAACATCTGGCAGGGGCTTCGTGCCAGGGCCCTGGGGCCAGAAACGACCACTTGATGAGAAGAGGTTAAGGCCTTGGAGAGGGGACCAGGGGAGGGTGTGGATTCAGCCCGGGGTCCGAAGCTGGTGGGCTTCCTCGGTGAGGTCCAGACTCACCTCCAGGGGAGTCTGCTGGGCAGAGGTGACTGGGTCCCAGTTACTTGGGAATCTGAGGCTGGCACACACATGTCCCCACAAGGTACACAAGGTGGGCCTGAGACAGGGAAGCCCCAGGAGCTCGCAGCTTTGAAGCTTCAAAATTCATCTCATTGACTAAATCACGGCGTCCAGCTCAAGCTGCCACCCCCAAAGGCACTGCAGCCAAGCGTGGTTCTCTGTTGCAAAGATGCACCACTCCCCGCCCCCAGTGTGCCCGAGAGGTCCCCCACTATCCCAGAATGCAGCTGACACAGGGTGCCTCTCTAGCCCCTCAACACAAGAAGACAGAGTTTACATTATGCAATTCCTGAAAGCCTGTAAATTACTTAAGGTGTCCTCTGGTTTCTTCATTGACTTTTGTGACCATGTCTCTTCTTTGGGGGACGATTTTTGAACAGCCTGTGGCTTAATCCTAATGCCTCCTCTTGTCCTGTCCATCTCCTCTTCTTAGACAGGAAGTCGCAAATCCTTCGCAGAACCCCACCTACCAATATGAAGGGTTCCCAAGCCAAAGGGAAAGTTCCCCAGGCGACTCCTGCAAAGTGCTGGGCGGGATGGCTCTCCAGGCAGTTCGGAAGTGGGATTCAAGGTCCTGGACCGTCACCACGGAAGCAAGTGCCTAGCCCACGATGAAGCTGGCAGAGGTGGTTCTCCCCCTGCCTAGATGCAAGCTTGCACGTCTGGTTGCTTTCAGGCCTGGGGCTGAATCATCCATCCTTTATCTGAGGCGGGCGCTGCTCACGTGATACTCCTCCAGCGAGAACTCAGGCTTAAACCACATTCCCTCTCCCACCCCCCCCAGCGGCAGTGAATCCCCCAGCTCCCTGGATGTCCAGGCAGAAAGGAAACTTGGAACGCTTTAGAGACCTAGTTCCTAACCTCACCACTTACTTTGCAGGTGGGGAGGTGGAGGCCCAGATGGGAGGGAAAGACTAGCCTAAAGTCGCCCAGTCAGGTGGTAGCCAAGTTGCACTGAGCGCAGGCCTGATTCCAACCCAGGGCTCTTTCTAGCAAGTGGTATATTGGCTACACTTTCAGGGGTTCCCCATACCAGGCCCACATCGTCCCCTTCCTCTCCCCCTGGCCGCCCCCCTCCTCCTCGCACTACACATAATTCGGGTTATAGCAAAGCATATTGAACTCCAGGTTCTCGTCCCAGTGTCGCAGGAGCACGAACAGCTGGCGGGCGGCGGCCTTGAGCGCGCCCTGCGTGCGGCCCTCGGGCACCTCCTGCTGCTCCAGCCACGAGCTGGCCTTGGCTGCCACCAGCTCCCACTCAACAAAGTAGGAGGCAGAGCTGTGCTCCAGCCACGCCAGCGCCACCACCGTGGCCCACAGCTTCCCCGTGTGTTCTGTCACAGCCCCGGGCTCCCAGCCAGGCTTGCCCTCGGCCAGAGGCTCCGGGGAGAAGCTGTCACAGGAGGGCTGCCGAGGTGAGCCGCTGGTGCATATCTGAGGACTCGGGGACTGGCGGGCGGTGAGGGGCACGCGGTGTCGGGTGAAGGGCGAGGTCCACGTGAGCTTCTCCATGGGGATGTGGACAGCCTCGCAGAAGGCTTGGTTGAGCAGGAAGGCTCCCGAGGCCAGCTGCAGAGACACCTGTCGGGGCGGGGAGCCCCTCAGTGGGCCTCAGACTTTTAGCCCGTGGAGCCCCAGGCCATGCCAAAGTCTGGGCGCACATAACCCACCTGTCCATCTCGCCAGCTCGCCCCGCCTACCTAGGGACCGCAGGGTACCCGGCCCAGCTGAGCATCGCCACGTACTGTCCCAGCGGTACTGCAGGCTGATGACTGTCCAAGCCCAGCTCAACATCTTCACTCCAAACCGGCCTCCTTTCCTGGGCAGGTGAGCCCGGATTGGCCACTGGGACCGTCCACTGCCATCCAGGGCACTCTGGGTGGCTCACCCTGCCCCCTTCCTCCCTTCACAGCAGTCAGTTTCCAAGTCCTAAAAGGTCCACTTTCTAAAGAGCTCTGCCACCCTCCACCTGCCACTTCATGTCGTCACTGCCTCTGCTTTCCTCCCTTGTCCCCCCAGCCTCCCTCCATCTTTCCTGTACCCTGAGAGCTCTTGTAAGGCCACGTCCCTCTTTGGAGGCCATCAGCTCAGCGGTTTTGGTTTTTTCTCCCAGAATAAATCCAAGCTATGATTTCCAAAGCGCTGCTTCGTCCTTGACTCTTCCCCAACCTCATTCTAAGCCCCTAATCTTGCTCTCCTGTCTAAGCTGTAGGCCATAAGTGCTCACCCTTCAGATCTTGGCTTAACCATTACATTCTCTAAGAAGTCCTGCTTCGTTCCTCCATGACCTCAAGCCTCCCCTCCCCATTCTCCGCCCCTGCTCCCCCACCCCGCCGTGAACTTGACCTCTCCTGTCACAATGCCCGACCATCAGAATTGCCTTAGTGATGTGCCTGAGCTCTGGGACTATGTTCACCTAGTTCAAGGTTGTCTCCCAGGGTCTAGCACTGTTCCTGGCTCAACAAATCCTTGCTGAGTGAAAACATGCCCTCTGCTCTGTTGCCCGGGATATCTGGAAACCCAAAGCGACACTGACCACTGGAGTATACAGGGACTGGAGCTGGGCAGTGAAGCTCAAACCATATCTCTCCTTCCAGCACCTCCTGTGGCAAGGCCAGGCTCCCTTGCTCCTCAATTCAGAGACACCCACTCCTGGCCTGGGCTTCTCACCCTGCCCCGCAGGCTGGAGCGTCTGTAGAACCACTTGCTAAACACAGTACATGTCCCTGGGGTGTTCATTTCACTCACTTGTGAGTCATTTCAAGGCTTATTTTTATGCACTGAAACACACACAGGTGGCCGAGTAGAGTGCAAAATTCCCGTGAATTTTTAAAGCGAAGATGGCAGATATAAAGAATTTTCGTGGTGCTATCGCTGGCCTCTGACAACACTCCTGGACCCTGGGGGGCGGGGGGTCTCAGGCAAAGCCCCTCTGCCCTGCAGGCTAAGTGGGAAGGTCTAGGTCTACTTCCGTTTTTCGGAGAGGGAAGGGTGGGTGGCCCCCCCCTGCTGAGTGGGGGGCAGAGGTCAGGGGTCTGAGGCACTCACCAGCGGGATGTAGTCGGAGCTCTGGCTCCCGGAGACTGACTCTGGAGCCTTGGTCAGCGGCTTGCCCAGGAAGCCCTTGGCTGCTCGCATCAGCAGCCGGGACTTGTTGAGATTCAGCCTGTGTGGGTGGAGCCGAGAAAGAGTGGCCACCGCCGCCTTGGTGGTGTCCCTGGTCAGCCACCCAGCCCCCGCCAGAGCTCACTCGAGAGCCTCCGAAAGTCAAGGCCAGAGGGGTCTGACAGATGGCCTCCTTGTTCAACCTCCTCATTTGACAGCTGGAAAAACTAAAGCCCGGGGGAGGTCACTTTCCCCACGGGCACTTACTGAGTTCGCAGCAGCTGGGGCAAGGAGCGTAGCAGGGGTCTTTTGGGGACCCTCTTTGATAGCATGTTCCTGTTGAATCCAGTAGTTGGACAGCCTCATCTAGCCCTCCCAGGGGACTTGCATTTGCAAAGAGGCCATGCGCCTGTGGGAGCACCATCATGTGACACCTGGAGACAGTGGTACTTCCAGGCAGGGGGCCCTTCCTGGCGCCCTTCAGGTGGTTCATTTTTATGTAAATGCCAGGCTGGGCCAGCCTTTGGAACATTCTAAGCCAGGGGTCATCCTGGGAAAATGGGTGGTGGTAGGGTGAACCCTCTACGGAAATCTCCCACGTACCTGGATCCAAAGAGGGTCTCTGAGGCCTTCGAGGAAGAAAGGGAATTGGTGGCCCGATCACGCAGGGGGCCTGGAGAGGCACAGAATGACAGTTAGGGCCTGAGAGATGACCCTGTCCAACTGCACGCTGCCTGGCGGGGGAAACAGAGGCCCAGAGAGGGGCAGGGCTTGCCAACATCCTTGGGGATCCAAGCTAATGATTAGGCTGTAGGGCTGTTTCTGACCCAGTATGTATGGGGAGGGATGAAATATGTGGGTTTGCGTGGAAAGAAGCAGGCCTGGAGTTTCCGTTGTGGCTCAGGGGGTTAAGAACTCAACTAGTATCTATGAGGATGGGGGTTCGATCCCTGGCCTGGCTCTGTAGGTTAAGGATAGGATGTTGCCACAAGCTGTGGCATAGGTTGCGGATGTGGCTCAGATCCCGCGTTATTGTGGCTGTGGCATAGGCTGGCAGCCTTAGCTCTGATTCAACCCCTAGCCTGGGAACATTCCATCTTGATTCCATCACCAACTTGCTGTGTGACCTGGGGCAAGTCACTTCACTTCTCTGAGTCTCAGTTTCCTCATCTTTAAAGTTGGAGATACCCCTATTTATCTTGCATGGGGCTGTTTTGAGGAAGAAATGAATCACCGACGACTTTGTTGGATGAAGACACTCTCCTGGCCCAAAGATCAATCGCTATTTTAATTACAGAGAGAGCTGGCAGACCATCCACTCACCTGCAGGAGGAGCATACTTCTCGCAGCCTGGGGATGTGTTCTCGCTGAAGGGCGAAGTGGAACTTTCTTCCAGGTCTACAACAGAGGAAGCCTGTGAGGCCCCAGCTGCCTGGGGCCCTTGACTCTTCACCCCACCTCCCCTGCCCCTTCCTGCCCAAGCAGAGTGCTGGTCTGAATCCACAGTACTTGGAGATGGGCTGGGAGAGAAAGGTCAGGGTTCACATCTGCTTTGGCCTCCATCTCCCAAAGATACTACCAGGCTCCACTATAAGAGCTGGACACAGAGTTCCCGTGGTGACTCAGTGGTTAGCAAACCTGACTAGCATCCATGAGGATGTGGGTTCGATCCCTGGCCTCGCTCGGTGGGTTAAGGATCCGGCATTGCCATGAGCTGTGGTGTAGGTCACAGACGCGGCTCGGATCCTGAGTTGCTGTGGCTGTAGCATAGGCTGGTGGCTACAGCTCCAATTAGACCCCTAGCCTGGGAACCTCCATATGCTGCAGGTGCAGCCCTAAAAAGACAAAAAGACCAAAATAAATAAATAAATAAATAAATAAATAAATAAAAGAGTTGGCCACACCTGGCTTCACAGCCTCACTCCCCCAGTGAGTAGCTATGCGGCCCCGGGGAAAGTTACCGCCTTTATAAGTTTCAATTGCAAGTCGGGGTAGTATGGATCTGTGTTGTTGCAAAGATTCAACGAGATCCTACACAGACAGTACTGAGTGCCTGGCCGGTGGTAAGTGCTCAGTAAATTCCCGGAGTTACAGACCCAGCAGGGAAGCAGGAGCAGGTAGGGGCCTGAGGGTGGGGTTGGGGGTGGAGGGAGAGACAGGTTCATGCCAGTTTTCCAGGAGGCACCAGAACATGGTACTGACTTGTTCGAGGGCTCCGAGGCTCAAGTTCCCCATCTGCGAAAAGGGGATAATAACTGCACACAGTTTGTTCAAAATGTGTCATTGGGGTGATTATTCTTCTGATGATTATTTCAGGGACTGGAGAGTGATGGGCAATATACTGTAAAGGAACAATCCAAGTTATGGAAAGAGCTTCATGCACAGACACGCTCCACAAAAGGTGGCTCCCCTCTGAGATGATCAGTAGCTCTGTGAGGGCAAGAGGCTCTGTTCATCACTGGTAACTCTGGGGACAGCGCAACCTGTGACCAAACCAGTGACTGAATGACAGAGGCAACCAGCAGGCAAAGGGTATGGTAGTTAATTAACCTCATGGGCTCTGGAGCCAGACACGGCCTGGCTTTACCATGCATTTGCTGTGTGACCTTGTGTAAGTCACTCAACCTCTCTGAGCCTCAGTTTCCTCATCTCTTAATATGGAAAATAAGAGAAACTCTCTCAGATGGGTGTGAGGAGCCGTGGATAATTAAAGCAGTGCTAGCAAATAGGAAACTCTCAGTGAGTGTCAGCCATTGTCATATCTGGGGAGGTAAAGGGCTTGGAACAGACTAAGAGTTTAGACATCATATACACTGGGTGTGAATCAGGGGACAGTTGTAAAGAAGGGATGCGTGGTTCTGATGGAAACCATGGCCCACCAAGAGCTGGGCTATGGAGAAAGGAAAAGATAGACCAGAAGTTTCCTCTAGACTGGGAGTCTAGTTTGGCTCAGGGCCAGGGCAGGTTCCCCTTGGGGCTGGAGGCTCTGAGGGACCAAGGGTTTGGCAGAACTCCTTAATTCTGAAGAGATCTTCCTCCAGATTTCCATCCCCACCACTCACTGTCTTTTTTCAAAGCCATCAACGTCTGTGAGCACTTTCTAATCCCTCAGGTAAAACACTGTTAGGATCTGGGTGTCAGGGCTAGGGGCCAGGTGGGACCTCCGATGTCCTTTCGATGCACGGAAGAAGGCAGGAGTTCCTCGTGGTACCTCTGAGGGCATGTAGGAATGGGTTAGGGCTAGTGCAGCAATTAGGCTGTCTTTAGGGGGACTAAAGGTCATCAAATGGTCAAGTCATGGATCTTCAAGGACCCAACGTGCAGGCACAATGAAATCAGGTGAAGGTGGAGGGGATGCTTTTGCGAATCCTGGAAGAAGCCCTGGGACCCAAACAGGTGGAACTGCCTCTTTGCCTTTCCCCTTATTGATTACGTTTCCTGGCCTTTGGTGCCCGGGAGGACTCAGAAGTTGGAGGCAGGGAACGGCCCTAGGGGTTGGTGGACCTTGAAAGGGGAGAGGCGGGGGATGGTGTGGACACACGGTGGGGGATGGCCTAGGCTGCTCTCTGGCTCCTGGTGGCTCTCCCAGCAAAGTGTCTTAACGGTGGCATGCCTGAGCCATGCCCAGCCCCTCTGCCTATCTCAGGCCTCAGAAAGTCCAGGAAGCCTGGCCTTGCTCTAGCCCCATAAGGCCCAGAATGAAACTCAGAGAGAGGCCTCTGGGGGCCTTGGACATGAAGGTGCGGTGACTCGGGGGCCCAGGCTTCAGAACACACTCCGGGAGGCTTCTTACTTAGATTCTGAAATTTGCCATCTCCTGCTGCCGAGTCTTCCCCAAGCATGGTCTGGGACCGTCCGAAACCAGAAGTACCCCTCCGCTGTCGGGTCAGGACCCAAGAGCTGGCCATCCGCAATGCAGCACCTTCACAAGGACGGGGAGAAGGGCTCAGCCCCTGCCTCTGCTTCCCCGCCCATTAAATAAAGGTAATAGTACCTTCTTTACAGAGCTCTCTTGACGATGAAATGATTTAACATATATAAGGGAGGAGGAGAGATTCTTGCAGGTAGAGGATGGGGGCAGATGAGGCAGGGGGTGGAGTCCTGGGCTACGTGTATGTGTGCATGTGTGTGTGTGTGTGTGCATGCGTGTGTGCCTGTGTAAAGGGCTTTCTAATTGGCTGTTATGATGTGATTGCTCCCTGCAGGAGGGCACCTGCTGCTATTAAAATGAAACGATGGAAAGGTATTTCCCACACCCATAGTTTGTAAGATATAGCGCATACTGGTATGATCCATTTGGTGCAAAATGATCTGTCTTTGGATTTCTCTACATGTAGATACCTGTAGAGAGACGTCTGGAAGGATGGTCACAGCAAGGAGGTAATTAGAGCTCATTTCTGGATGACTGTCGGTCTCAGTCATGTTTATTTGTTTTATGTCTTCCTATGTTTTCTATTTTTATTTTTTTTTAAATTGAAGTATAGCTGATTTACAATGCTGTGTTAATTTCAGGCATACAGCAAGTAATTCAGTTTATCTATCTCTGTATCTATCTCTCTTTTTCAGATTCTTTTCCCTCGTAGGTTAACTGCAAAATACTGAGTATAGTTCCCTTGCTGGTTATCTATTTTATATACAGTAAGCCCTTGCTGGTTATCTATTTTCTATACGGTAGTGTGTGTCTGTTAATCCCAAACTCCTAATTCTACCTCAGCCCCGTCCCCTCCACTTTCCCCTTTGGTAACCATAGATTTGTTTTCTGTGTCTGTCGGTCAATTCCTGTTTTGTAAATAAGTTCATTTGTATCTTCAAAAAAAAAGATTCCACAGATAAGCAATACCATATGACATCTGTCTTTGTCTAGCTTCACTTAGTATGAGAATCTCTAGGTTCATCCATGTCTTTTGGTATTTTAGAATTTTATACAGTGAGCATATATCAATTGGAGAAATACAGTAAAGGCATATTCATTTAGTGGGCAAAAGGAGGTGGGATGGTTTCACAGCCCTCTGCAGAGCTGGCGGATGGGGACTCAGGTGCCCATCCAGGACCCAGCCTGGATGGTTTGGACCCAGCCAGACTATCTGCCAGAGGGCCTTTTAGCTTCTAGGCCCTTCCCTGCACCCCTTCCTGCAGGTCTGTGCTCCTTTGTATCCCAGTCCCCCTCCTCCCACCCACTTGGGGGCTGCTCGGCTCCCTGGCTGTGCACCTGCCTTACCAGAGTCGGGGTAGCCCACCACGGTGGGCAGGTAACGGCTCTTGCTGATGTCTACCGACACAAAGGCTGTGAACTTGCTGATGACGTTGCAGGCCTTGCTGGTGTGGACAGCATTCACCCGGTAGCGGCGGCTGGACCCTGTGGAGGGAGAAGCTGGGATCACTGCGCGGACTTAGAAAGTCCTCCCTGACCTGGAAGCTGGAAGGAGGGCGCGATCAGTGGCCCCATCTTGGGAATTAAATAAGCCCTGAAAGTTATCAACTTGCCATTAAGGAGATTAAAAAAAAAAACTCTCAAGATTATTAGCCTCCGCCATCATTTCATAAAATAAGGACATTTTAATGTAAAAGAGGTAAGACTCTAAGAACAAAAATGACAGTTACTTTCCTTAAATAACTTCAGTGTTATTAAAAAAAAACAAAAACTCAAATCTCTGTGTTGCCTATATTTTCTATTTTCATTTTGCAGCTGTCTGATGAGAATCTTGCTGCAGGATTTCAAAGATCTCCTGGTGGCATGGGGACCATTGGTCTGGCCCTTTGGGACAATCTTACAGAGACAACCAGAGAGGGAGAGTGGTGAGCACAGGGTCACAGAGCAACTTAGGAATGGGCCTGAGATCAGGACCCAGGATGGTTTGACCCTAAAGCCCAGGCGCTTTCCGCTGAACAGGTGACCAGTCTCCCTGGAATGAAGAGTGGACCAATGTCCTGTAAACTGTAAGATGAAGTGCTCATGGGAAGAAAAGATAATATGTACAAAAATACAAATAATATAAAAAAGAAACAGTATAATATTACTATATAAATAAAGCACAAATAATAGAAATTTTCTCTATTTATATCTGTATCACTCTGTTCCGCAAGTGCACTCCATCAAGATCCCTGGAAAGGATCTTAGGAAACTTGCCCCAGTTCCTGAACTAAATTAGCCTCCCCACCATCCCTGTTATTCACTTTCTTGGATTCCTGTCTTTCTTTTTAATGTACTTAGGACAAAGGCACTCAGTTAATCGTGTGTATAATTATTTGATTAATGTTGGCTGGCTTCCACGCTATCCTGTGCCAAGCACTCATAAGTAAGCACGGGGATGGAGGTGGTCACTGCGCTGTTGATCCCGGAGCTTGGCCCCGCGCTGGTCCTCACTCAATAAATGGCACTGATGGGTGACTGAGCGGACCGATTAGATCTAGGGGGTTCTGCGGAAAAGCAGGTGTGTGTGTGTGTGTGTGTGTGTGTTGGGAGAGGGGGCCACTGGGGTAAAGGGAGGTACCCGGAGGCAGCGATGGGGAGGGAGGGTGGAGCCTTGGGGAGGGAAGGGCAGTGGGGGGGAAGGAAGGGGCTGTGGCCAAGGGAGGAGGGCAGTCCCTGGGGGACGGAAGTGGGAGGGGCATGGGGCGGGGCTACGAGCAGGAGGCGGGGCCGCGGCGCTCACCTTGCTCGATGTCTCCCTCGCGCTCCGCCAGCTGCTCGAAGTCGCGGATGATGGCGCGGGCCGCCAGGTGGTGGAAGGTCTCGCTCCACAGGTCGGCCTCGCGAGCGCCACCCTTCTCGGGGCCAGGGGGCCCCAGCTCAAAGCTCACCTCCCACTGCAAACGCTGACTGTCGCGCAGGCCCTTGACCACAGCCTTGCCCAGCACAGGGCCTGGGGTGGCAGGCCTGCTGTGACTGGCCCGCTCCTCAGACTCAGCCAGGGGCTCCCAGTCGGAGGACGTCTCCGTCTCGAGGGTGGAGGGGTGACGGGATGGCTCTGCAGGCGGGCAGAGGGACAAGCGGGCTGTGATCTGAACTGCAGGACGCGGGCCCATCAACAGGGGACCATCACCCCTCGTCAGGACACAGACACGCCAAAGCAGGGACAGTCCCCCACGCTCCGCCCCCAGGGAGCACACAGCTTCCTTTAGGAGAGCAGGGTTGGCCTGGGTTTGTCCCCAGGAGTAAAGTGGACCTACCTCCCAGAAAGCCTGTGTCTGAGGGGGCCGGATTGGGAGTGGGGGCACCCTCTGCACAGAGGACAGAGCCTCACAGGTCGTCCAAAGGCCAGGTTGATTGGGAAAGAGGGACTGGCGAGGTCCTCTGGGATGAATCCTCTGCCACAGCAGATGCCCCCCATCCAGACACAAAAGCAGGCACAGGCATCTGAAGCAGGCCTGTCATCTGAAGCTAGGCTACAGCCTAGGATTCCTCTCTGTCCCCAGTCAGGTCTTGGACCCCGAGGGCACTTACCTGGGTCCCCAGGGCCGCGGCTGTCTGAGGCAGGCTTGAGGCTGGACCCCAGATCCAGCTCTTTCATGGGGCTCCAGACCTGGGTCTCTTGGCCAGAGGCCAGGAAGGGCTGGCAGCCTTGGGGCAGCAGAGAGGGCCTGCGGGCCCCTGGACCCTGGAGTTTGGGGCCCTGGCTCAGGTCTGGCCCACCGTTCAGCAAGGGCTAAGAAAGCAAGAGAAAGGGGAGGAAGCTGAGCTCCTGGTGGCTGGCCCCCTTCCCTCCACCCCCAGCCTTTCCCCAGATAGCCCAGCGCTTCCTGGAGAATTGCCCCTGCAGTACGCATAGACACATGGCCCACACTCCACCACCCTTGAGAAACATCAACACAGATAATTTCAAACCATTGATAAAGTCCAAACCTCAGAAAACCATGGAAAATCTCATGCCATGGATAATATTCTAAACCCACTTTTTTTTTTTTGGCTGTAAAGTTTAAAACTTTGTGTGTATGTATGGTTGTAATTATCAACTTTCCCCCTTATGTCTGCTCATATGTCATGCTTAAAAATTCTTTCCCACTAAAAACAAATTTGTTCTAGAATTTTTGTGATTTTATTTTTGTTTGTTTAAATCTTTGATTTGCAAAAAAAATTTATTTTGGTGTCAGGAAAGAGAAAACAGGCTTTTCCTTGATTTTCTGAAGAGTACAAATGTCAACACCATTTACTGAATATAGTTCATTCATGGAGTCCCTATGTTTATAAGTTCTTCACCTCTATCCGACAAAGCTGTCATGTGCATTTGGTTTTACTTCTGGACTTTCTGTTCTGTTTCGTGGATTTAATCCGTCTAGCGCTAGTGCAAAGCAGTTTAAAAGGCAAGGAATAAACTGGGAAATAGATCTGCAACATGCATGACAAAGATCATTTTCAAGAAAATGCTCTAATAAATCACTGGGGCAGAGGAGCGGGGAGATAAACTCAATAGAATAATGGGTTAAGGGCATTCGCAGGCAGTTCATAGATAAAATATTCTCCAAGCCTATGAAAAAATGCTCAGTCTCACGAGCACTGCCCTGAATTGAAATAAGATTCAGATGATTTTTTCCATCTCCCAGATTGGGCAAATATTTCAACATTTGATGACACCCATAGTTGTCATTAAGGAGACAGAGTTTCTCATAGACTGTTGGTGGCACTCTGCACTGATGCACACTTGTGGGAGAACAATTTAGCAAGGTGCTATCAACATTAAAAATGAACAATCTCCTTTGACCCAGTGATTCCCCTTTCAGGAATTTAATTCTGCGGGAATATACAAGGATGCAAATATCTCTGTGTGTGTACTGTATATGGATTGTAATACTGTTTGTGAAAGTGAAATCTGGAAACTACATGTCCATCCATAGGGGTTAGTAAATATGTTATGGTGCATCCATGCAATGGAACACTACACAAGGCTGAAACGAAAGAGGCAGATTTTTCTATCCTGATATGGGAAGGTGTCCAAGATAGAATTTATTTCAAAAAAGTAAATTGCAACTGCTCTGTGTTTTGATTGTGGTGTTACATGACTACATGTGTTTGTCAAAACTCAGAGCTGTTCACCAAAAGGAGTAGTTTCATTACATATAAAAAAAGTGAATTTAAAAGACATTTAATGGAGTTCCCGTTGTGGCTCAGTGGGTAAAGAACAAAGTGTGTCTGTGAGGATGTGGTTTAATCCCTGGCCTCACCCGGTGGGTTAAGGATCCTGTGTTGCACAAGCTGTGGCATAGCTCACAGATGTGGCTCAGATCTGGCATTGCTATGGCTGTGGCATAGGCTAGCAGCAGAGGCTCTGATTTGACCTTAAGCCCAGGAACTTTCATATGGCGCAGGTGTGGCTGTAAAAAAAGGAAGGGAAAAATAAAGAGACATTTAAGGAGTGCCCTCTAGGCTCGGCGGGTTAAGGATTGCTGTTAGCACTGCAGCAGCTCAAGTCACTGCCGTGGTGTGGGTTCATCCCTGGCAGAGGGACTTCCACATGCCAAGGGTACATTAAAAAAAAAAAAAAGAAGACATTGAAAAAGTAAATCGAGGAGTTCCCTGGTGGCCTAGCGGTTAAGGATTTGGCGCTGTCGCTGCTGTGGCTGTGGTTTGATTCCTGGCCTGAGAACTTCTGCATGTCGTGGACATGGCCCCCCAAAAGTAAATTGGAGAACAGTTTGTATATGTGGTTATTCAAAATATGTGTGTTGCATAAATGTATTTTTGAGTGTCTGTTGGATTTTATGGAAGGAAATAAGCAAAACCAAGTGTGTCAGGGACCAGAGGAAGGGGACTTTTATTGTTACTTTATATTCAGCTGAACTGTTTAAGAGTTTTATTGAAAACCTGAGTATGTATTACTTTTGTAATTAAAGAATATCAAATTAGTTAAAAATAAATTTTGTGCCTGGAAGGAGGAGGGGATGGGGAGCAAAGGCACTTAGAAGGTGTAACAGAGAAAAAAGTGCCTCTTAGTTTTTAGACTAAGAGTTAACCATGAGGTCTTTTTCATCTCTGTCAAGTGCTTATTGGGAAGAGCACCATGCCTCCTCATCAGATGGGGGCTCCTTGGAGCTCCCTGGAGTCCTTCCTATTTCCTCTTCCTTCTTCCTGAGGTTCTGAAGATGTGTAGGGCTGCTGGGTCCCAGGGCATCCCTGACCCTTTTACCCCTTTAGAAATGGATTCCCCCCACCCTGGTGCCCCACCATCACCATCACACTGAGAAACAGAAGCTGCTGCTACAGTTTCCATAGCAACAGATGAGTCTAAGATTCAGCCCCCTTCACCCAGCCATAGGCTGCAAGGAGTGTGTACCTGTGCAGGGTGTGCATACACGAGCATTCATACAAATGTGTTGGGAAGAATCAGATTGTGGAAGAAGCCGAGCAGGGGATGAGGAGAGATGAGCAAAGATGGGCCAGAAACAAGCAGGAGAGAAGAGAAACCATGCGGGGAACTGCCTCAGGAATGAGGGTCTGGTATTCAGGAGTTAACAGCCCTGTTTACAAGACACAGTCCTGGGAAAATTGTTCTGCAAGGATTCCCTGTCCCGACACCCCAACATTCTTGAGATGCAAGATTAACAGAAGTTTAACCTTGAAGAATCTCTGTGCTTTGTTCTTTGCCCAAGGAAAATAAGATAAGGATAAAACAGGACGTCTTAACTTTATGACTGTATAGATCATTCTTTGAGGTAAACATGATTGTAGTCATAAGACTCCCTATGTAATCTTTCTGGTATTCAGTGTTTCTGCTTGGATGTTTTAAAAAGAATCACGAAATAAACCGGGTTGGTGGTGTCCAGTAATGCCTGGCTTCTGCTTCAAGCCGTAGGACTCACCCCTCTCGACCCCATTCTGTGTGTCTGTGTGTCTGTGTGTCTTTCTTTTCTCAGTCGTGACGACCGCGTCGTCGGCCCAGTTCGTTTTGCCGGCAGGCTCCGGCAAAACCAAGCTGCCTAGAGCTCTCACCAAGTAGAGCTGCATTTAAAAGACACCTATTATATACCAGGTGCTGCACCAAGTACCTCATTTCTTGTTAGCCGATGGCTCCAAGAGTCCTCCACCTACATCTGCTGATGACTGTTAGCTCAATCATCGGACAAGCTACTCATAGATGAAGAAACTGGGGCTCAGAGAGGCTAAGCAACATGCTAGGTGAGCAGAATCTGCCTGACTCCAAGGTCAGTGCCTTCCAACTGCATCCAGTGGTCCCTGGCTAAGCACAGAGAAGAGCCTTCAGGGACAATGTGGCAGTGTCTCCACCATTGGGGAGCACAGGGGGCTTATGTGTATGCGGAGATGGGGGGATGGGGGTTACGGATGGGAGCGGCCGAGTGAAAGCCTACTTTTACGGAACTGTAGACTCACAATAAAAAAGTCCATTCTTAAGAAAATGAGATACTGCCAATAGAGAATAGCAAACACCCATTTGGTTTAGGACAGTACTTCTCCACCTGGTGATTTTGCCCCCTCCCCTGGGGACATTTGGCGGTGTCTGTAGACATTTTTGGTTGTCCTGACTGGGGATGGTAGTGTTACTGGCATCCAGTGGATAGAGGCCAGGGATGCCACTCAACATTCCATAAAGCGGAGGACAGCCCCCCGCAGCAAAGAATGACCATGTCAGTAGTGTAGAGGCTGAGAAACTCTGGTCTAAGTGGACATTGGATGACTGGCTCTGCTGTAGCCCTAACTTAGAGATGATCTCTGCCCTGGGTAAAACACTTGAGATTTTCAGAAGGTGCAGAAGGTGGTAGGGAGGGGAAAGCAAGGGCTTTTTCAGGCAGAAAGTCCTGGGATGCAATCCCCTGACTGGCTGTGTGACCCTGGGTAAGTCACTTTGACTCTCTGACTCTCAATTTCCACGTGTACAGAGTGGGGGTTTCGAGCCCCCACATTTCCTTCTTTCCAAGGGGTGCTGTAAAATCAAATGAGAGTGTAGATGGCGGTACTCCTTGCCTAATGGGAAGTTCTATGAGTGGAGACTGTGTGACGTCATTGACCAATGGGTATCATTATTAGGAAGGAGTCATTGGAGGTCAGGCAGATGAAGATCCAGAAAAAGGAGAAAGAATTAATTCTCTTCAGTGTAAGTTGTGGTCAAGCCCCATCCTTGTGGTTGAAGCAGGAGACACAGCTCTCCTCCAGCCATGGCCTCCCCCAACTCCAACGTGCCCTGCTTGGGTACCTGCAAATCAATTTGCCACCGTGGAGCATCCAGGCTGGTCTGGTTGGTGAGGTCCTGGAGCTTGGCTTTCCGCAGTGGGTATCTCCTGGCAGCCGTTGTGGGGTCACTGGCCATGGGGGCCCTTGGGGAGGGCTTGTGGTTGGTGATCTGGTTGGTGCTATATGCCCGCCGTCGTTGGGAGGGGACTAGACCTGAGCAGGAATGGTGACAAGGAAGCCATTAGAGTGGAGGACAGTGGCGAACGAGAGGGGCTAGCATACCCCTTTCCTGCTTGGAATCTCGAGCTTTCCACTGCTTGCCTGCTGAAATATGTGCTTCACTTCTGGAATTCAAAGCCTTGCCTAACCAAGCCCTAATCTATCTACCCAGCTACTCTCCTTTCTGTTCTTTTTTCAGTTTGCTCCAAACATACCAGATGATTAACCAGGTGTGTATGCTTTTCCCAGGTGTCACACCTCCATGTCTTTGCTCAAGTAGTTTCTGCTGCCTGGAATCTCCTCTCAAGGCCCTCATTATGTCTTTGTTAATATCCTCTGCCACATGTGCCTTTTCCTGAGAACCCCATGGCTGATTAACATTTCCTGTGGTCCATGTCACTCTGCTTTCTGGCAGAGTTAAGGCCAGCTGCATCTCTCTCACTAGATGGAGAGCTACTGAAGGATAGGTGTCATGTTTCAGTCATCTTTGCTTCCCACACTGTGCTCAGTACCTACCCTTAGTAGGTGATCAGTAAATACCCACTGAATGGAAACTGACACCATAAAGAGGTTTTGGAGGAAGACAGATCTAGACTTGTTATCTGTACTCTCTTTCAAGTTTCTTGAGCTTAGCCAAGTTGCTAGAGTTCTCCAAGTCTTAGTGTTCTCATCTGTACAACTGATATAAGAGTACCCACCTCCACAATGAGACTGAATAAAGCTCTTAGCACATAGTAAGCACTTAGTAAAATGTAGCAATCGTGGCTCCTTGGAAAAGGGAGTGAAATGAAATGGCAGCAGACTAACCAGGATTGATGGTGGAGTCTCCACTGGATGGCTGAGTGTCTTTGACTTGCCTCAGGCTGAAGGGTGCCCCCAAGCTCTTGGAACAATCTCCACTGTCTGGACTGGGCCCCTCATCCTGTGAGTGGTAGAAGACAGAGCTGCTGGACTCCTGAGAGTGTAGCATGCTGTATTGTCTTCTCTTATCCTGGAGGAAGAGAAATAAAAGAGGGCTTGGACTTAGGCTACTTGTAGGAAGGATATCCAAAGGGCAGCAAGATGCATGAGAGGAGATGGTAGAGGTTCCACACTTGAAGAACTGAAATAATAGGAAAGTTTTTGCTTGCTTGGGGAATTTAGGGAGACTTCTGTTTTAAGGATGGTGCATGGAAGTGATTTTTTTGCATCATTATGTTGTTTATGTTTTGAATTATAGTCTTTATTAAATTAAAAAAATTGTAATTCTAAATGCTGTCTCCAAATAGATAAGCAAAATTAGCAACATGAACCATCTGTTCCTTTCATTCCATTCTCCATGATGTAAACATATATAAAAATATAAGGGCTTTTTGGGATCATCTTACAAAAACTGAACCATATTACTGACATTTATCAGTAGCTGGAATTTTGCACTTAAAACATTTTGGAAATCTTTCACATCAACTCATTTAAACATTTGACTGTACGATAGGCTAACACCCCTGTTGTTAAGCATTCTTTTCATGGCCACTTAGCTTTTGCCACCACAAAAATGCTACGATCAATATTGAACATAAATCTATCACATCACTTTTATTTTTGTGTGTTTGATTCTTAGAAGATTATTCTGGGTTGAAGAGTTATACAGTTCTAATTTCGTTAATTTTCTCTAGATTGCCTCCCAGAAGGGCAAGTCATGTTTTCACCCTTTACCCAACAGCTCTACTAATAGCAGGAGAAAGCATTGCCAGTTTCATGGGTAAGTGAATGGATTTGAGAGTCCCTGCTAGTAGTAGGGTCTGTGGATAATCTGCTAGCTCCCAGACCTCCAAGAAAGGCCTGGACTGTGCACCGTCCTGACCAGCATCTTGCTGAGCATTTTCTCCCTGCAGCTGAACATTCTACTCTCCAAAACACATTTACCATTACTGACCATGGTTCTTAGAGATTCCATAAAAATTCCAAAATCTGGACAATTCAAATAAAATGTTAACTTATCTTGAAAGACTGGAAACACATTTAACACGGGGTCCACTTTCCTGTATGGTAACAGTTTGTTAAAGCTGAGGAGGGGCTGACAATTTAGACAGGGTATGCACCATCCAGTTTACTGTATTTCTCACTTCTCCTCTTTATGAACTCAGTGGTAACTGCTATACCTCAGGTTTGCCCCTTTAATTTTTATAAGTTTATTTCATCCCTCTAGGCATTGAGTCTGTGATTCTTGCTTAAAAACAAAACAAGATGACAAATCCTTCAAAGAGGGGTGGAGAGACTAAAGAGGGAAGATAAGTGAGAAAATAGCTTCTCTGGTAATCGTCTACATTTTAGCATGAATTCTACCTCTCTTTGAGAAGTTGCTTGCTTTTATCCCACTTCTGCCACCACATACAAGGGAATTACACATATAAATAAATAAAACACAAATTCACCTAAGGAAGCATGATCTGACTAGAGGGTTTGGGGAAGGAAATCTGAGTAAAGTTGTTCTCAACTGAATTGTTCATCAAAATCACTTAGGGGAGATTATGTAAAGTGCAAGTTCCTAGGCCTTATCCTTAGAGAATTTTCTATTCAGTAAACCTGGGTTATCATTAGGGATTTGCATTTTAAACATGTTCTCCAAGTTCTGTTGCTGAGGGTCTTGAGAACCACATATTGAGAAGGTAGCATTTACCCAAGCTGTGTCACCATGACTGAATGGCCATGGCCCACAACATAAACACAGATCCAATTGGTTCCTAGATGCCATGAATAAAATAGTCTTTCCAGCCAAGTGTGGCTTTGTGGGCAGGGTTCTGTACCCCCACTGATCCATGGGATTTCTAAAATACTTACAGTTCTGGGATTAGAGATGTATAAGGAGGCATCACAGACAATGCCATACCCCACCAACCGTTCTCCAGGGAAGAGGGAGCTGGAGCTGACAGGTGAGATCAGGACCTCGGTGGTCTCAGGGAAGACCCACTCCACAGTCACATCACTCAGGACTGGGGCCATGGCCTTCTTCAGGGATTTGACCATCTGTTGGACAGGGTAAGAACACAAGTTGGTGGATGTACGACCAGGGATATGTACAGAGGAAGAGCATGAAGACCATGTGGGTGTGAGCATGAAGGAATGTAGCAAGCGGGAAGTGACAACAGGTCTTGAGGTGGCTTGTTCAGCAGTGAATATGCCTCTGAGCTTCTTAGACTCCTGGAATGTCAGAGTTGGAGCAGATCTTTGCTGTTTCTAAATACAGTATTTACTTATTTTTTATTTATTTATTTATTTTATCTATCTATCTATCTATCTATCTTATTTTTTTTTTTTTGGCCACACTCATGGATGTGGTACTTCCCTGGCTAGGGATCAAACCCATGCCACAGCAGTGACCCAAGCCACAGCAGTGACAATGCAAGATCTTTAACCACTAGGCCAGCAGGGAACTCCCAAACATAGCATTTTATAAATGAGAAAAATCTAAGACTTAGAGTAGAGCTGAGACGAGCTTGGGGTACACAGAAAGTTTGTGTCAAAACTTGGACTGAGCAGTGACCTTAAGTAAGTCGACTTGCCTTTCTGGACCACGGCTTCCCTTTCTGTTAAAGGGAGCCAGTAATCTCAACTCTCAGTGTAGTAAGGAGGATTATCTGCGATACTGCATTTGAAGTATCTACCACATAAAAGGTGTTCAATAAATGACAGTTGGTTTAGCATTTAGACAGTGCTTGAGCATCAGCTAGGATGGTTTCCTTTAATATACTTCAAGGCTGGAGAAAAATGATTTGAAAATTGTGGTCGCCATAGAGGTATCCCTTTGAAAAATCTCAGTCCCCCTTGTCTCAATCTCCCTTTGAGAAAGACTGTGCTCTTTTGCTGCAAAGAATGCAGTTAGACGATAATCTCCACATACAATGCTTCAGCTTTCAAAAACAAAACAAAGCAAAACAAACAAAACAAAAACGCACCTCTCCCTGGAAGCTTCCAGTCAATAAATCAGCATGGCAGGGGTATTAGTGCCTGGACTTTCCACCCAACATATATCACCTAATGGGAAATTCTTGCTCCAGAGATCTCTGCTGGGTTTGTTGAGACCTTGCCAGGCCTGCACTTTAGTCAGAGGTTCTCCCTGCCCAGTCCTGCTGCCCTCCTCTTTCACATGAGTTGCATCTGCACACGGACTAAACAGTTTTCCTTCCTCTTTCCTCCTCTTTTCCCTTTCACAGATTTTATCCCTCAATAAACCTCTTGCATTTTTTTTTGTCTTTTTGCATTTTCTAGGGCCTCACTCACAGCACATGGAAGTTCCCAGGCTAGGGGTCTAATCGGAGCTGTAGCTGCTGGCCTATGCCACAGCCACAGCGACGTCGGATCCGAGCCGCATCTGTAACCTACACCACCGCTCACGGCAACGCCGGATCCTTAACCCACTGAGTGATGCCAGGGGTCAAACCCTTAACCTCATCGCTCCTAGTCAGATTCGTTAACCACTGAGCCACGACGGGAACTCCCCTCTTGAATTCTTAACTTCAGCTCTGTCTCTTGTCTCCAGAAGATCTGGACTGATACAGGAATTTTCCAAGGGTTGATTATTTGTGCCAATTATGCAGCAAGTGGAGAGAAGACTATAACTGCTTTGATTTCTGGGCCCTTTAAATTCTTCTGAGTTGTCATTTGTCATCATCAGGAAGACGGCCAGAGATGAGCCCAAACACAACTCATAGCCATAGAGGCAGTGACTATTTCAGGAGTCCCAATCCTGCTCAGCCAGTGGCTGGAGCATATGATCCAGGGGCTGGAAACCAGGGCATCTTGTGTCCTGTCCAAGCTCCAGGAATTGCCCACCCTGTGGCCTCCACCTTTGATTCTCACTGGGATGCAGTGTGGCCTAGTGGAGAGCTCAGGCTTGGGGCGAAATCCCAGCTCCCCCCGACTGAATTTCTGTATGACCAGTCTGGGCCCCTGAGGTTCCAACACCATAAGAGACTGAAGCCATCTGCCTACCTTGGGTTGCAGCCGCTCCCCCTCCACCAGGAACTCAGCATTGCCCTTGGACACGGTTGCCAGCCCTTTCACCAGTCTGTGGCAGACGTTGGGTCCAATTCCAAAGCTATAGCACCTGGAGGAAGGGGAGGATAGAGGCTGCTACTTCCTAGCCTCTCTGCCATTTTTGTCCCTAGATGGATGGGGAAAGGGGCAGATCATGATCCAGCAGAGCTATCCCAGAGCTGGCTGAAGCTTCAGGAAGAGGGTGAGAGAGAAGGAAGAGGGCCATCAATGGGCACTCACGTACACTTGTGGACGGCCCATAAAGTCCAACCCCAGCACCAAGTCAAAGCAGCAGGAAGGACTTCCTCTGCCTAGGCTGCTCTTTGGGACCTGAATGTGGAGTTATGGCCAATTTATCCCTCCTGAACCATCGTGGGGAAAAGGCAAACTTTGAAATCATTCACACCACCCTGGATGCAAACACTGTAAGAACTGTGGGTCTTCTCCTCTCTTTCTGGCATTTTCTACATTGCCACTGTTCTGGTACTCCAGCCCACCCCCCCACGCTCTGGGAAGCCCAGAATAACCTAACCGAGCCCTGAGACCTGCTGTCGGTGCCCACCTGGTGGAGAAGGCATGGTTTCGCACTAGCTCCAGCACTTTCCCGGTGTTGCTGATGGCACCGTCTGTGATCAGGAAGAGAAGCCTGGGGTGGCCTTGGAGCACTGGTTGCCGGATGATCCACTTGAGGGGGGAGAGGATGTTGGTGCCACCCATGTCAGCTCGCATCTTCTGGATGTTATCACAGGCCATGGCTAAGCTCTCCTGCAGAGAAGGGCCGTGGGCAGGGAGATGGTCCTCGGTCATTACGTGGCGTGGAGGCTCTAAGCTCCTTGGAGGATGAGTCCTTTGTTTCCCTTGATCCTAGTTCAGTCTCACTGGAGTTGACTCATGTTCCCAATTTCATCTCTGCCCCATGCACAGGAAGAATAGGTGGCCATTTTTTTGGGTGCAATTCTGCCCAATAATTTCACCAAATGATGTCCAAATGCCACCATTCATGGTTTGTTAACTGCTGGCCTTTCTTTGTTCCTCTTTAAAAATCAAACACCCCTGGGAAAATGCAGCCCATCCAGCCCTAACTGCTCAGCACAAAAGAGGTTTCCTTTTCTGATGAGTGAGGCAGGAGGTGTGGTGGTAAGAACATTAGACTAGGAATCTTAGGACTTGAGTCCTAGCCTGATTGTGGCGCTAGATTCCTATGATAGTTTGAGGAAAACATATCCCCAATCTGGGCTTCATATTTCCTCCCTCCTGGACCATTACTGTGAAACCCAACTGGCCAAGGGTTCCTGGCACTGGATGGATGTCACAGTGGCAAGGACAGATTTTCCCTGGACATCAGATGTTCTGCTCGTGAAGATACTTTTCTAACGTTCACGCTTGGAGTAATGGCACATATCAAAAGTCTTAAAATATAGAGGTATTTTTTGAACAAGTAAGAGTAGGAATTTATCCCAAGGGAATCGTTAGGGGGATGTATGCAAAATCTTTGCTGCAAAGATGACTAAATAGAAAAAAATGGATACAACCCAAATGCTCAACTGTAAGGGTTTAGTTAAATATATTGCTGTCTCTCTGTGTAGTGAAATACTAGGCAGCTATTACACTGCAGATTAATACTTACTGGCACGGACATATGCTCATGAGAGGCTGTTTTATTAGAAAAATAGGTTACAGAGAGTATGGAAGGTCTAATCTTATCTTTATTGAAAATGTGTGTAAATGCTTAGAACAAGGAGGGATTTATACTAAGCTCTTAACAGCAGTTTCTCTAATTTTTTTCTGATTGATGTGAATCATGGGAAATTTTCAAATTTTCATTTTGATTATCTAGATTTAAAAATCATGGGACAATCAGTATATATTATTTCTGTATTTAAAAAAAATAAATAAATTTTCTAATTGAAAAGTGGCTCCTATGTCCTTCTTCCCTTCCTCCCTTCCTTCCTTCTTGTTCCAAAACCTGGGTAGGATGCTCCAATTCTGAATGTGCTCTTTGGGGCCACAGTCCTCTTGTTCCAAATTGTTCCTTCTTAGCTCCCTCGCCCACCAGTTCACTCTTCCACCCCTTACCATTCACTCCTTTCCCTCAACCTTGTACGAGTCTATCATTCTCCTGAGACAGAGGCTGCAGTGAATGAGAGGGAGACCTAAGCTATATTCTCTCCCTACCCCTTCCCTGTACCTTCTCCCCATGCCCGCCCATGCCTTACCCCACATGTTTTTTATTTTAAGGAGGAGTTCTCTACAGGTGTCCAGGTTCTCGACAGGTGGATCCATTCTATGAGGGCCGGCCTCGGGGTTCCCTCCTCTTTCCTTTTCCATCCTTGCCTCTGCTCCTCACCACCCAACCCCTCCTGGTCCCAGTCATGCCCCGCTTCTCACCTCACTGTAGGTCTGACTGGAAGGGAAGAGGGTCTTAAACGTGGATCCAAACCAAATGACATTGAAGAGGCAGGCTGGCATGAGGCTCTTAAGAGCCACCAGCATGGCATCCTGACAGGTAAGAAGAGAAGTTTTAGGATTCGGGAAGGAGTTACTACTTAGGTACCACACAGTAGTGTTCTTATACCAGCCCAGAAGCAGTTTCCAAGGGGATCTTTCATCCCCTGTCTGCACCCAACATCACTCTCTCCCCCCAGATCAAGAAATTGGCTAGTGCAGACCAGAGGCGGCACCAAAGCCCTCATCATAAAACTCGTCATCCATGTAGCAAGTCTGATTTCTCCAAGTCATCCTATTATGGTTTGCCAGTTTCCATTTCATCTCCTGCTGACCCTGAGAGGTCAGGAGAGCAGGGAGCACCTAGTGCCTTCTACCCAAACAAAACTGACATCTAAGGGAGACATGCGGCTGGCTCTAGGTCACAGTGGTGATGCATCAGGCTTCTGTTTCGTTTCCAGGGCCTTTTGCATCAGAATCACCCTCACGATCATAAGCTCAGGACACATCTCTTAGGAACAGTGTCTTTAGCTCATATTTGTTAAATGTCTTGGATATACTTTATGTGCATTACCTCTCACAATCTTCACAATAACCCTTGGAGGAAGGCACAATATTATTTCCATTTTATTCAAGAGAAAATTGAAACACAGAGAGGTGGAGTGATATGTTTGTGAGCATCTAGATAGTAAGTAGTGGAGCCATGACTCAGATACGTGGCACTTTGCCTCCAAAGTCTGTGAATATGAGAGTCTTAGCCTTTTTAACCCTTCAACGCCAGGAGACCTTGATAAAGGTACATTCTAAAAAATAATGACAAAGAGGGAAGGTGGAGGAGCTGACAAGAGGGAAAATGATGATACTGATGATGATACAATGCAATGATAAATACCAAGCAATTATTATGAACCAAACATTGTGCTAAGCACTTTATATTAATTACCTCATTCAATCTCTATAACATGTATTATAGCATATTGGTAAGAAGACAGACTTGGAAGTTAAACACATCTGAGTTTCAGTCTCACGTTTAGCATTGCTAACTTGACCTTGGACTAGGTAGTTACATCACCCCTCTGAGCCTTAGCCTGGCACGTACTAAGTGGTGATTATTACCAACCCCATGAGATACACACTAATATCCATACTTCTGTTTTACAGATAAGGCAACTGAGGATCAGAGGGTTAAGGAATTGCAGTGGATTATAAAAACTAAGAATAGCGCTGAGGCTTTCAAAACATAGCTCTGAGATCTTTATGCATGTTGGCTCTGCCTTGGCACAGAGCTCAGGATTGAGGGGCTTTCTCTCATCCTCAGAGAATTTATTGATGGCACCCCAGGGATCTCAGCATAGCTTCAGGGAAACAAACTGTTATACTCCAAAATCTACAAGGAAGCAGCTGCAAGGATATCCTGGCAACTTTCACACCATATGGCCTTCTAGGCTCCACAGACCTGCTGCCCCTCTTCCAACCCCCTCAGTAAACATAAACAATAATGTTCTGTCCATCTACTTTTGCTGCTTCTGTCAATATATTTTGTTTTTCTACAAAAGAAGTCAATATCTGTTTATTTTTTCATTAGACGCTAATGCGTATTGCTGCTAGCAGGAAACTCTGCTGATCCATACAGATTGTCTCTGCTCACACCTATTAGAATTTTTAAAGCCATGTTTTTGGCAGCCAGTGGCAGTTAAAGAATGAGACCAGCTGCAGGAAATTAAATTGGCTGAACTTTCTCCTTTGGCATAGCTGTTTGGATTTCTATTCTCTCCTACATCCCTAAGCCTAGTTTTTCCTAAAACTTCAGCTTAATGCACGAGCTAAGGACTCAAGCAACCCCTCGCTCCATGGCCTCATTGTCAATGGGGAAAGGCGTGTGTGGTCTGGGTAGTTTCTGTGACTTTCTCTAAGGGGGGCATGTTTAGCATAATGGAGTGTGCTGTGCAAAGGCATTTGTGAAGGGATGACCTTGAGATCAGCCAGCTAACCTGGAAAAGAATGCAGGAAGACTCAAGGGGGAAGGGACTGAGACATGAGCCACAGAAAGTTATTGTAGAGGTTGGAAAGGTCTTTAGTTCAGGAACTGGATTTCCACTCATAAACCAACTCCATTACACTGGTAGTAACTGCCTGGAACACCAAGCTGAGAAGGATATAGAGACTGAATCCAGGCTCAGCATGAAAAAAAAAAAAAATGTCATGGTCAATTATTGATGTCTGTCTGGGTTTGGAAGAGGGGAACAGAGGGATGTGTGACATATTTTTGCCCTCCCTGAATTAATCCCTCCTCGTTTTACATAAAGAATAAATGAAGCTCAGAGTTGAGAATCAACTTGTCCAAAACTACATAGCAAGTCAGTGGCAGAGCAGACCCTAGAATCCAGGCATTGCTCTTCCCACAGTCATGCAGCAAGAATGACAATTAGAGAAGAAAACTTCTCAGTGGAAGAGTCCGTATAATTCCCTATCCACAATGTAAGGAAACAGATCATTGAATCAAGATTCAGAAGGCTTAGGTTCCAGGACTAGCTCTGTGATGGTGGGAAGAAATCTTTGTCTCTTCGGGGACTCAGTTCCCTTACCTGGAAAATGGCAGGGAAAATGGATCAAATGCTCTCTAAGAGAAATGTTTTAGGTTTATGATCCCCTGATACTTTAGAGTAACTGAAGAGATGTCTTCCAAATTGGTACAGCTGTGGAGTGGACTACACATGGCCACACACGCCTGGAGCATGATTCAGCACTCCAGCACTGTGGACAGCTCCCCCATTTCAATGCTTGCCTTTGATGGTGGGCAGGCATGGGGAAAAGGTGCCAACCAGTCTTCCATCCCAGTGTCAAGAGGCATCAGACAGGAACTTGGGTCTCATATACAACTGCTCTGTTACATTTCAAGACCAAACCCAGTCATAGCAAGGCTGAGGAGATAGCTGGTATCACAGATCCCTCCTAACCCATTCTCTCCTTGCCGATCCTGTTGCCTTGGAAACAAGTTTGCCAGAGAGAGGGATAAAATTTCAGGTGACAGCAGAGCCCTCTTCTTTTTCCCTCATCCCTTGTTCTTTTGAGCTATGATCCTTTACCCCGTCCAATAAACAGTGACTGAGGGCTATGTATGCATAAACACAGAGGTAGGCACCATAGGGAGAGATGGATGAGAAAGATCTTTCCTTTAATGAGTGGATAATTCCAGAGGAGAAGACAGACATCTGCACAACTGAAAATACAAGAAAGAATTGAATAATGCCATAATTGAGGCAAATAATCTCCTGAAGGAGATGGAATGCTTCTGGGTGTGTGTGTGTGTGTGTGTGTGTGTGTGTGTGTGTGTGTGTGTGTGTTGGTAGTGGTGGTGGGGTTATCACTCTCTCTTCTACACTCCTTCAGAACTCTCAAGTCATTAAGACCACGCTCCCAGAAATGTTTGGTTAGTAGGGCTGTGCCACGTACTTGACTGAGCTCCTCGAGGACAGGAACTATGTTTACGAACTGCTCGCTTTCCAGATGGCCAAGCACAGGGCTTTGCACATATTAGGCATTTGAAGAAAAAAAAAATGAACCAAATCATTTATACTGGGTTTTACACATTCCTTCGTGGCAGGGGGCACGTTCAATGAATCTCCAATGTCATGCAGCAGAAACAGTCAGACAGATATGGGTTTAATTCTAGGTCATGACCTTGGGTGCGTCACTGAAATTCTCAAGACTGGTTTTCCCATTTGGAATATGGTGACAATAGGACTGACCTCATAGGATTATCATCTAGATTAAACACCAAGCTGTGCATTAAGCAGCTACACAGTGTCTGAGCCATAGTAAGCCCTCAGAAAATGTTAGTTTCCTTCCAAGGAAGGGAAGGGAAGGCTAAGGGAAAGCCACTCATGACTTCATCCCTCATAAATGGGCAACGGTTAACCTCAGGGGTTTATCTTGGGAACAAGTTAAACCACTTCAGGGGTTTATCTTGAGAACAAGTTAAGTTTGGGGGTCTCTGTTTAAACTGACACAAAAAAGTTGCTTGTCATTTCTCTTGACCAGGGGTGGAAGTGGAACCAGGAAGTGGTTCTGGTGTGGGAGGAGGGACACTTGCAACAGAAAATGCTGAGAAGCTGATTTCCCTGGAGCCCTGGATTCCAAGGGAAGGGTCCTGTCAGAGGTACCTTGACCTGGTGGATGTTGGTCCCACTCATGCTTCCACTCCTGTCGATGAGGAAGATAAATTCTCCATGGGTCTTTCTCAGGTTGGGCTGGACTGACTGGAGGTCAGGACAGAAGTTGAGCATGATGACAGAATGGTGGGGAATGTCCTTGTGGAGGCGTTTCCGGATGATCTCTGTCTGGAGGAAAAAGGAAAACTCTCTCATTTGGGCATTCACAGGGTCCAGAGCTGGGGGCTCAGGCTGGTTCCCCATCTCCCTCTAAGTGTTGTCACGATCGCACTCATCCTCTGCGTGAAAGCCTTCCAGGTTGACCCTACCTGACTCCTGGGCTAGACATTCGCAGGATGCAATAGCAACACGGGCTTTGGAGGCAGAAAGATCTAGGTTTGAATCCCAGCTCTGTCGCTGTCCAGCCATGTGATCTTGGGCAGTCCCTCCTCTGGGTCTGTTCTTTTGTAAACCAGGGCAATAATGTCTACTTCCGAGGATGAGCTAGCACGCAAAAGGGAAGGCCCTGGCACACACGCAGGCCCTCAGTTGAATAGTGGTTTCTTTTCCTTTCACGCCCAGTGGATAAGCCACTCTGGCTCATCTTGGCTGCGAACATGCTTTCTCTGGTTTACCAGTTCTCTCCCACTGATAACTTCCTACTCATGCTTTAAATTTTACCTCTTTGGAAAGCCTGTCCCAGTCTTCCCAGTGGACTTAATGGTTTTGTTTCTTCATCCATGAAATGAGAACAAGAGTACATCCCTTACTGAGTTATATGGACCAAATGTAATGCTGGTGAGGCCCACTGCCCAGCAGAGAGAGTGTCTCTAAACAGCACCCATCATGGCTCTTGCTGCTGCTATTTCTATTTGTCGTGGGACCCAGGCACTTCTCACACTGCCAGTTTTTGCCCATTGGTCCATCGTGCTCCTTGAAGTCAGGTCATGCTTGAGTTTCTTGCATCTCAGGGGCTTAACATAGAGCTTGGTACAGAGCTGGGCTCAGTAAACATCAACGGAAGGCTAATTCTCTGTCGCTTCCCATGTTCTCTTAGCTGTCCCTGTCACGATGCTGAACTGTCCTCGACTCTCCTGGTCGCTCTGCACCAAATCTCATTTCTTCCTTCCTCACTCTGCTGCCCTCTCTCTACTCTGACTTCCTTTTTATCTCTCTCTGCGTGTACATGCCTCTCTTTGTCTGCTTCTCAGTTCCTGTCTATTTGGGTCCCTACCCCATTTCAATGGCTAATGTCATCACACACCCAGGTGTTCAAACCAAAGACCTAGCCGTTGTCCTTGATTCCTCTCTGTTCCTCACCCCACACATCTCCTCTCTTAGCAGAGGATTGCCAGTTCTGTAGGTAAAATGCAATCTGAACTTATCTTCTTCTTATCTTCTTCTGTCACCCCTGTGATCACTCAAGTTCAGGACAGTATCATCTCTTGCCTGGACCTTTGCAATAGCCTCTTCCTTCTACTTTTATCTCCTTGTGGTCCATTCTACAGAGAGTAGGTAGTGTAATCATTCTTGTTGTTCTCTTGCTTAAGCAATAACTTCCCCTCATACCTTGAACCAGGGCTCATGAAGCCCCTGATGGACTAACATCTGCCACTTCACATTTGCCCTACTTTTCAGCCACAGTGGGCATCTTTCTGTTTTCCAACACATCATCATTATGCTGCCTCCAGTTCTTGGCACATTCTTCCAGTGCTTGACAATCCACCGGGTCTCATTCTTAGACAGGCTTTCTCTAAACACCTGGCTAAACAGCACCCAGTGCTCATCACTCATTATCCTATTTTATGTCATTCACAGTCCCCAGATTTCTTCAGACTGATTTTGCTCATGTGTTTCCTTCTTGTCACTTCCCCCGTGCTGGAATATACGCTCCATGAGGAAAGGAAAATGTTTTCACTGTTGTCTCCCCAGTGCCTAGAACAGAGCCTGACACCTCCTGGGCACTGAGTGTTTGCTGAATAAATAAACAAGATGATGACTCTATGTGAGTCTTTTGGTCTGCTGCTGACCTGCGTGCATCAGTTTTTTTCAGTCTCTCTGCCTCTGCTTCTCTCTGCATCTCCATCTCTTGTACCCAGTGTCTCCCTCTGTGTCATTTGCCCCCACTTTCCTAATCGTGGTTTTTGACAGCTCATCCCACCCAGCCCTCCTGTTCGATGCCTGTCTTCCTCCCTAGTGAGGGAATCGAGCTCTCCCTCCCACAGGGAGCTCCTTTACTAAAAGCCACTGCCCAGCCTGGCTCTCTTGATGACAGAGCCCAAGGCAGCAACGGCCACATCTGGCAGTGACAGGAATCTGATTTTTGCCTCTCCAAGGGGTGGCATGGGGTCTCTGGATTCTGTGCTGTCTCCTTGAGCTGCCATTATCCAATTACAATAAACTCATCACTTCTTAACAGCTGCGCGTTGATGGCTGTCAGCCCTGGAGCTCATGAGGATACAGGGTATTTGCATAACCAACCCAAGGTGGCAAATTAATTCTCATTTGCTTCAGCGGTCCCAAGGCTAATTGATTTAAAGCTTGGCAGTCAGGCCTGGGAGGCTCATGACAGACCCCCCCTTGCCCACATGCTGTAGTTCTAAGAGCTCAGGGCATCCTGGCACTGCCACCCCCACTCCAGCCTCTTATCCCAACTGATTCATCTAGGTGAGGGGGTACCTCTGAGAGGGCAGGGGTTTCCAGTGGGGTCTCTAATGTGGGGATGGGCAATGATTCATCTGTACCCTCCCTTCACCATCTCCCCCATCCCCCACCAAGCAGGTGCCTTGTGGGATCTCTGTCAAAGGGAATGACGTTAGCTGTAAGCTGTTTCTGCATCCTTGTCAGTTCCGGTGCCATCGTCCTCTGCCAGTCAGGTCAGCAGACACGGGAGGGCCCCTTAAATCCAGCACAACTGGCCCCCATGAGCGAGGCTAAGTCTTTAGTTTCATTGTCACCAAAGCCAGCGTCCTTTTCCCAACTCACCAGTTATTTTGGGTGCTAAACCTGAGTTTTCTCATCTAACAAGGGGAGACAATAAAAAGAAGCATGCCATGATTCTTGAGCCTACCTTGGCATTCAGGACTCAGCCTGGTGTGTAGAGGCGTGAGCAGGAAGGAGATACTGGGGTGGCCCAGCTTCCTCCTACCCCCTTAGCCACCCCCAGGCCCCTTCTGATGGCTCCCTTATCATTTAAACTCTTGGGGGAAGGGCGGGCAGAGGGAAAGGATCTTTCTCAGTTTTCCCTGTTCTGCTTTTATTCTTTACCTATTGGCAAGCAAGGATCCCAGAGGAAGGAAGAGCAAGAGACCCATTCAACAGGTGGGAAAAGGGAGACTCAGGAGTAGAGATGGAGCCAGGAGGCACCTGGCAGCTGTAGGGTTCTTAGTGCCTCTTGGGAGGGTTGGATTAGCCTGGAGAACACCAAGGTTGTCTCTGCCACCAGCCTAGAATTCTGCCTGGCTTAGGCACCTTGACGGCACTAGGAGAAGGTGACCTAGCAGGAAGCAGGAAGGCAGTGGCAGGGTGACCCGTGCACCTGGGATGTCCACTTTCCCTCTGTCCCACAGGACCCCAGCCCACTGAGGGAACCATTGAAGTGGATCGGCCACAAGCTTGCTGGACAAGTCACGCCCCCACGCCCCACATCCAGTGAAGCTCAGTCTCCTCATTGGTCCGGCGAAGCCCAATGCCACCCCGTGTCTGCCACCCCTGATGCTGCTTCTCACCTTTCTCTCTGCACTGCTGTCCTTCTTCATTCCTTTAATGAAATCCGTTCTTCCCTTCAAGTGCTGGTCAAACTCTCCCAGGGTCATGTCCCCTTTCTCCATCAGGACATGTGGCATGTGGGGCTCTGCAGAGATGAGATCAGCTCTTGGGGCTTGTCCGCGTGTGAGGGTGATGCCGGGGGGCTTCAGCAGAGGGGCAGGTCTTCACAGCGGGAGGACTCCCAGTTGCAAGCGGGGGATGGAGTCCCTGGCTGCTGGAAGCAGTGTGGGGCCATGAGAAGACCCCTTAGCTGGAAGGAAGGGCAGCCTAGTGGCTACAGGGGATTCACTGCCCCTCCCTGGGCCCCAGTTTAACCCATCTGTAAAATGGGAGTAGTTCTGGGCTCTGATTTTTGCACATCTTGACATTCTACGGATTCTTTTTAAATAATTTTTTAAAAATTACTGTTGATTTACAATGTTCTGTCAATTTCTGTTATACAACAAAGTGACCCCGTCATATATATATATATACACACACACACACATACGTGTATATATTTATCTATCTATATATATATATTCTTTTTCTCAAATTATCTTCTATTGTGTTCTGTCACAAGTGACTGGATATAGCTCCCTATCCAATGCAGCAGGCCTCTGGATTTTTTTTTTAAGGGCTTCACCTGCAGCATATGGAAGTTCCCTGGCTAGAGGTCAAATCAGAACAGTGGCTGCCAGTCTATGCCACAGCTACAGCAATGCCGGATCAGAGCTGCATCTGTGAGCTGCAGCTTGTGGCAATGTCCGATCCTTAACCCAATGAGTGAGGCCAGGGATCAAACCCGCATCCTCACGGATACTATGTCATGTTCTTAACCTTCTGAACCACATTGGGAACTCCTTTAAAAAAAAAAAAATTACGGCTTCTTAAAGAGACTAAAGCATTTCTCTCTGATGGTTCAGAGTTGCTAGGGTCTCACTGAGCTTAGGGTTCAAAAACCCTCTGCTGGGCTGGCCTGGAGGCAAAATATACCAATGGGTTGATGAGATGCTGGGGCCTCAAGAGCTGGAATGGGCTGGAGACACTGAAACCTGCCAGTTAAAGCTAAGCTTCCTAGGGGGAAAGTAGTTGGTTTCCTCTCCTCCGCCCCCCTCTCCCTGGTCACTGGGCGGGGCCCATGTGTCTGTGCCCCGGATTCAGCACCTCCTCCCTCCCACAGGCACCCTGGAGCCCGCCTGGTGCACGGTACCGCTGGGGTGGATGAGGATCTCCACTGGCCGGTCGAAGGTGTGCCTATTGGCCAAGGTGATGATGATGCTCTTGGCCGAGCATGCGGACGGGGCGGCATCGGCTCGGATCTCGTGGGTGGGGCTCTCCACCCCTGAGTAGCACAGAAAGGCGGAATAGGCTTAGGAGTCCCCGGAGGGAGAGCGGCTTGATGGGGAAGCCCAAGACCCAGGCCACAGATGACTGGCCCTCCAGCCCCATTAGCGGCTCCTGAAAAACCATGGGCAGGCCCCCTCACTTTCCTTCTCTGCCAAATGAGGGCTTAGATGGATCGTGTCGAACGGCCTTTCCTGCCCTGACCTCAGAATGCAGCGGGGGCCGAAGAAGTGGCTGCTCCCAGGGCGCAGAATGCTAGAGGTCCACGCTCACTGGGCGGGCACTCCTCCTGGGCTGGAATGGCATGTTGCCCTGCGAGGACACTCATTGACAAGAAACCACATCTTAGTGTCCTTTCATAACCTTGGCGGGGTGGGGGAGGGGAGCCGTCAGAGCTGTGATTGCTTGTTGGAATCACCTGGGAGCTTTTAAATGTCTCCGGCGCCCAGGACTCACCCCAGACCAACGTCATCAGATGCCCTGGGGTGGGACCCAGGCGGCAGGTCTTGAAAAGCTCCCTGGGTGCTTCTGCTCTGCAAGGGGAGCCAGGCAGCAGCTCCGTGGCTGTGGCCTTGATGACCATGGACCGCCACAACCCCTTGAATATTTCCCCCAGGAAGCCATTGAGCTGGGGGTGGGGACAGCCTTGAAACCTGTCCTTGGGACGGGCTCATCCTGGACCACATGTTGGGGAGCAGGAAACCGGGGGGCCCTAAGGCTCCATGAACTTTAGGCTGTCCTCCATCCGGGCCGGCCAGAGTCCCCGCGCTCCCCTCCTCTCGCCACCCTGGGACCGCAGATCTTCTCTCTAGCCCCACCCAGGTCTGGGCGGCTCCTTCTCACCTGCCAGCAGGCATGGCCCTCGGATCTCCAGCTGGAAGTTGAATTCGTATTCCATGGGGTTGGACACGTCCGTGTCCAGGAGCGTTGCCAGGCACAATTTGTTCCAGGAGTTCAGGGCCCGGGAGCCAAAGCAATGCCTGTCTTTGCTGGGAGGGGGGCTGAGAAGAGGAGGAGGAAGGAAGGCCGGGGGTGGGGTGGGGTGGGGGATAGTCAGGCCCAAAGCAGAAGGCCAGCTGCACCAGAAGACATGGAGAAATCTGGAGAAATCAACAAGTCCCAAGCAGTCTCGGCACCTCTGCGGCCCAGCTGGAAGGGGGATGCGGAGCTTCCTTTTACCCCAGAGTCCTGCCCTCCCACTCAGCCTGACTGCGGGGAGAGCCTGGGTTGAGACCCAAGGTACCACTTCCTATGATGGATGCGCCAGGTGCCTCTCACAGCATTCCCTCTCACTGCTCTCACCTGGCCCTAGAAGATGGCATCAGGGCCCCCATCTCCTCCATCTCCCAGGCGGGGAAACTGAGGCTCAGCAAGATGAGGCCGCCAGCCTAAGTTCCCACAATCCAGAGCCGGCAGAGCGTGTGTCCTTGCCTGGGTTTGGCTGGCTCGGAAGTTTAATGGTTTGCACTGTGTCACACCACTTCTGGAATCCCTGCTCTATCTTTGCAAGCTGGGGGCCCTGGCATAAGCCACTTCTCCTCTGAGTCTTGGTTTTCTCATCCATGAAATTGGGATAATAATGACACAGATGCCTTGAGTGAACGCGGAGCAAAGTGTCACCTGCTGAGCGCTTAAGCTTCTGTCTCTCTTTTGTGTCATCCCGCACGCTATCTCTGATCCAGATCTGTTCCCCTCCCCTCCACAGCATGACCTCTGAGGTCTTCAGTTCACGTCCTGAATATGCACTTAGTCTTGTAAAACACCCGGTGACATTTGGTTGAAAAGATTGCATTGTATTAGAAATTTCATTCAACTGCTTCTCTTTTTTTTTTCTCTACTCAATGCTGTTTTTTTTTTTTTTTGTCTTTTTAGGGCCACACTCATGGCATATGGAGGTTCCCAGGCTAGGGGTTGAATCGGAGTTGTAGCCACCAGCCTATGTCACAGCCACAGCAACGCGGGATCCGAGCCTCACCTGTGACCTACACCACAGCTCATGGCTACACCTGATCCTTAACTCGCTGAGCGAGGCCAGGGATCGAACCTGCCTCCTCATGGATGCTAGTCAGATTCATTTCCACTGAGCCACGACGGGAACTCCCAACACTGTGTTTTTCAGCTCTGTCCAAGTGGCTGTTTGCAGACCCAAAATCTTTGCTGCTGATGTGGTATGACTTGGGGACATCTGTTATTTTGTAATTAACTGTTCCTGTTTCTACTTCCCTGGGTCCACAGATACCATCACCATGTGTATCCTCATCTGTGTCCCCTTTTTGGTCTATGAGAGGATTTCTCTGGGACCCCTGGGTCAAAGGGCATGCACCGAGTGTTACCAGTTTGCTTTCCAGGGAGGCTGGGCCAGTTTCCACTTCCCCCAGCTGTCAATGAGACTTTCCTTCTCCCCTCATCTTCACTAACACTGGGTATTATCTATTTTTCTTGTTTTTTTCCTCAAGTCACTTTATCTGAGCCACTTTAAGGTCCATGGGAATTTGATGCAGGCTTCTCCTGAGAGCATCATCTTAACCCTGCCTGCTGAAAGGAGCCAGAATAAGCTTATTGGGGCCACCTCAGTGGCTCCGAGGCACCCCCAGGCCTCTTGTTCCCTGCTCCACCAACGTCCTAAATGTCCTGCCTCTCAAATGCACCAGGCTTGGTGACTACGGCAGCATTCACAAAGATGAGACACGAGCTGGTGTTCCCGGGCCTGAGACTGGATGGCGCCCCCAGCTTCTCTTGTTGTGCCAACAAGGTCTTCCCTCTAGGCTTCGAGGCCCTACCTGGTCTGACTCCTCACCACCTGCTGACCTCTCCCCCCGCACCCCCGCACTCTGCTACAGTCACAGTAGCCTTCCTGCTCCTCCGCAAACACACCAAGCCCGTTGCTGCCTCAGGCCTTTGCACTTTCTGCCCCCCGGTCAGAAGATTCTTCCTCCAGAACAGTTTCATGGCTTGCTCCTCTCAACCAGATCAGGCCTCAAATGTTGCCTACGCCCTAACGATCCCAGCTGAAATAGCACCCACCCCGTCCCGTTTCCCTCTAGCCCTATAGCATTTATCTTCGTAGAGCTCATATTACATATATCTGGGCTTCTATCTTTTTAAATTTTTTTTTTTTATTTTTGCCACCTGCGGCATATAGAATTTCCTGGGTCAGCGGACAAATCAGAGCTGCAGCTGAGACCTAAGCCACAGCCACGGCAACCCTGGATTCAAGTCTTGTCTATGACTTACCCAGCAGCTCTCAGCAATGCAGGATTCTTAACCCACTGAGCAAGGCCAGGGATCAAACCTACACCCTCATGGACCCTATGTCGGGTTCTTAACCTGCTGAGCCACATTGGGAACTCCCGGGCTTCTGTCTTTCTTTATTGTCTGCCTCCCCCCAGTAGAAAGCTAGCCCCACGAGGGCAGAGACTTCGTCTGTCTAGTTTCCTGCTGTATTCCTAGCACCCAAAACAGTGCTGGCCCACGCCAAGCGTTTAATTACTATCTGTAGAGCGACCTAGGAGTGCCCTTCAGGCTGACCCCACATGGGAGGCAGCCACAGCCCCTCCCCACCACTCAGCCTGAGGTCAGCACTTTAACTGGTTGTGTCCAGGAGTTTGCTGACACTATCCTCTGTGTCCCAGTGGGCACGTGCCCCTAGCTGTCCCCAGAGCCCTATCAGGGTACGTATGAAACTGCTGTTACATACGGTACATCTTCCCAGACCTCAACTTGGCTCAGTTAGGATGAGAGTTGGGGTTGGGCGTAGTTAAGGAACTAAACCGATAATTTAATTTCAAGGGTTATTTTTCTACCAAAATGGGGCTAATATACTGTGGAATAGATTTTTTTTTCTTTGGCTGTGTGCACATGCATGTGGAAGTTCCTGGGCCAGGAATCGAATCTGTGCCACAGCGGTGACCCAAGACACAGCAGTGACAATGCTGGATCCTTAACTTCTAGGCCACCAGGGAACTCCCTAGATTTTTCTTTTTTTCTCTTTTTAGGGCCCTACCTGTGGCATATGGGAGTTCCCAGGACAGGTGTAGAAATGGAGCTACAACTGGTGGCCTACGACTTGGCCACAGCAACACCAGATCTGAGCCGTATCTGCAACCTAGACCGCAGCTTGAGGCAATACCTCCTTAACCCACTGAGAGAGGCCAGGGATCGAACCCGCATCCTCATGGATACAAGTTGGGTTCCTAACCCACCAAGCCAAAGTGGGAACTCCTCAATGAAATTCTTAAGTACTCTAAAAGTGGAGAGGGGTGGTTACTGAGTTCAGCCTGACCCCCTACCCGCCCCCCCCTCCACCCCGCGCACCCCTGCCTCCCATGCCCAGCACACTGCCGCCCACCCCACACTCCTGGCTTGTCTGGGCAGGGGCTCCTCACCCTTGGGCTGGCTGGCTGGAGGGGCCAGTGCCCTCGGTGCAGAACTGGGGCACGGTCGGAGCACAGACAGCAGGCAGCAGGACCCGCACGGCCCCGCTGGGCAGCGTCTGGAGCTCCGAGGAGGTGCTGAGGCAGACGGTGACGTTCTCCATAGGGGCGATGGTTCCCAGGTTGACCACGAACAGGATCCGCTCCAAATCCTCATCCAGAGCCACCTTTCCTGATGGGCAGGGATGAGGGGTGACAAAACCCCCGTTGCCAAAATGGCTCCTACGTGCCAGGCCTGGGCTCTGGGACTGTGCATGTTACCTGTCACCTCCCTCAGCCCGCTGTGTGTTAGGTTACAGCGGCCTGTTTTGCTGATGGGAAAACTGAGGCTTAGTGTGGGGGTGCAACTGGCTCGGCTTACTCAATGAATAACTCATTTATCGAACCAAGATCTGAACCTATAGGGATCTGATGCCAGGCCTGTGTACTTTCCACTGTACCTGCTGGGAATGGGAGACTGGGACACACAGCCCCCCAGAGAGGGTCACATTTCCATCCACAGACTCCGCTTCCCCCCCAGAATCAAGTTCAAGCATCCCCCGCCCCCCGGGGTTCATGTCCTCTCCTTTCGGATGAAAGGCCTACCCCTCATTCCTTCTTGGCTCGTCTTACCCATCCATCCAACCCCTCCACCAAAACCTCCCCGTTCCTGTCCGGTCCCCTCTTTCCCTCCTCCGACATTATCTGGACCACTTTGGGCACAGCCACTGTCACGCTCCTATCATGGTCACTCCCAGGCATTTCTAGCTCTTCTTCTGAGCTGGGAGAGGTCCTAAAACCCTGGGGGCAACTTTGCATCGTATACGTTGTGAGTATTCATTAAAAGATTCTTGAACATCTCAACGAGCAGGTGAACAACTCCACCTCCATCACTGACTAGAATTCAGTGATCAGAACTGATTTCTAATTCAATTAATTCAATTCTAATTCAACCATAATGGTTAGAATCTCTTATAGCATATGCTCCTTGGTCTGGACTCAAGCCTTGGTTCTGCCACTAACATGCTGTGCAACCTTAGGCTGGTCACTCACCTTCTCTGAGCCTCAGCATCCTCAACTGTAGGCATTAACAGTCATGTTTTGAGTACTTACTGTTACCAGAGACCGTGGTGAGTATTCTGCACACATGCTCTTGTTGAGATTTGGATGTATATGATTATTAGTTACATTTTACAGATGAGGTTTAATTTCTTATCTAAGTTAAGCTCCCACTGCTTGCAAGCAACCGGATTGAGAGTCAAATCCTGGTGTGACTCGTTCTGCAACCTCTGAGCTTAAATGGTATGTTTTTCTGTTCTTTAGAAATACCTTAAAAATCCTTCTAGGAATTCTCATTGTGGCTCAGCACGTTAAGAATCCCACGTTGTCTCTGTGAGGATGAGGGTGCGATCCCTGGCCTCACTCAGTGGGTTAAGGATCTGGCATTGCCACAAGGTGCAGCATAGGTTGCAGAGGCGCTCGGATCTGGTGTTGTTGTGGCTGTGGCAACTGCAGCTCCGATTTGACCCCTAGTCTGGAAACTTCCATATGCTGCAGGTGTGGCAGTAAAAAAAATCTTTTGTTGCCTCCTTTGATCCTTGCCGCCCTTTCCAGGTGAGAACAGAGACAATTACATCTATTTTTACAGACAGTAAGGTGAGGTTCAGAGAGGGCAATTACTGACCCGCGATCACACAGGATTTCCTGACTCTTAGTGCAGTGCTCTCTCTACACGCTCCCATTGCTGCCCTTATAGTCTGTCTGAGACTCCAGCCACGCCCAGGTGTTGCCACAGCCCTTCTGGCCTTCTTACCTGCGACAGATGCAGCTCGGAGGCCAGCGGCATCAAAGTGGCCACTCTCCATCTTGGCTTTGTCCTTGATTTGTACTGTCACGACACGGTCGGCAATGACGGCCTCGAAGCCGATCACTGTGGTGTACTCATCCAAGGGGTACACGAAGAGGCCTGCCAGAGCAGGGCCCAGTGTCATGGGGGCCCAGGCCACCCTGCATCCCCCCTCCCCCACCCCGTGGGAGGGGACCCGTGCCTCTGGCCTGCCATCCCAGTGGATGCATGATACTCACTGCCGCCCCAGGGTGGACTCAGGCTGGGCCCTCCTGGCTCTGGGGCTGGCTGGGGGTAACCACAGGCTCTGTGTGAGCTGTGGGGCAGCTGGAAGGGGACGGCCACTTTCTTGTCCCTGCCAGCCCTTTCTCTGCAGGCCTGTGAGGCTGGTGCGGCTGGGGCTTCTGATTTTTCCAGAGAGAGTGGAAATCTGGATTTTTCTGTGACCTGCTGTGTGGGCCTAAGAAGATACCTCTGTGCGGTGGTTTGCCCAGGAGCTGGGGCTTTGGAGGACTTGGACTAGGGTTCTAATCCTGGCTCGCCCCTACCCCAGCCCGGTGACCTTGGATAAGACATTTAACATCTCTAAGCCTCACAGCCCCATTTGTAAAATGGGGATAACGGAGCCAAACTCAGGGTCTTCATGAAAATGGAAAAAATCGCCACCACTTATGAAGCTAGGTCCCCCATAGTGTGGGCCCTGCATTTCCCTATCTCGGTGCTTCCCAAACCTTAAATCACACAAATCATCTGGGGGTCTGGTTAAAATGCGGACTCTGATTTAGCTGTTCAGGGGCAAGGCCCGAGATTCTGCATTTCTAACCAGCTCTGATAGTGCTGATGGCAGGAGAACCACACTCAGGGAGTTCAAGTTCATACTTCCTTTCATCTTCCCACCAACACGGAGAAAGGACAGTGCCCGGCCTGTGGGAAATCCTTCCCAAATCCCAGGTCCCCTCCTCTGAGCCTCCGTTTCCTTATCTCTAAAATGAGGGACTGATTCCTTCTGCACATGGAAAGCCAAAGGGCTGTCCCAAAGCTGTTCAGTAATTTCATCTCATTTTAAGCCACCCTCTCTAGGTTTCCTCAAATAGAAGAACAGGGTCATTTGCTCTGCCTGGGAGATTTCCGTAGGGAGAAAATTTTCCCTTGCAGGTGTCTTGGTGGGAAGTGAAGTGGTTTCAGAAGCTCAGGTCAGGCTGGAGCGTGCTCTGAGACATGAAATTTGGGGATTAGGAGGCCCCCATTACTGTGGACCAGAAGGGATCCATCCTAACTATAATAAATCTTTACACTGAACCCCAGGGCCGGCCTGCCTGTAACTTCCTTCCTTAAGTGCAAAGAGAGGAGTGTACTTTACAAACCACACCTGACTGCTCCTCGCTGATGATTCATATTTGAAGACTGTTTTCCATTCCACACTGTTCTTCCTCACGCATTACCTCATCTGCTCCTCCCGCAAAACCTGGCATCCAGACAGGCGCAGGAACATCGTGGTGTTGAGAAGGACAGTGGCTTCCCCAAGGTCACAGAGACGAGAACCATGCCTAGGACTGGGAGCTCCTGGCTCCCACTCCTACTGGGAGGCTCCTTGGGGAAAGTGGGGGGCTGACTGTTTGACCCAGATGGGCGTGTCTCGTGGAACATCAGTAAGGCTGGGACAGTGGGCTGGGGCTGAGCCCAAGTCTGGATTTGAATCCTGACCTGGCTTGCTAGAGCTTTAAGACCTACGGGGCAGAAATGGTATTCCTATTTTGCAGATGAGGAAACTGAGGCCTGGAGAGGTGACATGACTTGTCTGATGTCAATACGGGTCAGGGTAGGGATCCAACGTGGAGGAGCGGGTGGCCCTAGAGAAGCCCAAGAAGGGTCCTTACCCTGGAAGGGCTGGGCTTCCAGGTTGCCATAGGTGAGGGAGGCAGTGAGACCCAAGGCGTAACCGCTGACGAAGGAGGTGACATCGGACGCAGTGAGAGGCAGGGCTGCCCCTGTGATCTGGTTCAGCAGACCGGGCATCTCAGTGGTTACTCAGCCTTCAGGGCCTGCAAGAGACCGAGAAGGTAGGAAGTGGGGAGAGGCGCCCCCACCCCTCCCCAGGTCAGTTCTCCCACCTCAGCCCCCACAGCGGGTCAGAGCATCATTCTCTTCGTTTCCACCGTGCACCTCCCACTGAGTGACCCACGGTGACTCTCTGTCACCCCTCAGAAGAGTGATAATTCCATTTCTTTCCATTTCGCAGGAGAGAAACGGAGGCCCGAAGACAGGTGACCATGAGTCACTAGGCAGGTGGGAGCAGAGGCAGGGCTAGAGTCCAGGCGGGTTCACGTCTAAGCTGGCGTGCTCGCGAAGGACAGTGCTCTCCCAGCTCCCGAGGGAGTCCCGGGCCGTGGGCTCTGACCCCGTCCCTTTGTCAGTCCTGTAACCTCTGAGCCTTAGTCGCCTCCTCTGCAGAATGAGAAGACCGGAAAAGCTTACCAAGTCCCTCCTTCACTGGCCTCAGTGAGTCCCACCCACCAGAGCTGACACTCAGGATGCGAAGGAAGTGACAAAAATATTGACGGGAAGGGAGCCACCATCCTTCCAAAGCCTGGGAGCCATTCTCAGGGACCTCTTTTTTCCCCTCACCCCCCACACCTAATCTAGTGCCAGAGATCATGATTTATCCATGTCTCTCCTCTTCTGCCACCAGCGTCCTTGTCCCAGCCACTGCCATCTCCACCTGGACCGCACATCCTAACTGGCCTCTGGAGTCTACTCCTCACCCTCCCATCCCCCAAAACCCATGCTCTGCCCAGTGGCCAGAATAAACAGATCAACACACAAATTGGACGGGCCTCCATCACCCCGCTCGCCCTCTCTCCCCCACCAGTGGTTTCCCATTGCTTCTTAGGATAAAGACCAAAACTCTGAAGGCCTCTGGCCTGGGGCCCTGTGTGGTCCAGCCTCGGGGCCTCTCCAGCTCCTCTGTCACCATGTTACCAAACACACTTTGTTTCCATTCCATCTCTCAGGCATGTCCTGGGCTCTTGTCTGCCTTTGGACTTGCCATGCTCACCCCGTGACCCATTGCAAACTAGCGACCTCCTCCAGCATCAGCTCAGGGTCTCCTTTGCAGGGAAGCATGTCCAGCGTCCTTCGTCTGCCTTTCACCGAGCCAGGCTTCTCTCCCTGAGTCCTCCTCTTAGTTTGTGGGGATGCGTCCTGTTCCTGTGAGATTGCTTTATTCACATCCATCATCCCCTTTGGAGCGCATGCTCCCGGACGCCTCGTCTGCGTGTGCTCCCCACTGCATCCTCAGCACCGACTGAATAAATAAAAGAACGGATGACGGACATCATTCCAACACCAAAGACTTCAGAGTCCTTCTCAAGGCTGGGTATCGATTCTCAGGGCCGGGTAGCGACCCTTCCAGGCAATCACCCGCCTTTGCGAGTTGGGGTGCGAATGAGAAGCAAAGTCAAAGGGTGTGGAATGCAAGTTTGAGATTCTTTCCTGGGCTTCTCTCGCCAGCACGTGCCAGGCAAATCTGGTAGCCCGAAGGCTCTCCAATGAGCGCTGATTACCCTGCCTTTTCTCTGGGAAGGAAACCCTTTGCTTCTACGTCCTCCTCGTGTCCCCGAGCTTGGATCCTCAGGCGCTCCCGCCCTCCCCGCCAGGCCAGCAGTGTCTTTTTAATTATGTTCTCCGTGGCTCCGGCCCAGACAGCTCTCAGGCCAGGCTTATCTGCAGCGGACTGACTGACAGCAGATAAGCCAGGAGGGAGGCCGTATCCCCAGCTGGCTTCTCTCAGGAATTCTCTGTCTCAGGGGCCCGAGCAGAGCCTGGCGGCTTCCAGGGGCAGAGCAGAATGGTGGAGCTCGCTTCCCGACAGAGCCCCGCCTCCTGCCATCTACTCCCCTGCCCTCCTCCTCCTCCTCATTCACTCCAGTTCGGAATGCTGATTGGGAACTAGTCTCCAGAGGCATGGTGAACTTGGACTTCAGCTTCAGTTCATCTTCAAGTGGAGTTTTGCCTAGGGCATCTCAACCAACCCAGTCGTCCCACATTGTCCCTGTGCCTCCCCTGGCTTTCACCCGCCTTTGACCCCCTCACCCAGGGGGTGGGGCTTGGGTGAGTGACAGTGACGTTCATAACACTGGCAGACGCACTTAGAACTGACCCTAAGAGTGTCGGCCCTGTTAGGAAGAGTAATCTTGAAATTCTGCGGGGCCTAATTCATGCATATTCTTTTTCACCAATTTATTCAGCATTGACAAACACCTACTGTATTCCAGACCCTGAATTAGCCACTGAGGACATCCTTAAGGAACTGATAGTCGAGAGGCAGAAGAGTTGGGGAGCAGGGAAGGGTAATAGACTTGTTGAAAATTGAAAATGTGCCAGGTACACGTATGATTTCATTTAATCCTCAACTTTATAGAGTGCATTGTTTTGCAGGAGAGGACATGGAAGCCCCAGAGAGATGTGTATGTCCTTGCATATGAGTTTGGGGTGCCTGAAGGACCTGCAGGCACCATGGGCACACGTGTGGGGCTTTCTCCTGGAGGAGCCCAGGGTGTCCCTGTGAACGATGGGGACCAGACAGCCAACGCTGAGCATCCACCCTCCACCCATCCCAACCTGGGCCTCCAGTGGGCATCAGGCCACAGGAAAGAGCCAGGAAGGACCTAACGGGGAGGAAGCAACCAGCATTGTTCCCAGGACAGTGTGAAAAGCCAGGCTTGGACTTAGGAACGGTGTGGTGTGAATGGGTCAGAAGTGGTGACAGGGACTGGTCTTAATGCATCAAGGTCAGCAATTACTTGGTGTTTACTCTCCTCCTCTCCTTCCTGATTGGCCAAACTACTGTCTTTGCCTAGATCCTTAACTTTGGGGATGCAGAATCTGGAAAATGGGCTGCGGAGGAGTGAGAAAACAGAAAGGGAAGTGAACAGGCTGGGAGAAGGGATGGGTGGGGCCCCGAGACATTAGAACAGGTGCTGGGAGAATGGAGGGGAGGGGATGTGGGCAGGAAAGAGGATTTCTAAGAAGGGCTGCCCTGAGTTATAAGCTGGGTCCCATTTAAAATTCTTTAAGGAGCACAAGGAAAGCTTCAAATTATGCGGGGTGTTGTACTGTGTTTCTTTGAACGAGATGTTGTGCTGAAGCTGAGCCCGGAGGTGTCTTTGTAGGTTATAGGAGGTTCCTCGAGTGACAGTTAAATACGAAGACTGCTCTCTGATGGTCTAGAACTCATAAATCCCAAATGATCACTGTGCTCTGGCCAGGCCTCTTTGGAGCCAGACAAATCTAGGTTTGAATCCCAGTGGATAAGGTACTGCCTCACCCTGCATGAGTCACATTAATCCCTGGATATTCAGTCCCTCGTTTATAAAATCAGAGGAATGGAGGGGCCAGTAGCTCCTATCTCACATGTACTGCAAGATGAAATTGAATAATGTGTATAAAGTACCCAGAGCAGTGCCCGGAACATAGTAGATGCTTAATAAATATGTGTAAGCATGGTGAATGAATGAATGAATGCCAGCAGCTCCCGAAGGACACTAGCCTTGTGTGATCACCTAGATGCTGGGGAGACAGTGGGGGAACAAAGCAGATGTCATATAAATGAATGGAGGAGGCAGATGTTCTATAACACTGGAAGCCAGCAGATTCAAAACCTGACTCCTTGTCACCTCAACGGCTGCCACCCTCTTGTCCCCCTACAATCTATTTCCAGTGGGGCAGCCGGAACAATCCATTGAAGACATGGATCTAGTCATGCGGTTCTATAGTTCACACCCCCGCCAGCTCCCCACGTTCCTCAAGACCAATCCACCCCATTTCCTTTCTGATCTCCCTATTGGTGACTGTGCTAGCTCTTCTCCTGCTGGAGAGCTTTTGCATTGGCTGTTCCACTTCCAGAAAGGCTTTTCCCCTTGCTACCCAAGTGGCTCGCTCCCTCACTCCTTCCGAGTCTTTGGTCATGTGGCACCTTCTCAGGGAGGCCTATCCTTAGTACTGCACTTAAACTTGCAACCTGCTCCCTTGTCTTCACTTGCAATCCCTCATCTGCTCTTTTATTTTTCCCTTAGCAATTGTTACTAACATACTCGATATAAAGCATTTATAATGTTTATTGCTTATCATCTGTCTCCCTTCCACAAGGGCAAGGATTTGGGGCTTATTTTTCTCACTGATGCATCCCCAGTGCCTCAAGTAGTGCTTGCGGTCTTAGTAGGTGTTGAGTAAACATTGCAGAATGAATGAGTCAATTGATGTGTATAATCACAGCACGGAGCTGGCCATATCTGGGTTTCTCGTTTTTCCAGCTAAGAGAGAGAAGTCCTCTGGCCGTCGGGCCCAGTACAGCTCTTCAGGGAAGGTGTTGGAATGAAATCCATCATTTAGGCCTTGGTCCCAGTACCTATGAGTCACCCTCCCTGCCAGCCTGGAGGTGCCATCCATCTTTGAACAGAGTATCTGTCCATAGTGGATGTTCTGCTATTTTGTGCCCCTGAGCCAGCCCCCGCCAGATCTCCCACTGTGCCTTCTGCAACCACCACTAGATTCTGTGTCCTTGGTCGAGGACCTGCTTGCCCTCCTTCTAGCAGGAGATGCTTATTCCTCGAACCCCTCCGGTTGGGAGGCTGATGTCATTTGGCTACACCCCCCCCCCCCATCTTCAAGGTTGCAAACGCATGCTCCTTTTAGCCAACACTTGGCCCCTGCCTCCCAGCTTTCTTGCTCCCAAGCCCTGTCACCATCCGGGATGAATTTAGCAGCCATGGGAACGCTGCACCTGACTGCCCGAGCTTTTGTCACCCAAATCCTCAATCTCAGTCAGCTTTGCTGTCCCTCCAGCTCAGCCTCCCATTTCCACTCATTCCTTGAACTTGAGATGCTATCCATGATCCTTCCATCTTCAAAACCTGAGTCACTCAGGTACTTAGATTGCTCTTAAAATTGCAACCTCTCAACGTTTCCTAGCTCCGTTTTCTTGTTTGTTTTTCCTTGGCAGTTATCGCTGTCTGATAGACTGTATATTCTGTTTGTATATCTTATTTAACATGTCCCCTAAACTCTCTAGATAGAGTATAAGCCCCACTGAGGGCAAGGATTTTTGTTTGTTTGTTTCTTTCTTAGCATGTGAGTTCCCCAGGCCAGGGATCAGATCTGAGCCACAGTTGTGGTCTAAGCTGCAGCTGCAGCAATTCCGGATCCTTTAACCCATTGTGCCAGGCCAGAATTGAACCTGCGTCCTGGTGCTGCAGAGATGCCGCCGATCCCATTGTGCCACAGTGGGAACTACAAAGATTTTATTTTAATTTGTTCACCACTATATCTGCCACCCATAGAATAATGCTGGGCTATGGTAGTTGCTCAGTAAATATTTGCTGAATAATGAAACATCATTCCAAGTGCTTTACATACACAATTGGGCAGCACCCCTCAGAAGTAGGGACTCTACTACCTGTGTACCATGGATGAAAACACCAAAGCTCAGAGAGGTGAGGTAACTTATCCAAGGCTACCCAGCCAGTAGATGCTGGGACTGGGACTTAACCCAAGAGAAGGACCATAGAGCCCATGTCCTTAACCATGAAGCTACACTGCCTCCTGCATTAAGCTTCTCCCCAAGCCTTGACATTTCTGCCCAAATGCTCTCCCAAAATCCTTTGCTCTCCATCTCCACTGCCACCGCTTCATTGCTCTGTCCAGGCTCTTCACCACCAGCTTCTACCACACACACACACACACACACACACACACGCACACACACACACGAACACACACACACACACACACACACACACACACACACGAGCTTCCTTTCCCCTGAGCTTGATTCCCATTTGTTTTTGTCCAGCAGGGCAGGTTAAACTCCTAACATGGCATTCAAGCCTCTTCCTCATCGGGTCCCCATCTCTGTGCAGTGTCGCCTCCTGTCATGTTCACTCTGCTCCAAACACATTGACTTTCTCATGATGCCCTTCCTATGCTGGAGCCCTTCATTGCCTTCTCCTCTGCCTTTCAAAGTCCTATCTACCACTCAAGACCCAGTTCCACTGTCACCTCCTCCACGAAGCCTTCCCTGATACCCCAGCCCATTGGATACGCTCTCCTAGGGACCTCCACAGCCTTTGGGCACTTGTCTACCACATGACACATCACAAAGCTCTGTAACTGCCCATCTGAAATGGCTTGACTCCCTACCAGGGCTATAAGTGCTGTAAGAACAGTGGGGGTTCACCTCCTTTGCCTGGGCCCCAGCTCCCTGCAAGGGCTCAGTTCACAGGCTTCTCAGTGGAGGCACGTATCAGGGGCTAGTGCTTTGCAATCATCACTAATGCTCACACGCACCCTCGTGTTACAGGTGGGGAAACTGAGGGGGAGTGTCTGGAAGGCAGGATCGCCTAGCAGGTGTCAGGCTTGTTGGGAGAGGAAGCAGCCTTCTCCAAAGCCTGTACTTTCCTTCTCCCGGCTGCTTCCCGGTCCATGCTGAGCACAGGAGAGGGTGAAGGAGGGAAGAGGGGAGGGAGGGAGGGATGTGAGGAGGAGGGAGGACCAGGACCCTGGTGAACTAGGGCTGTGAGCCTTGCGGACACTGGGCTTGTCCTGCTCTGATGCCTCTCAAGGTGCGGCTGTGACTGCACCATGAACTCCGCCAGCCTCCATCCATCCTCCAGGCTCCAGAGAGGCCTCTGGGGAAGCCTGTGGCCCAGTCTCCAGTTTGTCCTGGAACAGCCTGGGGTGCAGTGTTCCAAGCTGAGAACAGAGGCTGGTCTGACAGGTGCCTGCAGCAGGCGCAGTGTGACTTGACTTAGATGGCATGCGGGAAGGATGTACAGGCAAGGGAGCAAGGAGAAGAGGGCCGGGCCCGCCTTCCTGAATAAGGGGCCTTGGGGTCAAGGAGCAGGGCCTCACGCCTTCCTTGCCAGGAGATATTTGCTTTTCAAAAAGATTGGAAACAGAGAAACTTGCTTGTGGGGTAGCGGCTGGGTCCCAGAATGCGGACAGGGTCCCTGGTAACCTTGGGCCAGTTACTCAGCCAGGCTCTGTCACGTACATACGATGTGACCTTGAGCAAGTTACTCAACATCTTTGTGCCTTAGCTTCCACGTCTGTTAAATGGGACCATGATGGTGCCCACCTCCTAGGAAACTGGGAGCATAAAAGAGAGAATGCTGGAAGTTCCCATTGTGGCTCAGCGGTAACAGACCCGACTACTATCCATGAGGATTTGGGTTCGATCCCTGGCCTCACTCAGTGGGTCAAGGATCCAGGATTGCCGTGAGCTGTGATGCAGGTTGCAGATGCAGCTCGGATCCCGTGTTGCTGTGACTGTGGTGTAGGCCAGCAGCCATAGCTACGATTTGACTCCTAGCCTGGGAAACTCCATATGCTGCAGGTGCAGCGCTAAAAGGCAAAAAAAGGGAAAAGAAAAACAAAAGGAAAAGAAAAGAAAAGAAAGAGAGAGAGAGAGAGAGAATGCTTGTCCTGGGTGTGGGCAGGAAGCAGTTGGGTCCCGATAAGGCTGGGGGCTTCTGTCCTCTGCCCTCCTCCTGGGCTGGGCTGACCCCTGAGCAGACCACCAAGCTGGGAAGGTCCTTGGGTCTCTGCCTAAGTGTCCATCTCAGAAACTCCTGTGTTTGAGCAGGAAAGGGGCTGTGGGGTTTTGGAGAATTTCGTGCCCTAACTACATTTTGACTTTGTTCATCTTCAGCCCACAGCTTATCATGGAATGTTCCATTACAACCCCTCCCCCTCCCCCTCCCACGTAGCCTGACGCTAACCCTGACACAGGTTACTTCAGCCACAAGCCCCTGTAAAACCTACCACCACCACCCCCAGCCCCAGGGATTCTGAGCCTGCTCTCGTGTTCCTGGCCATTTGCTGGTCAATAAACCGACTGGACACCTCGACGCCCCGGATCCTCTGCCTCTATTTATTTTGGATCCCAATCCCCAGCCCTTTTTTGCTCTAACACTCTGATCCGGCCCTTGGAGCTGAAATCTGTCCCATCTCCTTTAACTCCCAGGTCATTTTTGTCCCAAAGGCAGCCTGGCTGGCCACCTCCTTCCACCAGCCATTCTGGCGCCCTCTCCCCCTCACTGTGGTCAGACCTCCCCAGCTCGTGTCCACAGAATCAGAGCCCCCCGGCTGAGTGGTTTCAGCTAGGCCTGGGCGCGAGGCAGACGGTGAGTCCACCAAGCGCCTCTGGCCTTGCCCTCCCGCCCACTCACCTGGGGCCAGGGAAGCTCATTCTTTTCCCCATCGTAGATGCTTCTAGGGAGTCCGTGCTTTCCTGCCCTCAATGGGAGCCTGTCCGCCAAGGACCACCCACAGCCCAACACTGACACTCCCATCAAAGATGGGCTCTCTGGATCTGATCTGATTGTCCCAAGCTTCTAGAATTCTGGGGCTCTCAAATTCTGATCTTCCTTTAAACCTTCCCACCTTGAGTTCATATCCAGCCGATGGGGGTAAACAGATCCATGCTTCTGATACCCGCCTCCCCCCACTTTTTCACCCCATCCTCCAACCATTTCTTCAGACCCCTGACTGTCCCTCCAAACAAACCTGACTTTTCCTGCTTCCGTGTCTCCTCTGATGCTGCTGGTTCTGCCCCCAGTGTCATCCCCCTCCCAACCCCCCCCTCCAGAGGAGATCTGCCCCAGCCCTTAAGGCCCAGCTCAAAGGCCACCACCTCCACGAAGCCGTCTCGGGGTCCTGCGCTGAAGAGGGTACCTCCCTACCCCCACCCCCAGCACAGTCAGCACCTGTCACTTTAGCCGTCTCGTTAACCAGGACCCTGCCCTGGGGCAAGGGCTCCACCCACCCCAGCGGGGGGGCTGTCTGCTCCTAGGGCTCGAGGAAAGACCCCTCCCTCCTCAAAGTCTGGCTCCTAGTCGGACTCAACAATGAACTCAATGAATGAACAGCATGTGCTCCATTTGTGCAGTAAATGAATGAGAAGGTGAGTGAATGACTGAGATGGGTGTATTAGCAGTGGGAAGAGACCTTGGCCGTGGGTTTATATGAAGAATTGTAGAGGAAATCCCTCTCTTTCAGCCCAAAGCCTGTAGAATTCCATCCTGGAGACAGCTGCAGGCTCCTTTGGGGTGGGGAGCTGGGGTGGGGGGGACAAACAGGACAGAAAATGCGTAAGCCTTTCAGTGCCTGTGCCACCCAAGGGACCTGGAGTGCCGCCAGGCCGGACGTCCAGGACAGTCAGCTCTGCGTGTGGCTGAGGCACAAGCCGCCCACAGCTTCTGAGGCTTCTGGCTAAGAGGCTGCATTTAGACCTGCTGAAGGAGGGAGAAAGAGGCACTGCCAGATTCAGAAACCCCCAGGTCTTGAGGGCCGTCAGTAGGGTTACTGAGAAGAGTCTATCGTACGACCTCAGGAATGAATGGTTAATTTATTTATTTTTAAAATTTTTAGAAATGTTCTTTTTAGGGCCGCACCTGTGGCATATTAGGCACTGTGCCTAGCCTGCAGTGAGGGGATCCTCAAATCTGGATGGTGTATGTGACACAGCTAGGGGGTCAGGGCCAAGCTGTGTGAACAAAACAGTACTGACTTTTATGATTTTATTTTATTTTTTTCTTTTTAGGGCTGCACCAATGACATATGAAAGTTCCTGGGCTAGGGGTTGAATCAGAGCTGTAGCTGCCGGCCTACACCACAGCCACAGCAATGCCAGATTTGAACTGCATCTGCGACCTACACCACAGCTTGTGGCAATGCTACATCCTTAGCCCATTGAGCAAGGCCAGGGATCAAACCCACATCCTCGTGGAGACTGTATCAGGTTCTTAACCCACTGAGCCACAACGGGAACTCCAAGGCTGACTTTTAAAGGTGAGTGGGCAGCTTTGGCTTGTGTGGATGGAAAGATGGGCTGAAGGGCTAAGCTGGTCAAGGCCAGAACTCCCAACACGCTTGTGAAGAATCTCTTAGAAAGGGGATAATCTTAGAAAAGACCTCAAGGTTCAAGGAACTGAAACAATAAAATCAAAAGTAGCGAGAGTGTTCTGGTCCCTGACCAACCCACCCTCTCAACTCTACCTCTGAGCCTTAAAAAAATGACAAAGAGCATCCATGTCTTGTATGGAGTAATTTATAATCAGTGCATGTTCACATCCAAGAATTCATTGGAGTGGGGGAAAAAATAAAGATTATTATACCCATTTTAAGGATCAGGGGACTGAGGCTCAGAGGGGAAGCAGCACAACAGAATTGGAGCTCCTGCAGCTGAGCTTTCTCTGTGCTATGGGCTGAATGCCTCCCGCTTAAATTCATATTTTAAATCCCTCATTCCCAAGGTAATGGTGTTGGGAGGTGGGGACCTTTGGGGTGATTAGATTTAGATGAGGTCATGAGGGTAGATGGAATTATCCAAGAAGAGGAAGACATCAGAGCTCTCTTTCTCCATCCTGTGAGCACATAGCAAGCGGGTACCCAGATGTCTGTAAATCAGAAAGAAGTCCCTCCCCAAGAACTCGACCCTCCCGGCCCCTTGATCTCGGACTTCCAGCCCCCAGAACTATGAGAAGTAAATTGCTGTCACGCAGTCTATGGTATTTTTTTATAGCAGCACAAGCTAAGACACAATTAAAACCAACCTGCTGCTTTGCTAAGCTGGGGCTTGAGTGTGGCAGAAGGCAGCTCTGCTGGCCACCAGGTATTCAGATGTGCTCATCAGAGCTAGTGGCCAAGGTTGGGGGCTAAGAGTCTCAAAAGGATCGAACACAAGATAACCTTTCTTTCCGCTCCCCCCCCCCGCAATTTCCTGTGACATCCTCCTAAAGGCTATGATACCCCTCCCTTGGAGAAGCCAGAGTGTGATCCTCCCCCTGTTGGGCAGATCTTTCTGCTCCTCTTCTGGGCACCTGGCAGTCTGCACGTCCCTGCCCCCCGGGAAGGCGTGACTGCGTGTCTTGCTTCAGCCGATAAACTGAGTGGAAGTGGAGGGAATCACTTCCAGGTGGAAGCTGCAAAAGCCAGTGTGTAATTGGCCACGTCTTGTTCCCTGTCGTAGTGGTCACGGACATCTGTCCATGCGGGGCCTCTGTTATCCTGGACCTAAAAGTGACTGCATTCTGTAACAAGGTGCAGGACCCCAGGGTGTCCGGCAGAAGAAAGAATGAAAACATTGCCGATTTTTAACTCCAGTGTAACCTAATCTAACTGGGCAAGTTGAGCCCTGAGCAAATACGGTCCCAGAGACAGAAGCCACGGTATTGTGAAGGGAGTAAGAAGTGGGGGAAAGGAAGGGAGGCCAGTGAGTCCACCAGAATAGAAGCCGTGAAGGCAGATTTTTGTATATTTTGTAGACAGCTGTTTCAGTGCCTAGAAAAATGTCTGGCAATCAGCAGCAGCAGGTGCTCATTAAATGTTGAATAAATGAAGAAATGACTTAAGGTAAGGCAGGAAATGCCGAAGCAAGAGACTTGCAAAGTGCATAACTCTCGAAGGGACAGTCACTCACTCGTTCATTCATTCATTTATAACTTTACAAACAGTAAATGCCAATTGTATAAGGTCTCCATATTTCTCCAATAATCGGGCCAGAAAGAGGTCAAGAAATCTGCTTTAAGAGAAGGGCCAAAATTTCATATGGTGGAAATGGTGAGTCGAAAAATTTTCAACTGGGATTTTATTTTGAGAAATGAAACTAAAAATAAGAAGACAAACTCTCACCTTATCAAAATAAGATTGTACGTATAACCACATGCTAAAATAATCAATGAACAGAGAGCAAATCAAGTATTGACTGGGTTGGGGGTGGTAGCTTTTTGGAACCACATTATATGTTAGCCTCTAAATATCATGTGAGATCAGTAATATGTGAATCTAATTAAAATGATACAAAAGAACTTATTCATAAGACAGAAACAGACTCAAAGATTTTGAAACCAAACCTATGGTTACCAAAGGGGAAATGCTGGGGGTGGGATGGATTGGGAGGCTGGGACTGGCATTTACACACTACTGTATACAAAATCGATCGAGAACAAGGACCTACTGTATAGCTTGGGGATATCTATTCAATACCCTGTGACAGCCTATATGGGGAAAAAATCTGGAAAACAGTGGATATCTATGTATATGTATGGCTGATTCATTTTGTTGTCCACCTGAAACTAACACATCGTAGGTCAACTATGCTCCAATAAAATTTATTAATAAAAAATACAACAAACTAGTAGAAAAAATCATATGCTAGCATGATGTGACACTTTCCCATGTCATACTTCACTGTCACAATGTCATGATTAAGTTTCCTATCCTGAACTCACTGTGGCCACTTTCCTCCTCTTGTGTTGTTACCTGGCCCACCTCTGCCAGGTACTCATTTGTCTGTGACTTCGTGTGGGATTCGAAGTGTCCCCCATCATCCCCTTTGACCGGCTTCATTAAAACCCACAACTGGGCTGCAGTTTCACCGTGCCATCCGTTGGCATCGTATGGTCAACAATCAAAGAAAACCTGATGGACGAGGATATTAAGTGATGAGTAGGGATCGATGTTGGTGTTGAGCAAGGAGAGACCTTCACGGAGGGACTACTTTGTAAATGGTGGGTTCACGAACATTTTTCTATCTGGGCTTTATTTTTAACTTTCAGCCTTACGTTTGTGGGATCTCAGACCCCTGCATGGGCTCTGCACGAGCCAAACAGGTAGAAGCATGCCCTGCCCTCCAGCTACTTTCACGCATGGCCTCATTCAAGGCTGTGCTGGGAAGGTCCACTCCAGCTGCCCATCCTGACCCTGTGTCTTTCACCAGCTCTGGCACGGCACCCATGGAAGGAACCACTTAGCCGGTGTTCTGGGTCCAAAAGTTTGATCCCTAGCGTAGTTATATATATAGAGAGAAGAGCTTTGTACTGAGGCCACCTGGGAACATGCACAATATATCATCCAGCAAAAGGTCTTCCTTCCTTCCTTCCTTCCTTCCTTCCTTCCTTCCTTCCTTCCTTCCTTCTTTCCTTCCTCTCTCTCCCTCTCTCTCTCTCTCTCCCTCTCTCTCTCTCTCTCTCCCTCTCTCTCTCTTTCTTTCTTTTTCTTTTTTCTTTTCACAGCTGCTCCTGCAGCACATGGAAGTTCCCAGGCTAGGGGTCGAATTGGAGTTGCAGCTTCAGGCCTAAGCCACAGCTGCAGCAATTCTGGATGCAAGCTGCATCCGTGACCTACCCCACAGCTTGTGGCAACACCGGATCCTTAACCCACTGAGCAAAGCCAGGGATCAAACCAGTGTCCTAATGGATGGATACTAGTCAGTTTCTTTACCCCTGAGCCGCAATGGGAATTCCTTATCCTGTGTTCTTGAATAAGTGGAATATTTGTTTCCCAGACTCCCCCTCTCCCTGACTCCATGTGCTTCCTTCAACCCAGAGCACCGCTGTGTCACCTGTGTGTTTCTAAACCTACTTATCCTCCTGGTCCTTTTAAGTTCCATCTCCTCCTTAAAGCCTTTCCTGATCCCTTCCTGTGGGAGTGATTATTCCCTCCTCTGAGTCCCTAGGACGCAGCCTCACTCAGCTGTACCTGGCAGAGATAATCACTGTCGGTGGAGTGGATGACACGAGGCCCTTCTCTTGTCAGTTCCTTTGGGGTCATATACTCAGACACTGTCTGATGGACCTGCCAACATCTCTGACTTCATTTCTGGCGAAATGCTTTGCCGTTTGCTATGTGACCTTAAATGGAGCTCTTTGAACTCTCCAAGACTCGGTTTCATCATCTGTAAAATGGGGATGGCATAAAATACCAAGGGAAGGTACCTGGTAAGCGAATGTCACAAGGCAGAGAGGACACTAGGTCCTGGTCCTGTCCCTCCAGCCACCCCTTCTCTATTTCTTTTGTTGGCTCCTCCCTCAGGGCCAGGACTAAAATGATGCAAGTGATGGGTCATTGGAGGCAGAACGTCCTCGAGGTCCAATCTCAAGCCTTCGCTTCTGCTCTCTCCCAAAGTGGCTGACAAGGTCAGTGTACGAGCCGAAGACTCCCAGCTCCTCTCTCCAGCCTGGCTCTCATCTCTGGGCTTCAGATTCTTAAAAGCCTCCTCGGCATTCTTTTCATGGCTAGCTTGAAGTGATCTCAAATCTAAGAGCTCTCGTTGCGGGCGCTGTTTTATATCATCTTGGGCAACTGATTAATGTTTTATATCATCCTGGGTAGTTGATTCATGTTGGTTTCCCCACTTGAAGTTGCAATGCCCAGCACAGAGCCTGGCATAAAGTGGGCACCCAATGATGAGTGATTTCATTCTGTTCTCTCTTTCCACCCTAGGCTGTTCTGTTCATTCCAAATGACTTGATACCAGCCCCACCAAGACCTCCTGTCCTTCCAACCCTGCCTGTGCTTACACCTCCGGCCCTGTAGGAAAGCTCCTCTGCTCTTCTTTATCCACCCAGGTAGCTGCATCCCTCCATTGCTTCCTCCAGGTTCCCACTGCAACATCACCTCCTCCAGGAAGCCTTCTCAGCTCTGCACCGAGCACCTCTAATGCCAGCCCCCTCTCCCAGAGGGTTTCCTGGGTCAGTCGTCCTGTTGGCCGGGTAACCCCAGGGAGCACAGGTTAGAGAAAGGTTCCAGCTGCATTTTTATGAGGCGGTGCCCAGTGGGTACATGCTCTTTAAGGAGTTTAATGAGATGAAAAGGTGTGTCCACCCCTGGTGACTTGGAGCCATATTCTGTCCAGTGATAGCACTGGTCTGTCCCAATGCCCGGGGAAGTCTGTGACTTCTTATTTATGGTGACCCTCTGCTTGGCATGGCCCGAGCCCCTTCCCAGTCTGGCTGGACTGGGAATGCCAATGAGATCACAAGAAACCTAAGTCAGCCTGGCTCTTGCTTACTCAGGTCACTTAGATGGAGGGAGTCGGCCGAGACGTGACAAGAGATACCCACTCCTCCAGCAGAGAAGACAGTTTGAACCCTAGCAGAAGCCCAAGGCCAGGGTCCTGGAGGAACTGCTGCCCTGGAACCTCTGGGTGCCCTTTCTACTGTCCCCATTCGGGGGCTGTCCCTTTTCCCCATGGGCCACCATCAGCACTGTAAGTCTGATACGGAGAAGCCAGCCAGCGAGAGTGGGAGCCCCTCAGACCTGAACGCGGTGAGAGAGACCGGGAGGGACAGAAATGCTGCCCTTCCTTCTGGGCCCTGGACCACTTTACTAGCAGCCCCTTCACCAGGCAGCAAACTGATGGCCAATGGCTGGAGTTTTTACCTGACCCAGATTTGGGGCTGGCCCCCCACTGACGCTTAGTCACCTAAGGCTGGGGAAGATGCTCAGCACCCCAGCCGCTCCCCAGTCCGGGGTCCTCGGCCTGGCTGGTGTCAGAGGATGAGTGGGGTCTGCCGGGCACCCCACAAGGCACAGTGCCCACTTCCCCTGGGGCCCTGGATCATCACCTGGAGTGGGGGCTGAACGGGAACCAGCAGAAGCACTGTCCCCGGGGGGCAAGACTAACCAGGGCCGGGTGACCAAGTATTGTGGGCAGACCACGGGTCAGGCCTTGGGGATCCTGGCTGCAACTTCTGAGTCAAGTTCAACCCACAACTACGTGCATGTGCACGTGCACATACCTGCATGCCCCAGTTTTTAATCCCTGCACACCAGCAGGCACAGGGCATCCTATGCATGTGCCTGTAACACATCGGCACATTTACACATGCACCGCCACGCCCCTCCTTACCAACGCAGGGGGCTCACTCCTTACACTTCACAGTTTCCAGGGTCACACGGTCCCCCTTAGGGCACATCCTTCCCCTGAGACGGCCCCCCGGCCCCCGCCCGGCAGTGACCTTATCCCCATGTCCCCCATGTGCTCAGGGCCCCACTCCCCAATTCCAGCTAACCTAGGGAGCCTCCGTGCCCTCTGGCCTCCACCCCTGAGCGGTGCCCTCTGAGCTCTGCCCAGATCCCCAAGTCAGGTGAACCCAGGGAACAGGCTTCTGTGCCTGCAGAGGGAAGAGGAAGGCGCACTGCCTCCCCTCAAGTCTCCGAAAAGAGAGAAAGGAAGAAAGGGGAGTAGCAAGAGGGACGGGAAGGTGCCAGCAGCTCTTGGAGGGGAGATGGGGAGGGGGAAGCTTCTGACCCCCGCCCCCCAGGCCCCACCAAGCTTCCATCAGGGTTGCGAGGCGGGCAGGGCGGAGGGGGCGTCAGGCTGGGACTGTTGGCGCTGCTGCGGGATTTGTTATGACGGGACTTCCAGCGGGGGCTTGAGTGTCGGCAGACGCCACTGCTGCGCACAGAAGCCAGGTGCCCCCCCTTCCTCCCCACGCCTCCCCACCCTCCTCCACCCAAGGACCCCTTCTCCCCCTGGAGCTCCGCTTACCTGGCAGAAGCCTTGGGTGCAGGGCTCTGAGAAGGGCGCCCTCTCAGCTGGCGACTGGCTTTGAGGACAGTCACACGCCTGCCCGGCACCCGGAGGGCAGCAGGCAGGAGCTCCGCAGCCAGGGGAAGACAGCCCGTGGGGCTCCTGATGGCCCCGGGGGCCCCAGAGGACAGACTCTGAGGGGCAGGGAGATGGTGGAACAGGTGTCAGGGATGGTGGGGGAGGGAGGAGTGGCGGGGGGAGGGGAGGAGAGTCAGAGAGGAACACACACACACAGGGAGAGGGAGATGCAGAGAGACCAGGAAAAAAAGAGAGAACTAGACACAGAGAGCTCCAGAAAGAGGGAGAGGGAGGGGAGAGGGGAGGGAGGGAGGGACAGGGAGAGAGACATGCGAGCAGCAACATGTGGCAGTGAGATCAGACTCGGTGGCCTGCGGGAAGCAGAGCTCCCTATGGTCACCGGACCGCTCCCCCCACGAGTGTATGCACACAGTGTACACATGATGATGTACACGCACGCTCACACACTCACCCAGGACTGCGAGGGGCTTCAGCCTCGCACCAGCTGGACCAGCCCTTACCTTGTCCCAGAAGCAACAAGTGTCTGGGCAAACACTCCCTTTGTCTGCAGCCCCCGCAGCTGCCTCCCTACACCCAGAGCTGCTGGAGGGGGTGCCCAAGGCAGGGCTCCAGGGCCAGGCCCAGCACCGGGGAGGGGGGGGGGGGCCGCCTGGCAGCCAGCTTGATCAATGCCCACATTGCCATGGCCCTTTAGGTGGCAGAGCCATTTGTTTTGTCAGAGCGTAACCATGACAATCACTCCCAGTGCACACCCGCAGGAGCTGCCCCCCTCACCCCTCCCCTCCCCACTCCCCTCCCCCCTTCTCCGGAGCACAGGAGGCCACTTAGCAGCCTCTGCTAATTCCAGCGGGGGCTGAGGGAGAGGGCATGGCCGGCCAAGACAGGCCTGTGGGGAGCCCCTCCCCAGGGAATGAGGCTGCCTCCAGGTGAATCAGCACTGGACAGGGCCTGCCTGGGCCCTGGGGACCCTCTGCTTGAGACCAGAACCAAGCTGGCTTCTTCTATATCTCCTCGTCCCCCAGCAAATCCATTTTAGGACCAAGTGATATAAGCTGTCAATCCACCCCTCTGTGGCCACGATGCAGCCAGCCAAGCAGACGCCTTTGGTTACCATGGTGGTCACAGGTACATCATCTGCCAACACCTTTGCCATGCCTGTCCAGTCTCAGAGTTTGGAGCCATTACCTGCTGTCCATGGTCACACCAAAGTCACGAGGGAAATTTCTAGGCTTTTTGGTGAGCCCTAGGAAGCGTCAGACTGGAGGCCTGGGCTCGGAATACAAAGTTGGACGATCCAGAGTCAGAGGCTTATCGTGAATAAGGACAAGCAGCTTTGGAAGCCAAGAGTTCTGCCAGGTGAGACTGAAACCTAACTTTGGAGGCTGAAATTTAAGGATCCACAGCTGAGAGAGTGGATACCCCCGAAGTACAGGGTAGAGCTGGCAATTCACACACCTATGCTTCTCATTTCATCCTTATAAACCTAGGGACAGGAGCTTTATTCCAATTTTATAGAGAAACTGTGGATCAGAGAGGTGAAGGGATTTATTCAAGGCCACACAGCTAAGAGGTGATAGAGTAGTGATTCGAACTCCTGATGGTCAGATTCCAGTGTCTGAGAACTTTCCCTTATACCCCATCGGCCTTTTATTGCTGTCAGTGTGTGCCAGGCACCTGCAAACAAGTCCTGGAAGAGGTGCACGCTCACTTGTTCTACGCCAAGTGCTGGAAGGGAGACGCTATGCTCCTCATTTCAAAAGTGAGCTCAGAGGAGTTCCTGTTGTGGCGCAGCGGAAACGAACCCAACTAGTATCCATGAGAATGTGGGTTCAATCCCTGGCCTCACTCAATGGGTCAGGGATCTGGTGTTGCCATGAGCTGTGGTGTAGGTGGCAGATGCGGCTCAGATCCAGTGTTGTTATGGTGTAGGCATAGGCCAGTAGCTGAAGCTCAGACAGTAGCTGAAGCTCAGATTTGACCCCTAGCCTGGGAACTTCCATATACCGTGGGTGCGGCCCTAAAAAGCAAAAAAAAAAAAAAAAAAAAGAAAGAAAACCCGATAAACAAAAAACAACAAAACAAAAAAATCTCTGAGAGGTGAAGTAATTTGCTCAAGGTCACACAGCAAGTAGAAGAGCCAAAATTCAAGGCCAAGTCTGATTCCACCCTGCCTATTTCACCAGATATCAAGCTACAACCAGGGCAGATGAACTATCCCTTTTCTGGACCCTCTACTTAAGGAAGGGTGGTGTCTGAGGGTGGGATGGGGACAGTGGGTAGATGCCATGGAGTAAGAAATGTGAGGAGTGAGCAGAGATGCTGGGCGTAGGAGCTCCCAGCCAGGGTAACAGATGACACGTGATCTCAACCAGAAGTCTGAGAATTGATGTTTCCACTGTTAGAGAGTCATATCTTAGTATTCTCTAGGGCTTTAAGTAAGTCCCACCAGACCTCCATTAAATGTCCACCTGAAACCTTGGTAGACACCACTGCAGGTGTTGGCCCCCTGAGAGAAGCCCCAGGAGAGAATTTCGGAGGATAGTCTGGAGGGAGGGAGTGGGGGAGGGGGTCCTGCTGGGGAAGAGAAAATGGAGGAGGGGTGGAGAGTAAGGGGATCCAGTCTGTGGGCAAATGAAATCCTCCCAGTGGGTCTTTTTGCCTGGATTGCCTCTGAATACCTGCTGGGGTGTGGGATCAGTCATGGGTAGGAAATGATGGCTTGCGGTGTGTGTGTGTGGGGGGGTGTGGAATGCTGCCTTTGCTGTAATGGGGACTAACCAAGACACAAGGCAAAATTCATACCTGTTTGAAACTACGATCACGCACGATGAGCCAGGCTTTGTGTCCAGGGCTTAACGAAGGCGATGATGAGCAAGACTCAGAGTCCAGGAACTTGGTCAGTTGGGAGGAGGCACCAGGGTTCCCAACCAGCTTTTGTTCCCCTCAGCAGTCCCCTAAAGCCTTTCCACATACACTGTTTTATTTCATCCTCACAATCACCAGTGCAGTGGGCAAAATCAACCTTGCTCTAGAGGGGCGTGCGAGGACATCACTGGTGCCTGCAGTGGCTTTGAGTCACTTTTCAGCTCAGAGAGTCCCATTTTCCTGGAGATTTGGGACTGGGGCTTAAGGGGGTGGCCACTTAGAATTCCAAGCTTCCCCACCCTCAAGTTTCCCAAAGCTTGATTCTGAGCTCCTGTGAAGTTCAAACTCTCTGTCCTCAGTAGGCTCCCCCTCCACCATCCAGTTTCCATATCCACTGCATCATCCTTTCTACTCAGCCATCCCAAGCCTGGCATTCGCGTTTGAGGACCAAAGTTCTCTGGGAATCCAGGTCAGCCTGGTTTCGTGGCTGCAGGAGACGGAGGATCTGAGACATGACCGGGAGAGTAGAAAAGGCTGCCAGCTTGGAGTTCCTCTCCAGAGCTGCCTCTGCTTGAAATCTTCATGGCTTCCTTACCCATTGTACTGGTTTCCCAGGGCTTGCTGTGACAAATGACCACAAACTGGGTGGCTTAAAAGAAAAGACACTTATTCTCCCACAATTCTGGAGGCTACAAGTCTGAAATTAAGGTCGTCTTCAGGGCCATGATCCTGCTGAAGTTTCTAGAGAAAAATCCTTCCTCGCCGGCTCCAGATGCTGGGGGTTGCCACAACCCTTGGCATTCCCAGCCTTGCGGTTGCACCTCTCCAATCTCCAACTCTCTCTCCACACATTCATCTTGCCTGTGCATGTCCGTGTTTTATGTATGTCTCCAAATCTCCCTGTCCTTTTCTTATAAAAACACCAGTCACTGATTAGAGCCCACGAAACTTGATTTCACCTGCAAAGAAGGTCATGTTCACATACCAGGAATTAGGACTTGAATGTATCTTTGGGGCGGGGGTGGGGGGGACACACAATGCAACTCACAAAACCTAGTTAGAAGGAAATCAAGAAGGACATGGGACAGGCATGGCTCCCAGAGGCCAGTCCTCTGGACTTGCAGAAATTTGGAGAAGAGAGGAAAGCAAGTGGTAGTCTAATATGGTGGGAAATGTGGACTCTGGGGCCGGATTGCCTGGGCAGAGCCCTGACTGTCAGTCCCTGGCTGTGGGCCCTCGGGGAAATTACTTGATCTCTCCGTGCCTCAGTCTTCCTACTGTAAAACAGAGATGACTTGAAATGTCATTCTGATAATTAAATGAGTAAATATTTGCAAAAGCACTGAAGATAGCTGGGCATTTAGCAAGCATCTTATGAGTATTTGTTAACATGAAATGTCCTCTGGACCAATGCTGCAGATGACATCCCCCAGGTCACCTGGCTGGGCGAGCCAGGGCCACTTCTGCTTCCTTCCTCAGGGTTACTGTCGGGGGAGATGAAACTTTCCTCCCATATGTCGTGCAGGTGGAGAAATCAGGTAGCCGATCAGGAGGCGCAGCCAGAGAGGAGAACGTGTGTGCAGAGCGGAAGGGGGATCCTGGGGGGGATGAGAGTGGAAGCAGTGGATTCCTCTCGCCCCCAAACACGCACCTCTTTTCCCACCCACCCCTCTGTGTGCAGGATTGAAGCAGTTGTTCGACTGTTTCTGCCCACACGGAGGAAAACAAGTCTCCAGAATGTGTAATCAACACAGTCTGAGCGAGAAAGGGAAGCTCATCTTCCAGGAGGCACGCTGGGGGGCCCACAGTGGGACTGGCAGAGGGACCAGGGAAGGTCCAGGTGGGGCATGGGGCTGGCGGGTCAGTTCTTTCCCTAGAACATTCTGTGCAGGGTGAGTGGGTTGCACAGAAATTGGATCTGAGATGATTCCCGTCTCAGGCTCAATTCTTGATGGAGCTTTCAGGTCCAGGGGGGACCAGATCCAAGCTCTGGGAGACAGGTGTGCTGACATGCCCCATTCTTGGCAAAAATCTCATAAAACCCCCTTCTCTCTTCCCTGCCCTCATTGGTGCAGGAAATAGCCTGAATGACCCAGCTCTTCACCCCTCCTATGCCATAGGACTTGGTAGTTCTTCCTCCAAAAGATAGGACTATATCTCCCACCCCTTCCCATTAGGCTCATCATCATGACTTACCCAATGGGACATTACCCATAAAAGCTTGTAAAGTTCTTGCCTGGCTGGGCTTGTTCTCTTGTACTTCTGCCCTCATTGCCGTGAGAAGAGCATGCCCACTGGTGCCAGGAGGATGAGTGACAGAGGAGGACCAAACTGCCCTGAGCAAGCCCAGCTGAGATCAGCCAATAGTGGAGGTTCCTGCACGTCCAGCCAAGCCTGGCTGAGCCTAGGCAGAATCAACCAACTCTTAGCCGATCTGGACTCCATGACTTGTTTTAAATCACTGAGTTTGGAGTGTTTTGGTTTGCAGTATTTTCTGACAGTAACTACCTGATTAAGCCGCCTCTTGTAGATTTCACCGTCCTGATATCTTTTGAACACACCTCTCCTCTCCATCCCCCAGCCTCCGTACCAGCCTCCTAATAGCTTCCTACGTGGGCTTACTATCTTGGGCATCATGTGCTCCCCTCCATTGCTCCTGCTGGAGCCAGATCTTGCGGTATCTGATGATGTCTCTACCGGTTACTGCCCTTCTCAACTCATCCGAAGACCCTTCAATGACTCTTGCATGGCTTTTAGGAAAAAGTTCCCCTTCTTGGCTTAGCATTCAAGGTCCTTTATGATCTGTCCCTGACCTCTCTCTGACCCTGCTCTTGCCCTGTCCCCCTACATTCACCCTTCCTCCAGCCATGTAGAATGACTTGTGGTTCCATGGACCTCAAGTTATTTCATAGCTCAGGCATTTTACCACTCTTGATCCTCCATCTGGAAGGCGCCTTTTCCTTTCTCTATCTAGCTCTCTTCCACTTGTCCTCAAAGGAGATCTGAAGCACCTGGAAGGCATCTCCTTGAGATAGTCTAACCATCCTAGTTAGATAACCTGACTTAAAGGCCAGAGTTCCCATGCCCAGCACAGTAGGTGCTCAATTAACATCATAGTGGATGAATAATCAAGTGAGGGGATGAACAAACGCCCTCTTCTCTCAAGGGCAGGATCATGTCTAACAGATACCTGCATTTCCAGCATCTAATACCGATCCTGACATGTTTGTGACAAGGCTTCTTAAATATTTTTTGAATAAGTGAACAAATGAGCAGAGGAACCTCTCACGTCTGTGTCCCATGAGACATAGTAAGTTTCCCCTCTCCTCCCCAGAGAAGGTGGTGAACCTCTGAATTGGAAGACTGGCCATGCTTGGTCCCATCACTTGCTATTTGTGGGGCCCACTTCTCCTTTCTGAGGCTTGATTCTCCCATCTCTGGAGTGGGGGTGGTAATTCCTATCTCCTCCCTGCCCCGTGAATGGTGGCTCTATCCACCCTCACCCCAACTCCTCCCCACCCCATCTTGCCTGTGCAGCCAGCTACGGGGACATTTCTCGCCAACTCTGCTGCCACGACCATTACCAAACTTCACTCGTCTTCCTCCAGGATGCCTGCAATAGCCTCCAGGCTCCTCCAGTCTATCCTCCATGCAGCAGTCAGAGTGAACCTTGCAAAGCATTCTTCCCTCTATTTTTAGTGAACACCTCTGCTTCTTCAGATGTCAGCTCAGTCATCACTTCCTCAGGGGACCCTTGAGGTCAACTTCCCCAGTTATAGGCTCTCGTTTCTCCTAGTACCTGTCCTTTGTAGACTTTATAGAACCTGTCATGAGGGTATCTTAACATTTTGTTATGGGATTGCTGGATGAATGTCTTTCTTCCCTGCAGTGCACGCCTGACTGAAATTTGCTACCTTATCTCTTTGGCAACTGTTATCTGTCATGCCTAGTGTGGTGCCTGGCACAAAGTAGGCACCCAGTCAATATTTGTTTTACCAAAAAGATGAGATAAAATTAGACTACTAATGGGAAAGACTTTTACCAAAAATATAAATCCTAGGTACCCATTTGGAATTATTATTATGCCCACTTGACAGATGAGGAAAGTGGTGGTCAGAAAAGTGAAGGAACTTACCCAAGTCTCCTGTTCAGTGGCAAAGCCAAGACTGGAACCCAGACATAGTTCCTGACATAGGGAGGGACTTTATCCCTGCTTGCTGAGCTCAAGTGATTTCTGCCTCCATCTTTCTTGCAAGTCTGCTGCACCCTGCTGCCTCTCTGGGGAGGCGGGCCACCTGGAGTTTGAAGATGTTGGCTGGCAGGGGTCAGCGCAGGCAGGAGATGGCTGCTCTGCCGTCAGGGGCCAGTTTCTTTTTCATGATTTCTTACCACACGTGGTGCCTTGGTACAAACCAATAGGCTGCAATAACACCTGGCTTTAAAGCCATCCTGGGCGCAGGAACACAGCCCATCTGGCCAGCTCCCCTCCCCCAATCCCCACTTCCCTGTGCAGTTCATTGCGGCAGGGGAGGGGAGGGGACTGGGGAAGAGCAGCTGGCTCAGAACAGGTGGCCGCTTGAAAGCGCTTGGAAGGAGACAGGGGAGGGTGGCTCAGGGGACAGAGAAGGGCTGCATCTCTGAAGCCGTCATCCTGTAGCATTCTTCCAGCTCTTAAACAATAGACACATTGCAAAGAGGGAAAGGAGGCAGATAAAGAAAATAAATTCTTTCAGATCTGGTCAGGAGCATTTTCTTATGCTTCTTGCCCTTTCATCTCTCAGGCTTCCCTCACCGCCCCGCCACCACCACCCTAGGAGAAGGGGATAATGCATTTCTAGTCACCGAAATCTGCAGGCCAGCCTGGGATACTTGATGAGGGTGTTTGAAGGCCTACAATGAATCTGGCCCTGTGCCAAGGGCTTTCGCACAGTTTCACGTAATCCTCAAAACAGCCCTGAGATTTTTGCTATTGTTTAGTTTGGACCCAACAAATATTTGAGTGTCTCCTCCATTAGACATGAGGTCCATGGTGAAGACAAACACTAACCCTACCATCATGAATCCCACATTCTATATCCTTGAGACCACAAAAGATTTAATGCTGGAAAGAGGAGAACTTGAGTATTACAACACGGAGTCACTAGGGCAGGGGTGGTGCCTTGGATCGGGAAGTCGTGGGAGGCTTCTCTGAAGAGGTGACTTCTGATCTAAAGCTTGAAGGATGAGGAGGAATCCAGCTGTTGAAAGAATGGGGTCAAGGAGGAGCAGAGATAGAGAGGGCAGCAGATGAGAAGGATAAGAAGGATGCTGTAGACCCAAGGGAGAGAGGAGATGAGACTGGCTGAGCAAAGAGAGGGGGACCCATGCAAAGGAGAGGGCAGGTGGGAGGCAGTGAGGACCAGTACAGGTCACTGTGGAGAGCAGTGGACTGTCCCATTGTAAGAAGGAGTCAAGAAGGGGGGAAATATGCTTTCGTTTACATTTTACAAACTCAGATTGGCCACTGTGTAGCGAATGCTTTCAAGTGGGGCAAGCTGGGGGAAGGCCAGTGGGAAGGTATTATGGTAAGAGAAGTCCAAGATGGTGGCAGCTGTGCTGGAGATGGAGGTGATGGGGAGCAGTGGATGGACTGCGTGTGAGCGTCAAAGGAAGGGAAGAATCAAGGGTGCTTCCTAGGTCACGGGTCTGTGCAATCAGCTGGGTGGTGGTGCCATTTATAGAGGCAGTGAGGCAGAATAATAATTCATGTAGTTAGTGTAGGAACATGGGCTTCCACATATTCTCTGGTTAATGCCCATGGTTTAAGATCTATAAGAACTAATCAAGGCAAACAGACTTTGCTTGTTAGAAGATTAACTATTGAAAGGACAATCGTTTTATTTATTTATTTATTGTCTTTTTGCCATTATGTAGAGCCTCACCCACGGCATATGGAGGTTCCCAGGCTAGGGGTCTAACAGGAGCTGTAGCTGCCGGCCTTCACCACAGCAACGCGGGATCCGAGCCGCATCTGTGACCTACACCACAGCTCATGGGAACGCCGGATCCTTAACCCACTGAGCAAGGCCAGGGATCGAACCTGCAACCTCATGGTTCTTAGTCAGATTCGTTAACCCCTGAGCCACGAAGGGAACTCCAAAAGGACAATTGTTTTACGTCAAGGTTGGCAGACCATTAGCAAAAGAATGTAACAAGTGGTGACTCTAAGACTAGGGGGAAAAAGAATAAAAGGTCCATAAAACTCATGGAGCATCAGGGACTCTCAAGTCCCTATTGGACAAGGTCCGCTACAGGTGCTGGGCAAGGCCAATAGGGAAAAGGACTGATGGCAGGACCCCAGGTTGGTACTCCTGTACCTAAGAGATAAAAACCTCCATAGAACAATGGAAAAGGGGGCCTCTTCCTTCCCCTCCCAGTGTCTGTGCTGGGATCTATTTGCTGTCCTGTAATAAAGACTTTTTGCTTGCTTGCTGCCTGTGTGTGTTCAGGAAGTTCATTCTCTGGCTCCGTGAACAAGAACCCGGATTCCGGTAATGGGAGGAAAAGTGTGGGGAGGACCAGGCTGGCGTTGGCATTGGTGGAAATCTGGAATTTGTTCTGGACATAACGAGTTTAAGGCAAATCCTGTATCCAGGTAGAGTTTATAGTTGAATGAATGAGTTTAGAGCTCAGATAACTAACTCTGAGTTGAAGGTAAAATTTCAGAGTCATAAATTAGTACCATCTAACAGGACCCTCTGTGGGCTGAGAGTAGGTGAATGGTCGGGTGCCAAGTCCATGACAGCAAGGACCATGCCTGTCATTGTCATTACTCTCTGCCCTGAGAACCCACAGCCTAGTATAAAGTAAGCATGTGCCAAGTTGTCATTGAAGACTGAAGGAGAAAATGCAAAGAAAAAGAGTGATCTTTTTTCGGGGATTTTGTTATAGGAGCCCATTCAGAAGCAAACACAGCCTCAAATGCACAGAACAAAGAGCTGCATAACCGGTTTGGAAACTAGGGCCATTCAGAGGAGCCAGGGTTGACATTTACCTTAGCCCGGCAGAGCCTGCCCTGGTGGGTGGTTCGTATTAATAGGCTTAAGTACAAGGATGAGAAGAGCATTTAAAGAGCTTGAGAGCAAGGTATTTCCAAGGCCTTCAGAAGCTACACACTCGGTGGGCTTATACACCATTTGTTTTTGTTTCCTGGAGCACATGTGTGTCTTTGTTACAGCACTTGCCTTATTGCATGGCAGGTCTTTACTTTAGAGACATCCTGACCATTCTGCCCCCCAATATGCCCTCTGTCTGTTGCCGAAACTTGGCCTCTGTCTGCCAGTGCCAAATACAAATGCTGAGACAGTCTTGAGTGAAGGAGAAAAAGATAGCTTTACTGCTTTGCCAGGCAAAGGAGGCCACAGCAGGCTAGCCTTACAGATTGTGCCCCCCTTGGGAGAGACTGGGAGGTGATTTTGTAGTTTGGGGGTAAAAATAGGGCTGCAAATAAAGATTGGGGTAGACTCAAGCTTTCACTGTTTTTCAAAGCTGGTGATCCTGCTTTTCTGTTAATGCTTCATTGACATCTTCCATTTGTTGGGGGCTTTAGTTCTTGTTGTCCACGTTCCTTGGGGAGGAACCAAGACCCTGTCCCAAGGCTGCACTATTGTCTCTAGACTGCTCTTCGCTGGTCTCTGCATCCCCTTCCTTTTCTGATTAGCAACTGTTTCAAACTGCTTTTCGGAACTCAGGGAAGGTCATGGAGGCTGAAGCCCATTCTCCGAAAACAAGAAATGGGGGTCACAGAAAAGCTTGTGTGCCCAGGAAACCCACAGGGCCCTGTTCAGTTTCATATCCACAAAACAAAAACTATTGCAGGAGTTCCGGTCATAGCTCAGTGGTTAACGAATCCGACTAGGAACCATGAGGTTGCGGGTTCAATCCCTGGCCTTGCTAAGTGGGTTAAGGATCCGGCGTTGCTGTGAGCTGTGGTGTAGGTTGCAGATGCGGCTCGGATCCCGTGTTGCTGTGGCTGTGGCGAAGGACGGCAGCTACCGCTCCGATTAGACCCTTAACCTGGGAACCTCCATATGCCGCGGGTGCGGCCCTAGATAAGGCAAAAAGACCAAAAAAAAAACAAACAAACAAACAAAAAAAACTATTGCAAAGCTAGAGCGCTTTATCTGATTTTTCTTCTTCATAAGTTCAGAGGCTGGCTGGGGTCTGCGCATGTGATAGATGATAGAAAGCCAATGTTCCTAATAGATAATAGGGGCTCAATGGTTTATTGAATAAATAAATTCTTAGCTATTTATTAATGTGAATTTTTTAAGGGCCTTTCTTAAGTAGAGTTTCTTGGAATTACTCTGTATGATCCAATGGCAAAAGGGCTGCATTTGGGGTTTTATTTTTTCTTTCCAGACATTTTTTACTTGAAACACAGTTGGTTTACAATGTGCTGGTTTTAGGTGTACAGCAAAGTGATTCAGTTATACATGTAAGCACATCTATTCTTTTTCAGGTTCTTTTCCCTTTTAGATTATTACAAGATACCGAGTATAGTTCCCTGTGCTATAAGCAGACCTTTGATGATTACATTTGGGGTTTGAAAACCCACTGCATGGTAGCTGTGTGATCTGGAGTAAGTCTCTTAGCCACTGGACCTTGATTTCTTCTAAATAGCCTAGCAATGGTCTGCCATACCTGGTTTCTTGCTGCAGGTAGCATGGATGAATTTATACGTGTTCGTTTGGGTGGCAGGAGACTCCTGGCTGAGCTGAAGCTACTGCGGGGCACTTGGTTTGCATCCCCTGCTTGGGGAAGGAAGATTGAGCGGAACGTTTTGGGTGTCAATGTCCAGGGCCAGAGGTGGAAAAATTGGTAAAGAGCCTGGTGGAGAAAAGCACTGAAACAAAGAGCATGTGTTATTTTCCTAATAAAAAAAAAATCATTAAGATATCTGTGGTCACTTCATCAGCAAGCATGGCCGCATCTCCCCCTAAAATATCTCTCAAATCCACCCCCTCCTTATGCCCGTCCCCCAGCCCCCCCTTCTCTGCACCAGTTTCCTTACTCTTCTCTCTGCTTCTCCTCCTGCTTTGCCCAACAGAAAGACATTTTAAAAGCATAAATTAACTCACATCTCTGCCTTGCTTTTAAAACACTTTGGGGATTACATCACTCTCATAATAAAATCCAAACTCCTCCCTTTTGGTCTTGAAGGACCTGGCTCAGCCTCCCTCTCTAACCCCATCCTCCACCTCTCTGTCCACCCCAAGTTCCAGCCATTTCCCCTCTTCTCAGTTCCTCAAGCCCAGCCCTCAGGGCCTTGACCCACACTGTTCCCCCTTGAACAGTGTTCTGTTCTAGAATGTTCTGTCCCTCACTTTGTGCAAGATGGCTCTCAGTTCTCAGCATTAATGTCACCTTCTCAGAGAGGTCCTCCTGACGATCGGATCCAGGTGCAACCTCCTGTTAGTTTCGGCAACTGAACAGCATCCTGTTTATTTCCTTAGTAGCTCTCCTTGCAATTTTTGATTTGCCTGTTTGTGAGTTTGTTTATCATCAGCGTCCATATCACAAACCCCACAAAGAACAAATGCCATGCCACATTTATTCCCCAGTGACTCTCCTGGCATATAGCAGATGCTCACTAAATAGTCCTGGCACGAACAAATTCTCCCCATTCAGGGTGGCCCCCAGAGTATCTCAGATCCAGTGAGGACAGAGGGGAAAGAGGGCTATTTTAGCATTCAAGGCTTTAATGTGGGGAGCACTGGGCTACAACACCGCCCTAGCGGATGCAGCAGTTAGAGCACCCACGAAAACTGCCTTCGGGGAGTTCCCATCGTAACTCAGAGGAAACAAATCTGACTAGCATCCATGAGGATGCAGGTTCGATACCTGGACTCGCTCAGTGGGTTAAGGATCCCATGCTGCTGTGAGCTGTGGTGTAGATCATGTTGCTGTGTCTGTGTTATAGGCCGGCAACTACAGTTCCGATTCAACCCCTAAGGAACTTCCATATGCTGGGAACTTCCATATGCTGCAGGTGTGCAAACCTCCCCCCTCCAAAAAAAAGACAAACTGCACTCAGCCTGGGCAGGCAACTACGGGTTGCCTAACAGGGGGTGTGTAAGACTGCCTCCTCACTTGAGACTTCCAGAAACATTCAAAGGGAGTTAAAGTGGGGTATTGAGGTCCTACACAGCTGATGGAGCCCCACATCTGTTATTTATGCTAATGCACTTACTAGCAGTTGGCCACATTCAAGATGACCCTTTGCCCTCAGTGATAAATTCAGCCGCATCTGGATTTATTAAGTATTATCTCCATTTCTGCCTGAGTTGCATCCTCCAATAAGGAGTCGGGCTGAGCCCTTTGAAACTGGGCTCCGACGGAGGCCGAGGGCCTTCATGAAATAACCTGACTTTATTCTAGAGTCATCTCTCACAACTTGTACTTTGTTCCTCCCTTTAGCAGATGTTCAAGAGTCAGTGCAACTTTAGCAAAAAACCTAACCTTCAACTGGCTTCTGCAGGAAGTTTCTGGCCTATGCCCAACCTTCTTTTTCAAATTGAAAAAGGAGGGCATGGTGCTTAAGAACCAAGGCATGCTCATTCACCCACACAACTCCTGGATGCCCCAGATATCCCCAAGGTGAGTGCTTGTCCGTTCCAGTTTCTAAATTCCTGCTCTGGAATCAGAGGGAACAGCCTCTGTTGGCAGAGGTGCTCAGGGTCTGGCCAGGAACGTGGTCCAAATATAATTACCAATCTTCCTCCTTATCAAGGAGCAATTCTTTTTTTTTAATTGATTTTTATACACAATGGAATATTACTCAGCCATTAAAAGGAAAGAAATATAACGGCATCTGCAGCAACATGAATGGACCTAGAAATTATCATGCAAAATGAAGTCAGACAATGAGACACCAGCATCAAATGCTATCACTTACAAGTGGAATATAAAAAAAGGACACAATGAACTTTGCCGAACAGATGCTGCTCACTGACTTCAAAAAACTTATGGTTTCCAAATGAGACAGGTTGGGGGGTGGGGGGAATGCACCGAGGGTTTGGGATGGAAATGCTATAAAATTTGGTTGTGATGACTGGATTGTTGTACACCTAAAATGTAATAAAATTCATTAAGTAATTTCAAAAAGTTGATTTTATTGAAGTATAGTTGATTTACAATGTTGTGTTAATTTCTGCTGTATAGCAATATGAGTCAGTAATATATATACATATGTATGTGTATATATACATATATTTATATACTTTTGTATTCTTTGCCATTATGGTTTATCACAGGATGTTGAATATAATTCCTTATGCTATATTGGAGGTCCCTGTGGTTTATCCATTCTGTATATAATAGTTTGCTTCTCCAGTCAAACTCCCAACCCATCCGTCCCCAACCCCCTTGGAAACCACAAGTCTGTTCTCTAGGTCTGTGAGTCTGTTTCTGTTTTGAAGATAAGTTCATTTGTATTATTATTTTAGATCCCACCTATAAGAGATATCATATGGTATTTGTTTTTGTCTTTCTGACTTCCTTCACTTAGTGTGATAATCTCTAGCTCCATCATGTTGCTGTAAGTGGCGTTATTTCATTCTCTCTTACGGCCGTATAGCATTCCACTGTGTATATGTGCCATATCTTCTTTATCCTTTCATCTGCCAGTGGGTATTTAGGTTATTTACGTGTCTTGGCTATTGTGAATAGTGCTGCTGTGAACATAGGGGTGCAAGTATTTTTTTGAATTATAGTTTTATCCAGATATATGCACAGGAGAAGAATTGCTAGATCATATGGCAACTCTATTTTCAGTTTTTTTTTTGTTTTTTGCTTTTTAGGGCTGCACCTGAGGCATACAGAGATTCCCAGGCTGGGGCCAAATCAGAGCTGTAGCCTCCAGCCTGCAGCACAGCCATAGCAACACCAGATCCGAGCCGCGTCTGCGATCTACACCACAGCTCACGGCAACGCCGGATCCTTAACCCACTGAGCGAGGCCAGGGATCGATCCCACAACCTCATGATTCCTAGTTGGCTCCGTTTCTGCTGTGCCATGTTGGGACCTCCTATATTCAGTTTTTTGAGAAATCTCCATACTATTTTCCATAGTGGCTGCATCAGTTTCCATTTCCACCAAGAGTGTAGGAGGGTCCCCTTTTCTCAAGGAACATTTCTGTGTGGGATGGGAAGGGGCAGGGGGAGAGGCTGGGACTTGGGGCTTTCAGGCCAAAGATGGCCCACCACAGTCTTCTGTGTTGTGCAGTCTGGCGACTGCTGCTGTGACTTCTCCGCTTCTCTGTGAGAATCAACACACTCATGCCTTGATGGAGCTTGGGCAAATTACGTAGCTCTCTGGACCTGGAAATCCTCTTCTGAAAGTGGAACATTGACACCCGCCTCACAAGTGGTTGTGAAGACAGATGAAATCAGAAAAACCAAGGGCTCTGCACAGTGCCTGGTGCTGGCCTCACCCCCCCCCACCCCCACCCCAGGCCCCGGGTCTCAGCCCTCAAAGCAGAACCGGGAACTTGACAGGTCACTCTCGACACGTTGCCAATCCAATTACCTAAGTATGCACCGGAGAACACGCCACACATCTTAACAGCACCCTGTTTACATGATCCACGGTCACGCTAAGAACAGCCACGATGGAGCGTGCGCTCCCTGGGTTCCAGGGCATTTTCATCAACCAACAGATCTGAACCTCACAACAGCTCTGTGAGATAATTTTATTATGATCTCCATTTTGTAAATGAGGACACAGGGACTCAAGAGGGGTGAAGGGAATGAGCAGGCAGAGCCAAGATTTGAACACAGGAGCATGGCACCATGCTCCTTCTCCCCCACCTGCATGAGAACTTTCTTTCTTTCCATTTTTTTTTTTTTGCTTTTTAGGGCCACACCCGTGGCATATGGAGGTTCCCAGGCTAGGGGTTGAATCGGAGCTACAGCTGCCAGCCTGCACCACAGCCACAGCAATGCAGGATCCAAGGTGTGTCTGTGACCTACACCACAGCTCACAACAATGCCGGATCCTTAACTCACTGAATGAGGCCAGCGATCAAACCTGCAACATCATGGTTCCTAGTCAGATTCGTTTCTGCTGAGCCGCAAAGTGAACTCCTCCACGTGAGAACTTTCCATGACCTACTTTAATTGTGAACACCCCATCCCTACCGAGGAGCCTCGTCCCCATGGAAACAGTCACTATAGACCTGTGGTCAGGTCTACAGATAGGACTAATTGATCTGTGTCTTCCCTGGGCACTCAGAAGTAATTGATTGCAATGATACGCTCCTAGCAAGTTTGAAGGTGGTTTTTCTCCCTCAAAGATTTTGTCCTTCTGAAGTTGGACCCTGGGCCCAGTCCCTAGAGAATGGAGAAGCCTGATTTGGCATCCCCAGGTGTGAGTGGTCTGGGTCCTCCTGGGAACTGGGCCGTTGCCATGACATCCACCTTAGCTTTTCAGAGGCTGGGCCCGCTGGCGCGGTCCAGCTAAGCATCAGATCATGCTAGGCCACGTTGCCAAGGGGATACCAGATTCTGAGATGCTCTGGTGCCGTGAATACTGGAGAGCAGCCAGCAGGAGGCAGGGACAGAAGGACATCTCCCTCCTAGAGGCTTGTCCTCCACTCCTGAAAAGTCCCTGCCTATGGATGGCTCCCTAGGAGCCCAGCATGGTGCCTGGTGTACAGCACATGCTCATTCGTTCCATCATTTGTTCAACTCATGTTTACTGAGCTCAGTCTGCATCAGGCACTGGGGATGCAGCGGGGGAGTGAAACACACACAGGGCTGACCCTTGCAGAGCTTCCATTTTAGTGGAAGAGGGAGCTCCTCGTGAAGGTAAAAGAACAATCGTGACAAATGCCACCAGGAGAGTGACAGGGTGCTTGCCTGACAAAGGTGAATTTGACCTAATCGATAAGTCTACTTGAGTTGAGATCCGAATGAGTAGGTGTTAACTAGAAAAGGGGGAGGAGAAGGCATAAGGGGAGGGGAAGGGAGGGGAGAGAGAGGGGAGGCAGGGGGCACAGCCTGTGCAAAGGCTGTGTGGCAAGGACGTATGGGGCAGGATGAGGGCCGAGACCCTGCAGGGCCTTGCAGACCATGCTAAGACATCTGGCTCTGAGCCCAAGGGCAATAGGAAGCCATCGGAAAGCTTTCAAGCGGGGGTGATGTGATAGAGCTTTTGTGAAATGATCGCACAGCTGCCGAGTGGGGATGCGGAGCGATGGCTCCACATGGACATGGAGGGATCAGAGGTGGAGAAAAAGGGCTCAGTAAATATTTTGAAACTATTTTCCCCATCTGTCCCCCGCCTCCCTTCCCCACGGCCACCACCTCGGTTCAGGCATCTTCACCTCTCTCACGCAGCTCTAAGCAGCCCCTAACTGGACTCTTGGCCTCTCCAATTTCCCACCTGGCATCCGCTTCGCGGCGGCAGGCAGAATTCCCGCTCACAGCTCCAAGTCTGATCACACTCCCCGTGAGTTCCATGTTGGTCCTCCACGTCTGTGGTTTGGGAGGGCCCTTCCTTTAGCCTGAAACGTGCGGCTCTCTCATTGCAGTTCTCCCTCCTTTCCCCGGGTTCCCCTCAGCTCCTGGAACACAGGGTGACGTTTAGCCCCGGGCAGGCTCTCTGTCTGGAATGCCATTTGCTCCGCCCCGTTCCTGGCAGCTCTGCCCTCATCCTTCAAGAGAACCCTGGAGAGGCCTTCTGGCCCCAGCCAGGTGTCTTTCCCATACCTTGGTCCTGATTCCGATTGATTTCCCTGCTGCCTTTTCAGGTAAATGAGAGAGCAGAGGTCTTTTGGAACGTCCACCCAGACCAGGCGCGAAAGTTCATAGATTCATTTAATCCTGGGAACGATTGTCACGTAAAGAAAATAGTGTTGTTTACATTTTAAAGATGAGAAAACTGAGTCTCAAAAGAGGAAAAGAACTCGCCCAGGGTTATACTGCAAATTAGGGACTGAGCTGGGGTCTGTCTGCTCTGAAAATCCACTCTCTTTATACCACGGACTGGGTTGGAGGTGGGGGGAGTTGTTCCTTGGCCTCCTGGGGCTCAGTGCATCTGGGAAGGGACGGAATCAGCAAATGGTGCCACTAAATGAAGGTACATCTCTTGCTTTCTCTGTATCTGCTCCTTGCTTGAGGTCCCTCTGTCTCAGACAGTGACATTAATACTGGGTGGTTTTTTTTTTTGCTTTTTGTTTTTGGTCTTTTTAGGGCCATACCCGCGGCATGTGGAATTAGTCAGGCTAGGGCTAGAATGGTAGAACTGCACCTGCCAGCCTACACCACAGCCACAGCAACACCAGATCCTAGCTGTGTCTGTGACCTACACCACAGCTCATGGCAACACCGGATCCTTAACCCACCAAGCAAAGCCAGGGATCGAGCCCATGTCCTCTTGGATACTAGTCAGATTCATTACCACTGAGCCACAACAGGAAATCCCCATACTGGGTGTTTTTATGCTCTATTTATATGTTATAAATATTTATGATTGTTATGTTATAAATAACATGAATAAATTTATTGCACATGTCCAAGTGTCCAGCTTTATGAAAACTGCTTGGCTAGCATTCTCTTTTTCTTTTTCTTTTTTTTTTGGTGTTTCATGAACTTTTAGTGAATACTTAAGATACATAAGAAATAGAGCATGCAGAATAAATTAGACAATAATTTCTTGTGATTATATTTGGATTGATAAATTTTAAACTCTATATCCAAGGTGCCATTTACTTTCCTAATGAAGGAATAAATTCCAGGGCCTTCATATTGAACCGAAGAGCACTTCAGTGCCAGAAAGCAAGTCCTTCCTGGAGTTCCTGTCATGGTGCAGAGCAAACGAATCTCACTAGGAACCATGAGGTTGCGGGTTCAATCCCTGATCTCCCTCAGTGGGTTAAGGATCCGGCGTTGCCGTGAGCTGTGCTGTAAGTTGCAGATGTGTCTCAGATCTGGCGTTGCTATGGCTGTGGTGTAGGCCAGCGGCTGTAGCTCCAATTAGACCCCTAGCCTGGGACCTGTAACTAAAAGGGGAAAACACTACCTTCTCTATCATATAGGGGAATTCTTCTTGTGTTGGTCTTATATATTCTCAAATGAAACTTCGTAGGTAACTTTTTTTTAACGTTCATCATGAACACAAACTGATACTTGTCTCATTATCTATCTAGCTATAATTTCTTTCTCTCTTACTTTCCTTTTTTTTCTTTTAAATGATTTTTACTTTTCCATTATAGGTGGTTTACAGTGTTCTGTCAATTTTCTACTGCACAGCAAGGTGACCCAGTCACATATACATATATGCATTCTTTTTCTCACATTATCATGCTCCATCATAAGTGACTAGGTATAGTTCCCAGTGCTATACAGCAGGATCTCATTGCTTATCTATTCCAAAGGCAATAGTTTGCATCTATTAACCCTAAATTCCCAGTCTATCCTGCTCCCTCCCCCTTAGCTAGCATTTTCTCACCAAAAACTTTCCAAGAGCCCTGAAAGGAAGAAGCCACAATTACTCCCTCCCTCGGAGGCATAATCCCTCATACACTCTCATCTACAGGAGAAGAGGCTGGGCTGGGCTGGTCCCCAGGCCCACAATCCCTACCTCTATGAAGTACACCTTGCACATCTAGAAGAAATGATTTATCCTGGGTCTCAAAGTCATCAGGGGCCCAACCATTTTTGTGATCCTAGTTTTTCCCAGAGCCTGAACCCCTCTGCTCCCCCAGCTCCGGATTGTCACATGCTTCCGGAATTCCCTGGCAAGAAGGAGGCAATCTTTATTTCAGTTCACTGTGCTTCTTCTATTTATCCGTTCATCTATCCCAATGACAAGCACTTATTGGTACCTACTGTGTGCTGTGCCCTACCTACTATGTGCCAGAACTACACAGATCAAAACAGTCTGGTCCTGAACCAGACCTGTGAACCGACAGGCCAGTACTGTTCCCTGCCCACCAAAACTATCAGTGACAATGCAGAGACTAGTTACAAAATCTGATTTTTGGAAGGACCCAGTGACTATGAAAGGTTGGCACCCTGAGGGCATGCCCAGAAAATTCTTATTTTTTCCACCTCCAGTAAAGTCTGGAGCAGATGCTGCAAATCAGTGGGAAGCGGAATTAGCTCAGCTGCTGCGTATTCCTCAGGAACATCAACAATAAGGAAACATCTTGCCAAGTCTGGGCAACGTGGTCGTGGTTGATTTCCCCTGCCCAGGCAGCTTGCTGAGATTTTTCTAGAGGCAGATTGTCACAGCTTCTCCATCAGCATCAGCCCACGAGGCATCTCTCAACACCTCGTCCTTCCTGGTGACGTTTCTGCCAGTGGGATGGCTGTAAGGCAAGCTCTGCCCATCTGCGGGAGCCACAGTAACAGCTGGCATTTATTCTGTGCCTTCTGTATGCCAGGCTCTTTGTAGGAGATGTTATCACTCCCCACGATAATCCTGGAATGTGGTGGGTATTACCCCCAATTTATGGATGAAAACATTGAGGCTCATTGAGGGAGGGCTCTTGGCCTGAGATAAGACAGCCGGGCAGTGGAGTGTTGGGCCAGGAGCCCGGGTCCCTGTGATGCCAGTCTGTATTGACTGCCTTGTTTCACGACTAGGTAGCCCTGTCTGCAGGGCAAGCGCTGTACAAAATTGTGATGTTCCCAAGTTTATGATCCCTTTGCTTGTGGGGATTAAAGAGGTCTGAGTGCCTCAGAGAGGCACAGAGGAGAACGAAGAGTCCACTAGATACAGCTCTCTGCTTACATGAAGATAAGATTTCCAAAATTTCACTCACAATACCAGCAATATGTCTCTCCTCTTCGATGCTCCCCACTCCCTAGCCACAGGCTCAGAGTTCCTCTGAAAGGGCAAGAATGAGACTTAATTCCCTTTTTTTTTTTTTTTTTTAAAAAAAAGACCCCTCTGGACACTGGTGAATATGCTGTGTCTGTCTAAGACAATGACCAACAAACAACAGGTTCTCAGTATGTGTTAATCTAAAAAAACAAAAAAATGAGACAGAGAGTGTAACATGGGGAGGATGGATGGTGGGCAGGAAAGAAAGTAAGAAATCAAGGACAGGAAGGAGTGATGGACTGACAGGAAAAATGATAGCTTCGGTCGTTGTGCAGGTGTTTTCAGGGGTGAAGGGCAGATTCTACAGGTAAGCCAGCCAGAAGTGCCTGTGCTATACTTGGCCTCCGCCTACACAATTTTGCTTCCAGCTGGCTGGCCTGTCTTAAAGATTAAGAGTTCTTCAGTGATGGGGAAGGCAGGACTGGCTGCCCTCCACAGGGGCACCCACCCTGTTACACCAGCAGCTGCCCCAGGCTCTGGCTGTCCGTGCAGGGCTGTGTGGGCTGATGCTTGTGCCTCACAAATGACTCCTTCCTATCCTGGGTGTCCATTTGCCCTTTCCTGATGGAAGAGATTTTGTCTGGCAGACAGGCATCGCTGGGTGTTGCCATGGTGATGCCTATGACGTCACTTGGGAGTAAATCAAATGGCAAGTGGCACAGTGGAACGGCTCTACATTGAGAGAGTTGTTAGGAAGGAGGAAGAGTTTGATGCAGCAACGGGGAGTCACAGGGTCGGTTTGCACTGTGTCCATCTCCCACCTCTCTCCTTGTTTGTCACCTGAGATGAGCCTTGTTGGTTCATTCATTCACGTAAATCATTTTTTTGAGCACCTACTGTGTATCAATAACCATGCTAGGTGCTTGGGATGGAGCTGCAGATAGGATGGTGTGGTCCCTGTGATGCCGGAAAGATGTTACTGGAATCTGGGTTCTTGTTCACGGAGCCAAAGAATGAACTTCATGAACACACAGACAGTGAGCAAGCAAAGTCTTTATTACAGGAAAGCAAGGAGCTCCCAGGAAAGACTGGGAGGAGAAGAAGGGTCCCCCTCTCTATTGTCCTATAGGGGATTTTATCCCTTAAAGATGGGGGGGTACCAACGTGGGGTCCAGAAAGATGTGGACTTCCCCAGTTACCTGTATCAGTCCTTGTCCAATAGCAGTCTTAGGGGTGGAAATGTGCTATAAGTTTTACGATTTCTTTGCTCTTCTTTTCCTTAGATTGAGAGTCGCCATTCCTCTCATTCCATTTCTATTAGTTGAGGAGTGGGTTAGTGATTAATGTCCATCTGTGTGTAGATACTCTCTATAGCAAACAAGGCCTATGGGGATGATACTCCCTGGGGCCCTTAAGCCACAGATGTTAATCAATGGCCATATTAACACTGAATGCATCAAATGCATTGAAGCCCATGCTCCTACACTAACTACTTGAGTTATTATCCCACCTCATCTGTATGATTGCTTAGTTTACAGCCTAGTGGGAAGGCCAGAAACCTAAGAAACTACACCACGACGTGTCACTACCACTGTGTTTCATGCTATGAAGGAAAGTACCAAAAGGGTATTAGTTTGCTCAGGCTGCCATAACAAAGTTACCATGGATCGGATGGCTTAAACAATAGAAATTTATTTTTTCACAATTCTGGAGGCTAGAAGTCCAAGAACAAGGTATTGGCAGGGTCGGTTTCTCCTGTGGCCTCTCCTTGGCTTGGAGATGGTGTCTCCTCCCTGTGTCTTTACATGGTTTTCCTTCTAAATTTTCTGTTCTTAGAAAGACACCAATCATATTGGATTAGGGCCCGCCCTAATGACTTTATTTTAATGTAATTACCTCTTTAAAGACCCTATTTCCACATATAATATGACTGTGAGGTCATATGAATTTCAACCCTTCACAGGCAGTTAGAAGACTATACAGCAGGGGATCCAAGCCGGCAGGGAAAAAGAGGGGCAAAGAAGGGCTCCCTGATAGCTGCCATTTCAATAGGGACTTGGAGGTCTAGAGAGAGTTTTCCAGGAAGGGAGGGGATGATGAGATCAACTTCTAGGCAGATGAGACAGACGTGTAAAGGCCAAGAACTGGGAAGTATCCTGGTGAGTTCAAGGAATTAAAAGAAGACCAGTGTGGCTGGTGTAGAGTGAGTCAGTGGTGAATGGTATAAGAAGTAGGCAGGGGCCAGATCACATAGCAACTTGTAGGCAACAGTACGAATCTGGACTTTTCCCCATGAGCAATAGGAAGTTACCAATGTAACTTCTTCTGTCTTGAGAAGTTACCAATGGGATTTAAGCAGAAGAGGAATTTGATGAGAATGTTGTTTTGAAAAATAGTTCTCCCAATGGTTTGGGGAAGATGCCCATTACAGAGGCTCTAAGAGTAGCTCAGGTGTGGTAGATTGTATGATTTGCCTCCAATGCTTCCTGCCTGCCCAGCCCTTGCCATGGCTTCCCTTCTATGGGAGGAACATACATTTCTGCCCCATTGTCTTTGGCCTTAACTATATGCTTTAACTAATAGAATGTTAGCAGATATAACACAAGCAGAGTTTTTTTTTTAAGCATTTGTGTGGTTTGGCTTCTACTCATATGCATCTGCCAACTGTCTTGAGAAGAAGATGCCCTGGGTAGCTGCTGGTCTGTGCAGAATAAGGAGACCTAAAGAGAAGACCAGGACCTAACCTGTAGCCAGAAGAGGTATTATACCAAATGACCCATAAACCTATTGTAAAGAAATATAAAATGTTGTGACAAGCCACTAAGATTTTGGGAACGGGTTGTTTGTTATGTAGCATTATCATACCAATAGCTGACAAATACACTAAGCAAGAGATGGGGTTGACTTGAATTAAGGTGATGGCAATAGGGCTGAAGCGAAGCAGGCAAGTTCAAGATGTACTTTGAATTGTCAACATATAGGTGACATTTAAGTTCTGGGCTGGACAATGGGAATTAAGGCTTCAACATATGAATTTTAAGGAGATATAATTCAGTTCGTAAGAGTACAAAAACAAAAGCTGCAAGTCCTCTTAAGATTTAGATGGGGAGGTCACATAACATCATATCCATTGCTTTTTATTTATTAGTCAAAGCAAGTCAGACGGCCAGCTCAGATTCAGGGGGTGGGGGTAGAAGAAATAGATTCCGGTCTCTTGGTAGGAGAAGTGGCAAAGCCACATCTGCCAAAGGGCATGCAGCTGGGAGGGATCACGTGTCCATCTTTGGAAGTGAGTATCCCAGAGGCTTTGAGGATGAGCGAGTGGGAAACTTCAGAATTCTCCATGTTCCTCCAGCCAGCACCAAGCCACGTGACAGTTATCTGGAAGCAGAACAACTTGAAGGCTAAGATGTTCCCAGGACAGTTTCTTCTCACCCTTTTTTCAATCTAGCTCATTATTTGAGGACATCCCTTTTAGAACCTACTTCGTTTTACAGCTCTGATGGGGATGCAGAATTACCTTGAGTGTGAAAATAATGGCTCCGTCATCATCTTCTAAAGGCCATGCGGCTGATGACACGGGAGGACGGTGTTTAGTTTGCCAGTCCCCATCCCCCTTTTGGTGGTATGAAGCTCTGGTACTCCTTTTATGAGGTCCTTTACCTTCACTGTGGGCAGGACTGGTTGGGCTGTCAGTCGGGAGGCCCTGCCCACCGCCAAGCCAAAAGCTGGACACAGGACCCAGGACAGCCCCCAGAACTTGAGTCTAAAGAGGAGTCACGTGAAGACAGTGGCAGGGGGAACACAGTTCACCCACGTGGCCTGGAAGGGATTATGCTCTAGTTTCCTGTCCCCTGGATTCCTAGTTTCTTATTCCTTCTAAGGTCTGGCTTGTGCGTTTCTTTCAGTTTTCGCTTTGATCTATAAGCTTTCCCACTCCTTTCTAACGAATTTCATTGCGTAAGTGAGCCGACTGATTTCTGTTCCGTGCAATCAAAGATCCCTAATATCAGTCTTGGCTGCTGAAATCTGATATGGTGCCACTTGCAGGGTGGCGTAAGGAAGCTTTGACTCAGGAAAAACCTCTCCTCCAACTATCCTTTGGGGAGAGGGAGTTAGAACGTGCTTCATTAAGACAACTTGGAGGAGTTGTGGCTCAACAGGTTGTGAACCCGACTAGTATCCGTGAGGATGTGGGTTCGATCCCTGGCCTCACTCAGTGGGTTAAGGATCTGGCGTTGCCAGGAGCTGTGGTGTAAGTCACAGATGCAGCTCAGATCTGGTGTTGCTGTGGCTGTGGTGTAAGCTGGCAACTGCAGCTCCAATTTGACCCCCAGCCTAGGAACTTCCATATGCTATGGGTTCGGCCCTAAAAAAAAAAAAAGCAAAAGACAGCTTGGAGATACTGCTTTCTCCCTTGGAGGGTCTTGACCGTATGAGGGTGATATGGATTCCCCAGCTTGCTCTGAATGTCTTGACTTTGTCCATTGACTGAGAGGCCATTGCTGCAGGGGAAGGTTTCTGGGCTCTATGTGACAGCACTGAACGCTGCCAAGAGATGGAGCTTCAAGCAAACGGGAAAAGGGAAGGCCCCCAGTGGCCTTCTTGACGGCAGCCCTAGCAGATCCTGGGCCCCAAGTCGTTGCCAGAGACTCAGGGAAGTGCTGGTGAAGAAGAAACTGGGCAACCGAGATTTTCAGGCAGTGGAAAGAGGTGGCCACCGCTGAAATACTAGATAATTTCAACTGGTACACAGATAAGCACATTTTATTTTTAACAGTTGTGTGTTTATTTCTATGGACATCAACATGAATAGTGAGCACCCCGTGCCTGCAGTTTTGTGGATAATATTTTTCAGGATGAGGCCAAATTAAAAATTAGTCACTCTAAAGGAAAATGGTAAGTAAATTGCAGGACAAGTGGTAAAGGATGTGGCACTCATCAAACAAACGCAGCTTTGGACGCGGTACTTGCTTACAGAAGGGGCGTCAGGAGGATGCAGCGGCTGGTGAGGGAGGCGGGGCAATGGGAAGTAAGAGCCTCCCGGGCTGGATCTGGGCCCAGGAGGGCCAGAGATCCCCACAGAACGTTCTGCCTCGGGCAGTGGTGAGGCAGGGCCTGGAGCGCCCCGTGAGCAGAGCCTCCTGGACCCGATCTCTGTGTGCCTCCCGGTGCCCTCAGTGTGGCGCCTGCTGTGCGGTAGGAAGATGAGCTCTCGTCTCCCACCCCCGGGACCAGCTGTGCTGTGGCCATAGGAGGAGGGGGACCTCCATCTCTTCTCCGTCTGCCTCGGAGCTGATTCCTTGCTAAACTCCCTCTCTCAAGTCGGGTGTTGGCAGGAACTGTGGGTTTGGGGATCAGAGAAGTCACCTCCTGCTCCCAGCCTCGGTTTCCTCATCTATAAAATGGGAGTGATTAAGTTTTTTGGAAAAATGTGTTCCCCATCTCAATCCCCGAAAGATCCGGAATGGCAGTAGATAGCGATGGTAATGGCCTGGTAACGCGTGTGGCTGCTAAAAGGACAAACGGGACACCCTGCAAGGGCACCTGGCACAGGGCTCTGTAAATACACTGGTCTTTACCTGCTAATACAAGGCCCCACTCACCCCCAGGCCTCGGCGTGTTTACCTGTGGGGGGGAGTGGCCAGGGGAAGGCTAGGCGGCACCTTCTCCAAGATTCTGGCCAGCTCGAACACACCCTCTTCTGGGGGCCAGGCTTTGTTCTGCTCTGAAAAAAAACCTGGGAGGCAGCCTGGGTGTCCTTCATCTTCCCGTTCTGCTTTCTCTCCCATCTTCCTCAGGGTAGCTGGTGTCGAGTCAGAGAAACCTGTACTGGAATCTCAGCTCTGTCACTAACCAGCCTGGTGACTCACCCTTCGTCTCTCCATCCCTCTGTTTCCTCATCTACAAAATGGGAATAAACATAGTAACTTCTTATGGGTTCTTAACGGAAGTGGGGGTGGTAAATAAGAGGAGGAAGGTGAAAGGGTTCAAGAGCGTTCCTGGAACATTGCAGGTGGCCCTGAGCCTCTTGTCCCTTCCCTGCCTGGCAGGAACTCAGCATCTCGTGTTCCAGAAATACATGCCATGGCCTCGATTCTCCTTCAGTGACGACGGCTCCAGCCCCTTCCCCCTCCCTTCTCTGTCTGTCTGTCTGTCTGTCTGTCTGTCTGTCTCTGCTATGGATCCTGCAGAAGGTGACTGAAGACAGAAAGCCACTGTGGATGCATGGCCAGGGCATTTGGCTGGGAGTGGAACTGGGGCAAGGGGCAGCTGGCTGAGTGACAGCAGCTGGGGGGAGGGCCTTGGACTTGGCCTTGGCCTTGGTGAGAGAATGCGATTAGTACTGATGAGACTCAGGGTTCCTTCTCCATATGGGCCTGTTAGTTCGGCCACGGTGTTCCTCTTAACAAACACGGATGAGCAGGACTGGAGCAGGGCACTGGCCCAAGGTGGGTGAGTGGGAAAATCGGGGCGGGCCATAAAGATTAGCAATGATGGCAATAACCATATCCGTCATTTATTAAGTGCTCAGCACAGTTATTCTAAGAGCTTTATGTGCATCCCTTTCATCTTGATCTTTGCTCTTTGAATTTATGCTAATATTAGCGATGACCGCAACGACCATACTTACTCTGTTCCAGGCACTGGGTTAAGCGCTGCCCACACGTTTTCTCTGTCCTTCCCCAGCCAGCCTGTGAGGCAGACCATTATTCTGCTTATTTTGCAGATGAGGGCGCTGAAGCTCCAATAAATTCCTGAGGCCAGATCGGTGCTTCTCATGCATTATAAACATGCAAAGCAGTTGAGGATCTTGTTTGACTCCAGATTATTCTGATCCAGAAGGTCTGGGGTGGGGCCTGAGAATCTGCATTTCTAATAGGCTCCAGGTGCAGCTGGTCCAGGTAGGAGGTTCTAGATCATCCAGCTGCAGAGAGACCCATCAGGGATCTGGAGATGCGCCATCATGTGGCTAAATCAATTATGGGGCCAACTTCGAAAAGCACCATAATGAGAACAGAAAATGTGTGAGAGGACATAGGAGGAAGGGACTATTTCTGACCAGAGGGATGAAGGAAGACTGCCTGGAGGAGGTGGTTGGAGTAGAGCCACAGAGGCAGAAGGGAAGGGCATCTCAGGTATGGGGAACCCATGAAAAAAACCACAGAGAAGGAAGAGAGTGGGATGGGTTCTGGGGATACGGTTGCTGAAGCAGAGGGTACGTCATGATCTGAACTGTGTCCATGCGGATTCACATGTCACAGCCCTAACCCCTTGAACTTGAGAATGTGTCCCTATGTGAAAGTAAGGTTGCTGCCGATGCAATTGGTTAAGATGAAGTTGTATGGGAATAGAGTGGGCCTTTAACCCCACTGGACCAGTGTCCTCACAAAGGGGGGGGGGTTTGGCCACAAAAGCACACAGACAGGGAGGACGCCATCCAGCGATGGGCGTTCTGCCCCTCATGCCCAGGAACTACCAGACTCTTGGAGAGATTCCCAGAACAGACCCTCCTCTAGGGCCTTCTGAGGGATAGCCCTGCCAACACTTGATCTTGGACTTATTGCGTCCACTACTGTGAGGCAATAAACCACTTGGGGGCGTGGTACTTTGTTACCTACCAGGGTATTTGTTGGGTGCCCGTTATATGTACGTTGGCAGATGGCCTTGAGGGAGAAAAACGCTCTTTGGTGCCTGGGGACAGCACTTTTAGCTCCATGAAGATCCCTGGTGAGCGGGGAAATGGGCAAGAGAATGGAGAAGTCTTTCAAAAGGAGCCTGTTTCCCCACTGCCTGGAACCTGGTGGAAAGCAGATGTAAATGAGGTGCCTTTCTGCTTACAGAGAGCAACATAAGCACAAAGCTAGGGTATAAATCCAAGTATTTCCTTTTTTCTTTCCTTTTTAGGGCCCTGTGGCATATGGAAGTTCCCAGGCTCGGGGTCAAATCGGCGCTGCAGCTGCCGGCCTAGCCCACACACACAGCAACGCCAGATCTGAGCCACATCTGTGTCCTATGCTGCAACTTGCAGCAACGCCGGATCCTTAACCCCCTGAGCAAGGCTAGAGGTCAAACCTGCATCCTCGCTGACACTATGTCAGGTTTTTAACCCCCTGAGCCCCAATGGGGACTCCATTTCAAAACATTTCTAGGAACAGATTCAATTAGTCTCCTTACCTGAGTAGGTCATAGGGGAGCAAGTGGGGCAAGAACTACCAGGTACTGAGTCCTGCTGTGTGTCAAAGACTGTGCTGGGCACTCCCCATGCTTTAAGCTCATCCCCACTGCACTCTGGGAAGGAAGATCCTGTTATCCTCATTTCAGAGGAGGAGACTGAGGGTCAGAGAGTTTAGGTTACTTGCCTGAGGACTCACAAATAGGAAACAGCACGACAGATGTGTCAACCCAAGGGCCTAACTTCCCCCATCACCTCCACCAGTGGAGAACACATTCGGACGGGAAAAGGGACCCAGAGTCCCCACCCCAGCTCTCACCCCCACCCCCGGCCCATCACAGGCCCGTCACACTGTTCCACCATGCCATCAGTCACCAGGGAGCCTTGGACACCTTGAACTCTAAATGATACAGCTGCTCCAAGAGAAAGGATGAGGCTTTCCTTTTGTGTTCAGACGTTTCGCTAATTGCCAAGAGGTGGGAAAGTACAGGCACCTGGAAGATCTTCCACTGGAACAAAGTTTAAGGCAAACTATGAGCCTGGCACTGCCGTGCTGGCCCTATTCCTACCCCTGTTCTGACAGTTTTAGACCCAAGCCAATAAATGGCTTCTTTAGGGTAAATTAAGATCTTCTTGGAGTTCCTGTTGTGGTACAGTGGAAATGAATCTGACTAGGAATCATGAGGTTGCAGCTTTGATCCCTAGCCTCGCTCAGTGGGTTAAGGATCAGGAAGGGAATTAATACAAGATCATTTGAGGAAGGGAATGAACACAAGATCAGGAGGTTGGCAGAAAGATTTGCTTGCAGAATTCTTCCCACATGAGAGAACAGCCCCCTTATTGTTCAAGCTACTTTTAGTTGGACCGTCTGTTGTTTGCCACCAAAAGCATCCTACCAGAACCAGCCACTTAAAATGGGCCAGGACTTGAGGTCTAAGCTCTACTGCCAGTGCTGCATGTCAAGGGGAGTTAATCAACAGTATCCTTGTTTCTGCACCCACATTCTGAACCAACTGAGCAAGAAGAACTAGAGGGAGGCAGATGGAGCCCCCAAACATCACCTTGACTAAAGATAAAGCTGCTTTGGAGAGCACAGCTCTGTCTGCAGGGAAGTGGGCTGCCTTATGTTGCACCCAGAATAGGCCGACTCGCCCACCGGCTGTAGGCAGCTTTGGGCCACAGCGGGGACTGGAAGAAGCAAGAACCTGGTTCCCGTGGGCAGCTCACTCCCAAGAGAAAGTAGGGAGGAAGGTGCTGGGCTTCTGTTGCCTCCCTTATCCCAAACTCCCCAGCAAAGACAGGCATGGAAACATATACAGCAAAGCTGCCCTGAGAGGTAAGGATGGAGGAGGGAGAGAAAGAGGATAAAGGGTGCTTAAGGGGGGTGGAGGCAACAAAGTACAAGGTTCTTGCGCCCGAGGAGTTGCCGATCCATGGGGAAGCTCAGACAGCCTTCTGGACCCCACTGGGAAAATGAGATTGTGTTATGGGTTCAGGTTGCAATTGGACTGTGCAGGCTGTTGGTGGGAGACTGAAGCCAGAGGAGGGTTCACAGAGAAGATGAACACTGATTGAGAGGCCAAGGGTGCAGATTAGTGGTCTTCAAAGGGTGGTCCCAGATCAGCAGCATCCACAGGACCTAAAAACATGTTAGAAATACAAATTCTCTGGGAGTTCCCTCTGCGGTGCAATAGGTTAAGGATCTGGCATTGCCAAAAACGAAAAAAAAAAAAAAATACAAATTCTCGGGCTCCACCTCGGACCTGCTGAATCAAAAACTTGGGTAATGTTGTAACCAGCAACTCTGAACCTTGCTAAAATTTAGAACTACTGATGTAGAAGATGCAGCTTTGGAATCAGATCACCCACATTGAATCCTCGTTCTGGTTCTTAAGAACTCTGTGACCTGGAGTAGCTCAAATAACACCTGAGAGTCTGGGGCTCCTTGTGGAGGAAAAGAGGAATATTGTCCTATCTTATACAGTGATTATTACTAGGGATATACAAGCACCGTTTTTGATAGTGAGGTCCAGACTTACGTAGTCATGACTTTGACCTCAAGGAGCTAGCAGTCAGTGGGTTATTGTAAGAGCTAATATTTACTGGCATAATTGTGCCAGACACTATGCTGAGTGCTTTATGTGTATTACCTCACTGAGTTCTCGCACCACCCCTATGAGATAGGAACAATTATTAACCCCCTTGCAGATGAAGCTGAGTGACCAGCAAAATGCACATGGCTACTGAGTATGGACAGGGAGCTCCCCTCTCCCAGAGAGGAGAGATCAGAGCTGAGAGAGAGGCCCCGGGTAAAGGTGAGGGGAGTTTCTAGCAGGAACCCCTCCTTGGCTGCTTAGGTGTGGAGGTTAACTTTTCCACAATTCCACCCCTACTTCCCATTTCAAAGGATCTACATTTCTAATCTTTAAAGCTATTGGTTCAAGATCATTGCCAGAATTTTAGAGCAAGTGACAGGTACTTGGTTCCTAGAAAAGTGAACACATTCAAGAAAGAACCGAATTGTGAAGAACATGTGAGAACACAGCTGCAGGGTTTCAGGGCTAAGGGCATGAAAGCATCATCGCGCCAACACATCACCGCCATATTGAATTATTTGTTGTGTTTAACTATGGTGAATCTCCGCTTGCCTCCTCCCCAGCTCTACTGCCCCTTGCTGGGTTCATGATCTGCTCTTCTCTGATCTGTCCTATGTCCCCAGAGGCTGACCCCTGTAAACCCCATCAGTCAGGTGCCGTGAACATCTGGTTCCTGTCAGATGTACCAAGTGGAGATTGGAAAGCAGGAAGGAAAAGAGATGGGGTCCCACTTCCTCCTCCTTAGTGGCGGCTTTTCTCCGTGGCTACAGCCCCCATGCAGTGCCCTCTTCTGTGGCCCCGGCTCTCGCCAGCAGCCACCTCCTTTCCTTACCCCTCAAGGTCTGGAATGGTACTAGCTTTCTGCTATTGCTGGCCCCTCACCATCCTTCATAGCTTCCCCTAACCCTGTCCATACCTCATAAATAGTCACGTCATTACAGTCTCTTTCTGGTAAACCTTTTGAGCCTTCCATCCGTTTCCTGAGTGGGACCCCTTCTGATACAGACACCAGCACCAATAATGACTGGCATTTATGTGGCGCTTACCGTATGTCTGGGCTTTTTTCTAAGAGTGTTACGTGCTTCAACTCACTTAACTCTCCCTGTACAGTAGGTGCTATCTGGCCTTATTCTTGAATGAATGCTAGTTACCTTTGGCTATTGAACTTCAGGCATGGTTCCAGATGAAAGAAACAGGTGGTAAATCTAACAGAAGTTCCTATAATGGTATCTGACTTTTCTGATCATACCGTGGAAATCAATGTTACAGAGGTTGATGCCTCTGTCAGTGACAGCCTCTTGTTGGCATTTCTTTTTCCTCCTCAAGCTCTTCGAGTGCCGGAGCTGTTTCTTGTGCTGCTGGGACCTCCAAGCACCCAACACAGGCCGGCAGGCTGGCAGCAGATGCTCCTGCGGACTGATTGATTGGCTGATACTGTGTGGCTGAATGAGTAGATGCTTTCAGAGCCACTGCCAGGGGAAAATTCCAAGTGCAAAATATTATTATTAATTATCACGATTGCTCTTTCAGCTGCAGGCACTGTGTCTGCTTAGAAGAGAGAGATAAGGCAGCCTTGCCAAAGTAAAAAGACTGATTAATGCTGGTGGATTTTGTCCTCTGAGAAGAGGCTACAGAGTGTTTTTCTTATTAATGATTTCTGGGCTAAATTAAAATTAAAAAAAAAAAAAACACCTGGGTTTGAGGACTGGCTAAACCCAAGGCTGCGTGACCTTAGGTGAATTACTTAACCTCTCTGTTCCTCAGAATCTTCATTAGTTAGATGAGAAGTCAGGATGAGGTGAAGTCTAAGATCCCTTCCAGCAGTCCTCCAAAGATGCTTAGCTGTGCAACACCAAGGCCCCAGCGGATGGGCTGCCTCTGTTCGTACATCTTTTGTCCTACTACAAGGCAACCTCAAATGCCACTGCCTCCTGCCTCCTGGGTCCCTTAGGATGTGAGTGTTGACTTGTTTTCCTTCTGGTGCTGAGAGCCATGGGCACAGGAAGGAGAAGGGGTAGACACAGAGTCCCTCCTCCTCCTCCTCCTTCTCCTTCTCCTTCTCCTTCTTCCCTCTTCTCACTTCTCTTTCTCCTCCTTCAGGATCACAACAGGATTGAGAACAAGAAGCAGCCACGACCACCAGCTCTGGCTGCTGGAGGCTTTACATGGTGTCCAATCACCGTTATCAGCACTTTGTAGGAATGAATCAATCCCCATAACACCTCAGTGAGGGATAGCCATTATTACCCTTTCTTTACTGATGAGGAAATGGAGACGTAAGCGTTCCGAGTCGCTTCTCTGAGGTCACACAACTGGAAGTAGCAGCCCACCGTCAGAGCTGGCAGGACTCCATCTTGCCCCCTGTGTCTCAATCTGCCTGCACCTGGGAGTCCCACGGGAGTCCCCTGGGAGCCTGAAAAATGCTGACGCCTGGGTCTCATCCAAAGCTTCTGAGTTGGTGTCGGATGCGGCAGGATACCTGGGTTTTTAAAATCTCCCCCAGATGATTCTAACATGTGGCAAAATTTGAGAACCATGATTTCACCTAATTGTCTATTTGCAGATGAGGGAATTGAGGCTTAAAGAAGGGAAGTGGGTTTAACTGAGTTTCTCTGGCATGTGTGGCCCCGCCCCAGAGCCCTCAGGTACGATGTACGGAGGAAATGATGCTGGAGCTTGAGGAGGTGAGCCTGCTCTACATGGCCCCCTCACAGGTCAGCATCTCTGAACCTCCCCTGGGTACCACTGGAGATGGGCTTCACCATCCACCCTCCCCATCCCTCTGCCCAGACTGGCATCAGTCACACCTTGGGGTGACTGGGTTCCCCAAGGAGGGAACAGGGAGAGGAGATGGGAGATGGAGACCTTGCTGGGGTTGGCCCTGGGGACTTAATTATCCTTCACCTTGGCCAGAGCCTTGTTTTCATCCTCCTCCAGCACATGATTTCCTGAGCTGAGTCCTCACAGGTTTGAACTGGCAGAGATCAGCAGCGTCTGATCTATCCTGAGCACTGGTGCTGAGCACATGGATCCCAGGCAGAAATAGCCTAGGGGCTTGGGCTAGAACAAAATTATAACAGTAACTTTCTCTAAGAAGTGCTTCCTATGACCTCGGCGCTATGAACATTATTTAAGCCCAACAAATAAATATAAATGGGAAATATGAGGATTCCTGTTTTAATTGTGGAAACAGAGGCCTAGAAAGATCAAGTGACTTGCCCAGGGTATGTCAGCTAGAAAATAACAGAATGAAAATTTGAATCCTGGTCACCTACTGACGTTAGCCTAAGCACCACCTCTTCCAGGAAGTCTTCCCTGAACACCAAGATGGGCTAGATCAGATTCTTATATTATTCTCCAGCATTCTCTAGTGCTACTTATACTCTTTAATAATTAAGTATTCATCAGTGCTGTTATTTGAGGGGGCTCTCTCTCCCACTAGGCAGTAAGCTTCTTCTTCTTCTTCTTTTTTTCTTTTTGTATTTTGGCCTTTTTATTTAGAGCCGCACCCGTGGCATATGGAGGTTCCCAGGCTAGGGGTCTAACAGGAGCTATAGTTGCCGGCCTTCGCCACAGCAACACGGGATCCGAGCTGCGTCTGCAACCTACACCACAGCTCATGGCAACGCCGGATCCTTAACCCACTGAGCGAGGCCAGGGATCGAACCCGCAACCTCATGGTTCCTAGTCAGATCCGTTAACCACTGAGCCACAAAAGGAACTCCTAGACAGTAAGCTTCTTGAAGGGGGTGGTCTTCTTTCTCAGTTCCCCCAGTTCTTAGCATAGTACCTACCACAATGGCAGACCATTTGTTCAATAAGTATTGAAAGAAAGAAAAAACAAATGGTCCAGCTGATCCCCAAGTCAGTGCTTATACCTGCACCACAGTCTGATAGATTTCCCCAAAATTTACATTAACTAGTTGGGGATAGTCTCCAAAATTAGCCTCTTCCAATGAGGGTGATCCAGAAGGAGAAAGGCCCAAGGTCCTTGGGCTACTGAAGACACTGGGAATCTTTGAGAGTTTTTAACCTAAGAAGAAAAGGGATTCTGTCATAGTTGTGCCTCCTTCATGCATCATTATTGGCCCAGTGGGGGCCAAATGGCCTGAGCTAAGGAAGAACAGATCTGGCCATTCAGCTGGATCATCAGAATTCACAAAGTATTGCCTATATGCCAGATTTCAGTATTTAGGATTGCACTTAGCTGCATGTAGCAGAATTCTATTCAGCAGATTAGCCAAATCGGGGTTTGATTTTTATGTGTGACAACCGGTCCAGAAGAGGAAAGTCCCTGGCTCTCACAGCTGTTCAAGGAAGTCCTTGATGACTCAAGATCCTTCCAGATGCTTGCTAAACTATCCCTATGGTAATTTTTTTCATCCTCTTGGTCATCAGACAGTTACTCTGACTCAAGAGATTCCCAGATTCCTTGTGGGAAGATGGAATAAGAGTGGTTGAATGGAGGGCCAAAAGTCAAGAGCAAGCTGGGACCCTTTATCAAGAAATCAATGGTAGTTCCTGTTATGGTGCAGCAGAAATGGTTCTGACTAGTCTCCGTGAGGATGCAGGTTCCATCCCTGGCCTTGCTCAGTGGGTCAGGGATCTGGTGTTGCCATGAGCTGTAGTATAGGTGGCAGATGCGGCTAGGATCCAGGATTGCTGTGGCTGTGGTATAGGCTGGCAGCTGCAGCTCCAATTTGACCCCTAGCCTGGGAACTTCCATGTGCTCTGGTTACAGCCCTAAAAAGAAAAAAGTAATAATTAAAAAAAAGAAAGCAATGTCTTTTCTAGAAGCCCCATGGTATAGAATTCAACTTGGATTTCACCAAAACAGGTCACGTGGCACCTGAGCTTCAAAGGAACTGTATGTTTCTAAATAAGCATGTTGCCCAGCTGGGATTCTGTTAGAAAGAAAGATGGTACCAATAGATATTGAGTTGGCCATTGGCAAAACCTGCTATATAAGCTCTCTGATAGGTATGAAGAATATAAAGATGAAAAACACAGGCCCTTCTCACCGTGGGGCTTATGTCCTCCTGGTGGAGGAGCCAGACACAAAAACAACCCTTTACAGTACAACGTATACATTGTTGGAAGAGGGGTGGAAGCATAGAAAAGAGACTAAATAGATTACCTGGGAAAGCTGGAGCAGGCATCACAAAGGAGATGAGCTTTGGCCATTTGGGATAGATGACAATGGGGTCAAGTAAATAAAGTGAAGACCTGACCATTCAAAAGCAGGTCTCAAACTCCCTTTTAGCCCCAGCTCTTGGGATGACTCCATTCTGAATGCTTCATACCGACATATAGCTAGTCTACTTTTCCTTGTTTGGCATAGGTTTTGAAGGATGAGTAGGAGTTTGGCAGATAAACAGTGAGAGCCTGACCATTCAAAATTGGATTCCAATCTATCTTTCAGCCTCATATCTTGGGGTTACTACACTTTGCAGACTTTAGAACTTCCCAGACAACTTGCTGTTCCCACATGTGCCATAGTCCATCATTTTTCTGTACATAGGCTATTTTTTTCTGACTGGAAAGCCCCTCTACCTTTATCCTCTGAGACAGGTTCTTCTGTGCCAGTGACTCATCGTTGGCCACCTGTTTAGAAGGAAAGAAAGGACGTCATTGGAGTGAGATGTATTCTGGAAGGTGGATAGTAGCCACAGAGTCCAGACACAGAATTTGATTTTGCTGGTCTTACAAAGGAGGGAACAGGGGAAACTAACACTTCATGAACCTCAATCGCAAAAAGGAATCATCTGATCCCTGAAACAACCATGGTGTGGTCGATATTTTTACGCACCTTTTTTAGCTTGGGAACTCTTTAAGGTGATACAATTTGTCCACTATTGTAATAGGCAATAAGTGACACACCAGGATTTGAATCCTGCGCATCCAATGGCAAAACCCAGGTGCCCTCCATCAAACCATAAGGTCTTCTTGGTGGCTTTCCTTGTCCTGGGTTCTGCCTTGTTTCTGGCCACCTGCCCTTCCATTTAAAGATTTTACTTCTAGGTGTTCCAGTTGAAGAGCTTCTACCTTGAGTTTTCCTCCTACTTTCCACCCTCATTCTAAGCTAGAACAGTGATTCTCAGCCCAGATGGCATCTGAAAAGTCTGGAGACATGTTTGGTTGTTGCACCTGGACAGGTGGGCTGCTGCTGGCATCTAGAGAGGAGAGATTAGGGAGGCTTCTCAGCATTCTACGGTGCACAGGACAATCCCCGACAAGAAAAAATGATCCCACCCCAAATGCCGGTGGTGCTGAGGATGAGTAGCCTGAGTTAGTATCCTTAAGTCTTCCTGCAAACCGAATAAACAAGTTCTTGCTGGAGGCGACCCTGAGCAGTTGTTGCTGCACTTTCCCCTCCCACTCATGACTCTGTGCAAAGCAGCAAGGTTACCCTGTGCAGGTTGTATTTTCCCTGCACGGAGGGTCCTCCCTTCTCCAGCCATCTCCCAAGGCCACGGCTTTGATTCAGGCAACTCTCTCTCCACAGAGCGTTTTCTCTGTTTGGGTTAATGCTCCTTGCCCTCTCCCTGGCAGCCTATAGTTTCAAGCCCCAGCCTACTGCACTCTTCCTTATGCTGCCATTCCCGCCCCACCCACATCTCTGCAAGCAGTCCTCTTATTAAATTCACCTCCAATCACCCAAGGTGAGTGCACTGTGTATTTCCTGCTAGCACCTTAACTGATCAGGAGGATCTTGTCACAGATGTTCCATCCATTGTTGTCTTGCAATTTCCTGGCTCTCTTTGCGATGATATGTATTCCTTTCCTACGGCTGCTGTAACAAGTACCACAGACTGGTAGCCTAGCAACCGAAATGCATTTTCTCACAGTTCTGGAGACTAGAAGATCTGGGTGGGAGCAGGGTATTGGCAGGGTCCCTCTGAGGGCCACGAGGGAAGGGTTGTTCCTGGCCTCTCTCCGTGGCTTGTGGACAGCTGTCTCCTCCCTGTACTGTGTGTGGTCTTCCCTCTGTGTGTCTGTCCAAACTTCCCCTTCTTAGAAGGACATCAGTCATACTGGATGAGGGCCCACCCTAAGGACCTCATTTTAATGTAATCACCACTTTGAGACCCTATCTCCAAATGCTGTTACGTTCGGAAGTAGGAAGGTTAGGACAACAACCTATGGGTCTCGAGGGGAACACAGTTCATCCCATAACTTGGTGGTGACACGGGAATGGGCTCATCAGGTGGGAATAGGACTTGTTGATGGGAGTGAGGACTCAGCAGCATTTGAAAGGGATGAGGTCCGGGCTTTAAAGGGTCTGACATTCTCGTCCGGAGGGGAGAGGAATCAAGAGAGAGACCATACACCAGTCAATAAACAGAATTATTCCAACAGCAACAAATGCTGGAAAGACAAAACATGGGACTTGAGAGGATGACTGGGCCAAGTCAGACGGGTCAAGGTCGGCCCCTCCAAGGAGGACACTTGAAAGCTGATGCCTGAATGAAGCAGAGGAATCACCATTCAGCTTCTCTGTGTGTGGAAGAGCATTCCTGGCAGAGCAAATGTGGACAAACCCTAAGCAATGGGGAGTTTTCATCTAGCTGCAACTTTCAGTGATGCAGAGAGAGAGGAAGAATTGGAGGACTTTTTTTTTTTTTTCTGTTGGAAAGAAATTTTATTTTATTTTTAAGGGCTGTACTAAGGTTATACAGTAAGATAAAATCAAATGACATTTTTAAAAGTATAAGAAAATGTTTCATGTTAGAAAACTTTAAAGTTATTTAATGTCATTCAGAGCAAAACAAAGCTAGGTGATTTGGTACCCACTTAATTTTGGATTTTAAAAAAGAGTCATAAAAAAGAAAAAAATAACTCCATTTGCAGCAACATGGATGGAACTAGAGACTCTCATACTAAGTGAAGTAAGTCAGAAAGACAAATACCATATGATCTCACATATCTGGAATCTAATATATGGCACAAATGACCTTATCTACAGAAAAGAAATGAACTCGTGGACATGGAGAACAGACTTGTGATTACCAAGTGGGAGAGAGGGAAAGGGAGTGGGATGGACTGGGAGTCTGGGGTTAGTAGATGCAAATTATTGCATTTGGAATGGATAAGCAATGAGATCTTGCTGTATATAGCACAGGGAACTATATCTTGTCACCTGAAATGGACCATGATGGAGGATAATGTGAGAAAAAGAATGTATATAGATGTACGACTATGTCACTTTGCAGTACAGCAGAAATTGACAGAACATTATAAACCAACTATAATAAAAAATCTTAAAAATATTTAAATATAAAAAATAAAAAAGAGTCATTAATAACAGGCTGAGGAGATAAAACCAGAAGCCATGTGGGTTTTTTGGATTCACACGTAGTGTTGGGGAGAAAAATTTTAAACTAGATAAAACAAGCCTCATTAGGGTGGGCCATTTTCCACCCTCTTTCCCCTCTTTCGCCAGCCTGCCCAGGAACAGAGTTCATCCTGGCTCAGTCCTGTTTTAACCACCATCAGGCAGGCAGGACACTGTGCCGCCTCTGAGTTGGTTGGGCAGTTCCCCCAAATTAATCCTAGTTTTCCCCAAAGTCTGCAATGCAGCATGGGGGAGGATTACTCTGCCCGAATCAGGTTCGTATTAAAATATTAATCTACATTTAAAATGTTTCCATTGTGTTCATGGGGATCTCCATTCCATATGTTTGCAAGAGCTCTGGGACCAGCAGCATGTCCGATTTTGAGTGTTTTAAAATGAAGGCTAAAGCTGACTTGCAATAAAGCAGTACAAGGAATAGCACAATGAGACACCCCCTTAGTAAATACTGACTCCCAACGCTTTTCTTCTCACAAACAGCATCTGAGGCTGTTAGGCTATCACTGACCCTAGAGACCACCTCTTTTAACTGGTTCGGTGTCCCTAAGTTTAAACTCTTCCCTTCCCTCCTCCCTTCCTTGCTCCCTTTTTCCCCCTCTTCCAAAAATGTGTTAAGCTGACCACCTGCATTAGTTCCCCATGGCTGCTGGAACAAATGACCACAAACTCAGTGGCTTAAAACAACCCAAAATTATCATCTTACTCTTCTGGAAGTCAGAAGTCCACGATAGCTCTCACCGAGCTAAGACTGTTGGCAGTACTGCATTTGCCTTCCAGCTTCTGGAGGCTGCCCACATTCCTTAACCTACCGCCCCTTCCTCCATCTTCAAAGCTAGCAATGGACAGTCAAGTCTTTCTCATGTTGTGTCACTCTGACTCTAACTTTCCTGCCTCCTTTCTTCACTTAGAAGAACTTCTGCGATTCCATGGGGCCCATCTGGATAATCCAGAACAGTCTCCCCATCTCAAGATTCTTAATCACATCTGTGAATCCCTTTTGCCATGTGAGGTAACATATTCACAGATTCTAGAGATTCGAACACGGAAACCCCCCCCCCTTTTTTTTTCCATTTTTGACTGCTCTGCAGCATATGGAACTACTGGGCCAGGGATCAGATACAAGCTGCAGACTCGACCTAAGCTGAAGCTGTGGCAACACTGAAGCCTTAACCTACTGTGCCAGGCTGGGGATTAAACCAACATCCTAGCGTTCCCAAGATGCCACAGCAGGAGCTCTGAACGTGGACAGCTTTGGAACCCCGTTGTTCTGCCTGCCTTACTCCACACCAACCCTCAGGTAGTTTAACTTCTCCAAGGTATATGCTTTCATGCCACCTACATTTCTTATTCACAGTGCCCATCAACACTGAGTTCTCTGCTGAGTTGTGAAATTATTGACTTAATGTCTGCCCTCCTAACTGGACAAAAATCTCTCCAAAGGAAGAGTATAGATGTTCGAGCTATCACAATCATTTCCTCAGAGCTGCCTGGCATCCAAGGCAAGAAAGAAAGCATGTGAGAAGGGAGGAAGGAGAGAAAAGAAAACAATGGCTAGTGCTGAATGAGCACTCAACTCTGGACCAGCAGTGTTCCAAGTGCTTTTAACCTATTTAATTCATGCATGGTGATGGAAGGGCTGTCATCTAATACAAGCCAGTGGTGTAGCTTGGATTCAAAACCCATTGTCTTAACCACCGTGTCATATAAACAAATAGTCTCAAACAGTATTTCACACACTATAATAGAAATCTAAGAGGTAGAAGTGAAGGCAGGAGAGACCAGTTTTATAGATGTGTCAAGCAAGACTTTCCAGAGGACGTAATAAATGGAAGTCAGAGAGAGCTGTGCCAAGTTTGGGGGAAGGCAGTGGAGGCGTGCCTGTGGGAGGAGAACAGAGCAGCATGTTCTACGCAGAGGAGGCTCTGTGAACAAAGTCCCGGGCAGAAAGGGGTTTGATGTTTTCTAGAAATTGAGGGTAACTCAATAATGCGGGAGCTTAGGTGGTGAAAGGCAGGGCACGGACCAAGAGATGGGGCTGAGAGGGAGGCAAAAGTGCCATCGGAAGGTCCTGTCGGCCACACCTGGGCTTCAGATGTTATCCGAAGGAAAATGGGAAGCCGTTGGAGGACTTCTGATTCTGAAAGTCCTCCAATGGCTTTAAAAAAAAAAAGAAAAATCAGTGTGATCACCACATGGAAGGATTGCAGGGTTGGGATGTTGACAGCCAAGAGGCAAAGGTAGAGTGTGTGACTGGGAAGCTAGTGCTGGAAACCGTAGGCTTTGTGCCTCCTGTCCAGGCATTCTCAGCTCTGCATCTGAACCTTCCCAAAGGCCTTGCCACCACCCAGAGAGGGAGTGCAGTGGGGAATGAATAAATGCTATTTGGAATGAAGAAATTTTAAGTACAGTCTTTGCTCCAAAACCGGTCAGAGGGAAGAAGTGGGCCAGAGAGTAATACACTTAATTCTTAACTCACAGTTAAGATTTCCATTTTCTAACTAGCAGTTTGGAGTAGTAATGTAAAGGTCTACCTGGTACAGAGGTTGCCCTTTGTCAACATAGGGCGGCCAGGAGAGTTTGGCGCCGGAACAGAAGTCTTGGGCTTGTGTTGCCACCCGGCCTGGAATAGTGGCTTCTCTTGCGCGGGCGCAGTGGTATGGCCAGTACTCAGTCGGGGTCCGCACCTGTTTGGAGCAGTCTGTGAGCCCCGCTGTCCGAGGGTCGGGCCGCCCTCCCTCCACCCACAGATGTGGCTGTCGAGGTGGGAGCTGCAGGGCTAGGGTGGGAGGAGGAGGAGCGGAGGGACCCAGAGCTGGTCTTGAAAGCGCAAAACCCGCAAGGGTGTTGGAGCTGGAGTGGCCAACACCCTGGGGCCCGCACATGGATGAGTAGAATTTCTCAGACATGCAGTGGGGCAGCCCTTAGAGAATCGTCTCCGCTCAGCTCTAATAGACGTGCAAAGAGCACTATCCCCTCTAGAGCTCCGGGGAGAACTTAGCTTTTACTTCTCTGAGCCCAGGTTCCTCATCGGTGAGATGGAACAATCAGTTCCCACCCGGCCTTCTTTCAGTGAATACTGATTACCGCTCTTACCAGGCACTGCTCTACGTATTACTTAATAACAAGATTATGGTGGGGAAATTAAATGAGATGATGAAAGTGAAAGCACTTGGCATACTCTTAAGCATGTTATAAATGTGAGCTCTTAGGAACTCACATTTATGTTTGTAGTTTGTTTTTACTAAGAGGTCAAGCTTTGCTGTTTCCTGGCCTCAGGACACCCCACTTTCCTCGGCCAAATTTCTTGCAAATGGATCCAATTAGTCACTGGAGGAGTTGAGAATAGAGTTGGCTCTGTGCAAATAGATGACTGTGATTTTGCCCTTGTTCTGCAGTCTATCTTTACTACTTCAAAGGAATTAAAGTGAGTTGGTAATTTGTAACTGCTCCAAGTGTAGTTCTCTGGCATGTTCAGAATATATTTCAATCTCTTAATTAACTTGGAAGGTTGAAAATTGTTGATGTTGAAATAGAACTTTGGCTGCTGTTTCCCTTCCTTCTCTTTTAGTTGATAACAACCCACTAATAAGAAAAACACCCTTCATCATTCTCTTTCCTTCCTTTTTTTCATTCACAATGTTCAGTGTTCCATTTGTGAACACAGTATGATATTTCTTTTTTCTTTTTTTTTTTTTAGGGCTGCACCTGTGGCATATGGAGGTTCCCAGGCTAGGGGTCTAATCAGAGCTGCAGCTGCCAGCCTATGCTACAGCCATAGCAATGCAGGATCTGAACCACGTCTGCGACCTACACCAGAGCTCACAGCAACGCCGGATCCTTAACCCACTGAGCAAGGCCAGGGATTGAACCCACAACCTCATGGTTCCTAGTCAGATTTGTTTCCACTGTGCCACAACGGGAACTCCTAATATTTATTTTCTCCTAGTTTGAAACATGTTTATATAACAACTAGCTTGGACAAGGCATTGTGCCAAGCCCTCAAGACTTGAGAAAATGGTTATGCAATGGGCTCTGCTCTCAAGGAACTTGCTGTACTGAGGGGAAAGAATGCAGTGGGGGTATCTTATACAAGTAGAGTAAATTAGGATTAAATGGGGATTTCGCAGACAACCTCTATTGTTTTATTCAAGCCAGTGCTGTGTCTTTTTTACTCTGGATTGATACTTCTTTGGGTGAATACTATTTAGAGCCAAAGTTACATGCTTTCCCAGGCCCTTAGTTATCATGAGAAAGAACGTATGTGCTTTACCTACTCCTGGTCCAATCTCCATCATCACAGACATGCCCCTGACTCTAGGAACATATTCTCAAAGGACATGTGTGAGGCACAGAAAAGGAGTATTTCTGAAGCTTAATTTTGCTTCTTGTGTTAGTGCTTTGTCGCTGGGCCAGGTTTGCTGCCCTCACCCCTGAACACACATTCCTGAGTCTTAAGCCCTCTTATCCTTGTTTCAGGGTGCAGCTGGTCTACCTCAGCTTCCTAACCATCTGCATCATATTGATCATCCCTTTCTTTAACTGTGGCATTCATAGTTCAGTGCTCTGATCTTGACATTTCATCATAAACCACTTTGCATTGTTAATAACTTTCATTATAAATTATTGAGCAAAGACCCTGGGACAATGTACAGTAGATAAAAAAGCACAGGTTTGGAGATGAACAGATTTGAGTTTGAACTCTGGTCCTCCTGCTTATTGGCTTTATGACAATAACTTTGGGAACCTCAGTTTCTTCAGCTGTCACACATAAAAGCTATCTTCTGCAGGATTGTTACTCATAGGCATGTAGTGAGAATTAAATAGGATAATTATAAGATGGGAAGCACCCTTCTTCCCTTAAGCCCTGTACAATGTTTTAGGTTGTATTTAATGCTAGTTGAATGAATGAGGTTCTGTCACATTCCGTTAAAGGATGAGAGTGGACTAAATGTTTTTCACCTAGAATCATAAATTTTTAGAATACATGTCTTTAGATTCTCAGCCCAATATTCTGCCCACTATTCAGTGTCATCCATGGTGAGTATTTCTTTAACACCTGTTATATTCAAAGCACTGTTTCTTCAAAGAAATAGGAGGCCAGGCAGAGTTCCTGTTCTCAAGACGTTTCAGTCTATCTGGGAAACTAGGGACATCTGTCTCATGTCTATCCCAACAACTCAATTTGTGAAAATTGGAGTTTTCTCGGGTATGGTCCAGGTCATCTTTTCACTTTACATTCTCTTTGAGTGAACTCATTCACCTCCATGGCTTTAAAAACCTACTACCTGCCAGAGACTTCCAGTTTATATCTAGAGTCTAGCCTTTTAAACTTCAAACCTATATCTCCAATAGTCTACTTAACTGAGGCATTTATTCCATAACAGCTTCAGATTAAACATCTAAAACAAGCCTCCTTGTCCTCCAAACCTGCTCTCCATCTTCACTGAATGGCAGAAGCTGGTAGTCATCGTCAGAGTCTCCTGTCTCTCCTATCTCGCTGCCCACATCCAATAAATCACTAAATCATACAGCTTCTACCTTCAAAATATAATTGGAATCTACCCAGTTCTGTCTCCACTGATGACACCAAAGGTCAAGCTACTATCATCTGCCCTCTCTACCACCATAGCAGCTAGCTCTCAACTCTCCCCTCGAAACCGTTTTTCATGTGACAAGAGTGATCTTTTTAAGTACAGAGCCGATCAGGTTACTTCTCTGCCTAAAATCCCCTGATGCCTGTGCTGATAGCCTGAGGTTTAGAGTCATTCCCATGCCCTCTGACTGTCCACAGACTTTGCCCTGCTGATTCTGTAACCCCAGCTCCTACGCCTCTCCACCCAGTGGCCTCTTTCTAGCCATACTAACCTCTTTGTGCATTGATGGTCACTTTTTTAGGGAAGGCTTCCCTGCCCATCAGTATTTAGATGAGCTTCCCTTATGCCTCCTTATAAAACCCTGGCCTGTTTTTGGTTCTACTTAATTGTAATCATATAATACAGTTTGCATGAGTATTTGGTTATTGATTTGCCCATTAGCCTGCAAGCTCCCTGAGGATGGACCCCACGTCTCAGCACTTGGCGCTGTGCCTGGCATACATAGGCGCCTGCTGAATAATGGTTGAGACATGAGAACAGAAAGAGGTATACGTCAAATACCAAAGGAAGACTTAAGACAATGTGATGAAAATTTAAAAAAGAGATAACTGGAACTTGGGGGTGGATGAGACTTGAGTTATTTCTTAAAAAACAGAAGACTTTTCAAAAGATGGCTATAAGCTCTGAATATTCAGGGGACAAATTATGTAAGAGTTTGACAGGAGAAAAAGTTTATATAAGGTAGCAATTTGAAATAAAAACGGGAAAGTAAATCGAGGCCATCTTGTGGATAGCCGTGGGTTTCAGGCTGAGGAATCTAAACTTTATTCTGGAGACAAGAGGAAGCCATTGATGGGTGATGACATTTGCAGATTTGTGGCATGAGATGTATATCTTTGAGGACTCTCAGTTGCCAGCAAGAGAAATCCATCCCAAATCGGAAGAGCTTGATCCAACAGCTCAAGTGATATAACTGGTTTCTTCCTGAATCTCTTTGCTTTTCGTCCTTTGTGCAGGTTCCTTTCTCTGCCAGACCTTCCCTCATGATGAGAGAATGGTTGCAACAGCTCCAGCATCTGTCTTTCAAGGTTGGAAACTAGGAAATAGAGATTATCAGCTTTTCTAGATTTCCTATGGCTCCAGTGACAATCCTGGCATAGCAGCTACATGGCTGGGATAGACTGTTTTGGTTCCTGTTCACCTCTCAGAAGCAATATCTGTTACTAGAGGAACATAGTGGTGTGCCAAGTGACTTAGGCTTAGTTTAAATTCACAGCCTCTTTCCTAGGTCAGGGTGGGATCATCAAATTTGCCGCCCCAAAATGTGTCTTTGGCATGCAGATTATTTATAGCTGAAAACAATCAAGGCCCCCAAAAGCCAGGAAGAAGCTTTGACCTTCCCCTAAGTGCCTCAATAATGTAGATGGAGGACCTGTCCCAGAAGGGAGGACCAGCGTAGCTCACCAAAGTGTGAACTGGGCGTGTAGACATGGAGGAACCTGGCAAAGTCTGTTCTAATTCCTCTCTGTGTTGTCTCAGCCTGGCCCAGCAAACATTTATTTACCAAAAATGTGCTTTTCCACTCCTTGTTAATTTCCTTCCTCTCCTTTGCGGTACAAAACCACCACCCCCAACATCTTCTTTTGTTGTTAGCTGAAGATGGTATTTAAGGCGGAGGCCTCGGCTATTTGGGTGAGTTATTCAGTTCTCCTGGGTCCCACCTATGTACACATATTATTAAAATTTTGTCTGACTTTTCTCCCATTAATCTGTCTCATGTCAATTTAAGTCTCAGACCAGCCAGAAGAACCTAGAAGGGCAGAGGAAAATTTCCTCCCCAATGCCACATGGAATGGGAGCGGGGGAGGGGCACATTTCCAAATGACAACAGGATTGCAGCTGGAAGCAGGGTACTTGAAGGCAGAGCCCCAAGTCAATAAATGTCCATAACAAGAGGGAAGGTCAGCCTGGCAATGTAGAGAATGGAGTGGAGCAGAGAGAGACCACTGCTGGGGGTTGTTCATTCTTCTGTTCCCTGCAGTGGCCTGAGAGCATTGAACTTGGCCATTCAGATCCTTGCAGCCATCACTGCACCTCTTACAACACTCTGCTTGCCAAAGGTCCCCATAGCGTGACTGCATTGTCTCCATAGAGATAAATCAGCAGGGAAAGAGGATTTATGATGGATAAAAGTTGTCAAAGAGGCCATACACTTATCTCATTGTCCATAAATTGGTTACATCCTACCATTTAAGAAGATGACTCTTATTGTTTTACTTTAGTAGCTGTTGCAGCAGTGTGTTTGGGAGGGAAGTCTGCTAACGCGGCAGGATTGTTTATCTAGGCTTATGGAGATTTAATTCTTTCTGTATTTGTTGTTACAAAAAATGTGTCTTAAAAAAGACCAGGTTTTCTCCTGGTTTTTATTTATTGCACAAGTAATATCCCAACAACAATAAAGAAAGAAAAAAAGGGAGAAAATAGTAGGCTACTGTGAATGCCTTTTTAAAGAGACAGACAGCCCTTGGCAGATGTGTAAATATTATCTTCGATTTATCTTATATCCTCTAAATGTTGACTTGTCAAAAAAAAAAAAAGCCATATTCTGTTATAGCACCAAGAGGCATATTAGTACCAAGTACAACATAGCTCTGTTGAATTTTTAAACAAGTACTGGCTAAATAGGAAAAACAATAGTCCTTATTCATTCAATTTAAGATGGAAGAGCTTGAGGAAAGTGGGACTAAGGAAAGGAATCTGTATGTTTATCTTCTGCTTGTTGTCATTTCTTGCACTGCGCAGTCTCCTCATATGTGAAGGAAATGCAGCTTCTAAACCATTTTCTATCTTCTAGTGTAATCTCTTGAGAGCTGCCTGGGTCATGGAATTTTCAACTTTCTTAAAGTCCTATGGAACCAAAAGAGCATTAAATACATATTTGAGAACAAAGGTGATGAATCGTTTTGTTGCGACCTTGACTGAGAGACGGGATGGCTGATGTGATACTGTGATTTATACTGAGAAATATATATTTGGTCTCTCTGGCATAAAACTCCTAAGACCCTTGGAATTTCCTAAATGATGCGAGCCTTAGAGGTGTCTCTTGCTATATTGATGGTGAATTTTGGACCCCAACTAAAGTTGAGGGCTGGTTCCCAGAGACCCAAGTAGATGCTCTCTTTGAGGGCTGGAGTTTGAAGTCCCACTCCCTGCTGTCTAGGGGGGCAGAGGGACTGAGAGATGAGTCAGTGACCAATTGCTGGTGACTTAACCAATCATGACTCGATGAAGCCTCCATTAAACCCCCAAAGGACCATGTTCGCAGAGCTGAACACTTGAGATTTGGAGAGAGTGTCTCACCTGGGGAGGCCATGGGACGCTCTGCGCCCTTTCCCTGTCTTTTGCTCTGTGCGTCCCCGCCATCTCACCGTTCCCAGCTATATTCTTTTGTAATAAATCAGTGATCTAATAAGGAAGACATTTTTCTGTTCTGTGAGCTGCTCCAGCAAATTAATTGAAGTCCAAGGAAGATGTGGCTGGATCCTCCAGTCTGAGCAACCTGGGCTTGCAATCAGCATCCGAAGTTGGGGTTGGGGGGTGGCAGTCCTATAGGACTGAACCCTTCACCTGTGGAATCTGATACTTTTTCTGAGTGCTGTCAGAATTGAATTGAACTCTCTGACAGCCTGCTGGTGGCTGAGAATTTCTTGTTGGTGCAGGGACGAACCCCTCCCCTCATTGGTGTCAATTTCCAAATGCCAGAAGAGCTGGTGTGGGGCTACCTCTTGGTAAGATTGTCATCTGATGGACTGACCTACTTTGATCCAGGATTTTTTCCTGCAGCATGTTTAAGTCTTTTTAACAATTCATAACCTGCCTATTAATTTAATGTGATTGAGACCATTGAATGCTACCATTTTAAGACCATAATTGAAAGGGCATAGCTTTTCCAAATGTGTGGGGAAGGCTTGTATTTGCTAAGCCTCTGGACATCGGTAACAGCTGACAGAATGTAGGTGGTAAATTGATTAAATAGGATCTATCATGTGTTCGAAAGTAGTTTCTGTAAATAGGAAATTAATGTTGCCCATGGTGAGTCAGAGCTGAAGTAATGGTGTTCAAAACCATTGACTCCCACTCAGGTATTTTAAGGACTAAGTCAGCCATTCTTAACCCTTTTCAAAATGCAAGGTACTAGAATATGACAGGTGGTGACCCTGAAGCATTATCTGTCTCCTTTGGGTTCATTTGCATAATACACACATGAGCCAGTACAATCAACATTTATCAGCTCATGCCCATTAAAATTAATGGAGCCATTTCCTAAATGCTTCTGTGAGTTGTCGTTTTCCTGAATCTCTGACACAGAGCCTCCGGGCATCCAGTTCTCTCTCCTCTCCAGTCCCCGTGAAGCCGCTCCCACCTTCCCTCCCTGGCTAAGAGACGAGAAGCTGTGCCAGCCGCCCCAGCCCTCCTTGCCACACTCACTTCAACCTCCTGTCCATTTCAGTCGGGCGCTCCCTCCAGTGAACTGTTCCTTCTCCCTTTTAGAGCTTAATTTTTAGCAAATTGCAGAATCATCACCATCCTATGGAAGTTTTAAGGCACTTTTATGATGATTTTAAAAAAAAAACCCTGACACATTTAAACTCATAAATAATGATGTAACCAGTTGTACTGTACAAGCACCCGATATGTGGGACAGCAGTCAGAACTTTCCTTTCTTTTAAATCAGAGCACCTCTAATTCTGTAGATGCCTTGCCGGGTAGAGACAACAGCCCACTGCACCACTCTCAACTCTTGCTCTTAATTGCACTGTGTTCACATTTATCTTTGCTCCTTGCGAAGGTAGAGCTCTGTCTGCAGCTCTCTTCTGGTCTCTGCTTGCTCCCCTCAGCCTCTTCCAGCCTCCCAGCACCGCACAGCCCTTTGCCAGTTGGTCCCTGTTCTGGGCTGGATGCGAGTAACTCTTCCCCACAATGCTCTCTTTGTCAGCCCTGAGCATCTAAAGTGAAAACGTGGTTGGCAGGCGCAGATGTGCTGCTGAACACCCACCCGGGCGCATCCTCATTAGCTGTCTTTCTTCAAGGCAAAACGCCAGGGGAGTGCAAGTTCTGGTCCTCTTGCAAATGCTAAGAGCCGGATGTTCACCGACTTAACTCCTCCTAAGCAGCAGCTGGTTCCTCCTCCTTTCCTCCTGTGCATCTCTTGAACCCAGTTTGAGAAAAGAACATTCCTCTGGTGCCTTGTCCAGGAATGTTCTAAATACACTGAGGCACAGCCATTTATCCAATGCCTTTTATTCAGAAGGCACATCCTTTACTGTATCTTTTTTTTCTTTTCTTTTCTTTTTGTTTTTGTCTTTTTGCCTTATCTAGGGCCACACCCACCGCATGTGGAGGTTCCCAGGCTAGGGGTCTAACAGGAGCTGTAGCTGCTGGCCTTCGCCACAGCCACAGCAACGCGGGATCGGAGCAGCGTCTGTGACCTACACCACAGCTCACAGCAACGCTGATCCTTAACCCACTGAGCAAGGCCAGGGATCGAACCCGCAACCTCATGGTTTCTAGTCAGATTCGTTAACTACTGAGCCACGACGGGAACTCCACTATATCTTTTTTTAATTATTATTTTTCATTTTTTGCTTTTTAGGGCCGCACCTACGGCATATGGAGGTTCCCAGGAGAGGAGTCTAATCAGAGCTTCAGCTGCTGGCCTAGACCACAGCCACAGCAACGCCAGATCCGAGCCACGTCTGCAGCCTACACCATAGCTCACGGTAACGCTGGATCCTTAACCCACTGAATGAGGCCAGGGCTCAAACCCACAACCTCATGGATCCTAGTCGGATTCGTTTCTGCTGCGCCACGATGGGAACTCCCTACTATATCTTTTAATCCTCATATCAACACTGGGAGGCAGGGACTGAGTCAGAGAGACTGTGTTTGAATGCTGGTCACACCCCAGCTGTGTGACCTGAGGTACCTCAAGGGACATCTCTGAGTTTTATTTCCCCATCTGCAGAATGAAGACAATAACCCCCCCTCCACTGGGTGGTTGTGAGATTTAGGCAGGATTGTTGATGTAAAGTCCTTAACACGGTGCCTTGGCATGGAGTAAGTGCTTAAGTGCATGGAATAAAGCCTCACTGTTATCTTGGAGAGGTTGAACTTGACCAGGTTACTTGACTTATCCAAGATTGTACATACAGTTCATGGTGGAACTGAGCTGGGAATTCAAATCTTTTGAATCTATTTCCCTTTCTTCCTTTCCTCCTTTATCAGAAAGGATGCTGTGCTAGTGCCAGAGCACTGTGTAAAAAAATGGGAGCTCCTGGGTACTTTGGCAGTGCGCTATGCAATTAAACTCTAAGGCTAATAATAAAAAATTATAATACGAGAGCTAATATCTATTGAGTACCCAGTACATGATAGGAGCATGCTAGGCAATTGGCATGCGTTCTGTAATATTTTCAGCAGTGCTCTCCAAAATTTAGTCATTTGTGTTCTGTCTTCACAATTTTCGCCATTTCTATCTACCACCTATACCATTATATTATTTATTTTCTTTAAAGTTGGCTTATTTAAACGTATTTCAAAATAAACACTGTCACTACTGTAAAAAAAAAAAAACTAGTATAATTTACCATACATACAGGATGATCAGGAAAATAGATGCAATTAAAATAAAGCCGTGTTGTCCAGCTAGATAATTCTCTGGACCTGAGGTCTGATCTCAGTGAAAAGGGAGATCAAGCAGGTGTTAAGAGGCCTTTAAGACACAGTAGGTCCAAACAGGTGTTTCTTCCGACTATAACCAGAACAACTTAAGAAGACGGAGGAAGAGAATAACATCCCCACTTGTGATCCAAGTTCTCAATGCCTTGTCAGTAACCACTGAATTATCTCAGTGTCCCCATTTCCTGCTGAGGGAAGCACTGCCATGTGACAAGCTTGCAGGGAGCTGTCATCACTGCATTTTACAGATGACAGCTGAGGCTCAGACAGCTCCCATTACTTACCCAAGTTCAGACAGCTAACAAGTGCCAAAAGGTGGGGTTAGAACCCAGGTCTTTCCCCAGGACGCATGAGGAAAACGTGTCACACTTCAATAGGCTTGATGGCCAGACACGCCCAGGAGCAGCCCAGTGCTGGCTTGAGTTTTCTGTTCCAAATTCCTGGCCATCCAGCTCACTGAGTTGCTGAGCTCCTCAGCAGCCTGTGGAAACCCTGACACCCTTGGGGAGGAGGGTGGTCCAGGCACCTGGAACCGGGGCCGGAGGGCTTTATTGTAGTTGGCTGTCATGTGCCCCCTGCTGCTGCTTCCCCCACGTGACGCTGAGCCCGGAGCAGAGCGAGTAGCTGTCTCCCTGTGGGAAGTGCTCGTGGCGGGCCTGGCCTGGGAAATGAGGGCCTTAAGAAGGTGCCAGGACCCAGGGCTGTTCTAGGCAGTGGGGGCCACTGGCCACGGTGGCATTCTGCCCTCCCGTAGAGCATCTGCAGGCACTGGAGCGGTAGGAAGAGGCGGAGCCTGAGTTCAGATCCCAGCTCTTCCATTCAATCACTTAGTGGGGTCAACTTGGGAAAATTCTTCCCTTTTTGCACCTCAGTTTTCTAACCCAGGAAATAAAGATGGGAGTTCTCACTGTGGCTCAGCAGAAACGAATCTGACCAGTATGCAGTATGCGTGAGGACACAGGTTCGATCCCTGGCCTCGCTCAGTGGGTTAAGGATCCGGCATTGCTGTGAGCTATGGTGTAGGTCGCAGACATAGCTTGGACCCTGCGTTGCTGTGGCTGTGGTGTAGGCTGGGAGGTGTAGCTCCAATTCCACCTCTAGCCTGGGAATTTCCGTATGCCATGTGTTCAGCCCTAAAAAGGAAAAAAAAAAGAAAGAAAAAACTGAGGTGGGAACATTTGTTTAGCCGCCTGGCCTTATATACACTATGCCAGCATATTCTTCTTCAGCTGTCCTCAGGAATAGGCTTGATTGTCTTTATTTTCCAGCTGGAAGACACAGAGTTACAAAGTTCAGCAAATCACCAAGATGATACATCCAACCAATGGCTGAGCTGGGAGGCAAACCCCAGCATGTCGCCAGGCCCCCCAGCAAATGCCCCGCTGGGAAGCCACCCCTTCCTTTTAGACCCCGTGGTGTATGGCCCAGGGGGCCCAGCTCCCCACCAAGACCGGGAGTATTCCTGGCTGAGCGAGTCTCCTCCACAGCACCGCTCCGCAGGGCCTCCCCAGCTCCAGGCTCCCAGGGCGATCCGCTGAGGCTCTAGTTGTGACCGTATCACGATTCTGTTTCTCCTGCCCACTCCCGTGGCCTTCACTCTTCCACTGGTGTGATCTGGAGCACACTCTCCAGGAAGCTTTCTTATACAGATCTCTGACCAGGGTCTATTTCGGAGGGAATCCAGCCCTGTGTGGGTGTGCAGTTAGTCGAAATGTCCAGATCCTAGTGTCCCAGCACTGAGTGTGTAAGCACGCACCCCACTAACGGGAGACGAGAATGGCTGGTGAGCCTCGTGGCCTGGATTGGACTCTTGCCGTCAGCCCTTACAGCAATGTGATCTTGCAGATTGATTATCCATCTCAGAACCTCAGTTTCATTATTCGTAATCCAAGCATAATAACAGTATCTGTCATCTGCTGTGGCAGTTGCCATAACAGGCTTGTACTTACAACGGAGCCTGAACGTGGCGAAGGGCAGTGAATGCTGAGCACCCGTAGCAGCAGATGCTGCCCAACACGCATTCTCTATCTCCCCCTTCCTTGGTTCCTTTGAAATCATGCTCCGCTTTTCTCAACATCTGTCCTCATCTGCTTTACTGGCTCCTCTTCCTCCTCCTGCCTCTTTATTCTTTAGGGTCTGATCTTTTGCCACTTCCTCTTCCCTTCTTTTTCCCAGTTTCCTCCACTCTGCGGGAAAGTGGCCTGTGGGCCCTTGAATGCTGCGAGTGTTTTTTAAGTGATGCAGTTTTCAAGAGGATGGGCCGAACTGTCATTTGCATGAATAGCCAGAGCACTTCCCATTTGGGCTGCTCCTCAAGTCAGTCTGTCAAAGCTTGTGAATTGTGTTAGCGATTTTGTTTTCAGCGTATGCCCTTGAGTAAAGGGCACCCGCCTGTCTGTAATAGGTGCTATTGTGAAGGCCGATATTGCAGAACAGGCAAGAGGAGGTGGAGAGAAGGGGGGCTGCCGTTTGAAGTTCTATGACAAGAGACGGGATTCTGCGAGCAAGTCCTGGAATAATGAGGACAATGAGCCATTGTTCTCAGGGCTTCATTTTTAGACTGTTGTGATAAGTACCTTAAACCTCAGTTGTTTACATATGAATTACAAGGAAAACCTAAAACCCTTGAAAATTATATGCAAGGAATTCTCCTGATGGCCTGTGTTTTGGATTCAGTTGATCTAACAGCTAAATCAGTGAAAACATATTTTTTGACTTCAGAGTTGAGATTCGAAAGTGTGATTCTTGGAGCAGAAGAGGTGGACGGGAGACAGAGAGGGGACATCTCACCGGAAACGGTGAGGAGAGAAGGGGGGGCGGGAACGAGCATTTCTGGGTCATCACCGTGTCCTGCACTGGACATGTTTTCTCACTCAGGATCCAGAAAAACTCCGGAAGGAGAGAGTCTGCTACCCCACTGGGCAGATAAGGAAACCAAGACTAAAGTCTGCTACCCCATTGTGCGGATAAGGAAACCGTGGCTCAGACCAAAACCCTTCCTCAGGCTACATTCAGGACGGTCTGATCCTAAAGTCTGTGTCCCTAACACCCATCCCTCCAGAAGGGTTAACTGATGTCAGGGTAGGGCGCGTGGATGTCACGACTTTCAGGTCTTCAGTCAACTTCAGTTTCTGTCGTCACCATGTAACACGTAGGGACAGCGCTAGAAGGTCACGACTCAACCACATATTCCTAAGAAGTGGCCTTGTTTTGTTCATGACACTAACCAATGAGAATCTTATGATGAATTCACGCCCCTGCTCCCTGGAGCCCAACACGCATTCACTGCCGTCCGCCCTGCACTGCACAGCTTCCCTTGGTTCAGAAGAGGCTGGGAGCAATTCAGCTCTGTTCGTTCTCATACCGTCTATGGTTCAGTCCACTGTAGCCACATCTGCCTTCGGAGCTTAGGGAATTCCAGAGGTGGGGGCCTTCTAACATCTGGGGACTAAGATAAGGCCTGTGTCGGCCACTCAGGAAAATCCTCTCCCGACAGGTGTGTGAAAATTCTTGCTTCGATGAGGAGCCATGCCAAACCAGGTCTTCTCTGATGCCCTTTTATGATCTCTGCAAAGACAGGGGAAAAAGGAGAAATTATTTTAAAGAAAAGCGTTTAGGAAAGCAAGATATTTCCTCTGTGCTTGGTTTTTTGGTGTGTGTGCGTGTGTGTATATGTGCCTGCTTGATTTTTTTTTTTAAACAATTTCAGCAGTTGAAATTTGATACTTGTGGTTTTGAAGAATAAAATCCCCAAGCTTTTATGTTGGACTTCTGTGGGGCTCTGACCCGCCCGCCGTCCCAGTCTAAGCTGAGTGTGACAGGAAGAACTCTTGATGTTTTGTAGTTGAAAGAAATACATAGCTGATAAACAACTACTACCACCTCACGACAAATGTCCCCAAAGCTAAGTACTTTCAAAGTGGAGGCTGTGTGAGGATCTATGCCTGCCTCATGGTGGTGGTGTTGGAGGGAATGGTGCTGGCTTTCCATCAATCTTAGGTTTGAAAGGTCTTTCCAAGATTCTTCTCAGTTGCCTAGAGTCCAAGGGTTTCCTAAGGTCAAAGAAAGCCATCTTAGAGAACATATGAGCACAGACCGTGAGCCAAAAGCATCAGTTTTGCCTTTTCCCTTGATTCCTGCCCATGAAATATTTTCCAATTATTTTTCCATGTTGTTCTTCAGCAAGTAGTTCTCTGTGCTTTACTGCCTAGACTTTCTAAATAAGAGGTTGAACCATTCACTTTAGAAATAAAATGATCACAGGACTACCCCATATGGAAATCCATTTGTAAGAATAAAGTTTGTGCCACTGCCTCAGGTCAAGAAACCCTTTTCCATTCCTTGCAAGTGGTCCTGTCTAAGTGGCCCTCCCACCTTCACTTACCAGCTCATCCCCTCTCAGGTTCTGACTTAATAGCACTTAATGAGAGTTCTAATTAGAACCTGATTAGGTTGCTAATGAAGTGATTGACAGCCCAGATCAATTAAAAAAGGAAAAAGCATCCCTGGCCTTTTGTTTGCAGCTTCTCCAGGAGATGACATTCTCTTTTTTAATTGCTCTGAATCAGGCTTTGCTGAGCCAATCAGCCCCTGTCATTGTTGCTTGGCTCCAGGTCGCGTTGCCTGAGCCAGCAAGAGGCTGCACTGCAGCAGGAGACAAGCACTGGGACTTTGGAAAGCAAGGTTTCTCCTTCCTCTGTGCTGGAAGCTTTATAAGCCTTACACGTCTAAGGGGATTGCTCTGCGTACCCAGCCCCACTCCTGACCACTGCCATTCTCAGATAAGAGCTGTACATATATAGATATATGACTAAGTCACTTTGCTGTACGGCAGAAATTGGCACAGCATTGTAAATCAACTATACCTTAATAACAAATTTCAAAAATTTTAAAAAAGAACAATAAATCCCAAGCTGAATTACCGTTTAACCGGCATATCCCCCATAGCGTATATATGTATCTACCTGAAAAAGTGACAGTGAGAATCGAAACCAGAGAAGTGTTTTTAATAATAGTTCTCCTCCCAGTCCCCCGCTACCCTGGATGCTGGACTCCAGCTCTAGGGTTTTGACGATTTGGGGTAGAAATAACAACAGTGGGTAAGTCCTGACATAGAAGCCATGACTCGGCAGAAAGTGTATTTCTAGGTTGTGGTCACCTCGTTTAATGTGTGAGGACCCTCTGAAGCCAGGTACACAAACAGGACAGAAGGGCTGAACGATGAGGTCAGCAGCAGACTGTGAGCCAAGGGAGAGGGCGCAGCTGCGGAGCGGGGGGGCTCTGAGGGCGGCCGTGCTTGACACGGAAGACGAGAAGAGATACACAAGTGGTTTAACAAAATAGTTTTTAAAAATACGTATGGAGAGCCTACTGCGTGCCAGGCACCCTGCTGAGCACAGGTTAAGGAGCATTGAACGAAACATGACTCTGGAAAACAGACCATAAACGCACGATGGCAGATAAAAGTGTATAAAGTGCTGCAAAGCAGAAATTCTGAGCACTCTAGACAAGTCCGATATGGACACTGCGGATGCTGCTGAGGAAAGTTTAAGCTGAGCCGTGAAGGTGAAGGTCAAATGAGAGGTGGCTGGGCAGAGGGGCCAGCACAGGGGGGCCGTGGCAGGAAGAGCACAAGGGAAGTGGCGGGGAACGAGGGAGAGGGAGCGGGTTTTGTTCTAGGATCAAAGAAAATCCCACATTTTGGAGCAGAGAGAGGAAGGGAAGGATTCCTTGAGTTGAGGCTGGAGCTGTGCCCAATCGTTCACAGCCTTTTAAGTCACACGAAGGATTTGGGACTGAAAGGGACGGGAAGGAAGGCATTAAATGGTTTTAAGCAGGGGATTCTAATGATCAGATTGTCTTCCTGAAATATCCCGGCAGCTGTGTGGGGAACCGAACAGAAGGAGTCCAGATGGGGGGTGGGGGGTCATCCGGGTTTTTACAGTGGCCCAGATGAAAGTCAACAGTGGCCTGAACGAGGATGCCGACAGTGGGGATGGGGATATGTGGAGAGACTTGAGAGACCTTTAGAAGATGGAATGAGCCGGAACTGCTGGTTAGTCGGATGTTGGGAGTGAGGAAGACAGAGCAGTCGAGAATGGTTCCTAAAGGCGTGAGTGAGCAGTGGATTCAGAGTGGGACCATTTACCGAGATCAGGAGTGGTGGGGAGAGAGGAGAACTGGGGCTGGGGCTGGGGCAACTCAACCTTGCCCGTATTTAGTTTGAGGCATCAACAGGCGATGGCGAGAAGTGCAGTAGGTTGGTGGGTCTGGAGGCTGGCTGAGCTGAGGCAGAGGTCCTTGGCCAACAGCAGACTGTCCGTCTGCGGAGTTCCAGGCAACTCCCTCGAGGGGAGGGAAGTCCCTCCTCCCAGAAGCAGCTCAAACCTGAAGCCAAGCCCTGAGGGATTCCCTTCTAAGAAACCACCTCTCAGGAGTTCCCTTCGTGGCTCAGTGGTTAACGAATCCGACTAAGAACCATGAGGTTGCGGGTTCGATCCCTGGCCTTGCTCAGTGGGTTAAGGATCCGGCGTTGCCGTGAGCTGTGGTGAAGGTTGCAGACGCGGCTCGGATCCCGCGTTGCTGTGGCTGTGGTGTAGGCC
>PVHT021183551.1:9878928-9897600 GCA_004024745.2 Catagonus wagneri | reverse complement strand
TGCCATTCTTATCCTATAATGGCATGAAAGCAAAGTCTACATTTTAATTACTGGCCTGCCATGTCTCATTACTGGTATCTGCAAGGCTGCTCTGAGCAAAATGTAAAGACACAACAGTAGTTTATTTTGTATTTGTATTAATTAAACATTAGCACTGATCTTGACTTGTTCTCTGGGTAGTTAAAGCAAAAGTACTGTGCTATAAAGCGATCTCTGAGTCTCTTTGTGTAGCCAGAAATATATTTGGTGTTGAGGTGACTCCCCAGCCTCTTTCCCTCCAGGAGTGAATTGATATCTCATGGAGCCTCAGCAGCTGGAAACCGCCCGAGGTGTGGCTGGGGAGCAGGCAGCAGGACCCTGCGGAAAGCAACTGTTGCATTCTCTAGATGTGCACAGACCAGCGAAGGACACCACTGAGTTTGTAGAAGGACTGCAGCAGATAAACAGGTGGGACTCTGGTGGCTGGTGACATTCCTCCTTGCCAGCAGGGAGATGGGAGACAGAATCTTGTACTTAAGAAATATTTCTAGTTCTTCCTTCACATGGGGAGTTAGAGGGTGGCTTCTCTGTATTTCTTATCTTCTCTCAGAAGCCCAGCATCTGCCAGAGATCGCAGCCCTTGTCTCTGACTAAAGAAGATGTGCTCATAGGGAAACTCTCACTCAATAAACTGTTGACTGTGAGGTGGGGCAATGAACCAGGATAGAAAGACAAGGAGATGCAATATCCCCACCCACAGGCAGATAAACAATTGACTAAGCAAATCAGAACTCAATAGAGATACGCAGGAGAACGCAGAGAAAGGGGTAATTAACTCTGAGGGTCCATCTAGGGAAAGGCTGAATCATATATGTGGATGTCACACGGTCCTTTTCTGCTAATCAGAACCCACACATATTTCTAAGAACTAAGGAGGTTGTGACAGGTAATGTTAAGTTCCCGGTACCATTTTAGCTTTAACTGATTATCATTCTGAAGGATTTTCCGGTTAGGTATTGAGACTGTTGGCATTTTGGAAACTATGTCAGCCAGATACTGGATACATTTTGGCAAGTCTTTCAAAGGAAGCATTCTGCAAAATGGCATGTATTCTGTGATGACAACCATCCAAAAATATCTATATAGGAGTTCCCGTCGTGGCTCAGCAGAAGCGAATCTGACTAGGAGCCATGAGGACTCAGGTTCGATCCCTGGCCTTGCTCAGTGGGTTAAGGATCCAGCGTTGCCATGAGTTGTGGTGTAGGTTGCAGATGCGGCTCGGATCTGGCATTGCTGTGGCTGTGACGCAGGCCAGCAGCTACAGTTCCGATTCGATCTGTAGCCTGGGAACCTCCATATGCCGTGGGTGTGGCCCTAAGAAGACAAATAAATAAATAAAAATAAATTCATTAATTTAAAAAACCCTATATATGTGTCCATCATCCAGAAGGAAATAAGCCCGGTGAAGATACTTATTTGTGATGGTGAGATGATGACTTCATTTTTTCTGGAAATATTTTTTTTTTACTATTGCATTGCCTTCAACTTAAAAAGAATAATTATTCTGTTATATCCCAAACATAACATTAAAAAAAAAATCAATGGGAAAGCGTCGATGGTGAGGTTGAGAAAGAGGATCTTTAAAAATAACTCAGGAACAGTCACACTTGATGGAAATTCCGAACTCTGGGCCAAGAACTTCAAAAGATTTTTAAAACAGAAACACATTTTTAGGGAAATACAGGAAGCATTTTAGAAGTCAGTAGATAGTGGTCTAATCAGGACCTGCTATTGATATGTCTCAAACAGCAGAGTAAAACTAAGAACACTAAATGTAAGAAAGAAAAATGCCCCCATACATACAAGTGCCTCAAACCAAACCATCTTTCTAGTTGTTCCTCAGGCTCTAATATTTGCTCACATTTATATACAACATTTAACAGAGTTTTAGATACATCACACAGTTTTTCCCCCCACAAAAGACTGTAAGTACTTTTGCTTACACTGTACAATATTCAAATATTCAGAGAAGGATTGACTGACTCCATTTTAAAACATGGTTATTCTGGGGAGTTCCCGTCGTGGCTCAGTGGTTAACGAATCCGACTAGGAACCATGAGGTTGCAGGTTTGATCCTTGACCTGGGTTAAGGATCCGGCATTGCCGTGAGCTGTGGTGCAGGTCGCAGACGTGGCTTGGATCCCGCGTTGCTGTAGCTGTGGTGTAGGCCGGCAGCTGTAGCTCCGACTGGACCCCTAGCCTGGGATCCTCCATATGACGCAGATGCGGCCCTAGAAAAAGGCAAAAAGACAAAAAAAATAAAAACTAAATAAATAAAATAAAACATGGCTATTCTGGACCACTTGCTGACTCGAACTATTTGACTTAAAAAAATTAATGTCGAGGGAGTTCCCACCGTGGCTCAGCAGGACCTGCCTAGTATCCATGAGGTTGGGGGTTCAATCCCTGGCCTCACTCAGTGGGTTAGGGATCTGGAGTTACTGTGAACAGTGGTGTAGGCCAGCAGCTGCAGCTCTGATAGGACCACTAGCCTGGGAACCCCCATATGCCATAGGTATGGCCCTAAAAATACAAAAAAAAAAAAAAACGATGTAAGGAAAAAGATGTCAGTCTTGTCATCTTTGACTTGAACGGACATGAAGAAAGGTGCTGGTCCCAGGAGATGGACACTCCGTGGAGGGATTCTGCAGCAGAGGGTACTTGACCTAAGGTTCTTCCTAATGCTGGGAGACTCAAATTCTAGAAAGCCGAGCCACAAATGGAGATCTAGCACAGAGCCTGCGCCAGAACCCTCTGGTGCCTTGTCCTGGCGAGAACAGGGTACATGTGGCAACACAGGAGATGCCATGGGGTTCGGAGCCTGGGACCTGCCTCCAGAAGCCTGCCCCGCCTGACGACCTTAACCTGAGCTTCGCGCTGGTCCTGGAAGAGCGGCGCCCCTCCCCCGGCCCTGTCCTCCGCACCAAACACGTTCGCTGGGCCAAATGCAGCCGCTGAACAAATACCCACCGGATTGCCGCAGGGCCCGGCCAGCTGCAGTTGGAGACACAGCGCCATCTAGTGGGGGAAAAATGCCCCATTGCTTTATTTATTTATTGTTTTAATTAGCAGAGCATCATCGAAGTAGACCAAAAAAATCAAGTGCCCTCATTTGATACCAAAAGGCTTGAGAACCAGAGAAGGAAATGGATTTCCCGAATGTCAAACAGCCAGCTAGTGGCAACTTGACACTACAGAACCTCACCACTGGAGCCTTGGTTCAGCGTTCTTTGCACTGTAACTGCAGTAAAGAAACCGGATGAAAGAGTGCCTGGTTTTGGTTGAGCATTTCTGAGGTGGAAGAGGACACATGTGGGGGGCCAATGTCTGAAGAAAGGCTCCGTTATTTACTGTCCTGTAGGATCCCTTGCCTGGAACCCCGGTGACCAGTGCAAGGCTGGAGCACACTCAGTTGTCAGCCTTGTGCCCCCGCCAGCCCCACCCCCAAATTCTGCCTGAAACTCAGCACAGGATCGGCACTTGTACACTGCACTGGGTTTTGGAGCAGAAGATGTCACAGATTTCCAGGGGGGAGAGAAGAGAGCGCATGTGGGCTGCCAGCCCCACCATGTTCCAGCCCTTTTTCCACCCGCACTTTTTAGAGCTAAGGGAAATCTTGCACCTTTGTGTTCCCCAGGTGCTTCCTGGTCCTTCCAGGTCCCCAGATCCCAGAAGAGGGATGGGAGTGGGAGAGGGTGCAGCACCCCCTGTTTCCTGCCTTCTGGTGACTGCTAGGAGGAACTGCAGAGCGTGTGGGCTTCTCAGCCGGTTTACAGCTAAAAGGCATCCACACTGGGAAGATTGTGGAGAGGAAAATGCACGCTGCATTATTCAGTGTCATTTTGAGGGGTGGAGAGAAAGGTGAAAGCCATTGCCTAACTTCATTACCTCGAAATAAAATCCTAAATGTTGACTTGAAACATATGGCAATGCTTCGGGATAAATCTTAGTTGAGTGTCTCATGGATACCTTAAAACAGCCAAAGAATTTATTGGTTGCATTCTCTTCCTTCAGAGTCTGGGCCTTCCCTTGACTCCGGGAGCATCATTTCAGCAGGAAGGATGATCCCATTTGCCTTAAACTCCAGGTCGCTGGCCGAGTCTGAGGCTGTCCATGTGAGTAGAAGGCTGTGCTCTTAACCTTTGATTAAGGTTAAGATTCTTAAACTTTTCTGCTTTGATTACGCTTTGACTTTAAGAGAAAAGAGAGCACCTATCCATTAGGGTACCCTATCTGCCTTTCATTTAATTTCTTCAAAGCTGATTAGAGTGAGTGGGAGCTTTTCATGCCATTTGTTTTTCCTAACTCAGGGAATCTGACTCAGGGACTTTTGCGGACTGGAATGTCCTGAACCGGCCAAGATTTAACAAAACCTTCGGAGGCCTGGCTGAGTCACAGTGTGGCATCGCACGGCCTGGTTTACCCCCGGCAAAAACGTCCTCAGATCTCTAGATGACTGAACAGCCTGCTGAGGCCAGGCACTGAAGGCCTGGGCTACAGCCCCCAAGCCGAGAGCACCGCCCAGGTGAGGTCCTGCATCTGTCACGTGCTTCTGTCGCCTCCCCACCCTCACTGCCCTGCTCTCCAAAGTCATTCTCCTCCAAAGTGTGTGCTGACACCTGGGCTTTCTGGCAGTGTCTGTGGAGAGGGAGGAGAGTAGAGAGCCCTGCTTTTCAACCCAACGTATCCCTGGGAAAGGGGTTCTGAGAGTGTCTCCAGGACTCAGATCGCATTCCCCGGGGACACCATTATAATCGGGGCGAATTTCTAACCAGAGATCCTACACCACACGGACCACAGTGATAACCGGTCTTAAAAGCCTCTGTAATCAACTGTCAGGAGAAAATCTGATACGCCTTACGCTCTTGCTTCTGGCAGGGCCCTCCGCTCGTCACTCTGTGCTCCTGAACTGAGCTCTCTCTCAGGCTGGAGCCTCTTGCTCTCCTCTCCTGGCTTTGATCTTGATCCCCTAGTTGTTCCACACTGGCCGGCTCTTCTCCCTTCCTCACCAAGTTCCTTTCACCAAAAGAGCTTTGAACGGGTCACAGTTTCACGTGCCCTCCTTCCCTTCCAGCCCCCTATAGGTATGTAATCCACACAGGGACGCACAGCGACCTAGATGTCATACCAGCCTCCCTCCCACATTATTGAATCTGGGCTGTGATTAGCATGTGAGGAAACACCCCCCCCCCATAATGCACTTACAGGTCAGAGCTCTAAGACAGCCTGAATATACCCCGAATCCATTATGCTTTAAGAGAAAAGGGTAGCTAAAAAGGGCATTCATCTATTCCAGAGGTATCTATTGATTTCTGTGTGCCAGGCGCTTTCCAAGGCACTTGGATGGAGCCGTGAATAAAGCAGATAAAACCCACAGACAGCACGAGAGGAGAAGGCATGGCGGCCTTTGTCTAGCGACTGGAAAGACCGTTGGCTTGGGGGTCAGGGAGTCTGAGGAGCTGGTCCCGACGCTTCCGCAAACCGGCTAAGTCACTTCTTCCTCTCTGATCAAGACTCCTCACCAGTCCTTCCCTGTGACCATCTAAGTGCGCTTTGATTGGTGACCATCCTTGTACTGTGGAGTCTTTGGCTTCCCAGCCAAGAGAGTGGAGCTCCCCCGCCTCTCCTTAAGTGGGGCATCCTTCCTGCCAACTCCCCCTGTGCCCTGACAATTCTTTTCTGCTTTGATCGCGCTTTGACCTTAAGAAAGAGAGAAAAGCGAGCCCCTGTCCGCCTACCTGCCTTCCTACCTTATTCCCCCTGCAGCCTGCCTTCTCCATTTCCAGGGGGTCACGCGTGTTTTTCAAGAACAACCAAAGCCCACCCCGCTTCTTCAAAGATGGTTGTTGTGGGAGGAAGCCCCTCTGGGGTCACGGTGAGGCCTCTGGGGGCACCTGTTCCCCCGGACGCACTCAAGGAAGCCAGCGGACAGGTCACAGGGCAGGATCCTGTACAGTTGGTGCAACGGAACCACCGGAAACCAATTAAGAGGCTGAAAACCAGAGAAAGGACGGTGGCCAAAGAACAGGCACCCCGTGGTAAACAATTACCAGTGTGACAGGGACGGCAATGTAGGTCAGCTCTCAGCCAGGAAATAGCTGCACCAGAGCGAGATGCCGTCCCTTCTGGAGGCGGAATGGAGGTAAAGATTTTCTTTCTATCTTTGGGCAGATGGCCACCCGGTAGCCCTGCAACTCCCCCTGGTTTGGGAGACAGCTGGTCTTGGCTTCTACCTCGCTGCCCAAAGAAAGTGGTTCAGGGACCTGCTGATCTTGACCTTCCGGCTGAAGGTCAAGAGAGAGGGGGCTCGATCCTGGTCCGGAGGGGGTGCCTGTGTTGTACACTCACATTCCGAGGACATTGGATGTTTCCTGGCACCGCTGGGGGAGAGTCTTTCCCGTTTGGTTTTCACAGCTCACGCTTTAGCGTCTGCTTGGGCTTGCGAACGTGGCTTGTTTTAGATGAATACTGGGGGAACCCAGAAATTAAGATCAACATTCAAGCTTCAAGGACTATCCGGGCAGGATTTGGTCGAACAGGACAGGATACTCTGGGGTTCAGATCCACTTGGGGGTGAAATCAAGTCCCATGAGCCCTTGAGCGCTCACTCCCAGAGGCTCAGGTGAACTTTAACCTCTGTGACCTTTCACCTCCTCCACAGCATGGGCCCAGGTTTTTACAGGGTACAACATTCTTCTACGCTTATTCGCTGGTTCCCCAGAACAGTTCTGGAAAGTGGGCAGAGCAGGTTTTAAAGTCTCCGCTTTGTAGAGGAGGAAACTGAGTCTCCAAAGGGCTCTGGGCATGTTTGATGAGCTCATATGTGACAGTCAAGCCTGGTGGTGGGGGGGGTGTCTCCTGCTGAGGTCAGGAATCTCTGCACCACCCTGTAGTGTGTGGGGTGTCCCCTAAGAGCCTGGGTCAGACAGGCAGTTGTACGCATGAAAGCACAGGTCTGCTGTCTCTTTTGACCTTGTTCTAGAAAATTCTTTTTGTTTACTGGTAACTCACGGAGGCAGCTTCCAGCACATTGTAGGGACGCTTGACCCACTGGATACCACTTTCCCTCCGAGGCCAGAGCCACAGAAACCTGATGGGCATTTCTCTAGGCAGTTCTTGGTTCCCTTCAACGCATCCAGAAAGGAAACTGCATCTCCTAAACAGCCATGGCTTCCCAGGGAAGTGAGCGTTGCCGTTTGCCGAGGGTCTTGAGGACTCAGCTCTGTGGTCTCCACCCTGGTGCAGCTTTGCCCCAAGGCCAGTTCCCTTGCCAACACACTTTGGCCTCTGAACTATGTGGAAGTGTTGTCCAAACCCTGGGACGCTGGCCTTCCTGGGCACGGCGTGAGACAGCCCCCCTGACGCACAGCCCTGGTGATGCTTGGACTTCCTGCTGGCCTTCTCATGGAAGGACAAAGAACCTCCATCCTCACCTTGGCAACAGAAACCTCCACCCGGAAAAAACACCTGCTAACGGCTGGTCAGGCCGCCTTCCTTAACACTGTACATGAGGAAGGTTGCCATGCATTTGCCTGGAATCCTGATCTTCGTTACCTGGGCCAGCTGAGTAGTAGAATCAATCCTGCCTGGACTCATCTCCAACCAGCTGCACCAGCCGTAGTTCACCCTGTTCCAGGCAGTGAATGCTTGGATGAAACAGTTCAATCTCCACGCGTGTTCTAGGCCCGCATTATAGAGGATAAATGTTGGCGGCAAAGGAATTCGTTGTGTGTCTGTAGGAATCCAGTGTCTTTTTAAACCAGGAATGGAGACGGGAAACTAATGAGCACCCCATAAAAACCATGGAGCACCTCCTTGAAGCTCAGAGCCATTTCCCAGTTTGGGCAGAAGTAAAAATCCCCAAAGAAAGGCCACCCCATCCATTAGTGAAGAACTTAAAAAAAAAAAAAAGGTGTGATAAGTATTTAGCAGGTATCGTGATAGACAAAGAGCATTTGCCAGAGGCCTTGAAGAAGGATTTCTGGGGATGACAGAGGCAAGAAGGAGGCGCTTATGAGACAATGTACCAAAGGGCTACAATTTGGGATTTCAGATGATTCTGAACTCCTCCTTCTCGGCAAGCACCCTGCCGTCAGGCTGGTACCGGCTTACTCTTTGGGAGCTCACCCCTGGGGTTGTTGGGAGGTTAAAAGAGAGAATCAGAGTTCCCGTTGTGGCTCAGAGGGTTAAGAACTAGACTAGCATCCATGAGGATGCAGGTTTGATCCCTGGCCTTGCTCAGTGGGTTAAGGATCTGGCTTTGCCGTGGCTGTGGTGTAGGCTGGCAGCTACAGCTCTGATTGGACCCCTAGCCTGGGAACCTCCATATGCCATGGGTGTGGCCCTAAAAAGAAAAAAAAAAATGAAATTAAAAAACAAATAAAAAGAGAGAGAGAATCCACAGAGGATTTGTCCTTGCCAGTGTTTAGGGTCTTTGTTGTCCAGGTGATTCACGATGCCGTCATTCAGGGAGGAGATGTGTCCCTCTGTGTAAAGGGGGAGGGGAGGCAGGGGTGGGGGGAGCTGCGGCCCACAGGCCCTGCAGAGGGTCTCAGCTGCCTCTGCCTTGTGTGTCAGGGCCAGTCTGACGGCGGCGACAGTGCTGGAGAAAGCCCAGCCTGCGGGCAGGTGGGCCCCCGGCTGGGGTCTGTTCAACACAGTCCAGCCCTCCTCCTGTGCACAGTGGCAACGTGGTTGTGCTCAGAGAGCCATCCTGACCCGCCAGCATGGGTGTAAACGGATAAGCTCCACACGGTCGTCTGTAAAGAACCTTATCAGTCGCTGAGTGGCTTGGCGTGAGGCCGTGCTTTTAGCTGCCAAGGCCTTAGCTCAAGCCCCCCAAACTGATCTCCTGGTCTCATTCCTTCTTTACCTTTCATACAGCCAGCAAGAGGACTTTCTAGAACCTTCTCCTTCTTTTTTAGGGCCGCACCTGCAATACATGGAAGTTCCCAGTCTAGGGGTCGAAATGAAACGGAGCTGCAGCTTCCAGCCACAGCCACAGCCACAGCAGATCCAAGCTGTGACTGTGACCTACACCAAAGCTCACAGCAATGCGGGATCCTTAATGCACTGAGCGAGGCCAGTGTCGAATCGGTGTCCTCATGGTTACTAGTTAGGTCCATTATTGCTGAGCCACAGTGGGAACTCCTGGAACCAACTTCTGACTTTGGTCACGACACAGTCTTTTTTGAAAAATCGCTGTGGCTCCCTTTTGCCTACAGGGTCAAGCACATTGTCCTTGACGTGGGCTTCAGAGCCCTTGACAACGGTCCCACCCACCACTCACCCAGAAGGACACATCATTCGTGGCAGGGCAGACCCTTCCTGGCCCCGTGCTCAACCCTCTGCCTGGAAGGATGTCCCCTCCCGCCTTCTCTGCCCGGCGACCTCCTGTTTCATCATTTTCATCACTCGGCTGCAGGGTGATCCCCTCTATGTGGCCCCTCCTGACCCTCTCACCCTCCTCGGTAAGCAGGAACCCCCTGCCTGCTGAAGGCCGAGTTGTTTCCTGTTACTCAAGCGCCAGCCCCTCCCATCCCTGCTCCCCAATCTGCACCCGGCTTGGGTACCACTCAGCGGTGTAGCCTGGCCTTGGGAAACATGCTTCCAGACTCATTAATGCTCTCCCTTTCAGCCTCCTTGGGAGACTGAGGACAAACGCTCATCCCAGAAATCGTCTTGGACGTGGAAATTGTGTAACTGAAGAGTAGGGCACATTTAGCACCGTTAAAACATCTCATTGTTTTTGTGGTAACAAAAGGGAGACGGGAGACGTGCCGGGACCCACAGTTGAAATGTGCTCTGCGCTTTAGCAGGAGTTCTCAGCTGGGCGTGGGCATTTCAGAGTCACCCACCCGGCTTTTCTCATACAGGTTGGATGCTGGTACCCGGCGCCCTCCCCCCAGAATGCACCCACCCCTTTGCCCCCCTGACCTGCCCCAGTCCTGAGCATCAGAGTCACCTGTGTGCCAGGCGGTTACACTTTCTATAAGAAGGAGGGGACGACGTTGGCCTCAGAGGAAGACCCTGAAGATCAAGTGTGAATCTGTCTAGGAGGTTCTTACTAGACACTAAAAACAAGTTAGTACCATTCTTTCTAGACCAGCTGGAAATTTGTCTGGGCTTCTGCAGGCAGCCACTGAAGCGGGTCCTCAGCTGTGGCACAGAGAGACAGGTGGGACCAGAGGGTGGGAGACCAGGGACAAAATGAAGCCCCTTTTCTCTCTTTCTTTTCTTTTCCTTTCTTTTCTCCTCTTTTCTTTTCTTTTCTTCCTTTCTTCCTTCCTTCCTTCCTTCCTTCCTTCCTTCCTTCCTTTCCCTCTCTCTCTTTTTCTCTCTCTCTCTCCCTCCCTCCCTCCCTTCATTCCTTCCCTCCCTTCTTTCTTTCACTGCATCCAGATCATGTGGAAGTTCCCAGGCCAGGGACTGAACCCTCACCACAGCAGCCACCCAAGCCATTGCAGTGAAAATGCTGGATCCTTAGCCCACTGCACACAAGGGAACTCCTGTTCTTTTCTTCTTTTTTTAACGCAGTCTGTTTTCCTTTTCTTTCTACTGCTTAGGGAAAAGCTCTGGTCACAGACGCTTCGTGGAAAGGGGTTCCATAGGTGTTAACTCATGTCTGTGATCACATACAAGTTGCCGAAGTGACACCTTCGCCGCACCGTTTCTGGCCAGTGCCCCATGTGTCCTGAGATTTTACCATTGGGGTGTTGATTGGCCTGTGAACCCCTGAGGTGCTCTTCCGGGAAGCACACCAGGTGGCGCTGTGGAGTAACCGAAGGGCCTGAAGGGAGGGGCTGGAGAAGGAGCACCTGCGAGGGCGCAGCCGCAGTCAGGAGCGGTCACCGCGCACCAGATTCTAAGTGTTGGCGTGTGTTGACCAGTTTAATTCTCACAACCCCGGGAGGGAAGCACACTAACTAACTACCCTAACTAAAAACACACGGAGGCTGAGGCCCAGAGAGGCTAAATAACGTGTCCCGGGTGACCTGGCTGGCAGATGGGAGACCTGGGGTCGAGCTGCGATGGTCTGGCCACCTTACGCAAACAGCTGGTTTGCCCCAGCAGCATGTCCTGGGGCTCAGGTTATTTCCAGTGGTTTGAGGTTAAATCAGCAGCCCAGGCTTAGAGAAGATACCTCGGGAAGCCTAAGATTCCACTTCCCCTCGGATGGTGACCATTTAGATGGCCATTTCCAAGGGGCCAAAACCCCGTGTACCTGGGATGTGCCCTTGGGCTGTGGGGCTTTCATTCACTTATTCAGTACACGTTTGTTTAGCAGTCAGGGTGCCAGGGGTATTAGACAGGCAAGGTTCTCATAGGTCCCAGTTCTCACAGACTTTATTTTCATTTATTTTACTATTTTTTAATCAACTTTAGTTCACATGAATAGACTTACTGTCAACTCTGGACATTTTTTCATCTCTCACAGACTGTTCCTAACTATTTCCTTAGAATATGGTTATGAGTTTTCTTTTTTTTAAAAAAAATGATTTTTATTTTTTCCCTTATAGCTGCTTTACAGTGTTCCGTTATAGACTTTATTTTGATTTTACTTTATGGCTGCACCCTCTGTGTTATGGGAGTTCCTAGGCCAGGGACTGAACCCAAGCCGCAGCTCCAGTCTAAGCCACAGCTGTGGCAAACACTGGATCCTTTAACCCACCATGCCCGAGCCGGTATTAAACCCAAATCTCTCCAGCAAGCCAAGCCACCCACTGGGCCACAGCAGGAGCTCTTCATGGACTTTATATTGGGGTTGGGAAAACAGCTGACGAGCAAATCCATAAATAAGAAAATTTCAGGTAATAATAAAAAAGGAAGGGAGGAGTTCCCGTTGTGGCGCAGTGGTTAATGAATCCGACTAGGAACCATGAGGTTGTGGGTTCGGTCCCTGGCCTTGCTCAGTGGATTAAAGATCCGGCGTTGCCGTGAGCTGTGGTGTAGGTCGCAGACGCGGCTCGAATCCTGCGTTGCTGTGGCTACGGCGTAGGCCAGCGGCTACAGCTCTGATTAGACCCCTAGCCTGCGAACCTCCACATGCCGCGGGTGCGGCCCAAAAATGACAACAAGACAAAAAAAAAAAAAAAAAGGAAGGGAAGTTAAGGTAGGTAAATGGCGGTAGAGATGGAAGAGTGATTGGAGGAGAGGGAGGGGGAAGAGGGATGAAAAGCTGGTGCAGCAGCCAGCTTGTTCTGTGTGACATCTGAACTGTACATTTCCTAATCGCCTGGTGCCCTTCAGGTGAAGAAAATGTCATCTGACTTGCACAGCGACCTCCATCACACACCCCCTCAGAAAACCACCATCTCTTGTCAGAGGGTCAGTTTCGGCCCAGGCTAAGTGGCAAACAAAGGAAAACTGATTCTCCAAGAGCTAGAGGCTCTGGAGCTCGGGTGAGTTGTCTGCACACCTTGCTGACTCACCTGGCCCCAGGTGTATGGTGTAGAAAGCAGGCCCGTTCAGGCTGGGTAGCTGCCCATGTCAGAGGGCTCTATGGCAGTCGTTGAACTTGAACCTTGATTTTGAGGGCTTTGCGGGAAGGAGTCTGTTCGCGTTTATAGCTTGACAGTAGTGCTTGCTTTCGGTCAAATCTCCAGCGAGTAATAAAGACCCAGCCCCTGGTGGGCTGCAGAGCCATGGAATTGAAAGGGTCCTGAGAGATTGTTCAGCCTCTGTCTTCAGACAGGGCATGTGTAAAGCATCCTGGTTCCAAGGTCCATTTCTCTTCCTGAATGTATCCAGGGACAGAGATCACGGAGGGGCCTCTGGCTGCCCTCACCCCAAGTCTTCAAGATTACAGCTCTGAGCCCAGGTCACCATGTTCTCATCCAGAAACGTGGTCTCTAAAAGGGACTGAGCAAGGCCCATGAGACTATTTGATTACTTATCCAGTAGCTGTATCCCCTGCAGACGGGGCGTCTGTTCTTGTGAAAATGGGAAGCATTTAGAGAACAGAAGCCCCCTTATCTTTGTGGTCCCTCACCGCTAAGAATGTACTGTCTTGATTAAGGTGATGAGAGACGCTCTGAAATCCATGGACAGGGACCAAGGCAGATGGATGGAATTAATCTGTGTTTGCCAGCTCTGCCCAGAACGCTGCAGGGATTTGAAACCGTGCCAAGTTCACTGGGGATGGCATCATTGAGACATGTCACTGTGAACTGGCTGAAGGGGCTAGGTGACTCAGATGACCTAAGTCAGTTTTAGGTCTTCGAGGCTGACGATTTGTTTTTTTTGTTTGTTTGATTTACAATATTATATTAGTTTCAAGGATACAGCATAGTGATCAGTATATTTGTAGATTATACTCCATTCAAGGTTATTATAAAATAATGGCTATAATGCCCTGTGCTGTACAATGTAAACTTGTTGCTTATCTGTTTTATATAAGGCTGACTCTTAGTTTTGTAAGCAGGATCCTGAACAGTTTTATCTGGGGGATGTTGGCACCGGCCACGTGCAGCCCCATCCCTAGGCAGTCAGAGGAGCACAGAGTGACTGAGTCACAGCAGATGTTGAAGGGCCTCGTAGTCTCTAAGAAAAAACCAGCTGTGCTCTGGTCCTGGGACATGGCTCCCCACTTGGCTGGTTTTCTCTGCCCTCAGAGCCTCTAGAAGATTCCCCCGTCCTCCCTCTGTGATTCCATAATATGCCTTAATGTTTTCATGAGTGCCCCCAAACACTTACTGAGCACCTGCTGTGTGCCAGGCCCTGCTGAGGCAGTTGTGCTAACCTGGTGACACTGTCATTTTCTGTGCAACAGTCGGCCTCCCTCACGGCATGGGGAGCTCCTCGAGGGCAGTGGGCACCTCTTCCCTCTGGCGTCCGCAGTCCCTGGCCCAAGGCAGCGGCTCCATATATGTCTTTGGAACCCACGAAGAGAGAACTGACAACAATACAAGATGGGTAGTTACTAAAATAAAAATAAACCTTTGTGCATATTTTTATGGGGCTCAAAACATTCTCAATAAACATTACCTCATCTGATTCTTCATGACAGCCCTTGGGAAGCAATCACTTCCACGCGTGGGTGCGAAGATGGAGGTGTGGGCAGAGTATGGCCAAATGCTGCGTTCTTTCCACTCCACGGAGGAGTGTTCCTTCTGCAATAACTTGGGGGGATATTGGTGCCGGTAAACCCAGGGAAGGGAGAGGCCACTCCTCGCAGAGAGCATCAGGGAAGACCAGGCCTGAGGCTGGACCCTAGAGGCAGATCCTGACCTGCAGAGCGGGGGCTGGTGAGGAGAAGCCCAGATGGGGAACTGAGAGCAGGACGGCCCAGGGCAGGTTCCGAGCTCTGTCACTGGTCTGGCCTGTTGAGACAGAGATGAAGAGAATAGTCCTGGAAGGAGGTCTGAATGCTTAGCTGCCCAGGAGCCTGGCCAAAGCCATGAATGATAAGTCTGAGGACCTGGGCTACCCAGCCACAGTCTTCAAACACCTTCTTGTTTGTATTTAAAAAGAAGGTGGAGGAGGTTCAAGAGGCAGACGGAGGCAAAAACCAGTGTGGGAGCACAGGAAATCAGTTCACTCCACAGCCGTTGAGGAGACATTCCTGGAACTTACTGAAAATGCTCTCGGCCTTGGTCCTGGCTGTTCAGACTGCTCCCCACTCCTCCAACCACGCCCCCAAGGCCGGGCCAGTCGAGATATCCAGCACCAACCAGTCTAGACTTCTCAGTTCCGTCTTCCGGGAGGTTCAAGTGTGAGCCTCGTGCTCAAGACAGAACAAATCTACACACACATCACACACTTGCAGTCGGCCCTGGAGGTTGCCCCTTCATTTGCAAGCACACAAGTTGGAAGACCAGGGGTGGGGAGTGCAGCTGGCAGGCAAGGGCGGGGCTGCCAGCCTTGGGGAAAATTCAGATCAACCCCAACAAACCTTTGTCTCAGCATAGCCACACTTCCCAAACATCTTTGGAACTTGAAGGTTATGTCTAATAGGCAAAAATTGAAGAATGGATTATTTATTTATTTATTTATTTATTTGGCTGCAGCATGCAATGGCTTGATATGGGATCTCAGTTCCCAGACCAGGGGTTGAACCTGGACTGCAGAGATGAAAGTGCTGAATCCTAGCCACTGGACCACCAGGGAACTCCCAAAGAATGGATTTTAAAAGGGGACCTGAGCAAGCCAAAGGCTCTGGAGATTTTTAAAAAAGTATTTGCCCAGATCTTCTGAATTAAAGTCTCAGAGCCTGGGAACCACCGTTTAAGTACAGCCCCCCCCAGGGGGGGTGGGGGATTCTAACAGCCCCCAGGCTAGGAACTGTAGGGCTGGGCTAGGTCACTTCAAGATCCCTTCCAACACCTAGAGTCTCCTAGAGCTAAGCATTCAGACCTCCTTCCAGGACTATTTGTTGTAGATGAATAGGAATACTTTCAGCCACTGTGGTGCTTAGGTGGTCTCAGGCTATTGTCAAATGAGACCTGCCTGATTCGTCTTTATGCCTCACGTCTGGTGCATGGACATGTCCAGTTTGTTGGCTTAATGAAAAGACATGTATTTAGATAAGATCTGATTCATAAAAATCTAAGCTGTGTACAGTTCAGCTCCTAAATCTGTTTTGAAAAGGATGATGATGCATATATCAACCATAATGCATATATCAACAAATAAGAATATTAAGAACAAATTTCTCTCTCACCCTCCCCCACCAGTCCCCACTTGCCTTGACTTTACTGGAATAGAGTGTCCCAGATTATGACAACAAATTAACTGCATCTTGAGTTTTTTACATTAAAATATTTTGGGAGTTCCCATCGTGGTGCTGCGGAAACGAATCTGACTAGGAACCAGGAAGTTGAGGATATGATCCCTGGCCTCACTCAGTGGGTTAAGGATCTGGCGTTGCCATGAGCTGTGGTGTAGGTTGCAGATGTGGCTTGGATCCTGTGTTGCTGTGGTTGTGGTGTAGGCTGGTGGCTGCAGCTCCGATTGGATCCCTAGCCTGGGAACTTCCATATGCTTCAGGTGTGGCCCTGAAAAGCAAAAACAACAACAACAACAAAACTGAAGCTGCTGCAATGAAACTGTTAGCTGCTTATTATACAGTCCTCTGAAAAGCAAAGCAGATCCATATATTTTTAAAATATAATTTGACTTAGCCTATTCTTGCAAATTTGTCCCAAAGAAATAATTTGAAAGATACAAAAAGCTGCATAAAGATTCCAGCATTGACTTCTATAGCAAAGAAACTGGAAATATGCAAATGTGCCCCCAAAGGGAAACTAGCTTAATAAATTATAATACATCAATATGCTGAAATATTACTAAGTCTTATAATAAATATGAGGATTATAGACATTTGGAAAAAAATATAAAACTGCTGTTTTTGCTAGGATTACAAGTGTTAAAAATATGCATGCATGCCTACAGGCAAGAAAGTAATGTGCAAAAAAACTTAATCTTTAAGAATGAGATAATATATACCAAAATATTAACAATGGTTATCTCTGACTTAAAGGATTATGGATGATTTTTAGTGTCCTCTTAAATCTTTTCTATATTTTTCAAGTCTCCCATTATTTAAAAAAAAAAATGTTTTGCTTGGGGGCCAGGTTGTAATTGACTCTGTAGAGTAAGACTCTTCTGCCTGGAAAAATAATTTCTGATACTGATGAGTATTATGGGTTAGCATTTACTTTAGTACACTCTTTTTACAATAAAATTAAGCAATACTTCTTTAAAGAGTCAATGGATTAGATACCCAGGAGCTGACCACTTCTCATGACATATGCTACCTGTCTGGTCTTCACCTCTAGCTTGGATTGTAGAAGCTTCTTCTTGGCCTTCCATCTTCTGTCCTTGTCTAGTCTCAGCACAGCAGCCAGAGTGCCAGTTCAAACACTCTTCTGCCCAGCCCCCTGCAGTGGCTCCTGGTGGACCCAGAGCGACGGTGCTAAAAAGGGCCCATGTGACGGGTGTCTCCGTCCTCATCTCTGACAGCTCTACCACCCTCCCTGGCTCCGGCTGCTTGGCCGCCCTTCACTCTAACAGGCTAGATATGCTCCGTCCTCAGGACCTGTGCGTCTTCTCTGCCAAGAGCCTGCTCCCCACACGCCTTCCGTCCCACCCCCAGGAGCATGGCTGATCCTCCAGTTTTCAAGTTCTCTGCTCAGATGTTGCCTTGTCTGTGAGGTCTGCCTTGACCTTCCCATGTAAGATCTCATCCTCTACAGCCTCCACGCTCTCCAAATCCCTGTCACCCTGCTTTACATTTCCCATCACATGCATCCTTTTTTTTTGTCTTCTGTCTTTTTTTTAGGACCACACTGGTGGCATGTGGAGGTTTCCGGGCTAGGGGTCTAATTGGAGCTACAGCTGCTGGCCTACGCCACAGCCACAGCCATGCCAGATCCGAGCAGCATCTTCGACCTACACCACAGCTCACAGCAATTCAGGATCCTTAACCCACTGAGCGAGGCCAGGGATTGAACCTACAACCTCATGGTTCCTAGTCAGATTCGTTTCCACTGCTCCATGACAGGACCTCTGACATGCATCCTTTTCTAGCACTCTATATTATTTACTATGTATATTATTTCTTTGCTGTCTTCAGGCATTAGAAGGTAAGCTCCCTAACGGCAGGGAATTTGGGCCTGATAGGCATATGTGTCTATCAATACATTTGAAATTAATTTGTTACGGCTAATTTGAATAAGATGAGTTTCTGCTAAGAACTCCATTAAGAAGGAAAAAAGGGGATTTCCCACGGTGGCTCATCGGTAATGAACCTGACTAGCATCCATGAGGACAAGGGTTCAAGCCCTGGCTTGCTCAGTGGGTTAAGGATCTGATGTTGCCGAGGGCTGTTGTATAGGTGGCAGATGAGGCTTGCATCTGGCTTTGCTGTGGCTGTGGTGTAGGCCGGCAGCCTCAGCTCCAGTTCGACCACTAGCCTGCAGAGGGTGTGACCCTAAAAAGACAAAAAAAAGAAAAGAAAAGAAAAAAAGGGGCTGAGTCTCAGACCTGGGTTAGGTAAGCTAACACACCTTTGCAGGGTCTGGATCCAGAGTCTTTGAGACATGGCCCATGTAAGTCTGGTCTGGGTTTGACACTAGTTGACACTAGCTTCCCAGTAGGGAAGATGAGAGTTGCTGCCATTCTCCCTCGGTCTGCATGCAGGGGGCTGCCACTCTTGTTAACCGTGGGCTGCAAGGATGTCTGTCAGTGGTACCCATCGACCAGAGTGGACCCATGATCCCCACCTTTCTGCTAGAGGGCAGGTGTCAGAGAGGTGCAGCTCTCAGCTGGTCACCAACAGGACCAAGGCCCGACTGCACAGATCTCCTCATTGTAAAGAAGAACAGGTGGGCAAGGAAATTATGAAACTAGGGCTTTTTGTTCATTGCACTGAAGGGAGGTGGTTTCATTTGCCTTCCCAAGAGGACATGCATCCCAAATCAGCTGCTGGATTTGAATGAATGGAATAAGGGAGCCAGAAGAGGGAAGGAAGGAAGGAGAGACAGAGATAAACAATGTGTTGTTTTCCTGGAACAAGGACTTCTTATAAAGCAACTCTGGCCAGTAATCACACCCCTGGCATTAGTTTGTAACTGATTTAACCTATACATTAAGTGAAATAGTGACCTTTTTAGGTTGCAGCCCTCTCTCTCT
>PVHT021183551.1:9740448-9877928 GCA_004024745.2 Catagonus wagneri | reverse complement strand
CACACACACTCTTTTTAGGGCTGTACCAGTGGCATATGGAGGTTTCCAGGGTAGGTGTAAAATCAGAGCTGTAGCCTCTGGTCTACACCACAGCCACAGCAACACGGGATCTGAGCCTCATCTGCAACCTACACCACAGCTCACAGCAGTGCCAGATCCCCAATTCACTGAGCGAGGCCAGGGATCGAACCTGCAATCTTTATGGATACTAGCTGGATTCATTTCCACTGTGCCATAATGGGAATTCCCCTCTCTCTTTTTTTAATTTTTATTTTTTTGGCCACCCTGAAGCATTTGGAATCTCCAGACCAAAGCTCAGATCCGAGCTGCAGGTGCAACCTGCACTGCAGCTGCGGCAACGCTGGATCTTTAACCCACTGTTCCGGGCTAGGGATCGAAGCTACATCCCAGCGCTCCCAAGGCACTGCCAATCCCGTTACCCCACACTGGGAACTCCTTCAGTTGCATCTCTTAATTAAAGCAATTAACAGCTTTGAACGTCTCTACACACTTTGTCCAAAAACCTCCATGCATTTCTTTCCTATGATTGCTGCTGCCGGTCAGTGTTTTCCCTGCCTGCCACGTGTTGGTCCTGTCACTGCGATGTATATTTTCGCAGAAACAGTCCACATGGGTGAAACGGTCCAGCTAAGTCACTTGGGTAAATAAATCCCAACTTGCCTTTTCTTTTTCCTTAAAATGGATTCCGTGTCCAGAATCTGACCATCTCTCAGGACGTCTATGGCCACCACCCTGGCCGGGGCCGCCACCATCTCTCCTCTGGTTACGCTTACTGTCAAGGTCCAGTAGTTGGTCTCCCATCTTCCACCCCGATGCCTAGAGTCAGCTTTCAACACAGCAGCCAGAGTGCTCCTCTGAGCAGCACCGTGGGAATGAGGCTCCCTAAAGGCACCTGTTGGCTGTGGTCACATCAGTTGCTCAGCTTCTTGGGACAGGACTTAAGTGTGCCTCAAAATACCTCCAGAGCTCTGTGCCTGTCCAGCAGCTGTTCCGGATTGCTGCTGTCTCCTAAACTGATGGTGGAGGCACGCAGAGGGACATGAGAAAGGGTTAGGAGAAACTGCCCTCATCAGGAAAACAAAATGTCACATCACCAGTGTAGATGCAAAATAAAGCACCCGATTTTATTTTTATAATGTGAGTGATCGCCTTGTGTGTTGGTGAGTGAGTCACGAGAAGTCTGCTCCGAAGGGACTGCCAGCTCCTCCACAGGGCCACCGACCTTCTGTGCTTCCGTGGTGGGCTTTGGTCCGTGCTGGTTTCTGGGCAAGTGTAAACATGCTCAAAGTTTTAAATTTATTGTGCCATGTTGCCTCCATGGACTAAAAGAGCAGTTATTCCTGCTTAATTCTCAGAGTGATTTTCAAACTAATGCTGAAGTAGAATAATCTAGTTTTCTTTGCAGTTCTGTTTAAAAGGCGTAAAGGTAGGTCCTCTGACTGCATAAAATCTCATCTAAAATAGACCCCAAGGAGTTCCCGGCATGACACAGCGGAAACCAATCTAACTAGGAATCATGAGGTTGCGGGTTCAATCCCTGGCCTCCATCAGTGGGTTAAGGATCTGGCGTTGCCATGAGCTGTGGTGTAGGCCGCAGATGCAGCTTGGATCTGATGTTGCTGTGGCTGTGGCGTAGGCCGGCAACTGTAGCTCTGATTTGACCCCTAGCCTGGAAACTTCCATATGCCATGGGTGCGACCCTAAAAAGCAAAAATAAATAAATAAAAATTAAAAAATAAAACAGACCCCAAACTGCAGGAAACCATGCACCCTTTACTCTCAACTTATTATGAAGCCCTTAATACAAAGCTGTGTAAAGAGAACCTTTTTTGCCTCTTGAGGCAGAGTGGCTTTTTTTGATGTTAAGACACCCCTTTCAAATGGTGATAAGAGCCAAGTCCAGTGTGAAGGATTTCCGGGGTGTGGGGACTGCTGGCCTAGGGTCCCATTCACCTCACCTCTTCAGCAGGACCACCCTGGATGGACGGCTGTTGGCTGGGTCCTCAGGTACTTTCAGAGCGATGACTAGGGTGTTAAAACCACCTGTCATCTGTGGGTGAAAATGTTTTGGATTCTAAACGATGGGTCATTATTTCTCCTGCTTTTCCTTCTGCCGGCAGGACTCATTTACCTACTGGACTTTACATCAGGGAACACAGTGGGATAACCTGACCCAAAACTTCGTCCCGTGCAAAGTTCCTACCCTCACGAGTGAACTTCCTAGTGCCACCACTAGAGGGGGTGGGAAAGGGTTTCCTCCGCAGCTGCCAGAGGCGGGAGGAGACCCCGCAGCTGTCTAGCCTGGTACTCACTCTAGGGTCCTTCCAGATCAAGCTATAGCGGCTGCCTTCAGCTGGTTTGAGTGGAGTCCAGAGGTGGTTCCACTTTTTCCTGCCAATGCGCTCTTGCTTGGGCACCAGCGTGGCACAGGGTAGGCCCTCTGTGACTACCAGCGACATGAATGACTCAAGTCAGTGACCACAGAGTGAGCCAACTTCAGACATACCAGGGCCACCAAGAGCGGCATCCAGCCAGCTTAGCCCATCAGGCCGGGACTGGAATTTTGATACTGTCTGTTTCCGCCAGGCTCGAAAGGAGCGTGCGTGGGATGGTTTGGGGGAGAAATTTGGGGGTCTCTTCCGGTGCAGATAAGCTTGGTGCTCTGAGATAAGTTGAAGCGAGAGCTCCGGGGAGGTCAGCATCTGGAAGGCCTGGGGACAAGGACCTGGATCTAACAGCAAAGACACGTGCTTTGCCAAGGAGAAAACTCAAGGCTGGGCTGACGAAGCCCTCTGCCCGCTGGCGGGTGGTGGCCCAGGGCTTGGGCTGCGGTAAGAAGAGGCGCTTCTCCACTGACTCAGTTTCACACAAATCAATTTTTATTGTTAGTATCATCTTTTTCCCCCACAAAAAAAAAAAAAAAAAAGTTTATCAGGTGTCTTGAATTTAGCCTTGTTCACCTATCCCAAAATATCCTAAAATATTTCTACACTTTGTGCTTCCCACTTTCTTCCACCACCCCAGAATTCTAAGCTAAATCTTTGCTGAAGCAAACCCCTAAAGTGCAGAACATTCTAACTCGTTCATTTTGCTGAGATTTTTCTAAAAATCGCCTGCCTGGAGATACTGCCAAGGCCCAGGTGGGTGGCATTTTATTCTCACCACCGAGGAGGTGGGATCTGGGGGGGCTCCGCCCCACTCCCGGGGCAGAGGCAGGTTTACGTGCCCGGGTCCGGGTGGGAGGTGAGTCTCCGCCCCACTCCCGGGGCAGAGGCAGGTTTACGTGCCCGGGTCCGGGTGGGAGGTGAGTCTCCGCCCCACTCCCGGGGCAGAGGCAGGTTTACGTGCCCGGGTCCGGGTGGGAGGTGAGGCTCCGCCCCACTCCCGGGGCAGAGGCAGGTTTACGTGCCCGGGTCCGGGTGGGAGGTGAGGCTCCTGGACTGTGAGGACCAGGCTCGAGTCGCCAGTCCCTCCCGTGGGGTCAGCAAGCGGGGGGATGTGGCCAGTGGTGCGGGCCCGCCCAGGGCGCCGCCAGCCCAGGCTGACCCTGGCGATCAGAGGAGCGGCTGACCCAATGGTATTAAGAAATCTTACAAAATGTTCTCAAATAACCTATTCTAGAAAGATCTGGGTGGCGTGGGATGCAGTTAGGACAAGGCGAGCCTTCTTCAGAGGAAACGGTGCGGCTGTTTATCTCCGGGGCCCCGTATCCATTTGCTGGGAGTAACCTTTCCAAGCACAGACCTGATCTGTGTGGGGGCCGTGCTTGTGGCCGGGGGAGCCACGGTAATAAGCGTCTCGAACTCCTGCCTCCTCTGTGGACCCAGCCAGTGGGGCTGCATATCGGTCCCCAGGGCTCTGTGGTGACCGAGCTCTGGGAGGACAAGGGTCCCCTGCTCTGGGTGGTGATTTGGCCACAAAGGGGATCCAGATGAGCTGTGGGAGTCGTGCTGAACCCACAGCACAAGGGAACTTTGGCAAATCTCCACGTCGCCATTTCAGAGTTGGAAAAACAAGGCTGTGCGGTCTGCACCAGCCACAGGCATCGCAGTGATCGGCCAGTCGACTGGGCCGGTGGTCCCAGCACAGGCACATCAAAGGGACACTGGAGCGAGCCCAGATCAGAGAACGGGGCGCCGCCGTCCTCGGGGGGGAGCCTCAGTGTCCCAAGGAGACACTGAACTGGGGGTAAAACCAGGTACCCACACCCGAAGAAGCCAGGGGGCCTTTTCTACAGACTTGGGCCGACCTGGAGGCTTGTTCCCATTGTGGCACAGTGGTTAAGGAATCCGACTAGGAACCATGAGGTTGTGGGTTCGTACCCTGGCCTTACTCAGCGGGTTAAGGATCCAGCGTTGCCATGAGCTGTGGTGTAGGTTGCAGACGCGGTCAGATCTGGCGTTGCTGTGGTGGCTCTGGCATAGGCTGGCTTTGACAGCTCCGATTAGACCCCTAGCCTGGGAACCTCCATATGCCGTGGGTGTGGCCCTAAAAAGCAAAAAAAATAAAAAATAAAAATAAAAGACTCCATTACTGACAAAAGCAAAGGACATCTGATTGATTACACTGGCTTTTCTCAGTTTGGGAAACATTCTGTAGCACAGACAGTAGCTTCCAAAAACTGTAAACCTTGTCGGTCTCTATTCGAAATAAAGTAGCTCCTGGCTAATCTGCCCTTGTGGAAGGGATTTACTTTCCAGCTCCTGGATTCCTTTAGAAAGTGGTAGACTGGGGATTTGTATTAGCTAAAGACTCATTCTTGGAGTTCCTGCCGTGGCTCAGTGGTTAACGAATCTGACTAGGAACGATGAGGTTGCGGGTTCGATCCCTGGCCTTGCTCAGTCGGTTAAGGATCCGGCGTTGCCGTGAGCTGTGGTGTAGGTTGCAGACATGGCTCAGATCCTGCGTTGCTGTGGCTGTGGTGTAGGCTGGCGGCTACAGCTCTGAATACACCCCTAGCCTGGGAACCCTTACATGCCGCGGGTGCAGCCCTGAAACGACAAAAGACTAAAAAAAAGACTCATTCTTTCCTCTGAAACCACCTCACACAAACCCTAATCCCCGAAAACCTCAAGTCACTTGATCCTGGCCAAGGGGCTCCTCCCAAGACAGGGCCAACCGCCTGTTTCCTAAAGATGCCTGCTGGAAACACAAACGCCAGCACAGAAGTTCCTGAACCCTGGTTATTGACCAGACCAGAATCCTCTCTGGGAAGTGTTTAATCCTGCATCAAATACAGAAGGGCACACCACTGGCTTCAGGAGAGTGCAAGTTCATTGTAAAGGCAAGCAGGTGCTTCGGAAAGGACCCGAGGAGAAAAGGAGAAGGTGGCCTGGTCACAGCGGTTCCAGCAAGAGCCATGGTAACTTGCGGTTCACTAGGCGGTGAGAGAATTTTCCAGCTGGGAGAGAAACTTCTTAAGGCACTGGGTGCATGTGTAGAGTTCACTGCTTCAAAGAAGATGCTCTGAGGGCAAGCGTCTCACGAGTCAGGGCTGCCCCAGGCTCACGTGGCACTTGGAACCAAGCCGCCTTGGAGGCCGCGGCACCCAAGGACACTCCTTGCTCAGAGACCCAGGACCCTGGCTGGGCGGCAGCAGACTCAGGGCCCTCCCTCCCCATCTTCCCGGGCGATGCCCAGCGCCGACCTGTGGGCAATTCCACACTCCTGCAGGGACTTGGTGAGGTCAGAGAAGCGTCTCCTGGGCACCTCCATCGTCTCGACGCTGCAGTGTCGGTAGGTGGCCTTGTTCTTGAGCTCAGCCACAGCGACGACAGTTTGCAAGTCATCGGTTGGCCGGAAGTGGCGGACGAACCTGCGGCCTGACGGTGACCTGATGGCAAGCAGCAGCCTTGGCTCTTGATCCGACGGTTCCTCCAGGTCTCCAGCCCCATAGCAGCTTTGCCTCTTGGGCCGAACAATGAACTTCCTCTCCAGGGAACAACGCTGAGCTCTGGCATCGTCTCTGCTTGTCTTCACAGTGCAGGTCTCCTTGGGGTAAAGAGCCTGCAGGCTGCTCAGCTGCAGGGAGCCGGCCTTTTTCGAGATTGTTTCCAGGGCCCCCTCCTCCAGGTTCTTCCTGTTGATGGAAGGGAGGACTGGGTATTTATTGAGGGAAGAGGAAGACCCGCTGGGCACCTGCTGCAGCAGCTCCGGGATCTCATCGGGAGCCCACTGGTTGGCAGACTTGGGTGTGCAGGCTCCTGGTTTCTGGCTGCTTGGTGACTCGCAGAGAATAGCTGGAGGCGGAGACGGAGCGCGGCTGGAGTACACCTCCGGGCCCTGGGGTCTGCGCAGACTCGGCCGGGTGCGGCCCTTGGCGGACTTGGGTCTTATGATGTGCATGTTTAGTGAGTCCCGCTGCCAAAGGAAGCTGTCAGCTGCTGTGCTGACAGCAGTGCTGCATTCAGGGGCAGCTATGTTCACAGGGGCTTCTGTGGCCATTGCTTCTCAAGACTCCTAGGGAAGCAGGAGAAAAGAGGAGGCCGTGGTTAGACTTTCTGGGACTTCTGGTTCTGAGCCATTCACTTCCCAGGGGCCAGAATCAGGACTGGCCGCCATGCAGGGAATGTGGGCGGGGGGCTTCTCTTTGGATTTCTAGCATCTGGAGAAGGGTACTAGTTACAATTCACTCATTTATTCATTCATTCATTCATCTATTTATTCATTCATTAATCTATTCACTCACTCATTCATTCATTCATTCCAGGCATTGGAATATATCAGTGAACCAAAGCCCTTGCAACTTAAATGATTATAGTGGGAAAACACTGGCGTTAAACCCACAAGTAAACGGACATTTTCAAAGAGCAATAACTGCTATGAGGAAAATAAAACATTACACCAGACGGTGACTAGGGTAGGGGACTAATTCCTATTCATACAAGGTAGGGGGTGCCTTAAGCTGAGAGACCAGAAAGATGAGCAAGAAGAAGCCCTGTTACAATCGAGAAGGGGTCAGCTAACTTTTTCTAGAAACAGTTTTGGCTCTGGGAGCCACCTGGTCTCTGATCCAACCACTCAACGCATCCCTGCAGCACAAGAACATGCGCAGACAAGACATGAACAAAGGACTGTGGCTTTATTCCCATGAAACTTTCTTTACAAAGCCGGGGTGGGCCAGGACCTAGGAGGAAAGCTCCCCAATGAGGGCCAGGAATCTGCTGGGCCGCAGGGTGGGGGGCGCTCCCCAGGGGGCCTCTACCACCCCACGACCCCAAGGCCCCCCAAAGGGTACTCCCTGTAGCTGCCTTCGTTCAAAAGACCGAGTGACGCCCAGAGGTCACTCAGCAGGGAAGCCAAGCTCAGCTTCCCCGGAGAGCTGAGAGGCAGACTCCCGCTCACCTGCCCTCTGTTCTAGGGCTTCCCGCCCCGGACAGCAGACGGCTGGGCGCGGACCAGGGGGAAGGAGCCCCCTCGGCGATCCCCAATTTCCTTTCTCCCTCCAGCCTTTCCTTCCTCTTTTCTCACCACCCCGCAGCCTGCCTTACTTTCTTTTCCTCTCTACCATCTTTTCACACAACGCCACTGCTGATCCACCTGTCCCGGCCCAGCTAGAACTCGCAGGGAGGCACTTGGTTTCCAGGCTGGGGGCCGGCAATCCCTCCCCGTCCGTGGCCTGATAGTACCTATTTTCTGCTGTGTCTGTCCCTACTACTCTTCTCCACCCGTGCGACGCGAGTGTGTAAGTGAACAGGTGTGGCCGTGGGCCAACTTCCTTCGTGGACACTGACATTTGAATTTCACATCATTTTCTTCTTTCTTTTTTTTTTTTTGTCTTTTTGCCTTTTCTAGGGCCGCATTCACAGCATATGGAGCTTCCCAGGCTAGGGCTCTAATCGGAGCTGCAGCTGCCGACCTATGCCAAAGCCACAGCAACGCCAGATCCGAGCTGCGTCTGCAACCTACACCTCAGCTCACGGCAATGCCGGATCATTGACCCACTGAGCAAGGCCAGGGTATGAACCCACAACCTCATGGTTCCTAGTCGGATTCGTTAACCACTGAGCCACGACGGGAACTCCTGAATTTCACATCATTTTCATGTGGCACAAAACACTCTTCCTCTTTTTATTTTTTTCAACCATTAAAAGTGTTAAAGCTGTTATTACTCCTGAGCCGCACAGAAATGCTGTGACCTGGCCTGTCGGCCATGGTTTGCCAAACCCCATCCTAGGTCCACCCCAAAGGGGACTCTGGGTGGACAAGAATTCTACAGGCGTGTGAGCCAGAAGGGCAGAGCCAACGCCCAAGGCCACCAAGCCAGCCTTCCAGGGCAGAGCGGGAAGAGAACCCAGGTTCTCGGGACCAGGCTTAGCCTCCCATCAGCACTCGCCTCCTTCTCCCTTAGCTGTTGACATGACTCTTCTCATCCGCCCTGCAAACACTCTGAGGACCGCTGCGTTTGGGTCCCCCACCCCCTGTGCTGGTGTGCTCCGTGTGAGGTCGCACAGAAGCCACGTTCCGAAGCACAGTGAGAGGCGTGCGCGAGTCTCCTACAGGCCTGCAGCTGCCAAACCGGTCCCCGCCTTTTCTTCACCTCCTCACTAACACGGTTACTATCTTTTCATCTTTTTTTCTTTTCTTTTTCTTTTTTACGGCCACACCTACAGCACATGGACATTCCCAGGCTAGGGGCTGAATCGGAGCTGCAGCCGTAGCAACGCCAGGTCCGAGCCCAACTGCAACCTATACAGCAGCTTGAAGCAACACTGCGTCCTTAACCCACTGAGCGAGGCCAGGGATCCAACCCACATCCTCACAGGGACAGCACTGAGTTTTTAACCCGAGCAGCCACAACGAAAACTCCAACAGCGTTACTGTCCGCTTTTCTTCCCAGCCCCTGGTTGCAGCCTTCCCAGGACACGGCAACTTCCCGGGCCCCCTGCCTCCCTCCGAATCCTGACCACCACTGTGACTACGACTCTCTCCTGCCGGCAGCCTGACCAGTAGCTTCCCAGGCCTTCTAGTAGCTTCCCAGAGCCTCATGGACCCCCAAAGGCAGCATGTTTAGGAGGAAAGGACACAGACCCGGTGTCGTAAGACCTGGGTTCTATTTCAGGTCCTGCTGAGTTCCAGCTGGGCCCCTGGGGTAGTTAATCCACCTTACTGGTTCATTGCTTTCCACATCTACAGAATTAGCTGTATTCTGTGAAAACATCATTTAACTACCTCTCAGCATCAGTCTCCTTACCTGCAACATGAGGCTAGTAACAGCAATGTAGGAAAGCCGGAAGCACTGGCCTTGGCGCAGAGGAGAGGCTTAATTAAACAGGAAAGTTTTTTTTTTTTTTCTGATTTCCTGTTTGTTTAGTACATTCAGTAATTTTAGGCCCCAAGGTCTTACCCGTTGCCTCAGAGCTTTTCCCCAAGGCGTCTGCAGTGGGTTACCTCTAGCCACCTAACACACGTCTGCCTGGCCCGTTGCACAGAAATGCCGGAAGGTTGACTCCAGTGAGCTCCTGCCTATGGCACTGCCTCAAAAAATGCTAATATAGTCCTTCTCATCCCATACTTTTATCATATACTTGCTTCACATTCACTTACTCCAAGCCACCTTCATCACACCATCCTAAGCAATGCAATTCCAGCCTCTTGGCTCCCTAAGATTTCCATTCTGTGCATATTATAATTATTGCCTAATTTAATTTAATTTAATTTAATTTTGTCTTTTTAGGGCCACACCTCTGGCATATGGAAGTTCCCAGGCTAGGGGTGGAATCAGAGCTGTAGCCACCGGTCTACACCACAGTCACAGCAACGCCAGATCCCAGCCAAGACTGCAGCCTACACCACAGCTCACGGCAACGCCGGATCCTTAACCCGCTGAGAGAGGCCAGGGATCGAACCCGAGTCCTCATGTATATTAGTCAGATTCCTTTCCACTGCACCACAACGGGAACTCCATTATTGCCTAATTTTAGAGTGCATCTCTCTCCTCACCACTACAACCTCAACCAAACAAAACACAGCACCCCTGTGGATTCTGGAAGCCCTCCTTGGTTCAAAATCTGCCTCGCATTCTCAACTGAAAGGCCTCGTGTTTGCTCTGTTCTGCTCGCAGGCTGAGTCTTTCCACACTCCCGTTTACCCCGTCGAGTCTTTTGCACCCAGTCCGGCTGCTGGGAGTTCGGGAGCCTTCTCCTCGGGAGCCTTCTCCCTGGCCTCAAAAAAGCCTGCCCAGCTCCATGTTAACTTAATCTATTTTCTGATCAACTGTGAAGAATGTGGGGCTATTTTCCTCCCCGTGATTTTAGTCTCGTTCTAAAGCCTTGCACTTGTAATTAAGCTGCTCCGCCCTAGAACTCAGGGTGGCACCAGAGAGTCCTAACTGTCCTGCCGAAGAGAAGCTCAGCTGGTACCCCTCCCTGCCCCCTTCCCCCCAAGGAACGCCTATTAATCCGCCACAGCTTGGACAGAATTATCACAGACTTGGCTCCTAACTCCCACACATGCCTGGGGAAGGTTTAACTGTCAGTAAGTTTGGTAACTTAGAAACCTCTTCCTTAACAACTTTGATGAGAAAAGTCATGTGTTCTCCCCGGCTCTCTGCTGGGTTATTTTTAACAGGAAAACTTGAGTATGGGCATGCACTTGCCACACCTTTTGGTGCTGTATAATTACCCGTGTTCGGGGGGTGTCATATTCCAGGCACCCTGGTCATAAGAGAACATGACTGCGAACTCTCTCAGAGAAAAACCTCAATTATGACTAATTCCTCTAAGCCCACTCATGGTTATTTAGAGACTTAACACCTCCTTCAGGTAAAAGCGTTCCATCGAACCTGCTTTCATAACCCGCTGCCTCCTCCTGAGTGCGGGGACCGTCTGCTACATGGAGGGGCGCACCGACTCTCCCACGTGGGGGAGGGGGTTGGGGGGGAACAGGTGTGTGGGGATCTGAGCCAGCTGCGCCTTTATCTTAACACCTTGGGTCTCGAACCCTGCCTGCCAGCCCGAGCCCAGGGAGGCTTCCGCGCCAAACCAGCAGCATCCCTGCCCAGCTCATCTTGCCACCTTTAGGCCTGGCAGACTCTCAACCGCAAAGTGATTTGACAAGATCTGGGCGTAGGCTTCCATCAAGCTGCCAGTTGAATAGGCAAGTGGCCTGTTTACTTAAACATAATGGCTGCACCCCAGAGGCCTGCTAGGAGTCAGCAAACAAACACGGATAACTGTTCCCAAGGAACTGCCAAAAGGGCAGGTGCCCATTCCTTAAGATTAATTGCCAAATCAACTGGAAAGAAGGAGAATCCGATAGCAGGAGCTAAAGCCATATTCCTGCTTTCCAAAAGCGCTTACCTCCCACCATGGGGTCAGACAACCCCCCCACCCCACTCCACCGCCATTTCACTCACAACCCAAATCTAAACCTACAAGAAATGCAAGAAAATATAACCACCCACATACCATCTGCTGGTACCTAGCAAGAATGCTTACATTTGAATTGGTCTTTTAAAAATGTTTATCAGTTAATACTATCCCCACCCCTCCTTGCGAGGCTTTCAGGATGAAGATGCTCTGAAGAACCAACAGGAGATGGTACTTGGCCTGAGAATGAGAAAACTTGGGTACCATTCCCAGTTGCACCCAGGACTAATGATTAGAATATACCCTGTCCTGTGCTGAGTGCCACGTTTCAAAGGGGCAGTGGAGAAATTGGATCACAAGCCACCAAGTGATCAAAGGTTTGGAAAAGGAACTGGGGATGATTCCAAACAGTGGGGAGGGGGCGGGAGGGCTACTGGCGGCTCTAGAAGGAAGCAAGCTCAGGCAGCAGGAGGGAGGTTGGAGGAGGGGCAAGAAAGAGCCTCTAGAAAGTGAGTTGACTTGGGTGAAAGCGCCCTGGTCTGGGGGAGGCTCCGATCTGGTTCAGGTCTCTCCGTGTGATGGGACGTCCCCTTGTCCCTCTGGGTCTGTACTGCCCAGTCAGGAGGGCATGGCCCAGCGCTTTCCCAGGCTCCTCGGCTTCCGCAGAGCCCGGGAGTTGTCCCACGCCGCCTGCAACGGTGAGCTCTGGCCCGGCTGGGTTTGCCCCTGGGGATTAGCCGCTTGCCTCGCTTCCCTCCCGGCCCCTGGACCTTCTGCGGGGGAGGGGCGCGGTGTCTGGGGAGGCCCCCCGGGGCGACGTGACACAAGGCTCAGGTCTGGCCTCTCTCGGGCCCTCCCAGGACCCGGGGAGGCCGAGGACAGGACCCGTGGGTGGCAGCCAGCCACGCTCACCTCGCAGCGATGCTCCATCCGCCACCTTAGCCGTGTTCAGTCCGGTTGGTAAACAGCCCAGGTCTCCTGGGCAACCGCGCTGGTGGGCGGCCACGTGCTTCCGGTCTGACCGGAACCAGCCCAACCAGCCCGGCTGCGGCTGTGGGGGGTGGGTGGGGGGTGCTGGCGGCGGGGGCCCTAGGAGGAGAAGGTTTGGGGCCCGTCCTCTGCTTCCTCCTCTTCCCCTCTCCTCGGCTGCGTAGATGCCCATCTCCTGCGGCAAAGGGTGTCCAGGGGGAGGCGAGCCCTGGCCTGGGGACTGGCGGGGGGTGGGGTACCTCCAACCCGTTTTGTGACTGTGGGTCAGGCAGTGACCCTCTCAGTGTCCCTGATTTTCAGATGAAGCTCCTGGACTGACTGAGGCTTGCAAACCCGGGAATCTGAGTGGCTGCCTGTAGGGCATCTTTTTGGGTGGGCGACCGCTCGTCTGCCTCCGGTGCAACCCTTCAGCATCAGTTGCCCTCAGTTCCACATCAGCTTCCCACTCTAGAGCCACATCGGAAAACCTACTTATCAACGACATCCGCACCTGCTTTGACCCTCCTGACCAGGACCTCTTCTACTTCCAGCAACTCCAGCCACTCCTACCACGTTTGTCTTTCAACTCCTTCCGGTGGCAGTCCACTGCCCTCTGTCCTTTCTCCCTGCCTGTCAACCTGTTTCTTCCCTACCCTGTTGAGTCCAAACTCCATTAGCTCAACTGTTCTCTCGCAATAATCCATCCCTCGTCTTGCTGTCACCCCCCACCTGATGAAACCCCAACCAGCCCACCTGCACCAAGGTCCTGATGTAATGGAAACATGTGGTCTCCAACCTCAATTGAAACCTCAACCCTACAGGAATCCTTCCACTTTCCCCTACTCAGTTTTGATTCCTTTCTCCTCAGTGTCTACTGCAAACCTTGTCCTCTCTCCTGAAATCTCTCACCTCTCCTGGTTCCTCCTCCTGCTCAGAAGATACTCTTACTTCCCTCTTCTGAGGGAAAATAGAAGCCATCATATGGAAACGTTCTCAGCTTTCTGCCTTCAGACCTATGAACCTGCCAACTTGTGTCTCCTTGCTTTCCTTCCTCCCTCTTATTCTGATGGGAGGGGATCCATCCTCTGAATTCTGTCCAAGATTGACTGCTGCTCCAGGGCGGCCCTGAAGCCTGTTCGCTGCTTCGGGGCTCACACACACATACACACCCCCATCATACTACAGGACCCTTGGGCCTCTTGTCCCCTCTGCCTAGAAGATTCTCCTCCCCTCCCCAAACCCCTCAGCCCCTTCCTTTGCCTAAGGCCCACTTACCCTTCAGGTCCCAACTTAATAGATGAACATTTTCTTCCAAGATGGAATCAAGATAGCTTCAGAAGGAGTCCTAGCTGGATTCTTACCTGCCAGGCACTGTTCTAGACTCTTGGAATTTGCAGAGGAATAATGAGGGACTGCATTAGTAGAAGATAATATTAGTAGACATTGATGAACTGTGTCATCAGAGGAAAGAATTCAGAAACACTACCTAGCGTGGTGGCAAAATATTAGCTCTCTTGTCTATCCCGGATGTGTGGACACAGGATCGTAACAGAGCACAGCTCGGACCCCCCTGTAGGATGTTCACGACTGGCTGAGAGGACAAGTGGCACAGGCACAAGAAGTTACAGATCAGATTCTTTTCAGTACAGTTTGAACCCAGGGCGGAAGAGCAGCACAGGCTGGACGTGATTATGTGCCAAGTGATTGGCAGGCACGGGGAGTTCTCCGGGGGCCTGGGACAGAGGGAGTGGTTTCAGCAGTGGTGTTTCTGATCTGTGGGAGCTGCTGGTGAGGGCCTGGGCTGGGCAGGCCTCCTGCTAGGGTCACCCCCTCACCCACCCTGGACATCTAGGGAGTCACCTAAGGACCCGAGGAGGTAGAGGTTTTAGAAGCTGCTGGTTTTGCAGCTCTGAGCTGGCGGCTTCTTTGCTTGTAAATGATTCTGTCAGGAATATCTAAGCAGTGCTCTTCAACGCCCACCCCAAAGAGATGAAAGTGGATTCTTTGTCAGCTATTTTAATATCACCTAAGAATTATGCAATCTTTTGGAAAAATCAAATCGGCTTCTCCCCCCGTTGGCGTGTGTGAGTGTGTTTGTGTGTGTGTGGCCGTATCCCCACGTGGGCACACCGTGACACTATGCTTATGCCTGGGGTCTGTTTCATATTCAGCAGTGTGTGCCTTTGGCTACCAGGTACCATGGAACGCACAGCCCAAAGGGGAGGCTGGAGGGGAGGAGAGGAAGCTGGCCGGGTGATTGCTGCACCTGCCTGCTCTTTAAAGAGAGCGTGGACTCTGCTGCCTTTGTCTCCCCTCCTTCTTTGAAGAGGATGTCTTTTTTTTCTTTTGTCTTTTTAGGGCCGCACCTGCGGCGTATGGAGGTTCCCAGGCTAGGGGTCTAATTGGAGCTGTTGCTGCCAGCCTGCACCACAGCCACAGCAACGTGGGATCCGAGCCATGTTTGCAAACTACATCACAGCTCACGGCAAGGCCGGATTGTTAACCCACTGAGTGAGGCCAGGGATCGAACCTGCAACCTCAATTTTACTAGTCGGAATCGTTTCTGCTGTGCCACGATGGGAACTCCTGAAGAGGATGTCTTTTAAAGGATGAACCCTGTAACACCAAGTCACTGGCACACATGCAAAGTAGGTTCTAAGCAAAGGTGGCCAGAGGTCGCTTCCCTGCCACCTTAAATGTGGATTCACTTTCTTTCTATCCGTAGCTGTCTCTACTCCCCAGCTTTCTCCCTGGGGTCTGGCCAGCTTGTTCCCCAAATAGGCCCTCAGCTTTTTCATCTCCAGGGTCTTTGTACATGCCTGCCAGATCCTGCTCCCTTCCTTGCAGTTAATCCCAACTTACTGATCTTTGAAAGCCCATCTTAAAAATCACTTTTTTGAAGGTCTTTCCTTACCACCATCACCACCCCTCCCCTGCACCCCACGCACACACACGCACACCCCCTCATATGCTTTATCTGACTCTTTTTGGTCCAGCGGAACATGCCCAGGATAGCACCATGGATCCTCACTCGGTCAGCTTCTTGAATCTTCATGACTCTCCTCCTTGCCAGTGGAGTTGTAGAAAATATTAAACCTCGGGGCTCTCCAGGTTAATGAGTGGCAGAGCAGTTTGAGAACCTCAGTCCCACTGATTCCAAAGGTCACGCTGGACCCCAGTGCCCCATCTCCTGCCCTGGCATTCCCACCTGGCACTTGACCTGTACCCGCCTCTTGCGCTGGTCATGGGGCTGCGGGCATGACCACTGCAGTCAGGGCTTGAGTTTGAATCCCAGCTCCACCACTTGCTAGCTGAAGACCCTGAATAACTGCTTTAACTTCTCTGGACCTCAGTTTCCACATCTGTAGAATGGAGGTGATGGGGATTGGATGGTTGTGAGGGTGGATGACACATAAAGGCACTCTTAGCAGAGTGCCTGGTTCATAGTAAGTGCTTGGTGAAAGTGAAGTTTATTATCCTGTTGTTCTTATCTCACAGTGCACATCCCCTTCAGTAGGTTACGAGCTCCTCGTGGGAAGGAACTTGCCTGTGTCTGAGTCTCCTGCTTGGTCCACACTGTGCCTGCTATGCGGCAGGTGCTTAGCAGATGAGAATTGATGATGATGATGTGGATGACACAGCTGAATTTTCTATGAGAGATCCTGCAAGCTGCCAACTGGAACCCTCCAAGGGTATGTGGCTTGAAGTCTAAATGACCTCTCCCAGGGCTGGGCTGAAGGCAGGAGCTTCAGTTTCTTAGCAACTTATCCTCAAAGAACAATTAGCCTCTTTTTGAACTAGCAACTTGTAGATTTCAGAGTCCCCGTGTCCTACTGTGTGTCTGCCTTCAGTCCCATTAGACCTGTCGATTGCGATCATGGGTAACCTTCAGGGAGAAGGTGAGCAGGGTGGGTCCTCTGGTAAAGAGGCCAAGAGGCTGGCACAGTTAGTCATGCCGCTTAACGAATCAGCTTCTTGAGAGGAGTGCAGGAGAGAAGTTTCCAGATAATGAAATTCACCCCTTGAAGTACGGCAATTGAAAAAAATTCTTTCCCCCATATTATTGGAAAACATCCAGAAATGTATTGCCAACCCAGGGTCCTTCAACGAAACATATCAAACATGCTAACTCACCTTGGCTACTGTTGACCAAGAGCTTTCGCCATCAGGGACTTGTTGAATCTTGCAATCCGTGGGGGCGGGTGTGGGGGTGGGTGGGATTATTGCCTCCACTTCACAGATGAAAACTCAGGGAGCGACAGTGGCTCTGCCAGGAAGCTGCTGTCTCTGCACAATGCAACCTTTTCTCAGTGCCTGGAGGTCAATACCTGCGCTGGCGCCATCTGCCCTGCACTCCGCCGCCCGCTCCTGTTTCAGTCATTCCCCTCTCGCCCTCACCTTCCTGCTAAGAGCAGTCATTCCTTTTTTTTTTTCATACCTGTTCAATTTCCGGGTCTGAGAAAAAGAGACTGACACCTGGCTAGAATTTCGCCTAAAATAACAGCATACAGGCATGTGTTTGGAGGCTTGGGGTCATCTTTGGGTTTGTTTCCTCAGCTGTGTTTTGGATGACTTAACATGCTTGTTGCAGCAACCCATGCATAGGCAAGAGAAGTGGTGAGGGGTTACGGGTGCTGCCCTGGAGTCAGGCACACCTGGACCAAGTCCTGGCTCTGTCAGTTTGCAGGGCAAAGGACCTGACCCCTGCCAGGCTCCAGTCCCTCTGCCGTGACTGGGCTTGATCTTCTCGGCCTCTTTGGGAGGACTGAAAGAGGATTCAGCATGATCATTCATGTACCAGGCTTAACCCCATTCTGGTCCTCATGGGGTTGTAATTTTGTGTTTATTTCTGTGACTTGAAGCATGATAGGACTCTATTCATTCCTCAAATATTTACTCCTGCCCCTCTCTTCATGCCTAGTTGTCTTTATCTGCAAAAGGAGGATCATAATAGCACTTGCTTAGCTGAGGGACGTGAGGATTAATGAGGAAATATATGTGAAGTGCTCAGAAACTGTGCAAGGTGGTGGCCATGTAATACACATGTTACCCTTCATTGCCGTTAGTACTAGTTTGTACCAGGCACTGTGCTACTTAGACTCAAGATGAACAAAATGGAATGACCTTCCTGATTCATGGATCTTGCAGGCTCTTGGTTGCTTATTTTCTCCATGAGAAAAAAAAGCCAACTGATGTTGCATCACTGTCCATGTAAGATGAATGGATGGGTCTGAAAGAGTAGCTCTTAGGGACCTGCCAATTTGTTGGCTGCTGTCCTAGAGACTGGTGTAGGAGTCATGGCCTTTCCCCCTAGCGTGTCTCCCCCTCATCAAGTCCCCGGGCCTCTGCCCTGTGCTCTTGGCTTTGGTTCAGCCTGTGCCAAAGCTCCCACAAGCAATTAGCCAAAGGGAGAGAACTGTGCCTGCCTTGCCTAAGTCACAGCTATGTAGGTCAGTGTCTGTGAAAAGGCTGTGTAACCTTCAAACGCCAGGCAGACAAGAGATCTGGGCTGGGGTCCTGGCCCGGTCATTCAAGTCCCCCTCTCCTGCTCCCTTCCATTTCCGAAATGAGTCCACTGCTCCTTCCTCTGAACTCAAAGGCATTGATTGACACAACCAGTAGAGCGATGCTTGCCACTCTGCACGGACTTAGCTTGTCCTCCCGGGACACGGACTCCGAGATGGAGAAGTACATCGCCAGGAGGCTGTGTACTGGAAAGACACCTGTGGGGTGTGAACAAGGCAAGACCGGGGAGAAGGAGAAGCCGACACACAGAGGCAGTTGCTGATGCCACAGCTGGTCCCCCAGGAAGCTCTGGGCCTGGCATGGCCTTTCGGAGCTGTCTTGATGAGGCAAGGGGGAGTGGCGGCCCTTTTTTTTTTTTTTGAAGTACAGTTGACATGCAATATCATGTGAACTTCAAGAGCACACTGTAGTGACTGACAAAATTCACTGTGAGACGAGCACTGCAGTAAGTTTATTAACCATCTGTCACTGTACGAAATTACTGCAGTGTTATTAACTACATTCCTTATGCTGTATATTACAGCCACATGACTTCTTTTATAACTGGTAATCTATACTTAATCGCCTTCACCTATTTCTCAGACCCCTCCCTCCCTTCCTCCCCTCTGGCAACCACCTGTTTGTTCTCTGTATCTATGACTCCACTTCTGTTTTGTTTGTTCATTTGTTTTGTGTTTTTCAGCTACCACCTATAAGTGAACTCATATGGTATTTGTCTTTCTCTGTAGGACTTATTTCACTTGGCATAATACCCAGTGGGCTCATCCATGTTGTTGCAAATGGCAACATTTTATTCTTTGTGGCTGAATAATATTCCATTAAATATAATTATATTTATAAATATATGTATCGCATCTTTATTAATTTGTCAATGGATGCTTAGGTTGCTTTCATATCTTGGCTATTATAAATCATGCTGCAGTGAATGTAGGGGTCCTATGTCTTTTTGAGCTAGTGTTTTGTTTTCTTTGGGTAAATACTCAGAAGTGGAATGGTTGGATCATACAGTAGTTCTTTTTTACATTTTTTGAGGAAATTCCATGTTGTTTTCCATAGTGGCTGTACCAGTTTACATTCCCGCCAACAGTGCACTAGAGCTCCCTTTTCTCAACATCCTGAGGGTGGTCTTTTTACGTCACCCCCTCAGCGAGGGACTACTCACCCTCCACCCCCACACCTGCCATCCCCTGGTGGGGTCACTGCCTTTGACCAGACAGTTCCCTGCCACAGAGGCGATTTCCAGTGAGTGAGTGAGTGAGTGTCGGGAACTGCTGATGTCCCACCCCTAAAAAGGGACCTGCTGGAGACTTTGCCCAGCATTCAGGAAACAAGGAGAGCCAAACATAGAATTTCTATGCAAATGGGGCTTTTGATCTACATATGGTCTAAATTTACCTATTTGGTCTCTCCAGCCAGCTTGGAGTCTGTCCCCGGGCCGGGATCTTGTCTCATTAGAAGAAGATAGAGTTGGTAGTTAGTAAGAGTCTGTGCCATCTCATTACTGGTACTGTACCCAGGTCCGTTTCTTTGTCTCTCCAAAGTGTCATCACCTGCTCTTTCGAAAGATATGAGTCCCTTCATCATGGGCTAAACCATCACAGTTATTTTTTCACACTCAAAAGAGAAAAAGAAAGCCAGCCTGAAAAGATGGAACCTAATTTAAAAACATTCCTTGCAGCATCTGAAATGAGAGCTGGCTGGGACCAGGCCTGGTCAGGGCCCAGCCTCGCAGCATCCACCAGAATCTTGCCAGTGAGGACAAAAATAGCAGAGGCACCCGGTGAACTCTCCCAGGATGCTGCAGCAGCACCCTCATTTTGCAGTTTCCCTGGGAAACGTTGCCAGAGTGCAAAGCTAGCTGGAGCGCCCTACCCGCCAAATCCTCCACGCTCCATTGAGCTATTGTTCCTTCGCCAAGTCCTGGCGTTATCAGATTGAGCCTGATTTATGAGGAGGCACATTAAAAAACCCTTGTATTTAAAGAGAGCAGTTGACCAATCAGTGGGGGCTCCACAGGAGGTCGTAGGATCCTGAGGCCGTGTTCTCTACCGCTGTCCTGTGGCAAGTGTGCCCATACGGCCACCATTCCCATTGCTGTTAATAATAGGAAGGGTGTGTTCGCCTGGGACAGCTTTTTCTATTGCCGAGCAGTTTTACTTGCATTGTTTCAGCTGGTCCCCACAAGTCTGTGCAGCAGGGGGCTGTGTGAGCGTGAGGTGCTTATCCAGACTCTCTGGGCCTCAGCTTCTCCATCTGCAAACCGATAAAAAGAGCCTCTCAAGTTATCGGGAGGATTAAATAATGTAACACTCATGAAGCCCTCAAAACAAATAGCAGCTGATGTTTACTCATTTCCTTTTTTGTTAACAGAGAGTTTACTTTATTAGAAATAAAAATAAGAGTACCCACCATGGCTCAGCACTTAACGAATCCATGAGGATGTGGGTTCGATCCCTGGCCTCACCCAGTGGGTTAAAGATCCAGTGTTGCCATGAGCTGTGGGGAAGGTTGCAGGTGCAGTTCGGATCCTGAGTTGCTGTGGCTGTGGTGTAGGCTGGCGGCTACGGCTCCTATTAGACCCTTAGCCTGGGAACCTCCATAGGTGGACCCTCAGCTCTAAAAAGACAAAAATAAATAAATGAATAAATAAATATGCTTGTGATACGGTGATCTGCTAAGTGTTTTTTTTTTCTTTTTTAAAAAATTGAAATGTGTTATAACGTGTTAGTTTCAGGTACACAGCAAAGTGATTCAGTTTTATGCACACATATAATATGCATTCTTTGCCGATTCTTTTCTAAATTATTACAAGTTATTAAATATGGCACCAGTGCTATGCAGTAGGTCCTTGTCGTTTATCTATTTTATGTACAGTAGCGTGTATCTGTTAATCCCAAACTCCTAATTTGTCCTTCCCCCACCTTCCGCTTTGGTAACCATGTTTGTTTTCAATGTCTGTGACTCTCTTTCTGTTTTGTAAATAAGTTCATTTGTATCTTTTTTTTTTCTAGATTCCAACTAATTTCTTAATAAATGGTTGAAATTCCTGACAGGCAATTTTAGTCTCACTGTTTAGGAAAGGAAACAGATTCAGAGGCGTTAAGTTCATGAATAAGATACCAGAGCAACAGGGAAGGAAAACGCAGGGAACTACCATGGAAATGGCTAGACTCGCCCCCATTGCGTCTCCATCACAAGCAACAGAGCCTTTGCCTGTGAACTTGGGAACAGAGGAAATACTGGCTCCTCAAAAGAAAAAAAAAAAAATGAAGGGATAGTGTTGCCAAAAACAGAAATAAAAAAACAACAATGACAACAACACTTGCATTTTTCAGAGTTGATCCCTTCTTATCTTTATATTTAGGTCCCCCGAGGGGGTATCATATTCAGAGGTAAATTAGGTTTGAAAAAGATCTCTTTGCGCCGAGCCCTCCACTGAGGGTGTTTACTGTGGCTGGGGATTTCTCACATCCCCAGCTTTGTGGATGGTTGGTGGTTTCACACCCTCATTTTGGTTATTTCCTCCCCAAACAGAAGTTCAACTGGCAGAGCCCTTGAAAGCAGAGGAAAGTGTGATTACAGTGCCTTGGACCCCCTGGTCTCCCTGGGAATGAAGGTCTTTGGGCTTCTCGTGGTCTTTGCCTCCTGTCGTAAGTAGTAACAGCTGGGAGGGCTCGAAGCCCCTGTCCTCCTGGCTGTGTGTCCATGGCCCCTTCTCAGGTGGCATCGGGGGAGGGCAAGTCAGGTGTCACTCAGAATCAGCAGTGGAATGGGTCCCAGCCAGAGTCCTCCAGCTTCTGTTTCTTCTGCAAAAAGGGTTGATCCTGAGCCTGGGCTCTCACAGAACATCTAGGAAATCAAAAGTTCCTAATCATTTGCCGAGAGAGAGGTCAACTGACCACTTGTTCATCACACATGCCACTTAGGAGTCTTTTTTTTTCCCCCTTTATTTAAAGTTGTGCGGATTCTAGAACAAAACACAGCTATATGTCTAGCTAACCTAGGAATGATTAATTCTCATCAGCGAGGCATCCTTTTGGTGACTTATGGATTAATTAATAATTATAAGTCGACGCCACCAGGAGATCCGATTACATACCTCTGCCAAGTGAAAAAGAACTTACCAGGAAACAGTGTTGGGTCCTTTGGAAAACGCTTTGACTCGTTGGTTGGATTACTTGAGTAGAGATTTGCCCAAATCCGTTGTTCTGTCTCAGCTGTGAAGCAAGAACTTTCGGGTCCCTGAGTCAAAACATCAAAAATGGGGCTCCCGTTTCCCTTAGTGGCGGAATTCATAGTTTTCAAGATCACGGTGTTAGAGGCGGGACCCATATATAGCAAGGGCCACTTCTGCAGCCCCCACAGTGTACCCCAAGAGCAATGCCTGAGTGTAGTTCCACCCTCTTTCCAGAGGCTGCTCGGCTGCAGAGGCCACCCCCCAGGCTTCAGCCATCTCTGTGGTGCTTTGTGACAACGAGGCTTCCAAAGGCACAGTAAAAGATAGGAAGGCTCCTGGGAACTTTTTCTCAACCCCCCCATCTTTGGTATTCTCCTGCAAATTCATATTTTTATTGCAAAATTAATGTATGCTTGGAATACAAAAGTAAAACAACTTAGTATAGAGTAATAAGATAAAGCTCCTTCTTATCCTTCCCAGACCCTAATCCTTTGCCTAAATCCTGATGTGACCACTCTTAAGAATTTGATATACATCCTTTTGGGTCTTTACACACCTATATTTCAATCATTCCAATAGATGGAGTTCCCTTGCGGTGCAGTGGGCTAAGGATCCAGCGCTGTCACTGCAATGGCTTGGGTCGCTGCTGTGGTGCAGGTTCAGCCCCTGGCCTGGGAACTTCCACATACTGTGGGCACAAACAAACAAGCAAAAATTCCAACAGAAAAGAAATACATGCGCAATGTAAAAAATATATATATATATATCTATATATATATATATATATCAGATAGCATAAAAGTATTTAAAATAAATGTTGCCTGTTTTTTTTTCCCTCCACCTACTTCCTCAATATCATTGCCTAGTGATACTGCTATTAAAAGTAGTATGTTTTCAAGACATCATTTAGTTATTATCTCCCTGTCAGTGGGCATGTGGGTAGTGTCCAATTTTTTGATATCACGAATAATGCTGCAGCAAACATCTTGTGTGTGTGTGTGTGTGTGTGTGTGTGTGTGTGTGTGTTTCCCTTCACTTTTCTAAGCATTACTTGCTAGGTCGTTACATATTTGCCATTAAAAAAAAGAATGGACAGAGGGTAACTTTTTCTGCCTCTGAAGTAATTTTTTTCTCCTGTGAGATTGTAGATGCCCAGTACCTTTGCGGGGACTGGCATTTCTGGCTTTGAACTTCTCTCATTCATGTTTAACATCAGACCTTCCTAGGACGGTGGTCTTTTACCTTGACGGGAAGACTGTAATTGACAGTATTGTCCTGAATGTCATGGAAGCTGGGTTCTCATCCTGGGCTAGCAAGGAACTAGCCGTGTGACGCAGCAGCTCTGACCCTGTCTTCTCCCGCATAAAGTGCCCGGGCACCGCATTTAAGGGTCTTCTCATTTCGAGTGCTCAGCGCTCTGGTGCGGGGACCAGAAGCAGCGTCTTTCTCATCATGCCTTCTCTTCTTCCTTATTTTCTCACTGGCAGTGCTGACCCCCGCTCAGAGCAGCTTCTGGCAGTTTCAAAAGATGGTCAAACATATCACAGGGCAGAGTGCCCTCTTCTCATATTACGGATACGGCTGCTACTGCGGGCTTGGGGGCAAAGGGACCCCTGTGGATGACACTGACAGGTGAGTGCCACAGCTCCCAGCCTCCTGACCTTTGACTTGTGTTGACATCCAGACTTGGGGTGGGGGGTGTTAGGACTCGCATTGCAAAGAACTGAAACCAATTCCAGTGAGCCTGAGCGTCAGAAAGAAACTGATGGAAGTGAGAGGGGGCCTGGAGCAACTGGTGCTGCCTAGGGCCACGTCCCTCAGGGCCCACGTGCAGTTGACTGCTCTGTAGGCACCATCTGGAAATGCTTCTTAATGTTTGAACAGGGAGCCCTGTGTTTTAGTGTGGCATCAGGCTTTGCAGATGATGTGGTCAGCCCTGCCCAGACCTCTAGAAAGGTTTTTGGTTCTCAGCCCTCATGGCCAACACAGCCTTCTTCTCTCAGGCCCCCAAAGTTTTAGGATTACAGGTACAGCAAGACTGACCCGCTGTGGCCCAGTTCTGATTCTGTATTCCAGGAGAAAGAATCTGAGTGGCCCGGTTTGAAAGCGTTGTCCATCTGGATGAGGACACGTGGCACAAACTTGGCTGCCAGGTGTCCGTCTAAGGTTGGGGGTGGGGGAACGTGAGTTCCCAGAAAAGGTAGAGGTTGGTATAGTCTGGGGGAGGGAATGGGGAGGTAGGGAACAGGATGGCTTGTGTGTCTTGTTATTTGAAGAAACAAGAAGCAAGATATTCTTGGCCCCTTTCACTGTAGCCTAGAGAAATACATCTCCGCTGCAGGGCCTGAATATCACCCCCAGAGCTTGACTCCTCTGCATTGGGCTTATGAGACCACAGAATATTCCAGCTGGAAGGACCCTGGGGCCCTGGAAGGGACCTGATGCTGATAGGATGCCCATCATGTGCTGAGTCCTGGGACCGGTGGTTTGCACACAGGGCCTGTTTTATCCCCCCGGTGCATGCCACCATCCCCATATGGCGACGAGGGTGAGGACCCACTAAACAAACGGGCAGAGCCCAAAGCCATGCAGCCCCTGGGTGACAGGGTCAGGATTTGAACCAGGCCTTGCTTGTTTCAAAGCCCAGGCCCTTTGACGCTCTGTGCCTCTCCTTCCAAGTCCTAAGGCTGATGAGAATTTCAACACTAGGAGCCAAAGATGTCAAACGGCCAAGAGCCCACAAATAGATAGGGATGGGGTTGGGGAACGGGGAATACTGAGCTGCCAGCCCAGGGCATCAGCCAGAGGCCGCTCCTTTTCTTATCTTAGAATCCAGTCCCCGATCTGTGTGTTCCTGCCACTCCAGCTTGGTTAAGGAAGTGGGCCAAGGCCATCCCCCAGCTCTTTGCTCTCCTGCAATGTTCTCCTCCCCTCCTCCCAGCCCTCCGGCCAACTCTGAGCATCGAGAGAGTAAGAACCAAAGGGTTATGTGTGATGGGCTGACTCTTGTCTCCTCGGAGCCTCGCCCGGGGTCGGGCACATAGTCGGGGCTCAGTCAACAGTCCTTACATGAATGACTGAGTCAGGGGGACCTAGACGTGTCCTGACTCTCTCTTTTACCAGCCCTTTGATTTGGGGAAATTCACCTCTGAGTCTCATCTCCTCCTCTATAAAATGGGGACAATGAATGAAATGGGGACAACGATTGCACGTCAGAGTCCCTGTGAGGAGCTCAGGAGACAGCAGTGGGTACAGAAAGGGCGCTTTCTATGATTTTTAATCTGATCAGGAATTTCCCTCCCTGCCTTCTGCACCTTCTCACCCTGGGGAGGAGGCCAGCGGGTCTTTTCCAGCTGCTTCCCCGGGGGCACGCTCAGGGTAGCCCCTCACCTCCCTCCCTCTGGCCCCCAGGTGCTGCCTGGCCCACGACTGCTGCTATGACAGGCTGAAACAGCTCAGCTGCCAGCCCGTGTTGAATGGCTACCAGTTCCACGTAATCAACAGGACCGTGGTCTGTGAGTAGCCTTCTCTGTAGAGAATGTCCTTGAACCTGGGTCTCCCTTCTTTCCTTCCTTCCTTCCTTCCTTCCTTCCTTCCTTCCTTCCTTCCTTCCTTCTTTCCTTATTAATTTATGGCTGCAGCCACAGCACATGGAAGCCCCTGGGCTAGGAAATGTATCCAAGCAACAACTGCAGAAGCACCAGATACTTTAACCCATGTGCCTGGCCGGGGATCGAACCCGCACCATGCAATGAGCCAAACTGCTGCCGTCAAATTCTTAGCCCAGGGTACCACAGTGGGAACTCCTGAACCTGGGCCTTTCTTTGAGATCAGCTTCGTGGACCCAGAGAACTTTGGGGAAATGAGATTTTTTTCCCCCAGTGCTTTGGGATGGAGAGCAGTGATTCCCAGAATCAGATCTTCTGGGGGTGTTGTCTTGGCTCCGTTCCTCCCTGCTCGTCCTTGCTCACTGCGGTGCCTCCAGCAGCCTCTGGGGCGTCGGGTACAGGGCACAGAGCACAGCGCCCGCCCGGGGTATCGCGTGTCCTCACTAAATTGTTGTTGACTCGAGATAACATTGAATTTTGCAGCTTCGCTTGGCAGCTGTTGCTGCTGAGAACATTCTTCCTGATGTCTGCCATGTGCTAACAAAGCAGCTCGGCTGTCTTTCAGTTTATCAAATATTTGGGCAGGGTAATTGCGCGCCAAGCACTGGGAGAGGTGCCGTAGGGGACCCCGAAGTAAACAGGAGGAGATGGGGGAAGGGACCTCAAGTGTCACTGAGGCCATTCAAGGAGGGGGACAAAGGACAGGGTGGGCAAAGACTAGTGTCCAGCAGGTGGAGAGCCCCCGATACCCCAGAGCATGTCCCGGGGCTGCTGGGGTCGGGGGTGTGCAGGGCGAGGTCAGTGTGAAGTGCAAACACGTTTGCAGGTGCCAGACCACTGCCTTCTCCAGAAGGACATTTAATTCAGGATGCCCCTTGGAGCATGTGACTTACCTTCTGCTTGGCCTTGTGGAGTTCCGTGAACCACTGTCCTCCCTTTGTGTATTTACTCTCAGTGCCTGGAGACCGCCTGTCTCCTCCCGACGTCAGGGGACCACCCCCCCCACGCATCTCCCTGCGCCCCAACCCAGGGCGCAGGCTCCAGACACACCCAGGGTTAGGATGCAGCAGTTTCCCTCATCCCAGGCCAGCAGCTCGGACCCCTGCAGATGGGGCGGGGAGGGGGCTTCAGCAGGGTCTGCTCCTCGGCCCCCCAACACTGCCCACGGGGAGGGGACCCCCCCTTGCCCATGTGAGTTCAAGGAGATTCCTATGCTGGGGTTCCCCTGGGCGTGACCACCCTCAGGCCCAACGCGAGGTACCTCTTCTGTGAGGCCCCCAAGGCCACGTCCGGGAGCTGGAGAGGAGCCACGATGTAGTGGAGGAGCAGCGGGGAGGCACCGGAGGGGGTGGCCCCCAAAGTATTGTTTGCTTGGGCACACGATGCCTTCTGACCGCCTCCTCGCACCCCTCTTGGGCCGACCTCTGGGGGTGCGGGGCGGGGGGAGCCTGGTTGCTGGTCAGTGGGGGAGGGGCATACAGAAAAGGGGCCCCTGACTCTTCTCAGCCCGGGGTTCACTGTTTCACTTTCGCTTGCTTTCTTCTCACCTCTTTTCATCTTGATCTGAACACCTGTCATGTCAAGAGTTACCTTAAAATGATTGAAACGGCATGACTTTTAGAGAAAATGTACTGAAAGAGCTTTCTCCCCTGAGGCCCCCATGAAGCACGGGGACCGAGGAAGGGGGGAAACGGTGCTCTGAGGAGGGAGGGAAGGGGAATTTCAGTAGGTGCAAAGGACCTTCGCGCCCTGTGGTCCCAGCCCCAGACCCAGCCTCCTCCCCCTGCTCCTGCGGGTGGGCCTCTTTCCATTCCCGGGGGAGCTGGCCTGGGCGCTCTGCACCTGGAGAAGCTTCCTTATTAGCCCTCTGCAACCTCCCACGTGGGGACCAGAGCCACAGCCTGGGCGGGACCCCAGGAGGTGGAGGAGAACCACCTGGGGGCAGAGGCTGGAGCCCCAGGAACTGGCGCAGGAAGCGTCCTCTGCTTGGCACATCATGCTGTGTGGCAGAGGTGGGGGCAGGGACCGGGAGCTGGACTGGAAAGTTCGTGACCTGGGCCATGCTTTCTGCAAATGCTACCCCCTTGCCAAGCCAAGGAGCAGGGGCTCCTGAAGCTTGACCAAGGCCACCAAGTCCTTGCTTAGGGCGTTGGCTTCCCCATTCCCACCAGGCCACCAGCGTCTCCCTTCTCAGCTGACTCAGCCAGTGAGGGCCAGGCCGACCCTCTGCCATCCCCACCCCCATTCTGCCAAACCCCTGTCTCCAGGAACAGGGCTGGAAGCTGGATGATCTGGCATCTAATCCTGGGTCTGCTGCTGAAATGTGCTGAGTCCCCCACGAGCCCCATACATGTCCATTTGCTTGCCCAGTATCAATTGAGCGCCCACTGGGAACCCATCCAGGGCCAGCGCTGTGCCAGGGCCAGGGGCACAACACAAGGCAGCCCCCGGCCCCGCTGTCCTGGCATTCCCCGGAGCTGGAGGAGCCCTTGGAGACCATCCAAACCAGCCCCTCACTGTAGCGATGGGGAGACTGAGCCCCAGAGAGGGAAAGGGTTTGATCCAAGTAACAGATTAAAACCCGTATGTCTCGAGACTTTCTGGTGCTCTGGAACACACTGCTGGCCTGAGTCGTCTGGGCCTCAGTTTCTTCATCCATCAAATAGGTGCAGTAACAACAGCTGAGTTCCTCAGCATCTGACAGCCGCTTTACACTTGGCCCCTTTGCAGTGGGCACTCTTCTTCCCGTTATCGAGGAGGACCCTGAGGCTCAGAGATGTTAAGTGAGAAGGCCAGGATCACACAGCCAGGGAAAGAAGAGCTGGGATTCAGACCCAGGCCATCTGACCCCAGCTGGTTCTCCCACTTTACGCCAGCCTCCTCAGTGTCATGGGGCTATCAGGAGGGCCATGGGGATGTGCTTGACTGGAGGGTCCAAACAGTGCAATTATCTATAGCTTCCTGGTCAGAATGTTCAGCCCTGACCCAGGGGGCAAAGAAAAGCAGAAGGAGCTGGCCCCTCTGTCATGCCCCGGATCTTTTTGTTCTATGCTCCCTGCAAAGAGGCCCAGAGAGAGCACATGCTTTGGAGTCAGGCATAGCTGGGCCTTTATCCCAACTTCACCTTTTTTAGTTGGATAATTGCACAACCACCCTGGGCCTTAGTCTCCTCATCTGTAAAGTGGAGACACTTATCAGCACTTCATAAGATTACTGTGGGGATGGACTTGAGAAACCCAACTCAGAGGTCTGACCCATAGCAGGTGCTTTGTGAATGCCCTTCCTTCTAGAAGTTGAGATTTCTTGCAAGCATTTCCTCTGCATTTGCTTCCCCTTGAGTTAATGTCATGAACCCCTTAGAGGATCAAAGCTCCCCTGCCCTAGTTTTACTGCAGTGCAAAGAGCTGCCCTGCAAGGGTTAACTACCTCCCCAGCCTTCAGTTCTGGAATCCTGCACACAAGCCTGGTCCCAGGTTGCCTAGCAACCAGCAGCTGCTCTGGGATGCAGTTGGTGTGAGCAGGGAAGGAAAAGGAGAAAAACAACCTGGTTTGTCCCTGCCTCTAAATGTCACTGGGAGATCAGTGCTGAGAAAGGCCTGGAACCCAAGCCCTGGGGCCAATTTGCTGATTGGTGAAGGCTGCCCTCGGGCAACCGAGGAGGTTGTTACTTCCATAAGTACTTGGCATTTGCAAGAAACTTTAAGATCCACTAGTGGTGTCGACCCTCCACCCACAAAGGCTTGCAGGGAGGAGCCCGGCACGGGGGCAGCAGAGCCTGGGTTCCAGCCACAGGCACCACTCGCACCTCCATCGCTGAGCCCGTGACTTCTGTCTCTGTCAAAGGGGGAGGGTGAACAAGGTACCCACTGGAATCTGTAGTTTGCAAAGATCTTTCTCTTTTCCACTGAGTTTACTCCTGACAACAACACCTCTGCTCGCTGGCACGTCACCCTTTTCGTCTCCCAGCATCTGTCTCTACCTGACATCACCTCTTTTCCTTAGCTGTTTACTTGTGCATCGACTCTTCCCTCAACTAGAATGTGAGTTCCAGGAGAGTGAGGCGCACTGGGTGGGTGGGGGGGAGGGACCCCCATTCTCATTGAGCCAGAGAGAAGAATGCCCGGAGCTAGGCCGTGTGGGGTCCACTCGCTTGGACCTGTACCCCTGCCTCTTAATCAAAGGACAGAAAGGCTTTGGGAGCTCCATACTGCCAATTTGCGTGATGAGTGAATGAATGGAAGACACTCATGCAATAGTCAGTGCAGGTATTTTCACTCTCATTTGAAGGCCGAGGCAAGAGGAGAGGAATACTTGCCTGAGCTGCTGCAGCAGATCTGGACCGACAGCCTGACTCCCTGTTTCCCGGGATGGGGCCCCTTTCACTGCCCCGCAGGCCTCCTAAGTCCAACCAGAAGGGTAAAGAGTGATGGCGCCTTGACAGCGTGTTTGGGGCTGAAGATCTGCAAAGAAAAGGCAAACTTCCAGAGTTCCCATTGTGGCGCAGCGGAAACAAATGCGACTAGGAAACATCAGGTTGCGGGTTTGATGCCTGGCCTTGCTCAGTGGGTTAAGGATCTGGCGTTACCATGAGCTGTGGTGTAGGTCGCCAGTGCGGCTCGGATCTGATGTTGCTGTGGCATAGGCCTGCAGCTATAGCTCTGATTAGACCCCTAGCCCGGGAACCTCCATATGCTGCGGGTGCAGCCCTAAAAAGCAAAAAAAAAAAAAAAGGACAAACTTTCTTCCTGAAAGGAACTTGTGTGGAGGGAAAGAGGCAGCCCATAAAATATTCAGAAAGAAGGATACACGCAGGTAGTGACAGGTGCTCTAAGCATCTGAAATAAGGCAAGGACCCAAAGGATGGGGATGGCAGTGCGAAGGGAGGATGGCCACTTTAGGAGGCCGGGGAAGGCCTCGCTAAGGAAATGGCCGTTGGCCAGCGCTGTAGAGGCAGAAGGGAGGGGAGCAGGGACTGGGCTTCGCACCAGAAATGAGTTTGATGGGGCAGGGGCTCCCCTCCTCCTTCAATTGCAGATTAAAGCAGGAAGTGATAAATCCATCACTCTGACTGCATGCAGAGAAGTTGGGGAGCCACGGAAGACAGAAGGGGAGCCACGAGTGGGCTGTTCTGGTAGCGCTAGGGAGAAGCTACCACTGCGTGGGTGGGTGGGGGTGGGGGGAAGTGTCGGACAGTTGGGTGTGTCTAGGAGGTAAATTGATGGGACCCGCTGATGGCTGAGACATGGGGTCTGAAGGAAAGGGAGGCTGAAGCTGGCATTCGCGGCCTGAGCAGCCGAGGATAATGGTGCATCTAGGCACTTGTGCAGAGTGGGCAGAGCAGACTCTGAAGACACAGCAAGAGCCCAGCATGAGCCACGCTGGGTTTGGGATGCGGATCTGACAGACAAGGGGGGGGTCAGGTGAACACAAGTAGACGGGCCTCTAGAGATTTAGGAGCTGTCTAGGCTGGGATGGGAACTGGAGAGCCCTCGGTGCCCAGGTGGTATTTAGAGCCATGAGATTGAACGAGAGCACCCAAGGAGCGGGTTTAGAGACCGGGACAGAGGCGGGGAGCAGGCGGCTAGAGGCCTGGCGGGCGGTCTGGGTTGGCCCCAGGCAGAAATGGAGACCTGCTTTGTCCCCTTGGCCGAAGGCTATTTCACAGAATGAGAAGGACTCGCCTGAACCTGTCACTTCCACTCTTCAGACCTCAGCTTCCCCATCAGCAAACTGGAGGGTGCAGGATCTGGTTTGGGGCTGATTTTTAAAAGGTGACTTCCAATCGTGCATTTCTTGGGCCAGGGCTGCCTCTTCTTCCAGCCCGTGACAGGCCTGATTCTACCTCGGCTGCGGGGTGTGCACCGCCACGGACCGCTGCTCCTGGGGCCTGGGCAGGTACTTAGATGTAAAATAAACGTCGGGAGAGAATTATACTCCACACTTTGGGAAGAACTGGAAGATAAAGCGAGAAAGGGAAGCGTGAAAGGAAGCAGACTTGGTGACTTGAGATGGAAGAAAGAGCTGATGGAAAAGGAGAAGAGAGGAAAAAAGAGATAAACAGAGAGAAAGACCAGAAAGAGGAAAGAGTGAGAAGGGCCTCACTTCCTCTCTCCAGAGAGGCAGCTTGAGGCGCCAGGCCCTTTGGGAGGAAAGTGAGGTTGGATGGGGCCAGACCCTGCATCTAGGTAGCCCTGGGTGCTGCCCGCCCCCAAGAGCGCCAGCCCCTGCAGACCATGACCATGGCTGCCCGGGGAGGGAAGCAAGGAGCGTGCTGGGCACAGCAGAGGGGAGGGACCTGGAGCAGGTGGGATGGGGACTTTCAGGGCGTCCCTGGGGGAGCTGGGGCCTGACTGGTCTTTCTTTTTTCTTTTTTTTGCTTTTTAGGGCCGCACCCACGGCGCAAGGAAGTTCCCAGGTTAGGGGCTGAATCGGAGCCTCAGCTGCCAGCAACAGCCACAGCCACAGCAACACGGGATCTGAGCCACTTCTGTGACCTACACCATAGTTGATGGCGACACTGGATCTGTAACCCACTGACGGGGCCTAGGGATCGAACCTGAGTCCTCAGAATACTAGTCAGGTTTATTACCACTGAGCCACAATGGGAACTCCCTGATGGGTCTTTTTTTTTTAAACTTAATTTTATTGGATTATAGTTGACTTACCATGTTGTATTAGTTCCAGGTGTACAGCAAAGTGAATCAGTCATACATTCTTTTTTCCTATATAGGTTATTACAAAGCATTGAGTAGATTTTCCGGTGGGTTCTCATTAATCATCCATTTTATTTTATTTGTTTTTGCTTTTTATGACCGCACCTGTGGCATATGAAAGTTCCCAGGCTAAGGGTCCAAAGGGGAGCTGCAGGTGCCACCGGCCTATGCCAGATCCAAGCCTCGTCTGCAAACTACATTGCAGCTCACGGCAATGCCAGATCCTTAACCCACTGAGTGGGGCCAGGGATCCAACCCGCATCCTCATGGATACTAGTCAGGTTCGTTACCTCTGAGCCCCAGCGGGAACTCCAGTCGTCTATTTGATACAGTATCTGAGTATATATTATTCCCAGCCTCTCAATTCTTCCCTTACCCCAACAGTTTCACCTACGGTGCCCATAAGAACTTATTTGTAAAACAGAAACAAACTCACAGATTTCAAAACTAATTTTTTGGTTACCACGGCTGATGGGTCTTAAAGGATTTTGCACAGTCAGAGGAGGGGGAGTGCAAGAGCAAAGGTGACCCAGGCACCAGGAACAGTGGGAGGGGCAGGCACCATCCCTGGCGCCTTTCCTGAGGTTGAGTGGAGAAGTACAGCTGAGGCGTAGGGTGGGTGTCAACGCGTCTTGAGAAATCCAGGCTCCAGCAAGATGTGGGAGGACAGCTTCCTGCAGGCGTTGCGGACTTCGGAGAGGGAGAGAGGCAAACAAACAGACTGTAGCCAGCACTGGTCCAACTTCAAAGGGCCCTTCTTTTTCCAACATGTGAAGCTAAGGGTGCAGCGTCATAATAACAAGCATTTACAGAGGCCTCTCTGTGTGCCAGATGCATTCAGACCGCTCCATCTGTAACAACAATGAAATTCTTACAACAATCCTGTGAAGTAGACATCATTATTTTTGACACTATTGATTTTTTAAATCGAAGTATAGGGTTGATTTACAATGTTGTGTTAGTTGAAGCTGTTGCTTTTTAATCGCTACACACACACACACACACACACACACACACACACTATAGCACTGACTGCTAAATAAAAAGATCCCCATCTAGTGGTCACTTGGCCACAGTGCAGACACTCAGTCCCGAAGGCCCATGGAGGCTTCCAGCATTTATTCAATGATGGTTTGTTGAGCACATACTCTGTGCCAGCATCTGTTCTGTGTGCTGGAATACTGGGAGGGACAAGAAAAATTTTCAGCCTCACAGGGCTCATGCTTTGTCAATGAGTGACAGACACAAGCAAGTAAACAAATATGAGAAAAGCTGTGAAAAGTTCAATGAGTCAAACAGGTGTGTGAGAGAGAGAGAGAGTGGCTGAAGGGAGCTTTAGATCAGGTGGTCAGAAAGAGCCTCTCTAAAGATTGAAATTTGACCAAGACCCAAAGGGTGAGATGGAGTCAGCCTCTTGAAGATCATGGAAAGAAGAATTTTAGATAAAGAAAACAGGAAATGCAAAAGCCCTGCGACAAGACTAAGCAAGACTGCAACAAGACTGAGCAAGAGAAGTCCCCGTCGTGGCTCAGGGGGTTAAGGACCTGACATTGTCTCCATGAGGATTCAGGTTCGATCCATGGCCTCACTCAGTGGATTCAGTATCTGGTATTGTTGCAAGCTGAGGTATGGGCCACAGATGCGGTGTTGCTGTGGCTGTGGTGGAGGCCAGCAGCTGCAGCTCTGATTTGACCCCTGGGCCAGAAACTTCCGTATGCTGCAGATGCAGCCATAAAAAGAAAAAGGAAAAAAAAAAGACTGAGCAAGTCATGTGACATAACGAGTCCAGCATTCCTGGAGCAGAGTGAAGGTAAGAGAGTGGAGGACTGAGAGGATAGAGGCTGCCCTGCTTTGGAGCCCATGACAAGGATTTGGGAAGTCCCCCCTATGTGGGGACCCACAGCAGGGCTTTCAGCAGGAGTGTGAACCCAGTCAATTACCTTTAAAGAGGGACCATGTGTATTTCCTTTCGTTAAGGAGGACAAGCTGATTGTAATAAAATTAATTAATTAAAATAAAGTAAAATAAAATATTTGGTAACTAAAAAAGGAGAACAAGCTGGTGATGACAGGGATTGGGCTCATGGCCAGGAAGATGGAGAAAGAGGGCAGAACATGAAAAATTTTATTTTATTTATTTACCTTTTTTTTTTTTTGCTTTTTAGGGCTGCACCCACAGCATATGGAGGTTCCCAGGCTAGGAGTCCAGTCAGAGCTACAGCTGCCGGCCTACACCACAGCTATAGCAACGCCAGATCTGAGCCACGTCTGCAACCTACACCATAGCTCACGGCAACGCCATATCGTTAACCCACTGAGCGAGGCCAGGGATCGAACCCGCAACCTCATGGTTCCTTGTTGGATTTGTTTCCGCTGTGCCACAATGGGAACTCTGAAAGATTTTAAACATAGAGGCATTGGTGGAACTTTGGGTGGGTGGGATGTGAATGGAAAAGGTGGGGAGGAATCAAAATCGGCTGCTAGTTTTCTGGGAGGTGGTGCCATTTATGGAACCAAAGAGTGTGGGTGAAGGACTGGCTTGGCTGCTGGAGGGAGCGCTTAGATCAAGAGATTCCTTTGGGAAGACGCCTGCGATGCTCAATTGAGATGCCAGGTGAGCTGCTGGAAATGGGAGATGAGATCTGAAAAAGTGGGTCCCACGTCCTTGGCCTGTGCACTGCCCAAGTTCACTAACTCGGGGCCGCTCTGTGCAGCCCACACCTGCTCTTTCTCTTGTTTCCTTGCAGGCTTCTCCTCCTGGCATGTCCAGGCGTGGGAGGGAAGGGCTTGGGGACAAAGGAAAAGAACTCCTTTCCTTTCTGTTTCCTTTACTTTCTGTTTTTTCTTTTTCTTTTTAGGGCAGTATTTGCGGCATTTGGAAGGTCCCTGGGCCAGAGGTCGAATCAGAGCTGCAGCTCAGACCTGTGCCACAGCCACCACCACCACACTGGACCTGAGCTGCATCTGCCACCTACGCTGCAGTTTGTGGCAACATCGCATCCTTAACGCATAGAGCGAGGCCAGGGATCGAACCTGCATCCTCACAGAGACTACATCAGGTCCTTAACCCTCTGAGCCACAGCAGGAACTCCTCCTTTCTGTTTTCAACTCTTGACCCCTTGCAGCACGCCCCCTGTTCTCCCCAACCTTAGATCCAAACCCTGGGGGTGGCTGGAAGCCCCTGGTGACCCTCTGTCTCTCTGCAGGCGAATGTGCCCTTAATCCTGGTGCCAGCTGCCTCTGTGGGCTGAGGGCCTGCGAGTGTGACAAGCAATCCGCCTACTACTTCAAAGAGAAGCTGCCCACCTATGAGAAAAACTTCAAGCAATTCTCTAGCCGGCCCCGCTGCGGCAGGCGCAAGCTCCAGTGCTAGTGAGGCCACAGGGTTCCTTAAGCCTCGCATAGGCTAGGTCACTCCTTTGTCACTCGACATCAGAGAGCTGGAGACCAACAGTGGAAAAGACAAAATCCTGGCCTTCAATGGAGGGAGACGGACCGTTAATACACGCACAAGTAGATGGTACATTCCGAAAGCATTAGGCAGTAAACCAAGGGGACAGGGTGGCAGTTTGTCCCCTATCCCCACCCCAGGAAGTTTCCAGAAGAGGAAAGGCCCAAGGATCTGCCTAAAACTCTCCCTCCACCACCACCCCAAAATCAGGATGCAGGTGGACTTGGGAACCAGGCCCATGACCCAGATCCAGCCAGAGTCAAGCAGAGATCCTGGAAAACAACGTATTGGCCACCTGCCAAGGACCAGAGAGAGGCACACTTGGACTCTGTGCTTGTCATTTGCTCGAGTTCTGCCTTCTGAAAACCCTGAGTAGGAAAAAAAAAAATTAGTGCCATTTTCACTTCTCAGGAGACAGCATGAGAACATCGGCGCCCACGGCTGCCACCGAGATGTCATGGCCCAGGAGATGTCATGGCCCAGAAGATGTCAAAGAAATGGAGAAAGAGGGCCTGGGAGAGGGAAACAGAGAAATCCAAGACTTCTGTTCACATTTGGAAGCCTCTGGTTATAAGATGTAAATTCTAATAAATAGTAAAGTGATCTAATCTGCATGGATTCTGGTGGTTCTGATGCCCAGCGTGTAGGGTAGATTGCAAAAATGGCCGCAGTTATTCTTCCTTCTTTTATCCTCATCTCTCACAGTGTAAGGCTCAGCTTTTCCCAAGAGAACAGAAATCTGTTTTCCCCACCCCTGAATCTGAACTCTGAACTGGGCTTGTCACTTAACTGTGGTCAATAAAATGATGGTTCAAGCCTAAGCCTTAGGATGCCCAGGTCTCATCCCCTCTCTCTTAAGATGCCCGCCACTGCCATGGAAACAGCCGCTCAACCTGCAGGAGGATGGAGTCTGAGGGATCGGGGTGGGCAGCCCGGCTCTCTGGCTGGGACCTCAGACCTGTGATAGCGTTTGACAAGGATCAGCAAAGCCAGCTCAGGGCTGAGTGCAGACAGGAGAAAACCTGCTGAGACCAGAACAACCACCCAGCCAAGCCCCAGCTAAACCACCACGTTGCAGAAGCGCAAGCTCAGTAAAGGCCGTTTTATGTCACTAAGCGGGGGTACGGTTCGTCATGTGCTGTAAGTCACTGATGGAGTTGCTCTTTATTCCCCCAGGCTCCGGGGCTGTCAGCACTGAGCCACACTTGGGAACAGCGTGGACGTGGCCTTGCCCACATATCCTGGCAAGAATGTCGAGAGTCATAGCAGCTTTTAGAAATTCAAGTTCAGACACAGTCTGGATTGAGTGATGCTGTCACTTGGTGTGAAGATAGAAAGAGAAGCCGGAGGCGGGTGGTCAGCAGGGCGTCTGGGAACCAGTGCTCAGGGGCTCTGCCTGGCTCAGCTGGCAGGTCACCCAGTGAACAGGTCGGTTCTTCCCACCTACGCTGCGTGCTGTATTAATTACAACCGCAGCCGGGAGCTGGGGACCCTGCCCCCGTGGTTCCTTCTGCCTGGAAGGCATGTCCAATAGGCCTCACCCACTATCTCCTTCAGGTCTTGGCTGGCATCTTAGCTTCCTAATAAAGCTTAGGCTGACCACCCCGTCTAGTACTGCCCACCCTCCCCTGGCCTTCCCAGCCCCTTGGTCCTATTCTCCCCTCTGCCTCCCAACGCAGTGTACGCTCACCGACGCTTACTCTCCGTTGTCTGCCTCCCCTGCTGGAGACGAGCTCCTAAGGGGCAAGGATCCGTGTCCTTTTTTATCACTGACGTCTGTGTTGAACATCGTGAGGTCAAGGTAGAATGCGGAATGTGAAGGCGTTGCCTTAGCTGGGAGCCTGGAATGTGGGGGTGGATTTTAGAGCGAGTGAGAGTGGCAGGCAGGGCCAGGTCAAGGGCAGCCCGTGGCTGCTCTGAGAAATCTGGGCTTGATCCTGAGCCACCCACCATTTTCCACTGGGCCACTCGGTGTCCTCCAGAGCAAAACGGGATAGCTGAGACCAGAGTGCGTGCACGGTGACCATGGGAACGCCCGCGGTGGTGTTCATTGCTTTTCCACTTGGCACTGTTGTAGGCGTGCCAACAGCAGCGAGCGCCCTGCCTCACAGCGGACAGACTTGGTTGGAGTGGAGGTGCATTACTGCAGTGGCTCTCTGTCTGCAGAACTTCCTCGGCCCCATTTCCTGCTGTCTGGGTGCGCCCTCCATCAAGGGCTGGCTTTGGGCTCAGTGCCCCTCTGGGGAGAGGCGGCCACTGCTTTGGGGTGCCTGTGTACACGTCCCCCACCCCACTCCCTGGGTATCTGCAAAGCTGTGAATGGCACGGAGATGAGCAGATGTGGGGAGTGGGCACAAGGCAGCGTGGGCACGGCTGCAGGCCTGGAGTGGGGCAGCTGGCCGTGGTGTGGCGGGGGGGGTGGGTGTGGGGTGAGGTGACTGGGTTCCTGGGTTCCTGGGTCAGTGAGTACAGGGGCTGGCTTGTGGCTCCTGGGAGGAGCCAGGCATGACTGAGCTCATCAGGAGTGGAGTCACGTCCAGTGAGAGAACAGAGAGCTGGGGGAGGGGGACGTGGGCCAAGTCGGGGGTCCTGAGTGGGGGGAGGGGGATCCTGACCTGCCCCCGAGCCTTGCTTGCTGGACAGAGTGGTCTCCAGGTACTGAGGCTCACGGGGTCCCGGCACAGGGCAGGTGCTGTTCAATCCGCAGTTTGCTGAGACTCAAGGCCACACAGCTAACACGTGGCAGGGCAGGGACCTGAGCCCAGGCTGACTCTCCTACCCTAAGATCCTCCTCTGCGGGCTCGTGGCAGAAGGAGTCCAGTTCTGGAGCGGCTTGGGAGAGGGGTCATTGAGGAAGCTGCCCCGGGGTTTAAATACCTGCCCTGGGTTCTGGTCCTGGCCAAGCCACTAAATCCTGTGTGGTTTCATTCATTCATTCATCCATTGCACGAAGATCCAGTGTGCCCGAGGCTGGGCTGGGCACTGGGGGTTCAGTGGGGGAGGAGAGTGCCCCCTGCCACCTAAAGCTCACAGCAGAGCTAGAGACAGAGCAGTAAGCAGGTGACAATAGGACACTGAGGAGTGGGAAGGCCAGATAGAGGCACAGCTGGGGGGCCCCCATGCAGACCTGCTTGTCAGCGGAGGCTTCCGCCTGAAGGTTAGGTGGGAGGCAGCCAGGCAAGGCAGAGAGGAAGGCGGTGCTCCAGGCCAGGGCACGGGCTGAGCAAAGGCCAGGAGGGAGGCTGGTGCTGGGGAGGGCAGCGGCAGAGAGGAGAGTGAGGCAGGGTGGAGCTGGAGGGGGCTGGAAGGCAGCCCGGAGGCTGGAGAGAAGGCCCAGGTCTCCCGTGAAGGAAGCTGGAGTGAGGACCACCTCACACATGCCCCGTCCTCTTGGGCCCCATGTTCCTCATCGTAATGAAAAACCTGGGAGTTCCCGTTGTGGCTCAGTGGAAATGAATCTGACTAGCATTCATGAGGACGCAGGTTCAATGCCTGGCCTCACTCAGTGGGTTAAGGATCGGGTATTGCCGGTGAGCTGTGGTGTAGGTCACAGACTCAGTTCAGATCCCGCATTGCTGTGGCTGTGGCGTAGGCCAGCAGCTGCAGCTCTCATTCGACCCCTAGCCTGGGAACCTCCATATGCTGCAGGTGCGGCCCCCACCCCCACCTCCCAAAAAAAAGAAAACCGATACTTGTGTACTCTGACCCTTTCTGAGGCTCTTCCCTTTTTTTTCCTTTTTTGCTTCTTTTTTTTTTTTTGCTTTTTAGAGCCGCACCCAAGGCATATTCAAGTTCCCAGGTTAAGGGTCAAATCAGAGCTACAGCTGCCAGCCTATACCACATCAGTGGGATCTGAGCCATGTCTGCGACCTACACCACAGCTCACGGCAATGCTGGCTCCTTAAACCCACTGAGCAGGGCCAGGGGTCGAACCCGCATCCTCACGGGTACTGGTCAGATTCATTTGCAGTGCACACAACAGGAACTCCCTCAGGCTCTTTCTCCCCCGTTCTCTTGCTGCTCCTTAGCGGGATCCCGGGCATTATTCACCCCCATTTCATAGATGAGAACAGAGGGTCTTTGAGGGCAAGTGGGGCTGGGGTGGGAACCCATGCCTTTCGGTTTTAAATCTCTTGTACCCACCCCGTTTCTCAAAGTCAAGGGGCTGATGGGATGTTCTCTGAGGCTAAGGCTCTGGAGTTGGGGTTCAAACCCGCCTTCTCTTGCATGACCTTGAGTAACTTACTTGGCTTGTCCGGGCCTCAGTTTCCTCCTTTTATAAACAAAGCTGTTGATGGCCCCACCTGGTAGGGTTGCTAAGAGGGTCAAATGAGACGGCACACACCGACCTCTGAGCCCAGTGCTGGCTGCATGGTCAGTGCTTAGTAAATTTTTCTCTACTCACTGGGCCCCGACTTCCTGAGATCCCGGACCACCAGCCCAGGTGGCAGGGTGTCCAGCAGGGCTGTCCCTGGCAGGACCTCATGCCCGCCTGTGCCTTTGTACTGAACACCCGTGCCTCCTGATGCCCCAGTCTGCTTGTTGTCGCTGTTGGTGGCATCGGCTACTTGTTAGAAGACACAAACGGGAAGCTGGCAGCAGCATTGCCATGCCAACCTCTGGGGAGGACAGGGCGGCCTCTGTGCATTCACAGTGGGTCCTGAGCAGGAAGAGTGCTCGCTCCTGGCCCAACTGAGACCGGGGCCTGGCAGGCCCTGGGTGTCTGGCTGTGGGGCTGGGGCCCTAAGTTGCCCCCCCCCTTCTCCTGCCTCTCTCCCAACATCCATATGCGGGCAGCCGGATTTTCTCGCTAAACCACAGCTTTGTTCGGCCAGGCTTCCATTTAGGGGTGAACGTCACAGCCCCTACACGTCCATCAACATCATCTTTCCTTCCACCTATTGCTGTTTTCTGATCTGGCCCTGAGGACCTCCGCCCAACCCGTAGCCAAGGACTCCCGTCTCCAGCACTGACGGTTTCCCTTCTCTACACAAGGCCCTGTGCTGGGGCATTCTCCTCTGTGCCTCCTGTAGTCCTCAGACCCCACAAAGTGTTCTTCACTATTACCCACATTGTTCAGAAGAGGTTAGACAGAGACTGGGAGGGGTGAGGCCACTAACCCAAGGCCACGTGACCTGCAGGCGGCAGAACCAGGGTTGCACCTAGTCTGCTCTGTGTGAGAGTCAGCATTGATGGTGGAGGTGACAAGGATGGTTTGCTAGTGCTCTCCTGGGCGTTGCCAACCTGAGACACAGTCTCTGACTTTGGGTTCAGACCCAGGGAGCAGGTGGTGTGGAGCAAAGCGTTGGTAGCGACCTCTCATGATCACTAGGTGTTGCCCAAGTTCTTAAAAGTGTTGGCAGCCACTAGAAGGATCTGAAGAATGTGGGGGTGGGGGTGGAGGGGGAGTGAGTCTCCAAGAATGGAAGACTGACTTAGGTCTGGGCAGAGATGTGTTGTAGAAAACCAGGGCCAGACAGAAGTTAAAGGGATATAGATTTGATTCAAGAACTATTGCAATGGGGTCGGGGGTAGACATTATAGGACTGGGCTCAATTCTTAATAGAACAAAGAAAAGTTGGGATTTGAGGAGCAGGGGAGAGCTGGGGTCAGTGGATGGAAAATTGCCAAGAGAGTAGGGTATTTTTGCTAAACTGACTGAACATGATTCTTGCTGATGGAGGCAGGCCATGGCAGTCAGCCATCACCTGGGGGCTGGTGGGGGGGGTGAGAAATTTAGTCAGTTTTTGAGGGAAAGTATATAGTCTCACTAAACTGATACAGCAAGATTGTCACTAAATCTGGGTGATGCAAAGACAAACACAGTAGCCCAAAGGTTATAGGCCGACTTGAGAAAAGGTCTCAGAGGGGCCTGACTAATGTCTGGTCGAGGAGAGAGTTTTTGCCAGTCTCTGCTCTTGTTCAAGGAAAGAAGAGGCCTTCTTTCCTCTGAACAGTATGAACTGTTTCTTGTTCGGTCATCTTTTTTGTTCATTAGTGACCAGTAGAACCATCTGCCAAGACATGGTGATAAAGCGTATTTTCTGGATGGCATGAACCCTCGGGCATTTAAATGAGGGCGATTTCTATGAAAAAAAAAAGAAAAATATTAGTGACTGGAGCAACTAAACCCAGTTCCTGAGTCCAGAGGGCAGCCAGTTGAGATTTCTAGACATTGAGCCTGAAGCATCTTTAGATGGACAGCAGTGGAAATCCAGCAGCCTTCTGGTTTAGAGTCTGCATCCTCTTCAGTGATGGCACCGGTATATTGGTGTCAGAGCCGTGTTTGTTTCTTGGAGAACAGCATGGACGCATCCAGCTTCAGCTCGGAGAGATTCGTTAGTTAGTCTCAATAAGGACCTGGGTGGTCAGGTTCTAGTTTTCAGTGACTCCAGGTCAGGAGGGTGGGAGGAAAATTGGAAACATTAATTTGAAGGGTTGTAGGCAGATTTTGGAGCAAACTAGAAGATTAACAAAATGTGCAAGATGGCAGGATCTGTTCCAGTTTATAGGTGGATTACAAAGCAGGAAAGAAAATGGGGGTCCAACCGAAAGGTGAGAAAACAGCTCAAAGATAATGAACGGGACTATAATTTGATAACCCAAGAGGCTGAATGATAGTTTCCCATCAAAACATTGAAAATACATCTTTGTAGTCACACACACACCCCTTTCTTGACTCCTGTCTACCTAATGAGTCTGATCTCATCAGATTTGGCATGATTACTTATGTGATGGCAGCAAGAATGGTAATTGATCACATAGAAATTTTTGAGTTTGCTTTGCTGGAACCTGTAATAAGAAATCTCAGACTAGATTTTGTTTTTGTTTTAATGATTTTTATTTTTTCCATCACAGCTGGTTTACAGTATTCTGTCAATTTTCTACTGTACAGCAAGGTTGATCCAGTCACACATACATGTATACATTCTTTTTCTTACATTATTATGCACCATCATAAGTGACTAGATCTAGTTCCCAGTGCTATACAGCAGGATCTCATTGCTTATCAATTCCAAAGGCAATAGTTTCCATCTTTTAACCCCAAGTTCCCAGTCCACCCTGCTCCCTCCTCCTCCCGCTTGGCAATCACAAGTCTGTTCTCTAAGTCCATGATTTTCTTTTCTGTGGAAAGGTTCATTTGTGCCATATATTAGATTCTAGATATAAGTGATATCACATGGTATTTTTTAGATCAGATTTTGAAAGCCTCCCAAGACTAGGAAGCCAAGCCAGAAACTTGCCACCAAATTTTTCTTGTATTTCCTATATATTTGACCAACGTCCTCTCCTCTTGAGGTCCCCAAGGTATCCTCAACTTCCTGGGCCTACTGGGAGGTGAATTTCCTTACTCACCTGTAAAGCTGGGAGCCCTGTAGTACAGATATGAGATTTTCCAAGAGAAATTTTGGAAAAACTTGGATTTTCCAAGAGAGCTTTGTAAACACTGGCTCCATAAAGTTAAATTTATGTCTTTAAAATGTTTGGTCATATCTGATTCTATGTGTATCATTCTAATAAGACATTCCAACCGAAGCTTTGTTGATATAACCAGTGTTTCCAATTTTGTCCTGTTATAAGGGAAACAGATTCTTAATTGAACTAATGCAAATAATTATATTGCCATGAAAATAAGAATACTCAGTAAGAGTTTCCAAAATCTGGAGATACCAGGCAGGGAGAAGAGATAAATGTTTCATTTCTGCTTACAAAAGTATAATCTATTGAAATGTCATGAGTTATAGATAGTTTAAGATAAAAGAGAAAGAAGTTCCTTAAATTCAGAAAATAGAATACTAGGAGTTCCCGTTGTGGCTCAGTGGAAACAAATCCAGCTAGGAACCATGAGGTTGCGGGTTCAATCCCTGGCCTCACTCAGTGCGTTAAGGATCAGGGGTTGCCGTGAGCTGTGCTGTAGGTCGCAGACAAGGCTTGGATCTGGCATTGCTGTGGCTGTGGTGTAGGCCAGCAGCTGTAGCTCCGATTTGACCCCTTGCCTGGGAACCTCCATATGCTGTGGGTGTGGCACTAAAAAAAAAGGGGGGGGGAGAATAATACCAAAGACTCAGCAATGTTCCAAACAAAAACTCATTCTTCATCAGTTCATTCAGTTCCATGTAATTGATTCTTGTTCTGCTTGATTTGGGTGTTTAGCAGTCTTATTAATCACTGCCAGATTCTCCACTACTCTGGAAATCCTTACTTACTCAATGTCATCAGAAGCCTGTTCCTCAGAGGACCTGTCATAGTCCTTTCCACGGGTCTCCGAAATAGTCTTTTCTGATGAAGATGAAGCATGCTAGCTACAAGCTGATTGCATGAGTTTTCAAGAAAGCATCAGAGGAAGAGAGCAACCATCCGTGAATGACAAAATGCTTGAAAAGACTGTGAGAATTCATTACTATACAATTGACATACAACATATTAAGATAATAACTGGAGTTATGGTGGATAACCTTGTACCAGGACATGTAATGGATAACCAAGGCATTAACAGGTTTCTGTGAACTTCATGTAATTTCTAAAATATTTATATTAAATAAAAATATTTACTTGTACACATATACCTTAAGAAAAGTTAAAGCGTCTTTTCTTATTTGACAATGCCTCTCATGCAATTCAACATGTCAAATAAACCTAATTATTTTAACATCTCTCTTTACAAGATGAAAGAACAAATCCTTTGGGATTTTTCTGTGGGCTCACCAGAAAAGGTCAGTTTGAGATCAAGAATTCATTGAAGATTTGATTTCGAGGAAGCAAAATGGTCAAAAATATAAAAAAATAAAGTCAAATTAACAAGTTAGCTCTTTAAAAAGTGAGAAGTGTAAGTCTTGTTTCTCTTAAATAATCAGTGGCATTATACAGTTAATACAAGCCCAGTAAACTAATCTGCTAAAACTCACAAACTTCATTTCCTGGGCAGTTTACTCAAAAGGTAAAGAAAAATATTTTATAATCTCTTATCAAGATCAGACAAATAATCCGAGGAAATTTTTTTGTTTTAACAGAGAGAAAACCAAATTCTAGTTCTGGTTCAGTATATTGTTAGGCTCATAAGAAATAAAAAATTAAAAAGAAAAAACAAAACGGAGTTCCTGTCGTGGCTCAGTGGTTACCGAATCCGACTAGGAACCATGAGGTTGCAGGTTCGATCCCTGGACTTGCTCAGTGGGTTAAGAATCCGGTGTTGCCGTGAGCTGTGGTGTAGGTTGCAGACGCGGCTTGGATCCCACGTTGCTGTGGCTGTGGCGAAGGCAAGCAGCTACAGCTCCTGTTAGACCCCTAGTCTGGGAACCTCCATATGCCACGGGTGCAGCCCTAGATAAAGCAAAAAGACAAAAATAAAACAAAAATAAAAATAAAAAAATAAAATAAAAAAACCCTTACAAGTCAATTCTACATTAACCAACTTAACAAAACATGAAGTTCCTTTCCCACAAATCCTCTTCAACTTTCTGTATCCATTCAAAAAAAATTTTGTCCCATATTTCTTTTTTATCCTGAAACGACTTTTAAACAATCTCTAAATGACTATTTTAAGACGAAATACTCTTTTTTCTTAAGAAATACATATCCTATATTCTTTAGTATTTTCCATACAGTTTTTCCACTTCACCTTTATTACTCCAAGTAGTTTCATTTGCATACACTGATTAGAATTATTAACCCTCGGTAACCCGGGGTTACCAGTGAAAATGAGGCAGTGGACAATTATGAACTACAGTGGATAATTATGAACTGCTCCATGTCGACATTCTCCAGTAAATTAGCAAATTTTGTGAATATACCATCTCACAATTTCTGAAACAATATGCTTCCTCTAGTGTAATTTTTCATGTTTATGAATAGATATAAATACATTTCTCCATACCATAGAAAAGTAAGAATCAAAATGATATAAGCTTAAACTTGTACTTAATGTAACTGAGTAGCTAAGTTTTCAGTACTTTATCTTACTGTAACCAAGGAGGGCCCTGGGGGCCCTTGTGCACAAGAGTCCTTCAGTGCCCCTCATTTCTTGTTCTTAGGACATGGGCCTCATCCAGCTTCCAGGACCTTCCCTGAGTCCCAGGGGGCGGGTTCAGACAGTTGCTGATCAGAGCAGGAAAGGAAGGAAAAGTCAAGAACCTGCAACACAGCCTTGGCGCAGGATCCTGGTTGCCTCTCAAGGGACACACATAATAATATAGGCATCTTACGCACCTAAGAGAAAATCTATATCCCTTATGCTCCTTTTAGAAATGGATACTTTAAAACTGAACAGGTTAGAGTTCTTCCTCGTGCTTCTCCCTGGCTTAATTGCACCCTAAAAAATATCACCCATAAACTAAAGATTAGGCACCCTGAGCACAGTTGCCTGTGGGTTAAATATTATTAGCACGTGATGTTTTTCAGGGACTTTTCTAGTTTGTTCTGATCTCTGATCAATATGCCCCTTTCATAAGTACAGTTATTCTAGGCAATAATCCAGAAGGCCACCACCATGATCAAGCCGAGATCTCCTGGCTCCAGCTTTGAAGACCCAGATCCCCACAAAGAAAGAAGAATGCATGTTTGCCCCAATCCTGATTCGTATCTGAAAACCTTTTTTTCTCCTTTTTATTATAATACTCCCTGCAATTCTTCCCAACGGAGGACAGTCTAAGGCATTAGCCTGCTGTGCCCTCCTTTGCCTGGCAAACCAATAAAAGCTATCTTTTTCTTCTTCACCCAAAAGTCTGTCTCTGCATTTCTATTTGGCACCAGTGGACAGAGGGAACATTAATGAGAAACAATCTAGATATATGTGAATCTAGATTGTGATATCTATTACTTAATTTAATTTAGCATAACTCCAAGGTTGCAAGCTAATAAAGAGATTAGGGAAATGTTTTTAGGAGAACATATCATAATATTGAACAAAGCCAGCATCATCTCAAGTTGTTCCCTGTTAATTATTTTTATAGCCCATGCGTGTTAGGCAAATATTATAAAAGCAAAAATCTAACAAAGTTAAAGATGAGTTTTCAGTTTTACTGCTCTGTTGATTCACATGAAGTAACAGGTCTCAGGCCAATTCATTTTAATTGCATTTTTACTTATACATGTGTTTTTAGGCTGAAATGATAATTTTTATAGTTGTAAACATTTAGCAGATATGGCATTACCCTATTTAACTACTAAACCCAAGTAGAATAAAAAGTATGCTCATACCCCACATTTCTTTTTTCTTTTTTCTTTTTTCTTTTTTTTTTTTTTTGCTTTTTAGGGCTGCATGCACCACATGTGGAAGTTCTGAGGCTAGGAGTCAAATCAGAGCTACAGCTGCTGGCCTATGCCACAGCCACATCAACTCGGGATCTGAGCCGAGTCTGCAACCTACACCACAGCTCATGGCAACGCCGGATCCTTAACCCACTGGGCGAGGCCAGGTATTGAACTGGCATCCTCCTGGATACAAATCAGGTTCATTAACTGCTGAGCCACAAAGGGAACTCCCATATTCCATTTTAATGCTGATGACCAGAAGACTTTTTAAGAAATAGCTAGTGTGAAACTGGTCTTAATTATCAAAGATTTGCTCAAATCTTGATGAACTTGACAAAGATTTCGGTTAATTTCTGTATTTCAGGGTGTTTCAGGAATATCATTTACAGAAGAGTTTCTTTATCTCTAATCCATTTTGAATAGAACTCCTTTGAGATATTTCAGAAATTAATTTGGTAATACCATCTCGAGTAGAAAAATATCACACGCACTTTACATACATGCATACGCATATATGTACATATATACAGACAGACACATACTGACAGATGCAAATAGAGTGCTTCTAGTTTTCATCCTAAAGTTTTAGCCATAGCATCAGTAAAATATAACACAAGGCAAACACAATACAAACTCATTGGTTTACATACAGTAGTTGGATTTCCCCTTTGCTCTACTTTATATTTTTATCCAAACTGTCTTTCTGGCAGATGGGGCAGGTTAAGGTCACTTGGTCAATATGATGATAAAGCTTTGTGCCGACACTCGCGGAGGAGGCCTTTAGGATTTTCCTTGGCCCTGACATATGGTCTCAAGGAGTCAAAGGACCACCTTTTAGGCAAGAGAATGAGCAGACATCAAGCAGCCACCTGGATGTCTCCAAAGCCCATCTGAGTTGATAAAATATCCCATCAGTTTCCAACGGAACTTGTTCCTTTTCAGGCTCAGTTACTTCTGGTGGGGGGGGATCCCCAAGTCCCTTGAGGCGGCAGGGAGCCAAATATTCAAGTGACTGAGGGGCTGGAGTGGGAAGAGGAAGATGTGGATGGATGGAGGGAGGGAGGAGGGAGAGGTGAACGGGGTCACGGGGTCATGTGAAGGGACTCAGGAGAACAGACAGGAAAAGCCCAGGTGGCAATCCGGGGAGCAGGGAAGGGGGAGCGGAAGAGGGGGAGCGGGGGAGGGGGAGGTCTTGGAGGAGCCAGTTTGGGAGATCACCTTTTTCCCAAAGTGGCCACTGAGCTTCCAAATTCAGCAGATGCAAGAAGGAAGGTTTCCGTCCACGGAGAAGTTCCCATGGGAGAAGCAGAGAAAACGCGAAGAGCCAGGACAAGTGTTCTAGCTCAGGGAGCCAGGCAGTGAATCCCCGCTCAAAGAGCCACAAAGAGAGACTTCCACCCCAGTTAGGTACCTTTCAGACAAAGTGGCCTCTACTCAAACTTCAGAGAGTAAACTCAGAATCTTTGAATCAAAATCTGCCCTTATCGCGCCTCCACGGACATTTGTCTAGGACACCAGCTTAGGAATCAGACTCACCGAAGGGCCCCAATCAATCAGCCAGGAGTGAAGGCAAAGGCTTCAAAGGAGCCCATGTGGGGTCGTGGGTGACAGGTGTCACATTTTTTAATTTTTTTTTTTTTTCTGAGCCATATGGAAGTTCCCAGGCTAGGGGCTGAATCGGAGCTGGAGGTGCTGCCCTACACCACAGCCACAGCTGCATCTGGGACCTACACTGCAGCTTTTGGCAGCACTGGATCCTTACCCCACTGAGAGAGGCCGTGGGTTGAACTTCAATGCTCTCGGACACTATATTGGGGTCTTATCCCACTGAGCCACAACAGGTATTCCAAGAGGTGTTGAATTTTTTTAAATGCACAAAGTGAGAGTTCTGAGTCAAGTCTTACTTGGGGCAAAATGAGGACTATAGCCCAGGAGACGCCTCTCAGAGAGCTCTGAGGAAGCGCTCGGAAGGGGAAGGGGTTGGGGGAGGTCAGTATATATGTGATTCTGCTGAAGGGAACGTGGATGTGTGCTGTCAAGCACACATCTTGGCAGAAAGGTTGCTGCTAGTCACAAGGAGCAGATGCCTCTGTTCATGATTTTACTGTTTTCCTAGATATGAGAAGATGCGAGAAATTAGGCTCATAAAATCTCCTGAAAACATCTAACTCTCTAAAGACCTGTTCTGCCAGTTTTTCTCAGAACACAGCGTGCCTCATTCCCGTCTCCACCCTGAACCCCTTTCAGGGTGTGTTGAAGGTCAGTGACTGCAGGGACCAGTGACTTCATGCTTATATGACCACATGACAAGAGACAATTTTTAGTTGGCAAAAGTCTGGGTGGGGAGTGGGGGGTGTCTGGAAGAATGAATGGGGGCTCTCATTCCATCTGAATCACAACGCCTAGAAACTACTGGGGTTTTTTTTTGTTTTTGTCTTTGTCTTTTTGCTTTATCTAGGGCCATACCTGTGGCATATGGAGGTTCTCAGGCTAGGGGTTTAGGGGTCTAACAGGAGCTGTAGCTGCCGGCCTTCGCCACAGCCACAGCAACATGGGATCCGAGCCGCGTTTGCAACCTACACCACAGCTCACGGCAACACAGGATTCTTAACCCACTGAGCAAGGCCAGGGATCGAACCTGCAACCTCATGGTTCCTAGTCGGATTTATTAACCACTGAGCCACGACAGGAACTCCTAGAAACTACTGTTTTAAACTACTGTAAGTGGCAAAAAAAAAAAAAATAGATTTTATTCAAGAACAATTGCAGTAGGGGCTAGTGTAGAATCGGGTTCAATTCCAAATACAATTTTGAATGCTCACTTTTCTGAAGTGGGGATTTGTTGCGGGGAGCCGGGGGAGATGGAAAATAAGAGGGTAGGAAATCTATGCTACACTGACCTAACAGGATTCTTGCAGAAGTGGGTTGGGATCTTCAAATATCCTCAGTGGAGGATGAGAAATTCAATCAGATATTGAGGCTGGGTGAGGATTCTCGCTAAACTAATACAGCAGGATTCTTGCTATAACGGGGCAATATGGAACCCCAGATGCTGAAGCCTTGCTGAGCAAAAGGTCTCAGAGGAGCCTGAGTCAGTTTTGGTCAGGGAGACAGCCTTGGTCAGTGGCCGCCCCCTGATGGGTCCAAAGCAAGTTAAGCCCCTCCCTCAATCTTTAGCATAAAAGACCTCACTAACCTGAGAGAAAGACCACCCAGGCTGCAGAAGCAAAGAGCCCTTCCTCAAAAACTGTGAGCCCACCCCTCTTCACTACTAGGAGGCCTCTAAAACACCATCCCAGCTCCACCCCTATTCCCTCGGGCGCCCCTTTCCCAAGCCGGTCCCTTGCGCTCCATCCTCCATGCTGTCCCAACACCACCTGACACCAAGTGTCAAGGTTACCTGTCCACGGGTCTGCGTCTCGCTCCCAGGCTGTGGGCAGAAGCTCTGTCTGAGTAGTGGTGTCCAGCCCAAAGCCCAGCCTCATTCTTGGTCCATAGGAGACCATCTGGATAGGGGTCCGCTGAACGGATGAACCAACAGAGAATCACATCCAGGGGTTTTCCAAATTTTAGCTCAAGTGTCTCTTCTTTTGACAGCACACGCGCAGGCTCCAGATGTAATAGAGGAAAAGCAGGGCTGCTCATGGAAGAATGAATGGCAGCTCAGACCCCATCTGCTCAGCCTCCCCTTCCCCACTTCACCTCTAGCCATCTCAGGAACCGGCGGCTTTAAGGAGCTGCTCTGGTCACTCTGCACGTGGGGAAACCGATGCCCATCACAGGAAGGGGACCAAGGCCAGGACCCAGGACCTCAAGCCCTGCTGGACTCTGTCACTTGCCCCACTGGCCCCAGCGGCCCGGGTCATCATTAAGAAGGTATGAGGAGGTGACATTAAAGGTCAGATGCTGAGGGTTCAGGTCTCACCCCTGCCACTAATGACCTGTGTGACTTTGGGCAAGTTACTTTCCCTCTCTGGGCCTTGGTTAGTCAACAGAAATAGCTGGGGTGCATTGTAGAGATCGACGCCTGGCAAGAGGTCAGCCCAGAAGTTGTAATCATCGTCCGACTGTGGACCACAGCTCCACTTTTCAACCTTCCCAAACCTTGCATCTCTGCTGGAGGAGGGCCGCTTCACCCAGGCTGGCAGCAGGAAGAGGACAGGCCTGACAGCTGCTGGGTGTCAGAGAACCCACTTTCCCCGAAGCTATGCCCTCCCTGATGCCTGGCCAGTGGGTGCCCTGCCAAGGAGGACCCAGCAGTGGAGAGTTCAGACAGGAGGCATTTATTAGTTTGAGGAGGGGTGCCAAGTCCTGCAGAGAATCTCTGGGGTTGCAGCACCTGGAGGGGCCTGGGGTGATGTGGGGGGCAGGCGGGACCCCTCAGCAGCAGAATCCCACCCCAATTCCCAGAGTTTCAGGAGGGGAAGGTGTGTGCCATGCGGAGGGTCAGAGCCGGAAACCTGGGCTCCCGCAGCTAAGGGGCCCGGGCCTCTGCTGGGTCACTTCCAGGGACTCCCGCCCTGGCTCCACCCCTGCCTGGTGGGGCTGGAGGAGGGGCTCCAGCTCAGAGATGAGGGGTACAGCCCAGCACAGCGAGGAGAAGGTGGTTTGTTAGCTGAGCTCCTGAGACAACCTCAGTGATGGGGCAGGTCCTGTCCGGACACATGGCCGTCACACCATGGCCAGGGGGACAGCAGGAGGGAGCAGTGGGAGGGCCGTGACGGCTGACCCCAGCCCGCAGCCTCACCCACAGCCCCAAGGCAGATGTTCTAGATGCTGCCGCTTGGCAGGGCTCCATCCAGTCCTGCTGTGTTTTTTTTTTTGTTTTGTCTTTTTTTGGAGATGTTTTCTCCGCAGTCCCCACAACCCTCTGGGCCCCCACTCTTCTTGGCTGTCCCTCCCCACCGTGACAGTGGCCCTTCAGGGCCCCAGGGCAGGCTGAGCTTCCTGGGGGATGTCCTCAGTGTCCGGGCAGGTCACAGTGCCGCACCAGCGGGTCCTCGGGGTTGGCGATGGATGAAGACAGAAGACGAGGTGAGGCCGGACACACTGGCTACTTGGAGGCTGCTGACCCTGAGGTCAGGAGGTGAGGCGAGGAGGTGGGGGGGGCGCACCTGGGGAAACAACAGCGCTGGGGCGGAGTCAGGAGAGCTGGCCGGACCTTCCTCTTCCTCTGCCCACAACCCCACAGGCCCAAGGTGGGGGCCGCCCCCCCAAGGTGCCTCCACCCACTTCTCCTGCCAAGACGGCTCTGGTCCTCACCTTGTCTCACCTCGCTCCCACTTCTCCCCTCCCTTCCCTCTTCGCATCCTGCCCCTTCCCTACTGCCTTCTGGAACCTTCCCCTCACCCTCCTGCCTTTGTTCCCTCTTCACCAAGGTGGGTCCCAGCCCTGGGCTTCCTCCCCATCTGTTGCAGGCTGAAGCCTTGCCTCTCCTTGCCCAGGGGGAGGATTCTGGGTCTTTCCACCCCCCGGCCTGGCTGTTGCATGACGGGAAGTGCGGGGGGAGGGCTCAGGCCTCGCCCCCTCCCCTATTCAGGGACCCAGGGAGCTGGGCTCGGGTGCTGCTCAGGGCAGTTCAGTGTGGCGGGGCCATGACCAGGGTGTGCCTCTTACAGGAGTGGGTCACTGTGTGGGGAGGAGGGACGACCTGAGTCAGGAGTGTGCCCTCCTCCTGGTCCCTTGAGTACCAGGGGGTGGTGTGTGTGTGTGTGTGTGTATACACATTGGTTCTGTCGGTACCCAAGAACCTGCTCTGTGACACTTTGGGTCACTGAGGACAGACTTTAGGATTGGGACATAAGCCCTGTGGCTACACTGTGGCGTCTGGGCCAGGACTCCTGTGCCACCTTGACGAAGGCCAGGAAGGGGCCACTGCTTTTTAATGGGGATCTGGAGAGCCACTAGGTCCCCAAATGGGGATCACCCTGAGTCAGCCTGTGGACACAGCCAAGAGGCCCCCAGAACCCAGGCCTTGTGACCAGCACTCTGTCTGCCAGAGAGCTATGTCCTAGGACACATCAAGCCCTGGGCCTGTGTTGGTGGCTCTGGGTCTGGATTTCTACGACCCTGGGGCCCAGCCTCGAGGGCCCGGCAGAGGACGTCAGTCTGGGGCCAGTGAGAGGTCCCCCTCAGAGGCCCCCAGTCTCTCTCAGGCCTTTCTTTCCACCCTAGGCAGAGACCCACAACAAACCACGTGCTCCCCGCCCCGTCCAGGACAAAGCCACACCCGGGGCTGGACTGGAGGAGCTGGGGTGGCCACAGTGAGAGCCCAGGCTTTTCCAAGCCCTCTGGGGGCCAGTCTGGCTGGAGGGCTCCAAGGAGGAGGAGGAGGCGGGGCAGCCTGGGGGCTCCCGATCTGCCCCCACCTCCACCTGCTCCATCCCTCTGGTCCCCAGAGCTGGAACTTCCACCCCTCTTCTCTGTCAGACCGCCAGGGGGCGCTAGGGAGGCGTGGGCGGCGCCGGGGAGCCGGGGCTGCAGGCTGCCGCTGTCGGTGGCGGCTCATAGATGCTGCAGTTGGGTGTGGGGCCCTGGCAGTAGATGTTGAGGTGGTTGCGATGCTCCTCCCTGAATATCTGCTTCTGGAAGCACAGGGCCACGCTCTTGTCACACTCACACGTCTGCTTGTCACACTCGGTCTGGTTGAGCTGGCCTGTGGGGTGTGGAGAGCATGGACTCTGAGGACACAGTGGACCTTGGAGGGTGGTCCCGGGCCAGCAGCCCCAGAACCTCGGGCTGGCCCACCCTGAGCCTGCTGGCTCTGAAGCTCGGGCCCGGGACCAGCCTCTGCATCCACAGACCTCCAGGTACCCCGGGTGCAGATTAAACAGAGAACCACTGAAGCCCAACCCGACAACATCCAGCTGGGAAAACTGAGGCCCAGGAAGGCATGTGGTTTACCCAGGTCACCCAGCAAATCCAAGGCAGAGCTGGGGTGAAAATTCAGGGGTCAGGAACTCCCCCTCCTACTCCCCTCCCCGGGGGCAGGGTGGCGTTACTTTCTACCATCCAGACCTTCTCCCTGCAAGCACAGAATCACAGCACACCCACACTGGAGGGAGTTCGTGGTCAGTATGGAGTGAGGAAAACGCTTGTAAAGAGCTTAGCTCAGTGCCTCCCACAGAGCAAATGCCTAATACCTGGTAAAGGCTGTTGTTATTATTATTGAAATAATAATCATCTAATTTAATGCTTCTTAGCCTTAGGTGTGCATTAGAATCCATTGGAGGGCTCGTGGAACCAAAGACTGCCCGGGCCCCACCGCTAGAGCTTCAGATTGAGTAGGTCTGGGTGGGGCCCGATAACTGTGTTTCTAACAAGTGATGCTGATGCTGTAGGTTCAGCGAACACCTTTTGAGAACCACCCACTAGGCCGGTGGTTTGCAAACTTCCAACTTGCCGGCAGCAGAATCCTTTCTCTGAAATGAAACTCTTTGCAAAAATCTAATATATCAAACAGCTGAAAGAGAAGTCCCTGGAGCTATAAAATAGGTTAAAGAGCCAGCTGGACCCCTCAGGGTCTCTCCCCCCACCCTCACCCCGCAATCACCTCTTGCAACAGCTGACCTGATGTCCCCAGATATCCCCGGAACCCAGCGTGAGAACCACCGCTAGGGCTAGTCCACTGTCTCAGGGGTGGAGGAGGGAGATTCCCCCACTTGAACTGCTTTGGATTTTTCCCGAACTGCTCTCTCAAGCCAGCCCCTCCACTCACAGCAGAATATGAGACCCACACCGCCCTGGGCTGCCAAGGCCCCAGATGCAGGTCCCCCACTCAGACTCTTTCCAAGAGAGTGGGAGTCTTGAGTTTCTTTGAAAGGCTGGCCTGGCTTGTGAGCTCTTAGTGAGGGTAACACGCGGCCTGGTTAAGACAAGGAGGCAAAGCAAGCCTGGGACTGCCCATGAGACGGGGCCAGGAGGCCACCTGCTGCCCCAGGGAGGGTCGCTAAGGGGGGGCAGGGCAAGGACACCTGGGCCATCTGCGTAGATGCCATGCCTCTCAGATGCGGAATGACCATGGAGAACTGATGGAAAGGAGGGGACCCGCCAGGCCTGGCTCTAACACCTCGGATTCCTAGAAACACTGGGTGTCCTAGGATGGGGCCACCACATCTGCTGTGGTCCCAGTGCCAGAACTAGAAGGGAATGGGTCTGCTCAGATCCAAACCCCTCAATGTACCCGGGGGAGACTGAGGTCAGGTGGGGAAAGACCCTGCCCAGGGTCCCATGGCGAGGAGCTGCTGGCAGAACCAGGCCCCAATCCAAGTCTTCTGACTCCCAGGCTGACCTGACACAAAATCTCAGAATCTCCTGAGGATCTAGTTAAAAACAGAGAGTCCCATCTAAACCTGACTCACTGAATCAAATTACTCCCTAAACTCTCCAAACCTTAAGAATCTTGAGGACTGGAAACCAGGGTCCTGATTCAGGCTGGGGGGCTCAGAGCACATCAGGGAGAAGTGCCAGAGCCACGGCCAGGTTATTAGGTTTAGGCAAATAAAAAGGGAAACAGAACCAAGGTGCCTGGTTAGATCTGAATTTCAGATGATAATTTTTTCGGCATGAGTATATCCCAAATGTAGCATGTATCCTTATGCTAGTTTTAAACTGTATACTAATAAATTGTATGCTAATATTTAGTTTTTAGCAGAAGTAGGTCCCATACACTATGTGGGATATACTTATATGAAAACATTTTTCATTGTTTATCTGAACTTCAAATTTAACTGGGCATCCTGTACTTTGTCTGGCAGCCCTGCCCAGGGCCCCAACACAGGCTGCGGGGCGGGCCGTCCGTGGCTTTCTTGGAGCTGGGGGCTGATGCAGGGGAGCAGACTCACTGCAGACAATGTTAGTGTTGTTCTCAATGGTATAGTCATAGTGGTCCACGTAGGGGTGACAGCCCAGGTCAAAGAGCTTCTGGTAGCAGCAGTCGTGGGAATGGCAGCACCTAGGGGGGCAGAGGAGAGCAGGCAGGCGTAGCCAGGCTTGGCCCCTCTCCCACCGGCAGTGACCCCATCACGATCGTCTGTTCCCCTCCCTCATGAGTCAGACCTTCAGACCGAGGCCCAGAGAGGGCAGTTACTTGCCTGAGGTCACCCAGCCAGGCAGAACCAGGCCAGTGATCCGGGTTACTGTCTGTGATCCCACCTCTTTGTCCTCTGCCCAGAGCCCTGGCTTTGCCCCCTGGAGCCCTGGCTGCAGCTGTGGGAGGGGTCAAGGTGGGAGTGAGGGGCCCGGGTTAAGCTGGTGGAGAAGGAGATGAGCTGGGTGCAGCGGCTATACCTGGCGGTGCAAGAGGAACAAAGGACTAGAGGGTTAAGTAGGGGCTGCGGGTGGCGGACAGGAGGCAGACGTGGCGCGGCTGTCATCTCCCCTCTGGCAGAGGGCAGGCAATTAATGAATATGCATTTGTTAAGCCCGCAGTGATACCATGCTTGGTGCTGGCTACTTTGAGGGCAGATAGGAGCAGAGGATAAGCCATGACTTTGGCAACTCCCAGTCTGATGGAGGAAGCACAGTTCTGTCTTCCAGAGCCTCCAGTCTGAGGGGGCAGGGATCACAGCCCTTGCCTTTGTCGAGCACAAGCTGCGTGACTATTGCCCTCATGTGTGTTTGGGGGCAGGTCAAAAGTTCCTTCCGGTGGGAACAGAAGTTCAAAGGCCTCCAGACCCGAGTGCTTGGAGATGGATAATAGAAAGTGTCCAAGAGAGTTGAGGAGAACACAGGTTCAAAGTCAGGCTTGTGGCCACGAACTCCTCCTTGGGGAAAGAGCCCCCTCCCAGCTCTCAGAGATGGAGACAGTCTGACCTTCGCTGCCCCGGCCCGGTTCTGATCACAGCCCAGGCTCTCTGGGACCTACCAGTCCACCTCGTCCATGGGCAGGCCGCGACCCCCCAGCCCGCAGTAGCAGCCGTAGCCCACGAAGGACAGGATGGCGTTCCTCCCCGTGATGGCTTCCACCATGGACTTGAGGTTGAGCAGGCTGCTCTGGGCCAAGGGCAGGACTGCGAGAGAACCGAGGGGGCGCCGTGAGCTCCCCGCCCTGTGCGAGGCCACTCCTGTCTGGCCGGCTGTCCTCCCAGCATCCCAGGGCCGGGGAAGGGAGAGGGGGAGCAGGAGAGGGAGGGCAGGTGAGCAGGCAGAGCAGGTGGAGGAAGCCACCCACAAAGTGATGGGGACCGTGCGTGACACACGTCCTTACCCTGAACCCTACAGCCCTGAAAATATAGTAGCAGTACTTGCCAGGCACTGCCCTACCCCCTTCTGTGCATTAGCTTATCGAAGGCCCATTGCAACCCTACCAGGTGCTGATATTATCCCCATTTTACAGATGAGGAGACCGAGGCCCAGAGCATTTAGTAACTTGCCAACCAACACACTGTCGAACAGCAGTGGAGGCAGAATTTGGATACGGGCAGTGAGGGCCTAGTGCCTGGTTCACCCTCAGGGGTTTTGCAAATACTAGGTACCCTTCCAAACATGATTCTGGGCCCGTCTGGCTTGGCCTGGCTCCTCTGCTCCCAGCAGGCACTCGGCATCCCCACCGCTGGTGCAGCTGGTGCGGCTCAGGATTAATCCAGAGATAGTTGGGTGCTCTGGACTTTCAGTGAACACACACACACGCATACACACACACACACACACACACACACACACACACACACGAACACACACATTTCTTTCCCTCTGTCCTTGTCTCACAGGTAGTGCAATAACACTTCCTATACCAATAGAATCACAAAACCATCTTCCTGGCATCCTTTGGGCCGCTCACCCCAGCAACATCTTCTCCCCTCCCCTGTTCTGTGCCTCTGAGGCTCCTGGATGTGCCTCTTCACTGCGGAGTCAACACCGAGCCTGCGCTCGGGTTCTTCCCTGGGTGAAGCCGCCCCGGGCACAGCCAGGAGGGCCACTCTCACCCCATTTTATGGATGGGCAAATGGAGGCTCAGAAAAGTGAGGGTTTGCCCAGGTCATGCAGCCTGGCAGTGGCAGAGCCCAGACCTGAAGCCAGGTTTGTGTGCCCCAGAGCTGGGACGCCAGCTCGGCTCCTGCTCCCGCTCACCTCCCTTGCCCACGGCTCCTCCAGCTACACCCAGGGCCAGGCGCCCCGTTCAGCACCCTGCCCACTGCTCTCTCCGTGTTCTGAAAGAGGAAATGCACTGGAAGTGGGAGGAAGCCAAGAAGTTCAGAAACAAGCGGTCGGCTGGAATCCCAGAGGCCGAGACAACTTGCTTCTTAAGATGCGGTGTCCAGCATCGTGCGTGATGGTGGGGGCCTCCCACGTCCGTGCGCCTCCGTGGGAAGAGCACAGACTTTGGAGTCAGACAGATGCAGGCTCAGAGCTAAAGCTCCCCGGGGCTCCGTTCCCGCATCTGTGAAATGGGAATGGCAATCCCAGCCTCCAGAGATGGGGCGGGCCGGAGCCCAGTGGAGGGCCTGGCACACACCGGACCCTCGCTCCCCAACGGCGCCCTCTCTCGGGGCTCGCTGGGCCCCTGGGCCCCTGGGCCCCTGTGCCGGGCCTTGCCCTCCCCTGCCTGTCAGAGCTGACCTGGCACCTGCTGCACCTGAGTCTTCCTGTCGATTGGCTTCAGGATTGTCATCGTTGCCGAGAGAAAGCGGCAAATGAGAGAGGAAACAAAGAAAAGGCAGACGGCTCTAAGAGGGCAGTTTAGAGCCTAAAAATGTCTACGCTGGGTCCGGGCCGGCGGGAGAGGCCCTCTGTGTCCTGTGGGCCTGGGTGTGTCTCCAGAGCCACATGTGGGAGGTTTGGCCGCAATGGGTGCTGGGGGAGAGGAGAGTGGGGCAGGGGTCCCTGGGCGTTAGCTCTCTGCCATCTGCTCTGCTTTGTTCTCGTTGCTGGGATCAGACATGTGCCAAGCAGCCCAGGGGTCAGAGACTGGGTTCTGCAAACAGGTTTCTCCATTAGCGCTGTGGGCCCCGGGGCAGGTTATGTAACCTCTTTGACCTTGATTCCCAGACCCGAGGACAGCCAAGAAAGAGACTCCCCTGCAGGGCATGGGGGTGGATCGCCCGCTGTGCGGTCCTGGCCTCCTCGCGCCCCCGTGAGTCTCAAGGTTCCCCTCCCCACCTCCCCCTGCCGGATCTGTAGGGGTTACCCCTGGGGTTAGGGCCCAGAGCCCCCACCCCTCAGCTCCCACCTAAAACTCACCCATCCACACACACACGGGTGCCTGCATGCACTCACACTCTTACGCACACACAGACATAAACACACGCTCACCCACTGCACGCTCTCCTCCTACATCACGCAGTTGTACACATTCACAGGCAGACACATGCCCACACATACTTTGTAAGCTCACACAAACCCCCTACGCCCAGACACACACGCGCACACCATATGCAGCTCCCAGAGTGGCCACGTCCGTACTCACTCTCTGAGCAGAAGAAACAAGCCAAATAAGCCCCGTGTTCACTCAGGCTGCGGTCTCTGTCCCCAGCCCATGGTCTGGGCTGAATGCACGTGATTATTTTCTAAATAACAGAGCACTTTGCCCGAATTCAACCAACATTTTCTCACATCTGTGTCCACATTTAAAGTTATTTTATTTCTGGTATTTTTTCTTTTCCTTTGCCTCACACCTGGCTGTGTTCAGGGGATGCTGAACAGATGGGCAAGATGCCAGCGAGACATGCAGTCCATCTTCCGTCTACACGGGACAGCTGCCACCAGGACACCTGCGTGCATGTCTGGTGCCTCGGCTGGCTGTCCAGGGGGTGGTGCCCTCCCAGAAGGCCCCCGGACCTGCCCCATCATCTTCTGGTACAAATCACAGCCAGACACCGCTCCACACAGACCTTCCACATTCCAGGAACACACACGGGCACATCTTCTTGATGTGTGTTACAGACAGAGACATGATCAAGTGCTCAGACACACCCACACGGATGCACGCGGATATCCGCCCGCCAGCTCGCTAGCTCCCGTCTGCAGGTACACATGTACGCCTATATACACAAACGCCCCCATGTCGCACTGTGCCGACGCCCAGCCCCCAGCACCACTTTATGATGCTTGCTCAGCCGTAGGCCCTGCGCCCTTGAGGCTCGTAAATAGTAAATGCCCAGCACCCTGGGAGTGTTGACAGTTGGCTGGAGGAGTAAACAGCCCCCAAGAAGAGATAGAGCCCCACGGGGGCTGAGCCCAGAAGCAGAGACCCAGGGGGAGGAATGACAGCCCCGAGGTCCAGTGGCCAGCGGGTAAGTCACAGGACCGAGGCTGGCACGGGGGAGAAGGAGTGTCCTAGCGCCTTCACTCACCGCCGCTGGCCAGGAGGACGACAGTGATGAGCTTCTTCATCCCCAGGCTAGATCTGAGAGAGGAAGAAACCCGGTCCTGAGTCTGTCCCTTCCACCTGCCTGCGGTTCCCGGCCTGCGGCTCCCTCCTGGGCCTCATTACAGGCAAGGTCAAGGCCGTCCCTTGATGCCCCGTTTCCTACTGCCCCTGCCCTGTGATTAGCTCCTCCAGGAAGATCTGAGCACCTCCAGGAGGAACAGCTCCCAGGACGGCAGAGCCGGGAGGCACCAGGAGCCTCCTTCCCTTCCACCCTGGGCAGGAATCAGCTTCCAAGACAGGGAGCTCTCTGTCTCGTTGCACTGGATCCCTGTCACCAATCAGAACCAGTTCTCTTCCCTACACACATCAGGGAGTCATGGGACAACTTGGTGGCAGGCTCTTGCACCCAAAGCCAAGAGACCTGGTCTCTGGGTTCTTGCTGCTGTTCAATTTCCAAAAGTCTGTGTGACCATCAATAAATTCCTTAGCCTCTCTGGGCCTCAAGTGCCTACGAGGCTTGGCTGGATGATCCCCAAGGCCCTTCTAGTGCTGAAAATGCAATGACATATCTCAGCCATCATCAGAGACCCAGAGCGCTCTTTTCTGGAGAAATGGATGCTAGGGGCCAGTTCCCCACCCCCTTCCCTGCTCCTCTGCATGGAGGGCCTCCCCGCAGGAAAGTAGGCACGTACCTGGAGGTTCTCGAAGGAGAAGAGGCCCTGAGGCTTGGGCCCCTCCACCCAGAGGGCCGTCTAACCAGCCCCTTCTTCCTGAACCCTTTGGGGTTGGCCCGGGCCCCATCTGCCATGTTCTGGGTTCTGAGCAGCCAGCGACATAGGTTGTGCAAGGCCCAAGATCTCCTCCAGAGGCTCCGGGGAGCAGGCCCCAGCTTCTCGCCGCCGCGCTGGCAGGGTAGTGCCGGGGCAATGCCCCTGGGCAGGAGGCTGGTGACACGCGGCCTAGAAAAGGAGGCTCCTCCTCCTCGCTCCCTCCCACCGCCTGCCCACGACTGCCTGGCGACGTCCCACCCAAGGGTGCTCAGGCCTGCCGGGGGCGTGGGGATTGGTGCACCTGACCAAATGTTGGCCTTTCCCCAGGCATCTGAAAGAAAATTAGGCCAAAGTTCCCTCGCTTCCCATCTGAAAGGGATCATAAAGAAAAAATTATTCGGGGACAGTTGTTAACGCGCAGCAAGGCAGACTGTGTTTATTCAAAGGAGCTGTTGGAGAGTATAAGAAGCACTGCAGTGGGTTCTTGCAGTGGGGTTGGGGGGGGGATAATACTCACCTCCAAATAGAGCAAAGAAAAGTGGGAATTTATAGCCAAGGTGCAGAGTGGGGGGCCAGGGGATGGGAAATCACTAAGAGGAAACATCAGGGCCAGGAAGGGTTCTGGCTAAACCCACCTGATGGGATTCTTGCTGAAAGCAGACATCACCCGGGGATGGGGTGGGTGAGGAACCCCATCAGATATCGAGGATGAGGGACCCTGGCTGATGCTTGCTCAAACTAGACAATGCGGAGACGAACACGGAAGCCAGGAGGTTGAGCCCTAAGAGAAAAAGAGCCGGAATGGGGTTGGGTCAAGGAGCGGATGTGTCAGGAAGTCCCCCTGTGTGGCTAAGGTATCCCTTCACACCTGGGAAGGCTTGCATCCAGGATCTGCCCACATCTCTACCCACATCTGCAAGCTCTTGGTGCTCACACACGGCTGGACTGCAGAGGTGAGCGCATGCACGCACATGTGCACACACACGCGCACGCACAAGCACGCAAGCATCCAGCAGGAAGCCCCCGACTCACATCTGGCAGGGTGAGCCTGCAGCTCTGGAATAGAGCCCCTCTGCCCGCCCCGTGCCAATGTCACGTGACCCGACAGCCTCTGGTGGGGGGCCAACCTTGGCAATGTCCCTAACTTCTACCACAAGAGCCAGCAGTCTCCCCCTCGCGAGCTACCGCCCTGCTTCTCCTCCCTCCCCACCCTCACTGACGTGTGATAACCAAAAATGTCTCCAGACATAGTCAAATGTGCCCTGGCCGGGGGTGGGGGTGGGGGGTGGGGTGGGGAAGTCACCTCTGGTTGAGATCTTGGCGGCTGGAGAGTGGGTGCCATTTACTTCTTGTTGGGGTGGCATGTGTGGGAGAAAGATGGGGTCAGGGAGAAGCAGAGGGGGCAGGAGCCCCTGGCAGTGTAGGCAGTTGTACATCCCACACCCTGACTTCTTGCCTCTGAGATCCTGGCACCAGATCTCCTTCCCTGGCCTCTGGCCTCTGGCCTCAGCTGTAGGATGGATAAAACCAGCATCGCTGAGGCAGGATCCTGCTCACAGGTAATAACAGGTGTTGTGCGCTGTGGGGCATTCCGCAGGTGCTCAGAGACCTGCTTGTTACCAGGCAGAGGCCTGTTCTCCAGCCTTGAGATGAATTGAGACGGTGGGAGGGGAACAAGGCCTGGGGGTGAGGAGAGTACCACTGGAAATGGAAACTCCAAATCATCTCCCCACCTTCACACTGGCCCTTCCCTAACTATGTCCCCAACGTTTCTGATAAGGGACAAAAGAGAGCGCCCTAGGGCTTTCCCTCCTACCCCTAGTTTTTCCAGCTTCCACTTCTGGTTCTACCAAACCAACCAGCTGGACAATCTCATGTACCATTTCCGCTTTCCCAGCACCCATCTTTCCCCTGCCCAACTTCCTCTCTGTGGTCCAGGCCCTTGTCTTTCCCAGGAAGTTATTCTAGAGAAGCCCCTCTGCGTCCATTCACACATCCTCACAGGCCAAGTGTGGATTTGCAGTAGTTTATACAGTCCTTTCTAGGCACCCGTACATGTGTTGGTCTGGGGGTCTTGACACTGCCCTCAGACCAGGGATCCCGGAGAACAGGGGACTGTAATTTCCTCCAAAAAAGTCAGGGGTTCCCCATGGGACCGGGCTCCCTCTACCGTATCAGGCTGAAAGCTCCCTGGGAATGGAGCATGAAGGTGGGAGGATAAGCCTGGGCTCTGCCTTCACTTGCCTGTGCAGAGCTTGGCTTCAGTTCTTGCTTGATTTTTTGCAGATGCCTCTTAATGCTATCACTCACTCCAAAGGAGGAAGAACCAAGAAGTAAGGCCCAGTCCAGGTCCACATACTGACAATACAGCTGCCAACATACAGGTAACCTGGAGCCACTTAGATCTATGCCAGGGAGACTGGGGGTGGGGCGAGAGGGTGCTCTAAGAGCCTTGGAATAGCCTTGTGCCATTTTCTAATCACACATTCTCACTGGCAGTGCTGGTTGGGCTGGTCCCTTGAGGGGAGGATTGGTGTTTCCTCCCCCTCTCCCCCCCTCCAAGCACAGGATGCTCAATACCAATGTCGATGATAAACTGGTCCACCCAGTAATTCCACTTCTGGGACTATAAACCAAGATACAAACCCTTACCCTAAAGAACAACTCATAGTTCCCAGAGACAGATGAAAAACAATACTGACTGCGGCATTCTCTATGGTGCTCCCCACAAATCAGAAGCACCTTAAGCTAAAGAATTGGTTAAGCAAATTATTAACCATCCATCCATAATTACCTTTTCAAATATTTAATGACAAAAACCCTGGGTATTAAGGGTAATAACAATTTTGTAAAAAAAAAAAAAAAAGAGGGAGGGCCTGAGGTATTAGTGGGCACATGCATAAAAATTATCTGGAAGGATATACAGCAAAACACTAGCAACAGTTTTTGTTTTTGTTTTTTTTTGCCTTTTGTCATTTTATGGCCGCACCCGCGGCATGTGGAGGTTCCCAGGCTAGGGGTCTAATCGGAGCTGTAGCCACTGGCCTGCGCCGCAGCCACAGCAACGGAGGATCCGAGCCACGTCTGCAACCTACACCACAGCTCACGGCAACGCCAGATCGTTAACCCACTGAGCAAGGGCAGGGATCGAACCCGCAACCTCATGGTTCCTAGTCGGATTCGTTAACCACTGCGCCACGACGGGAACTCCCTTTTTTTTTCTTTTTTTTTTGTAACAGTTATTTTTAAACAGTAGAATAACTGGTGGTTTAATTGTCTTATTTGTGATTTCTTTGCATTAAAGTCGTTGCAAGGCAGTGCATTCAATGACCAAGATGGTTAATTTCCTTGCACGACACAAACTCACTCAACCGGAAATGACCCCTATAGCTATTAAATAAATTGAACATGTAATTTAAAACCTTTTCATAAATAAAGTCCAGGTCTAGATGAAGTCACAGGCAAATGTAACCAAATAATTAAGGAAGAAATAATACCAACTATACTAGATTTCCAGGGCTGCCATAACAAAGTACCGTAGACTGGGTGGCTTAAACAACGGAAATTCATTTTCTCACACTTCTGGAAGCTAGAAGTCCAAGATCAAAGTGTCGTCGGGGTTGCTTTCATTCTGAGAGCTCTCTCCTGGGCCTGCAGACAGCCGCCTTCTTGCTGGGTCCTCACGGGGTCTTTCCTTTCTGCATGCACATCTCTCCTGTTTCTTTGTGTGTCCGAATTTCCTCTTCTCATAAGACAAGTCAGATGGACTACCCTAATGGCCTCATTTAAACTCAGTTAAAACCCTATCTCCAAATATAGTCACATTCTGAGATATTGAAGGTTAGTTTCAACGTATGAATTTTGGGAGGACACAAATCAGCTTATATACAGAAATTTTATTTATTATTTATTTATTTATCTATCTTTTTAGGGCTGCACCCATGGCATATGGAAGTTCCCAGGCTAGGAGTCAGATTGGAGCTACAGCTGCCTGCCTGCCCTGCAACCACTGCAACATGGGATCTAAGCCACATCTGTGACCCACACTGCAGCTCACAGGAACACCAGATCCTTAATTAACTGAGTGGCGCCAGTGATCAAACCCGTGTCCTCATGAATAGCAGTCATGTTTGTTTACCACTGAGTCACGACAGAAACTCCCAATATACAGAAAATTTAGGGGGAGGAAATACTTTCCAATTCATACTATTCAATCACTATTATTTTGATACCAAAATCAGGTAAAGACATTACAAGAAAAGAAAACTAAAGACTAATATCCCTCATGAACATAGATATAAACATTCTTAATAAAACGTTAGCAAACAAGACATTAAAAGGAAAAGACATGATGCTCAAGTGAGGCTTATCCTAGGAGTGAGAGTTCGGTTTTACATTAAAAATCAATCAGTGTAATATACCTTAGTAATAGACTAACTAAGAAAAACTATACAATCATCTTATAAATGCAAAAAAAGAAACCCATCCATTTAACAAAATCTGACATCTGTTCCTGATTTAAAAAAAAAAAAATGTCAGTGAGCTGAAATAGAAGGGAACTTCCTCAGCTTGAAAAGGGTCATTTACAAAAAACCTGCAGCAAACATCATATGTAATGTCCTCCCAAAGATTACTGTCCTCCCAAAGATTAGGACCAAGACAAGAATCTCCACTCTCACGATTTTATTCCACATTGTATTGGTGGTTTTGGCCAGTTCAATAAGACAAGAAAGGAAGTAAAATGCATTCAGATGGAAAAGAAGAAGTAAGATATTCTCTATTTGCATAAACATGATAGACCATATTTAAAAAAGAAGCTTGTAGAACCTACCAAAAAAAAAAAAAAAAGCTGCTAGAACAAATAGGTGAGTTTGGTAGCAAGGTTGCAGGATAAGATGAAAATACAAGAAAATTGTATTTCTATTTACTAGCAATAAGCGACTGGAAATGAAATTGGAAAAACACATTTATAATAATATTCCAAAAATGAAATATTTAGGGATAAATCTGACAAAATATATGAAAGATTTATATGTTGAAAACTATGAAACAGTGCCCAAAGAAATCAAGGACAAAGATAAATACAGGGATACAACATATTCACGAATCAGAAGACTGAATACCATGAAGATGGCAATTCTCCCCATTTGCTCTATAGAGTCAATGCCTTCTCAATCAAAATCCTAATGGACTTGTAGAAACTGATAAGCTGATTCTAAAATTCATATGGAAATGAAAAGGACCTAGACTGTCAAATCAACCTCGAAAAGAAGAAAAAAGTTGTAGGATTTATAGGCTTTATAGGCTGATTTTAAGGCTTATAAAGTTACTTTAATCAAGATAGATTGGTGCAAAGCTAGACAAGTAGATCAATGGAACAGAACAGATGATTCAGAATTAGACATACACATTTATGGAAACTTCATTTTTGACAAAAGTGCAAAGACAATTCCATGGAGGAAGGATTTTCAACAGTGGTACTGAACAGTGACTATCCCCATATGAAAAAAAGAAGAAAAAAAGGAAGGGAGGAAGAAGAAAAGCAAGAAAAAAGAATTTTCATCCACCCCCTCACCACATGAAAAAATTAATCAGAATGAATATCAGTTCAACAAAGGTGCCAAGACTGTTCAATCAGGAAAGAGGTCTTCAAAGAATGGTGCCAAGATGACGGGCTATCACACACAAAAGAATGAAGCTGGTTTCTTTCCCCACACCATACACAAAAGTCAACTGAAAATGGATGAGAGATTCAAACATAAGGGTTAAAACTATAAAACTCTTAGAAGAAAACATAGAAGGGTAGGTCTTTGTGACTTAGGGTTAGGCAATAGTTTCTTAGTACAACAAAAGCACAAAGTGACCAAAAAAAGATAAACTTCATCGAAATTCAAAATTTATGTGCTACGAACTATACCACTAAGAAAGTAAAAAGGCAGTCCACAGAAAAAGGGACTAGGAGAAAATATGTGCAAATCCTATGTCTGATAAAGGTCTTGGGTCCAGGGTATATATAAAAGAACTCCTGAAACTTACAGTAAAGATAACAACTTGATTTAAGAACAGGCAAAGTATTTGCATAGACATTTCCCCAAGAAGGTAAGCAAATGACCAATAAGCACATGAAAAGATGCTCAATATCATTAGTCATTAGTGAAGCACAAATCAAAGCCATAATGAGATACCATTTTGCACCCACTAGAATGGCTATATGTATATTTTAAAAAATGAAACAAATGATAACTAGTGTTGGTGAGGATGTGGAGAAGTCAGGAACTTCATATATTGCTGGTGGGAATGTAAAATGGTGCAGCCACTTTGGAAAACAGTTTGACAGTTTCTCAACCTGTTAAACATGGAGTTACCACACAACCCAGCAATTCCACTCCTAGATATATGCCCAAGAGAAATGAAAACACTCATCTACACAAAAGTTCATAGCAGCATGACTCATAATAACCAAAAAGCAGAAAAAAAAAAAGCAAATGTCCATCAGTTGATGAATGGATCCATGAAAGGTGGTATAATCTATACAGTGGAATATTATTCAACAATTAAAAGGAATAAAATGTTGATACATGCTATAACATGAATGACATCCTGAAACATTATATTAAATGAAAGAGGCCAGTCACAAGAGGCCTCCTATTATATGATTTCATTTATATGAAATTCCAGAATAGGCAACTTTATAGAGAGAGAAAGTAGTTTAGTGGTTACCTAAGGCTTAGGGGAGGGGCTATGTGTGATAGAGATTGGGGAGTGACTGCTAAAGGGGAGGGTTTCTTTGGGGGATGTTGAAAACATTCTCAAATTAGATTATGGTGAATGTTAGACAACTGTGAACGCAGAAGAAAAAATCAAATTGTGTATTTGAGGGAATGGTATGGTATGCAAATTATATTTTGGTAAAGATATTTTTTTTAATATTATATTACTGAGCTTTAAAAAGGAAGGAAATTTGACACATACCCTATGGATAAAACTTGAGGACATCGTGATAAGTAAAATAAGTCAGTTATAAAAGGTCAAATACTATATGATTCCATGCATATGAGGTACTTAGAACAGTCAGATTCATAGACCGAAAGCAGAATGGTGGTTGCCAGGCACTCAGGGGAGAGGGAGATAGAGAGTTATTGTTTAGTGGGTACAGAGTTTTAGTTTTGCAAAATGAAAGAAGTTCTGCATCTGGATAGTGGAGATGGTTACACAACAGTGTGGGTTTAACTTAATGCCAGTAAACTGTATATTCAAAAATATTTAAGATGGTAAGTGTTATGTACCTTTTATGAAAAACTTTCAAACGTATATATTTTTAAAAAAATGGATCATAGATTTAGATATAAAGCCTAAACTTATAAATTTTCTAGAAAAAAAATAGCAGAAAATTTTTGTTACTTTGGACTAGGTAGATTTCTTAGTACAACACCAAAAGCACAATATATATTTAAAAAACACAATAAATTGGACTTAATGAACATTAAACTTTTGCTTTTTCAAAGACTCTCCTAAGATAAGAGAAAGACATATCACAGACCGGCAGAAAATATTTGCAAATCACATATCTGATAAAGGATTGTATGCAGAATATGTAAAGAACTCTCAAAACTCAATAATAAGAAAACAAGGCACTCAACTTTTAAAAATGAGCAAAGGATTTGAACAGGTTTTTCACCAAAGAAGATAGAGATTGACAAATTAGAATACATAGCAGGTGTTCTGCATTGTTAGTCATTAGGGAAATGAAGCTTAACACCACACGAGATTCTATGGTGGACCAATTAGAGTGTCTGAAATTAAAAAGACTGACCATATCAAATTTTGTGTAAATTGTACCTCAATAAAGTTGACTTTAAAAGAAATAAAAAATTAAGAAACATATATTGCCTCTACATTTAAGACAAAAATGTTATATATGTATACACACATATGTAATGACTATTCTGTCAAATAATTCCTAATTATTAAGCGTTGACTCTGAAGGAGGGAGGCATCAAAGGACAAATTGTTCCCACTTTATGGAGGCAGAAACTGAGGCAGCAAGCTGGGAAGCTGTTTGGCTCCACCTTGTGAGTCAGGGAAGGCTCAACTACAGGCAGTGGCCTAATGACCAGGTCAATCCCTCAGACCAGGGCTCTGTACTGCAGGCACGGTGCTTGGGTGGACGTGGTGGGGAGGGGAAAGGAGCAAACACAAGAAAGAGGGCGATGACTAACAGCTGCTCAAGTACCTCCTCCAGGAAGCCTGCCTGTGCATCCATTATTATCTCTAGACTCTCTTAACACCTGTATTAGTTTGCTCAGGCTGCCATAACAAAGCATCACAGAGTCAAAACAACAGTTTTATTTTCTCATAGTTAAAATAAAACTTAGTTTTATTTTCTCATTGTTCTAGAAGCTGGAAGTCAAGGATCAAAGTATCAGTGGAATTGGCTCCTTCTTCTTCTTCTTCCTTTTTTTTTCCTTTTTTTGGCTGCACACATGGCATGTGGAAGTTCTCCGGCAAGGGGCTGAACCAGAGCCACAGCAGTGACAACACCAGATCCTTAACCCCCTGAGCCACCAGGGAACTCTGGGGTTAGTTCTTTCTGAAGCCTTTCTCCTCCACTTGCAGATGGCCATATTCTCTCTGTGTCTTCACATGGTTGGTCCCTCTTGTCTGTGTCCCAGTCTCCTCCTCTGGTCCCCTGTCCCACCTTTGCAGCTGTTCATGGAGGCTTCAGCATCCCAAAACTGCCAGCTCTCAGATGCCCAGTGAAGTCTCCCTACTTTCCAGCCTCAGAGACACACTGTGCTCTCCAAAGAGGAGAGAGCATGCCCCCAGCCCCATTCTGCACCATATTTGCACCCTCTGTCCTCTGTCTCCTGCAGAGCTCCTCCCAGTAACCATAGCCTGTGCCTGGAGCCTCTACAGAGCTCTCTTCACAGGGCTCAGGCCAAAGCCACCAGAGAAAAATCTTCATGTCCAGAGTCATCCTCATACTCTAACTCCTGGGGCAGATCAACCCACCTCCATGCAAATCAACTTACGCAGACTGGTGTGAGGCCTCCACCCACACCCACCAGAGGGACCGTCAGGGGTCTACACAGCCCAGGTTCCAACCATCTCAAAAGTTCCTGGTCACTCCAGGTACGCTGTGCGTTCCTAGGAGAGAGGAACCTGTCTTACTCCTTCCTCCCTGTACCCTGTACGGTGTGCTGGGGCTGCCTAAAGGCTAGCACACAGTAGGTGCTCGAATACAAGTTGAATGGAAGAATTGTCTGCTGGGTTCCCATGGAAATTCTTGGACATGTGATCTTTGCCTTCCAGAAAGTAATACTAGTAACAATAACACCAGCTACTGTTCTTGGGTACTTACTGTATACAAGCCAAAGGCCACATGTGCCCCATGTCTCGGAATCCTCACAAGAACTCCAATAGCTGGGCGTTCTCATGTTCCTCCACCCCATTTATCTAACAGATGAGAAAACAGAGGGGGAGCGAATCCACTTTAGGTCGGTCTAACCCCAAAGCCTCCTTCTGAACACCCAGGCTCTGCTACCCCCCAGCGTGATGTGGTCATGAGGAAGACAGCAGGGGGCCAGGCCATGTCTGAAAACAAGAAGAACCTTCACAATGACCATCTTGAAGCTTCTGGGTGGGGGAATTTTGGGTGATTTTGAAAGTACATTCTGTGGCTACTTGTCTGAGAGGTCAAAGTGGAAATCCCAATGCTGTCATTTAGAAACAAGAGTCTCTGGGCCTAAGTTGTGGGGGGAGGTCAGAACTTGAGACTCTTTTCCCCTGGGTGGAGGGTCACCAGTTGCCATGCATTCACTTTAATTATGACCACAAGCCTCAAAGGATGCGTGATTAGCCCCATTTTCAGATGGGAAACCTGGGGTTCAGAGAGACAAAGTAATCAAAATAATACCATGAATAAGCTAGAAGTCAAAGTCAGATTTGCCTGATATAGAGGAAGAAATTTCTTTCTGCTACACAGTCTCAGTTGTTCATAATCTAGAAGGATATCTGATCATCTAGAAGGTTATCTGACCATCTCGAAGGATATCTGGCCACCTGGAAGGATATCTGACCACCTAGAAGGATATCTGACCACCTAGAAGGATATCTGACCACCTAGAAGGATATCTGACCACCTAGAAGGATATCTGACCACCTAGAAAGATATCTGATAACCTAGAAGGATATCTGACCATCTAGAATGATATACGACCACCTAGAAGGATATACAACCATCTAGAAGGGTATACGACCACCTAGAAGGATATCTGGCCACCTAGAAGGATATCTGCCCACCTAGAAGGATATCTGATCACCTAGAAGGATATCTGACCATCTAGAATGATATATGACCACCTCGCAGGATATCTGGCCACCTAGAAGGATATCTGACCACCTAGGATGATATCTGACCATCTAGAAGGATATCTGAAGTACTTCCTGCAAAATCTGGAATCCATTTGATTTTATTGTCGTGATCCTTATTATCATCATTATCAGTCAAATTTGTGGACGTATATGCAAAAATACCCAAATCAAAAGGGAGCAGCTGGATGAATTTTCACAACATGAACACACCAGTGTAACCAATACCCAAAGAGATAGAACATAAGCAGCACCCATGAAACCCTCTTAGTAACCCCTCTAGTCATCATGCCCCTCAATGGGTAGCCACCGTCCTGACTTGTAAAAGCACAAAAGAGCTTGACTATCTGGAAAGGTCATATTAATCTCTCTTACAACCTGTATTCTTTTGTGTCCAACTTTTGTCATTCAGCATTATGTCCGTGAGATTTTTTTCCATGTTGTTATCTGTAGCGGTGGTTCAGTAGTCTTATCACAGAGTAATCCTGGTGCCATTTACCATTCTGCAGTAGACAGACATTTAAGTGGTTTCTGGTTGTTGAATTTGCTTGATTTAGTTCTGCCTTAGTGCCGCTGGAGAAAAGTGGGTCACCCTCCGACAGAGGAATCTCAAATCTCTCCCTCCCCCCACTTTCCCCTGCCAGACCATATCAGAGACGAAGCTCAGAAGACCCCGAAGAAGTCTGGCTTCTTTAACTTTTCTCTTCCCCTGCAAACCTCCAGTAATTCTGAGCTGCATCTCTAACCTCCTCTGGTAGGTTTCATCATGGATGGAATCTAGGCAATGGGACCATTTCAGTAAATAGGGCTTTGTGGGGAGGGATGTGTTGAGGGGAGGACTCTGGCCACTGGCTGGAAGGACATGCCCTGACACCATGCGTGTATCTCTTAAGAGATGGGGGGTCCACCTTCTTCTCTGCAGTGAGGCTGGGGGCAGCAGGCTCCAGGCTCTTCCAGCTCTTCTCATTTCCACCTCCATGTATTTGGGGAGAGCAGGACAGTATGGCAGAGCCCCTGGATACAATGACTTATCCGTAAAATGGGGATTGGGACAGAAGCTACTAGCAATTACTATGTGTGAACCACTAAGAACAGTGCCCAGAAGATAATATGGGCAGTTCTGGCAGACCCGTTTTCTAACCCAAACTCTGCCACATACCTACTGATGACCCTGGGCAAATTTATCTGAGCCCCAGCTGATGGTAACTTCTTAATAGAATTTGCACTCCAGTCTCTAAGCCCCCTCCTGCTCCTTTCCATCCAGCACCTGGAGATGTTGATGAACCGTGGCCTAACAGTATCACCAAGTGTTTTTCCCACAGTTTCCAGGGAATTGAAAACACACAGACTTGCCGACCAGTCTCAAGAAATGACAAGTTCCAACTATTACATTATGCTGATGGAGCCAGAGGCAAAGGGATTTCTAAACTCTTTTCAACTTCGTGGAAAAGAAACTTAAGAATCTTTTTGTCTTTTGATTGAGTAATTTTACTTCTGGAAATCTGCTCGAAAGAACCTCCCCCCTTTTAAAAATAGACAAAGATTTACTATCACACTGTTTTCTATAACAATGAACAGTGGTGACCTAAAATTCATAATAATAAAAAAAAAATCAGTCAATAGAAACCAACCTAGAAATGACCCAAATGATAGACTCAATAGATAAAGATATCATGACAGTTTTTATAACTATGTTCTACATATTTAAGAAGATAGAGGGAAGTTTGAGCATGCTAATTAGAAACATAGAGGGTTTAAAAAAAAAAAAGACCCAGATGAAATTTCTAGAGAGAAAAAAATACACTGAGATGATAGAGTGGATAAAAGGAACAGCAGATTAGACAATGCAAAAGAAAAGATGAGTTATTTATTCCACTCATTATAAGCAGCAATGGTGCAGATGAAGATGATGATGGTGGTGGGATTAAGCATAGCTAACATATATTGGCCTCTAGCTGTAGACTGAGCTCTGTGCACGTATCATTTCATCGAATCCTTGCAACAAGTTTATGAAGAAGGTGTTACTGTAACCAAGCAGGAGCCTTTGGGGCTTTCCAGGACAGACCACCGCCACCCCCTCCCCATGTCTCCCACCTGCCTCTTGTTTGTAGAAAACCTTTAGTCTGCTAGGCCTTCCTCGAGTTCCAAAGAATAAATTCAATCAGAGAAGTGAGAAAATGCAAAAGCAAAGGAAAACAGTCAAGTAAGACCAAAGAGTAAGAGATTTAGCCATTAAACAAAGTCAAGAGCGTTTAGTTCCTCCTCAAGGACTACAGATAGTATTCTGAGCCAAATTCTTCGAGCTGTTTTGAGAAACCCCCACCAGACGGAAGAAGTTAATTGTAAGCCGTCCATGAGCACTTTGACACCAGACCCTTGGAACCAGAAAGTTAATGATGTTGACTCCCAATTGCCTCACCATCAACCAATCAGAAGAATGTCCCCAAGCTGATCACATACCCCACCACCCTGTCCCTCACCCTGTCTTTAAAACCTTTCCCTGTGAGCTCTGCTGTGGCGCAGCGGGTGGAATCGGCAGATTGGGTTTACTGCGCGCAAGCAGTGGACCCAAGTTTGTTTGCACCCACATTGGTTTGGTAACACTGTTCACCGCTTTCACGCACAAGGAAACGAAGGACACGGAGCTGAGCAGCTTTCTCCCTGTAAAGCAGCTGGAGCATCGGGGAGGCAGCCTGGCTTTGAATCCGTCCTGCCGGCCTCTTCATCTCCACGTGAGGCTGCATAACATGTGTTGTAGCCGCCATAATGGCGTTGTCTCTGCAGGTGAGACCTGGGGCAGCGTGCTGTATGCATGTCCCTAAACCCCACCGCAAGCAGAGGAGGGAGAGGCTGTGGCCCCCACGTCAGCCCCATTCTGCAAATGAGGAAACCAAAGCTCATGTGAAGTGCTGGACCCAGCGTCCCACAGTCGAGAAGAGAGGGAGCCAGAGTTTGAACACGGTCCTTTTGATCGCAAATTCAGTCTTTTAGCTGTGCCCTGGGACCCCTGGGGACGTCCGGGACAGCTATTTTTGAAGACTCTTTGCAGCATTGAGATCATGTCTTCTCTTCCATTAGGGAAAATCTTCTGAAATCAGCAGAGGTCCTGGTTACTTTTGCTCCTGCCCAAATGATACCAGCCTGGGGGAAGCCAGGGCTCTGGGGGGGGGGGAGCCACATGCCCCATGAAGAGCCCAGATCTAGAAGACTGTTTGTACAGGAAGATCCCACCTTGGTAAGAGTATAGGGAAATGACTACTGAGCATGCATGGGGGAAGCATGTCAAAGAAAATGCCACAGACGTTTCTTTTGCCTGCTGCTTAATTATTGTGAATGCAGATTCTCGTATATAAGGTGACTGAGTCTAAGAAGAATGAAATTTACAAGGGAGAGAGGAGAGGGCTGAGAGAGGGAGGAGGAGACACTTTGGGGGGGTGAACAAAGAGATTAGCAGGCAGCAAAGAGATCAGCCTGTGCACTCGGTCCTTGAACAGCCCATCTGATGGGCATGAAAGCAAGAAAACAATTTCTGCTAACATGGACTCTCCATTCAACCTTGGGAGATTACCAGTGGCAACTTTGTGGCAGACTGTCCCTTTGTAATGATGTGTGTGTCCTGCCATTTGCACGTGCACCCTACTTAGGCTGGGTTCACACCACTTGCCTCATTAGGATTCCCATTTTAAACTGGGGCAGACCTTCTGCAAGGTAAGTTGTCAATACATGTCAATTGCCTTCAAATCGTGTGTGTGTGTGTGTGTGTGTGCGCGCGTGTGCGCTTTGACTCAGCAAGTCCACTGAGGGAGTAGAGCCTATAGAAACAATCCTGAACAGGAACTGAGATTTAACCTCAAGGATGTCTTGCACTATACCACGGTATGGTCCAGAAGAGTACAAAATTGGACATAACCCATGTGCCCATCGATAGGGGATTTGTTAAATGAATAGTATAGTTGTATTACTGAATATAAGACTGCCTTTCAAAATATTTCCACAGGAGAATAGTTAACAACATAGAAATATATTCAAGTTACATTAGTAAGTGAAAAGATGGATTACAAAGTGCTACCTGTAACATTTTCCTCATTTGGTCAGGGAAAACTGTGGAAAGACCTATATAGCAATAGAAGGATGTACATGAAAATGTTAATGGTGGGAACAACTTAAGTGCTCATCAATGGAGGAACAGATAAAGAAGATGTCATATATCTATGCACACGTGTATGTGCACACACACACAGGAACATTATACAGCCATGAAAAAGGACATATTGCCATTTGTGACAACATGAATGGACCTTGAGGACATTATGCTAAGTGAGATTTCAGACAGAGAAAGACAAATACTGTGTAAGTTATATGTGGAATTTAAAACAGCCGAACATGTAAAAACCAAGAGTAAAATTGTGGTTACCAGGAAACGGGGTGGGGAGGGACAGGACAACTGTTGTTAAAGGGACAAGCTTTCAAGAATTAGTAAATAAGCCCTAGAGACTTATTTCACAGTATAGGTAATATAGACAGCAATATTCTGTTATAATCACCAAAACTGCCAAAAGATTAGGTCTTAATGATTCCAACCACCAAAAAGAAATTACAGTCGTGTGATGTGACAGAGGTGCTAATCATTACTACAATGGCACTCACGTTACAGTACATAAATGTATCAAATCCATATGTGGCACACTTTAAATTTGCACAATGTTATAGGCCAATTATACTTCAATTAAAAATCAGTAATGATTAATGGATTCACAAGTGATTTGAAATTTCTTCTAATTGTTTTACAAGTCTTCTACACTGCATGTGTGTTTCTTTTGCAACCAAAAAGTTTTAAAAAACACAAAGTAAAAATAAAAATAATGCAAAAAATCCCCCGCTGCCAGGAAAGAGGAAACAGAAGGAGCACGATGACCTCCAGCAGACCTGGAGCCGGGAGGGGCGGGAGCAGGCTCGGTGGTCAGGGGTGAACCTGATATAAGGGGCTGCCAGCATGGGAGGGGACTTCCAGCAGCTCCCTCCACTGCTCTGTGCTGGGATCATGGAACTTCCCCTGCTGTGCTTGTTGGTGGCATTTGCTGGTAAGTGGGGACAGGACCCAGAGCAGGGAAGGCAGGGAGGGAAGTGGCTATGCCCTAGATCCCTCTCCTAGACTGAACTGCTGCTCTGACTCCCACTGCCCTGGCCTCCCAGTCCCCAACTCTTTGGCCCCCTGCAAGGAGCCATCAGCAGCTGTCGGTCCCTGAGAACAGTTGCTTTGGCTGGGGAGCTCTGGGTAGCCAAGCCATGTGGCATGCCTAGGCAGGAAACTAAAGGTTCCGAAGCTGGGGTCATGCTGTTCGCTGACCCCTGTGGTGCTTTGGACACAAATGACAGATATGGATCTGCTCCCCTCTATCCTTTTGACAAGATAACAGCCATCTCTAACGTATGCACAGCACGCTACATTTTTAGATGCATTTTGCGCTCATTATCTCCCTTGAACCTGGGAAGAGGGTTCTGTTGGCCATTGGGAGGTGGGGCAGTTTCCAGCAGATCTCCAGCAGATCAAAGGCATAAATACGGTTGCTCACAAACTGGCATTTTTGTTTCTTGATCCATCTCAGATGTGGGGTTTTAGAAAGGATTTGCATTTTTAAATGTGGTTTTATGTTATTTCGGGGACTCCCAAATTCTCAAAAGGAACACATCTCCAGGGTTACAGTGAAAACCATTAAAAACTGCAATCAAGCTACAGAAATTCGTCTCTCAGATGCAAAGAGGCAATGCAGTGTAGAGATGAGATAGACGGATGAACCTGCATTTAAATACTGGCCCATCATCTCCTGGTGGTATGACCTTGGCCAAGTGCCCCTACCCGCCCCCCCCCCATATCTTCATCTTTAAAGTGGACACAATAGCACCTTTTTCACTGGGTTGTTAGAAAGATCCTAATGAGAAAACGTATACAGTGTTTAGCAAGTGTAAGTAATAGCAGGTAAGTAATAGCTTAACACAGAGCCCATGCGCAAAGTCGCCTCCTGCCACCATGGCTAACCCGGAGAGAAGGGGCTCCGTCCCCCTTGGTGGCAGCCGAGGACAGAAAAAAAGCAACCACCGTAGGAACTGCTGTCAGTCTAAGCCAGTGTGTTGAAGCCCTCATAACTGTAGGTTGAGCTCCTCAGTTTCTCAGGACTGGGTTGACCTCACTGTAAAATTATAAGAAATATAACACCACCCAGAACATTCTGAAATCAAAGCTGAACATATTGTTTGCCTGGTGAGGGAGAGCTGCATCGTTCGGGCGTGAGTTTATTTGTGTGGCCATTGCTAAGCTGAAATGGAAAGCGCTAGTCTTAGGGAGGAAAGGGGGATTGAGGGACACCAAAAAGGCGAGCTTCCGAATTCAAGTCCCTGGTTGGACCACAAGGCGGATGCTAACTCTCTTGGCAGTGGGCTGCTTTCAGGTGCCTTATCACTGAGTGCAGAATTCCAGAGGGCCTGGGGTCCTTCCTTACCATGGTTAAAGCTTAGTGAGATTTCTCTTTAATATCTGGATAGCTGGAGTGACAACAGGAGTGACAATGTGGATTCCCACACGCTGGGGACCTGACATGTATGCAAACAAACTGCTTGGTTTCTTTTCTCTCTTTCTTTCTTTCTTTCCTTCCTTCCTTCTTTCTTTCTTTCTTAGGGCCACACCTGCAGCAAATGGAAGTTCCCAGGCTGGGAGTCAATCGAAGCTGCAGCTGCCTGCCAGCCTACGCCACAGCTTGCAGCAACACTAGATCCTTAACCCACTGAGCGAGGCCAGGGATTGAACCTGCATCCTCAAGGATACTAGTCAGGTTCTTAACCCACTGAGCCACAACGGGAACTTCCAAACAGCCTGTTTGTGATTGCACCTTTGGTCCACTGCATGAATTCATCCCAACCCTACCCCAGCCTCCACCAGTTTAGAGCTCCCCCCAGGTTACTGCTTGTTTCATTTTCCTGTGGAGCTTCCATTGTAAGATCATTTACTTGAGGGTGGGACGCCGGGTTCCAAAACCAGGGTCACCCGAAGGGGACTCCCCGTCCCAGTCTCCCCGAGACTCTTGACTCCAAGTGACTTCTTGGGTCATCTCCCGAGGGGGCACACAGGTCCCTTCCGGTCTCCTCCTAACCTTGTCTGTTTCTCCTAAACTCTCCCTGAATTCATTGACTCCACATATTTTACTTCCTGTAGCTCAACATAAGGCATTCCTCTCTCCCAATAAAATAAATTTCCCTCATGATCAATTCTAACTGGTAGATATTATGACTGAACTGAAAAATGTCCGTGAAAATCATTGATTTCTAAATCACGTGGAGAGCCATGCCTTCTATTCTTTTTAACGTTTGGATTTCTCCATGGGCTGGCACCGTAGGAGGAAAGGAGAGTCTTCCTATCACAGAACATGAACTTAGTGCCCGGAGACAGAGCGCAGAACCAGACTGCCTTGGTTTCAATCCTGGCTCCTCTATTTACCGGCTACTCTGACTTGGAGCAAGGTAATGAGCCTCAGTCTGCTCATCTATAAAATGGGTATTCAAAACAGTATTTCTTGGGAGTTCCCATTGTGACTCAGCAGTAATGAACCTGACTAGTATCCATGAGGATGTGGGTTCAATCCCTGGACTCGCTCAGTGGGTTAAAGGATCCGGCATTGCCGTGAGCTGTGTTGTGGGCCGCACATGCGGCTCAGATCTGGCGTTGCTGTGGCTGTGGTGAAGGCTGGCAGCTGCAGCTCCAATTTGATCCCTAGCCTGGGAACTTCCAAATGTCACAGGTGCAGACCTAAAAAGACAAATAAATAAATAAATAAAATTTTTTAAATAGTATTTCTTAAACCAACATTGGTTTCTTAGTTTTCATAAATGTACCACGATTCTCTGTGATAACATTAGAGACCCCTCTGTACAACCTCAGTAACTTTTCTGTACATCTGGAATACACCAAAATAGAAAGTTTTTTTTTTTTTTAGCCTTTTGTCATTTTTAGGGCCGCACCCGCGGCATATGGAGGTTCCCAGGCTAGGGGTCTAACAGGACCTGTAGCCGCCGGCCTACACCACAGCCACAGCAACGCGGGATCCGAGCCGCGTCTGCAACCTACACCACAACTCATGGCAACGCCGGATCCTTAACCTACTGAGCAAGGCCAGGGATCGAACCCACAACCTCATGGTTCCTAGTCGGATTTGTTAACCACTGCACCACAATGGGAACTCCCCAAAATAGAAAGTTTATTTAGGAGTTCCCCAGTAGTGCAGTGGGTTAAGGATCCAGTATTGTCATGGCTGCAGCTCGGGTCACTGCTATGGTGTGGGTTCAGTCCCTGGCCCGGGAACTTCCACATACCCTGACTGTAGCCAAAAAGAAAAAAAATAATAAAAAGTTTACTTACTTAAAAAAGAATATTTACTTCCTGAAAATGGATAGAGTCAATAGGTCATGACATGAAAAGACACAGTAAGCACACATCAACTATCATCATATTTTTAACAGCCATAATGGTCGCGGTCATTTTATTATCCAAGGTCATTGCTTTGGTCCAGGCGGAGCAGAGGTGCCAGGCCTGTGGCCCACCGGCCTCCCCTGAGACTCACGTTCTCTGCTTCTGGCAGGTGTGATTCCAGCCCAGGGTGGGATCCTGAACCTGAACAAGATGATCAAACAAGTGACTGGGAAGGTGCCCTTCTTCTCCTATTGGCCCTACGGCTGTCACTGCGGACTTGGTGGCAGAGGCCAACCCAAAGACGCCACGGACTGGTAACTCCTCCCCACCCAGGCCCAAGGGTGGTAATCCTGCCCTGCCCCTACCTGGGACCCCCCCTCCCCCTGCTTTCTCCTCTCCCCTCTTCCTCTCCATCCATTTATTCATTTTGTACTACGTGCTAGGAACCCATGGAGCTCCAGTGCAGTCTCGGCGTTTCTGGAGGGTCCCCCGAGGCTCTGAAGGGCCCCTCTTGTACTCCCACCCCCGATCTAGTTAGAATGCCCTCCACACTCCCTGCTGCCATTGAACGTTGTTTTTTAAAAGCCCCACCTCTTTTTGCCGAAATCTCGTTTTGTGTTCACTGCAACCCTAGGGGTCAGCCAGAGCAGGGATGGGAGCCCGTCAAGACCTGGGTCAGTGCCTCCGTCTCCCACTGACAGGCTGTGTGGTCTTGGGCAAGTGCCTTGACCTTCCAGAATCTCAGTTTCCTCATCTGCAAAATGGGGCTAATGCTAGTACTTTCACCGGAGGGTGATCGAGAGGATTAAGAGAGAATTAAGAGATAGAGCAGAGGCCTGGTGCCCCGGAAGCAATAAGGGCTAGAAAGAAGACTAGGCCCCGCAGGCCATGACTCTTCCAAGGTGGGCGCATGGTTTCCACTCCGGGGCAGGGCAGCCGGAGACTCGAATCAGCCGGGGACTCAACCCACCTCCAGGTGCTGCCACGCCCACGACTGCTGCTACCAACACCTGAAGGCCCATGGCTGCCGCACCCACTGGAACCACTACAGATACAGCTTTTCCCAGGGGAACGTCCAGTGCTGTGAGTACCCGGGACCTCGGGGTTGGAGGTGGAAGCTGAGGAAGAGAGTTCTAGCATGGCTTGCCTTCTTCATTTGCTGTGTGACAAGGCACACCTACTCGACCTCTCTGTTTTTCTCATGTGTCTAGTGACAGCTGAGCTGTGGAGGAGGGGCAGGATTGGGGGTAGAAGTGTGGCGAGGTCCAGTTGGGTCTTTGAGCCCTTCAGGATCTTAGAAGCCTGGCAGGCCCAGCTTGGATCCCAGACCTACTACCTCTGACCAGCTGTGTGACCTTGAACACGTTGCTTAACTGCTCTGAACCTCAGGATCCTCATCTGGAAACTCGGACCGATAATAGTATTCTACCCGTAAAGTTAATTAGAGGACTAAAATGAGAGCCGAGAGAATGGGCCTCACAGATGCCTGCTGCGGACGCATACTCCATAAATAACCCCGGCTACCGAGGCTGCTGTGATTGTTTTCATCATCATCCGTCTTCATCGCAGCCCAGTTGGGAAGCAGAACCACCCCGGGGATTTCCATGTTGCAGACACGGAAACTGAGCCTAGAGTGAAGTGTTTGCTTGGGATCACACAGCTGCAAAGGACAAAGCCGGGGCTGTAACCCAGGTCACCCAGACCCCAGATCCATGCACGGAGAAAGGCGGCAGGTCCCAGGGCCAAGAAATGAATGGGGTCGTGACGGCTGTCACCGTTCATTGACAGCTTAACCATCACAACAGAAAGAGCCACCCTTTATGGAGCGCTTGCTGTGCGCTGAGCGCTTTGTCTTCTTCAATTCTCACCAGAGCCCCGAGGCAGCACTTCTTAGCCCCATTTTACAGATCACAAAACTGACGCACGGTGGTCCCTCTTTGCTCAGAGTCTTTGCACGTGCTCTTCCATCTGCCTGGAACATTCCCCCTCCTCCACCCTGCCTTTCCTGAGCAGACCCTTCTGATCTCAGCATGAACAGCTCTTGACACTGAGTTGGGTCCCACGGTTAACCATCTCGTAGGCCCTGCTTCATTTTCTCGCTTCCACATAGCCAGTTGCTGATCGTTTCTGTGGTCCTCTGCTGCCCCCAAGGGAGTGTGAACCTCACATGTCCATTCCATTCAGTTCTCCCCTCGCCACCCACCCCCACCCCAGGGCCTGCCACAGGAAGTGCTCAACTGTTTATTAAATGCATGAATAAAAGGAGCGATGGCACACAGGGAGGACGCGGCACGTGCCCAAGCTCCTGCAGCTAGAGTCGAAGTAGCAGGCGGGGAAGGGTCCCCGAAAGCTGAGCAAGGGCCGTGCTGCCTTCAGAGGCTCCCTCCTGGGGCCTGTCTTGGGAAGAGACAGATGCTAAGTGCCCTCCTCCTCCACCCTGCAGCTGACAAGGGGAGCTGGTGTGAGCAGCAGCTGTGCGCCTGTGACAAGGAGTTGGCTTTCTGCATGAAGAGGAACCTGGACAGCTACAAGAAACGCCTGCGTTACTACTGGCGGCCACACTGCGAGGGCCAGATCCCCATGTGCTAGGAGGAGCCCACTGCGCTGTGCCACGCGCCTCCCCCCCGGCCCAATGCCATCTTGAGCTCCTTCAGGACTGCTGGCACCCCCTCCCTCCAATCCCCCACAGGATCTAATCCTGGAACCAACCTGGCTCTTTTAAAACACTCCAGGAAGACTGAGGGTCTTGACTTACTCCTGTCTCCACGAGATCCCACGGCACTTTAGGGACGGGTCTGCAACTTGCCAAGCTCTCCCTTGAGTGGCATGTAATCATCCTGACAGCTCTGGTCTCCTCTGACCAGACTGGAGCTCCCGGAGGATAGAGGCCACATCAGTCTCATCTTTGTTTCCTCTGCTCTTCCACATACTAGGTGCTCAATTAATGCTTTTGGACCAAAGGAGCCCATAACGGAGAGATGGAAGTGTTGGCAGGTGGTATTGGTGCCCCACTCAGTTCCCCTCCTGGCCCAGGTCCCCAAGCCCCAGCTAAGCCAGGTGTTGACTGCCAAGTGTTCACAACTGCCACCTTCTCTTGAGGATTGATTGCCCTTGGCTGCTGGGAGCTACTATGCTCATTGCCTACCCCACGCCACCCCACCCATCTCTAGCCAAAGAGTAGGGAGAATAATACCATAGAGGGCATTATCACCCTCCCTCTACCTCTTTCAGGACCATCTCGGTGGTACACTGCATGCCCCAGAGCTCCTTGTAGGATTGGGCTAGACATCTGGCTTTGTCCACTGGCACAGCCTGTTTTCTTTGTTCCCTTACAGGTTTCTCCTGAGAGCACTCCTTCAATAAATCATTCATTTGCACAAGAATCCCTGTCTCAGGCTTGGCTTCTAGGTAAACTGCTTTTAGATGGATGGGTGAATGGATGGTTGGGTGGATGGATGGATGGATAGATGGATGATGGATGGTTGGATGGTTGGATGGATAATGGATGGTGGATGCATAGACTGATGGATAGGTGACGGATGGATAATGGATGGGTAGATGGATGGATGGATGATGGATGGGTGGATGGTTGGATGGATGAGGGATGGTGGATGGATAGATGGATGGGTGGTGGATGGTTGGATGACAGATGGATAGATGGGTAGATGGATGGATGGAGAGATGACATTTTCATATAAAGATGAACAATCTGTCATTCATATGTAATTAGTCGTGTTTCCAGCAGTATAATTGGGGCACCTGGAGCTGCCCACACCCTCCAACCTGTGACACATATGTGAAACAGCTGACTGAGCAGTTTTCCTTCCACATGAAGCTCAGAGGCTCATTCCAGGTAGAATAATAGGAATTAAGAATTATGGGCATTGGAGTTCCCGTCGTGGCTCAGTGGTTAACGAATCCAACTAGGAACCATGAGTTTGTGGGTTCAAGCCCTGGCCTTGCTCAGTGGGTCAATAATCTGGCATTGCCATGAGCTGTGGTGTAGTTTGCAGACGTGGCTTGGATCTGGCGTTGCTGTGGCTCTTGTGTAGGCCAGCAGCCACAGCTCCAATTAGACCCCTAGTCTGGGAACCTCCATATGCCGGGAGTGCAGCCCTAGAAAAGGCAAAAAGACAAAAAAAAAAAAAAGAATTATGGGCACTGAGTTCAAACTGCGGTCATACCACTGACCAGAGAGATCTTACTTTCCTCGTGTGTAAAGTACAGATGGGAATAAGAAGAAAATAAAATGAAATCAATGTAATAAACAAGATTCATGCATATTAAGCTCTTAGCACAGTGCCTGGCACATTGTAATCCCTCTTTTAAAATTAACTGTATTATTACCATTGTTGTTGGTGGTGTTCTACAGTGACCACATCTGAAGTCACCCCCAGGATGAACCAGGAAGAGAAAATAGTTAATCAATAGTCCCTTATTTTTGCCCAGTTCTTCTCTCTTCTCTGCCCGACCATATCAGTGGTGTATGTTGGATCATGGTGCAGGATGTCCATTTATCCAAGACACATGATCAAGAGCTGGCAGCCCTACTCGCCCATCAGAGCTCCCATGTGCCAGTCTCTAGGACTTTGTGACAGTATCAGTGTTGGCAGACATGCACACTCTTATCCCCATTTTACAAATGATTAAGCTGAGGCTCAGAATGGGGACAGGAACCTTCAGAGATCCCACAAACAACAAAAGACAGAGCCAGGATCCCTCCACAGACTCTTCCCACTCTGTTCCCTGGTACCTCATCCCATCTGTACTGATCAGGAAACTTCCTGCCCAAAACTGTGACTCAGTGGGCTTCAGCAAAGACTGCATTTATGACCTCGCATGACAAGACCTTCCAGGTCTCTGGGAGGAAGGTGGCTCTTTAAGTGCCTTGATGATGTCATCAGCACCAGTTTCTTTCCTTATCTTGGCTGGCCACCCTCACCGTGCCAGCTTTGCCCTCTGGGTGGCTCCACTTCCGGCTCCAAGATGGCAGCCATCATCCAGCCCTCAAGCCAGGACGTGACAACATCCAGCAGAGAAGATGCTCTTTGCTCTCTGTTCTGCCTCTTTTTTTCTTTCTTTCTTCCTCCTTTCTTTCTTTCTTTCTTTCTTTCTTTCTTTCTTTCTTTCTTTCTTTCTTTCCTTCCTTCCTTCTTCTCTCTCTCTCTCTTTCTCTTTCTTTCTTCCTTTTTTTTTTTCCTGCTTTTTAGGGCCGCACTCACAGCATATGGAGGTTCCCAGGCTAGGGGTTGAATCAGAGCTACAGCTGCCTACGCCACAGCCACAGCAACGCAAGATCTACACCACAAGTCATGGCAACACCAGATCCTTAACCCACTGAGCGAAGCCAGGGATAAAACTCACAACCTCAAGATTCCTAGTCGGATTTGTTTCCGTTGCTCCACTACAGGAACTCCTTCTACCTCTTTTTTTTTTCTTTTACCTTTTGTATTATATTGTTTCCAAAAATGCATTTACAGTGGTTTTAAAGTCAAGGGCAAATAATATAAGACAGATAAGAATAGCAAAGAAGACCAGCTATTATTGTAGAAAAAGGAAAAGAAGTATCTAAGGTTTTCTAAACCAGTCTTGAGTTATAACTAACAATTATTACAACCTTACTAGTTTATAAGCGTAGGGTTAAAGTTTTCATACGCTTATAACAGTCTGTATTTGTAGTGTGTTCTACCTCTTTTTAATGAGCCCTGTTGTCACCACACAGCAGACCCCTCGCTCAGGACTGGTCACCTTCAACCACGGCGGCCCCGGACAATGGGACTACCCTGAGGGGTTTAGATTCCTCAGGATGTATTTACCCCTGAGAACGGACAGATTCAATGCCCCTAAGCGATGGGGAGCTGCCAGAACTGGGGCTCTTGAGGTTGTTGACAGGACTGGTGTTGGGTGGGCAGGTCCAGGGCTGGGTCAGCTGGAGAACTCTGCCTATAGGGTCCCTCCGTGAGCCGAGTATCTAGTGCAGGTGCTTGGGGATCACATGATAGGTGAGCAGTAGATTATTGAGTGAATAAATGCATGAGTCCCAGGTTGGCAGACATAGGACTTCGGGACAAGAGGTGGGATGAGCAGTGGGGTCTCAGGGAAGCCAAGAGTGAGTCTCCAAAGGAAGAGGACAGCCTCCTGTCTCGCGTGCTCTCACTCTGGGCCAATTTCCAACCACTGGGACTGGATGAGAGTCACAAAGGAAGGAGAGGCCAAGGGGGCAACTTCTGTCCTCCACCCCCATTTCTCACGCACCCCGGGATGAAGGAACCAGACAGAAGGACGCAGCCACTGTGCTTTCGCTCCCCCAGGTCAGACCCGCCACTGCAGGGGTGGGGCAGGGCGGAAGAGGAACACCTGACATTGAACACCTGCGGTGCCCACTCACCTACTTCTCTGAACTCCCCTAGGGACATTGGAATTGTCACCTGCATTTTCCGGCTGCAGAAACTGAAACTCGAGGATGAGTCACTTGCTGATAAGTGGCAGAGTTGGGATTCAAACCCGGGCATCTCTGGCTGCCAGGCCGTGTCTCACCCTTCCTTCCACACTCTTTACTGCAACAGCTGTTGACTCAGCTCTGGGTGCCCCTCGGGGGAACAGCCACGTCCAGGGTGAGGAGGTCAGGGTGGGGTATGACCAGGCGGGATCCTGGGGGAAGGTATAGTGAGTAATAATCATACTGACAATAAGAGTTGCGCTGGAATCGAGTCCTTGTATTTGGAGCACGTTATCCTGCACAAACCCCCTTCTCACCATTGGCTGATCCATCCTCAGTTCACCTGAATACTGGGTCCCACCTCCGGGGTGGTGGGAACCTTGCCCAGAGCAGTGATATGGGCAGGTGACTTCACCATGTTTCTGCATGTTTTCCCAGCTAGATCTTGCTTCCTCTTTCCTGCCGGGCTATGCGGGTGGGGCCAGGGCCTCTGTCCCCATCCTCATTTTGGCGCCCCCTGGAGGAGGGATGAGGCTGTTCACACTTGGGTTCCTCTACATCCTTGCTGAAATCAGCCGGAGAGCCCGGAGCGGCCTGGATGACAGAGTCAGGACCTGCTGGCTCTCTCCAGCTTGGGGTCCTCTCATTTTTTTTTTTTTTTTTCTGCTTAAAATAAAGGAGAGGGAGTTCCCGTTGTGGCTCATCGGGTTATGAACAGAATGTAGTCTCAGTGGGGACGCGGGTGGTATCCCTGGCCTCTCTCAGTGGTTTAAGGATCCTGCATTGCCGCAAGCTGTGGGGTAGTCGGAAGATGTGGTTGGGATCCAGTGTTGCTGTGGCTGTGGTGTAGACCAGCAGCTGCAGCTCCGATTCGACCCCTAGCCTGGAAACTTCTATATGCCACAGGAGTAGCCCTAAAAAGCAAAACAAAAAACCACCACCAACAACAACAAAAAATCCAAAAAAAACTCTACATTTTTTTTTTCTTTTTTACTGCCCCACCTGTAGGATCCTTAACCCACTGAGCGAGGCCAGGGACTGAACCTGCATCCTCATGAATACTAGTCGGGTTTGTGACCCGCTGAGCCAAAATGGGAACGCCAAAAGAAGGAGAGATTTTAAAACAGTCTGTGCAAACTCCCAGCCGGTCAGAGAAGCATGGCCAAGTGAGGTCTCTCTGTTCTCTGCTTTCGGCTCCTGGCCAAGCCTTGCCCGTCTTGGGTCCCCTTTGCAAGACTGGCCCTTTCTGTCCTCCTGTCTCCCTCAGAGAAAGACGCCCCTCCCCTCCGAACCCCAGCCTTCCTTACTCCTTGTCTCCAACCTCGGTTTCATCCTCTGCTTCACACTTTCTGGTGGATTTCTTCATCACTTACTCATTCATCCCTTTATCTCTCACCCAGTGCCCCACTAGAAGTAAACACTATGAACAGGGAGGGACCACAGCCTTACCAGGACGATGCCGGGGGCGTGTGAATTACCTGTTGAATGAATGAATGAATGAATGAATGAATGAGGACTGAGAGGGAAGTCATCTTATCTCTCTCAGCTGAATTGGTTCCCGGCTGTGTGACCTTGGGCTAATGGTTTTCCCTCTCTGATCCTCAGTTGGTGATCAGTCAAACAGGGGTGACAACACCTACCTCTTCAGCTTGTTTATGATTCCCATGAAAGGGAAGTTTGGCTGAATGTCCCTCTCTTTCCTGATGAGACTTCTGGTTGGTGGGGTGGTTGGCACAGAGTTAAAGGAATGGGGTGGCCAAATTAGAAAGAAGGCGTGGTTTTTGTTTTTAATTTGATTGGAGTAATTAGATGAATTACAATGTGAATCAGAGATACACACACACATATACATCCATTCTTTGTTCCCATATAAGTTATTACAAACAGTTGAATAGATTTCCCCGTGGTTACCATAGGGGAAACTGTTGCAGGGAGGGAAGGCGGAAGGAGGAACTGAGGTGGTTGGAATTGTTAGGCCGGCGTGGACGGGTAGTGGCCCCGCAAATGGCAAAGCGACCCCTCATTTCAAACAGACCCCATGAGGAACGGACAAGCCTGCGCAGGAAGATAGGCCGCCAGCCCCACCTGCACCAATGGAAGATCGAAGCCACACCTACCCGGAAAGCCCCCAAACGCCTATCCGACCAGTCACCTAGGGACACAGTGCTCCCTTGCCTAATTTGGCAAAGGCACTAGCCGGATCCAGACCCGGAACCAACAAGGCTTAAAAACCCCCGCGCTCCCAACCCGGGCGCGACTTCCCCGGCTCCATGCCCGAGAGGCACGGAACCTCACCCGGGAGCCAAATTCTCTATAAATCATGATTGCTGCCTTTTGCATGTATCCCCTGCTCGTTTCTTTCTCCCCTCTTTCCGTGCTAAACCAATTTCTTACAGGAATAATATTAAAAACTATTTTATAAATAGATAATTAACAAGGGGGCATGTTTTATCACCTCCCACTCCCTCCCTCAGGACTACCAGAAACCAGCCCTCCAGTTCCCACCAAGAACACGCCCCCATGGACATGAGGTCAAAGGAGTCATGGACATGAGGTCAAAGGTCATTCTCCAGGTGGGTTGATTCATCTGGAGCCCATTCCAGGCCGGGCTGAGGCCAGCAAGCACTGAGGCTGTCCCCTCCCTCTAGGACCCAGCCCTGAGATGAAGTGGCCCCAGGTTCTGGCTCTGCTGATGGCCTGCGGTTAAGTGCCCCTCCCAGGCTCCAAACACCCCACATCTGGGAATCACAGAGCAGAAGAAAAAATTTCAGCTGTGGGAGCTTCTGGCTTCCTAAAAGGAATGTGGAAAAATGATAATTTGTGGGTTTCCCTGTGATGAAGAACTTAGCATACATTTTCTCATTTACGCATTATTGGCCATGGCTCTACCCAGTGGGTATTTTGACCTTATTTTGCAGATGACAAAACAGGCTCTGATAAGCTAAATATCTCAGCGGAAGTAACGCACTCAGGAGCAAGTGGCAGAAGCTGGGCAGGGCAAATAAAGCCATCCCGATGCCAGCCTCCTTCAGCCCAAAAGGTGCACTCCTTAAGGCAGCGGTTCCTGGGAGTTCCTGTTGTGGCTTAGCGGTAACGAACACAACTAGTATCCGTGAGGACATGGGTTTGATCCCTGGCCTTGCTCAGTGAATTAAGGATCCAGCATTGCCGTGAGCTGTGGTGTAGGTCGCAGACTCAGCTCAGATCTAGCATTGCTGTGGCTATGGTGTAGGCTGGCACCTACAGCTCCAACTCGACCCTTAGCCTGGAAACTTCTACATGCTGTAAGTACAGCCCTAGTGAGACAAAAATAAAGGCAGCCCTTCCAACGATCCCACTCCCAGGCATATATCTGGAGAAAAGACACGCACCCCAAAGTTCCTGAAGCAGCACTGTTCACAATAGCCAAGACATGGAAGCAACCTAAATGTCCATCAACAAAGGAATGGATAAAGAAGATGTGGTACATACATACCATGGAGTATTACTCAGCCATAAAAAAGAACAAAGTAATGCCATGTGCAGCCACATGGATGGACCTAGAGATTATCATACTAAGTGAAGTAAGCCAGACAGAGAAAGACAAATACTGTATGAGATCACTAATGCCTGGAATCTAATTTAAAAATGACACAGAAGAACTTATTCACAAAACAGAAACAGACCCAAAGCTTTTGAAACCAAACTTATGGTTACCAAAGTAGAACCCTACTTTGGTAGGGTTTATTTCCTAGAAGGAATAAACTAGGAGGCTGGGATTAACATATGCACTCTATTACATAGAAAAGAGACGGGTAACAAGGATCCACTGTATAGCACAGGGAAATCTAGTCAACCCTCTATAACAACCTATATGGGAAAAGAATCTGAAAAAGGATGAATATATGTATATGCATAACTGATTCCCTTTGCTGTGCACCTGAAGCTAACGCAATATTGTAAGTCGATGATACTCTGATAAAACTTAAAAAAAAAACTAAAAATAAATAAAAATCGATTTTGAAAAAAGGCAACAGTTCTAAATCGTTTTGGTGGACAAGAATCCCCTGGGGGTGGAAGGAGACGGACTCGCTTTAAATGCAGCCTCCTGGGCCCCACATTCAGAGAGTCTGATTTTGTAGGTCTAGGGTGAGGGCCGGGGACCTGCGTTTCTAACACGTGTTTCTGGTAATTCCAATGCACACACCCGAAAGAGGGCTGCCCGCCTTCCTCTATCCATGGACCTCCCAGATCCCCATAGTCCCTATGCCTGGCACTTAGAGCAGGCAGAGTCCATCCCCGTGGCCAACCTCAGGGCTGACCAGCCCATCAGTGCCAAGGCTTTTCCTCCTGTGCCCGCAAGCTCACTGGCTGAAGGACCGGGGACCCACATTCTACCTTCAGCTCCATGCGAGCCCCGCTCCAGGGGCCTCCACCGCCCCATCCATCAGACAGGAGGGTGAGGATTACACCTCCCAACCCCGGCCTTTCACACATCACCTCCCTGAGGTCTGGCTTAATATTTCACTTTCACTTTCACTCAAAAAAGAAAAAAACTCTTTTCTTCATCTAAATAACTTTAAGAAGGAGAAAGGAGCAATCCCCATCATAAGCCGAAGGAGACCATAAAAACAGATGCAGTGAAAATAAAACTCTTCTTCTTCGACAGAGAAGGTACATAGTCAATAATTTTGGGTGAAGGAACAAGCCTGCAAGTGTTGCTGAGGGCACCCAGGCTCCAAGGTGAAACCACCTTAGCCTTGATGTTTCCTGAAAGATGGAGAAGGGGCTGGAAGGAAATGACTCAGGCACCCTGTGAGCCAGTGTTATGCATCCTCTTCTCTAGGAAGTCCCATGCGGGGGCGGGGCGCGAGGGGACTCCCTGCTGGGTGACCCTGGAGACAAAGAATGAGGAACATGGGGTCTGGCCCTGGGGAGCCCAAGCATGGCAAGAGAAGAGGGCGGTCAAGGAGGCCTGGGCTGGAAGCAAGGAGACTCCGAAACCAAGCCTGCTTCTGTCACTCCTCTGCTCCATGGCCTTGAAAGGGATCACAATATGCCACCCAAAAATATGCCGCTTTGGCATAAGAATTACTTTGAGCTGAAGGCAACTGAGAAGTGACAGATGCATACAGAGTTCTTTTGTCCTCCTTTTATCTGCCTAAAAGCAGGACATAAATTTCGCTTTGAAGGAAGTGGCCCCCGGCCCACCACCCTTGTACTAGGGAGAGAAGAACACTTCTTATCATCAAAGATGGGGAGTCAACACCAAGATGAGTTTGCATTAAAAAAAACTTTACAGAGTTCCCGTTGTGGCGCAGCGGAACGGAATCTGACTAGGAACCATGGGGTGGCAGGTTCGATCCCTGGCCTAGCTCAGTGGGTTAAGGATCCAGTGTTGCTGTGAGCTGTGTCGTAGGTCACAGACGTGGCTCAGATCTGGCATTGCTGTGGCTGTGGTGTAGGCCGGAAGCTGTAGCTCCTATTTGACCCCTAGCCTGGGAACTTCCATGTGCCATGAGCGCAGCCCAAAAAAGAAAAAAAGACCTTTACTAAAATAGCTCTTATCTTTCATTAGTTCCCCCATATAGCTCCTAGTCATTTCCCTACAACTTATTGTCCCTTGATATCTAAACCCTCTTTCTTTTGCAAAAAAGGTAGACAAGGCATTGAGTCTAACCACCACGTTGAGCTTCACTTCTTTTCCGAGAACTCGTGTGCATGTACAGTGTTAATAACTACCGTGTGCCTTTTCTTCTATTACTCTGTCTTGTCTCAGTTTAATTCACAGGCCCTCATTCCCTGAACCTAAGAGGGTAGAGGAAAAATTTTTTCTTACCAGTACCGGCCTGCAACTCACGACTAATTCCAAAGGGACTAAGGTGAAAAAGCTTATGTTAAATAGAAAACTAAATAAAACGGAGTTCCCATCATGGCACGGTGGAAACGAATCCGACTAGGAACCATGAGGTTGTGGGTTTGATCCCTGGCCTCACTCAGTGGGTTAAGGATCCGGCGTTGCCATGAGCTGTGGTATAAGTTGCAGACACGGCTCGGATCCTGCGTTGCTGTGGCTGTGGCTGTGGCGTAGGCCGGCAGCTGTAGCTCCGATTTGGACTCCTAGGCTGGGAACCTCCATATGCTGTGAGAAAAGAAAACAAGATGCACAATAGTATGCCCATCTTGACTGTATGGGGAAAGCCTACCACATAAGAGGCTGGAAGGAGTTCCCGTTGTGGCGCAGTGGACATGAATCTGACTAGTATACACGAGGACACAGATTCAACCCCCGGCCTTGCTCAGTGGGTTAAGGATCTGGCGTTGCTGTGAGCTGTGGTTGTAGTTCACAGATACAGCTTGGATCTGACATCGTTGTGGCTGTGCTGCAGGCCAGAGGCCACCGCTCCAATTCAACCCCTAGCCTGGGAACCTCCATATGCCACGGGTGTGGCCCCTAAAAAAAAAAAGGAGGCTGCAAGGAGAAATGCTCTAACATAGTAATTGAACTTGTGGATTCAGGGTTTCACACATAAGGGTTGCCAGCTCTGAAGTCTCCTGACTCGTGGACATGGAATTTTGATGTTGAACCTCTCTGAGCCTCGGTTTCTTTACCTATGATAAGGGGATTGTAATACTGTCTCTACAAGGTATTGTGAAAGACGACTGGCGGCCTCCAGAAAGCGCTGATCCCCCTGCCTGGCGTGTAGACCGGCTTGTGTAACACAGCGCGGCTGCTGTTGTGACGATTGTGGCTGTGGTTGAGTGGGTGTCATTTCCACTGCAACAGCATCCTTTTTGAAGTTTCCTTCCTTGCCCGCAGGGTTGGTCCTCCCACAGGCCAGCTTTTTAGAGCTCTGTGGCAGGATCAAGCAGGCCACCAGGAAGTGGCCTCTCCTCCTCTCCATTACCTATGACTGTCACTGAGGCTCGGGGATGACACCTATGGGTAACTCTCCTGGGACGGCAGGGAGGCTGGCCAAGGTTGACGATGAAATCTCACCTGATCATCGTTTGAGCCACATTGATTCAGCACCTTTCCTGGGCAAAGGGGGTGGGCTCTGAAGTTCCTACCTTTCTGCCCTGCTTACCAGCTGTGCTTCGTGGGATAAGTTCCTTGACCTCTCTGTGCCTCAGTCTCATCACACACAGGATGGGGCATTTGTCGTAGTTCCTTCATGAGTTAATATGCAGACTCAGTGGAACCATGGTGAAGCCCACGCTGGACACAGTCTACACTGGGATCTGCTCCACTGTGTCAGGCACCAGGACAGGCAGCGGCATTCATAAATTAGCCCCAGTCGATGCTCAAGGGGTCCCTAGTCCCATGAGGAGTTCTAACATGGCTACAGGGAACCCGCTTGGGCTGCTAAGACTGCCCAGACTTCATGATCTAAGAATCTGGTTCCAGCGCCACTGACCTGGGTGCGACCTTAAGTAAGACACTTTTCTCTCTGTCTCCTTCCTGGCCAGTAAAATGGGATGTTTTGAGACTCTTGGATGATGGGTCTGAAAATGTTTTGAAGAGCATAAAACATTAAAAGGTCTGGGGCGTGGGGAAAGCCACATGTTAAATGACATCACTTCCACGTGGAATCTGAAAAACAGTACAGATGAACGTATTTACAAAACAAAAACAGACTCACATGGAAAACTAACATCTGGTTATAAAAGGAGAAGGGGGGAAGGATAAATAAATTAGGATTATGGGATTAACAGATACACACTACCACGTATGAAATAGATAGCTATCAAGGACCGACTATAGCACAGGGACGTCTACTCAATGTTCTGAAATAAACTGAATGGGAAAAAAAAGAATGGATATATGTATAAATATAACTGATTCACTTTGCTATGCACCTAAATTAATCCAACATTGTAAATCAAACACTTCAATTAAAAAAAAAAAAAAGTCTGGCATGTTCTACATAGAAAGGGAGTCTGCAACCTGAATCGTGTCAGAACTTGGTCTGCTCAGTATGAGAGCACCACTGTCTCTAGATAAAGAGAGCCTTAGAGACGATAACAGCAGGTCGAGTGTTTACAACCATCAAGTTTATTTGAAACCCAAGTAATCTCAGCGTCCGGGAGCTGGCTCACTTTAATTTATAGGAACCCAATTATGCAACATGCCACATGCATTAAATCAGCTGTTTAGAATGGATGACTCAAAGAGTTTTCGACATGGGGACCAGACAATTTTCAGACTCTTTAAATCAGGGGTTCTCGGAGTTGGTTTTTTGCCAATTCCCAGAAGCTGTCATTTTGGAACTGATGAATCCGTGAGTTCGAGATGTGATTTTTCTTTCTGTGAGATTCATCTGACTCTCTCCCCAGCTCATTGCTGGAATAGAAATGGGGCAGCTGAAGTGTAGTGAGAAGGTCAGTGCAGAGGAATGAACACAGTGACCAGGAATCTTCCAGAAAAGGGGTGAGATCAAGGAGAACCAGAGCTGGACAGTAGAACATTGCAATAGTGAAAAATAAGCCTCCTATAAAACGGGGCTCTTTTCAGAATACAGCACAGACAAGTGGAGATTAACAGCCAAGGAGAAGAGCAGGGTCTATGTGAATGGAAAATTACCAAAAGGAAACATCAGAGATAAAGGGAGGGTTCTTGCCAAACTGACTCAACAAGATTCTCGCTGGAAGACAGGCCAAGGTGATCAGATATCACCTGGAGAACGGTGGCTTTCATGGCCTCAGAGCATCCTTCATCCGCAAATGCCTGCCAAAATGCCAGGGCTCTGAGCTGGAATGCCCCAGTAAGAGGGGCCTGCACACAGCCCGCTCCTGCAGAACTTACCAGCAAGATACAGCCTGCCTGCAATCTGACCATGATGTGAGAAAGAAGTGTAGGCTGAGGTCTCTTCTCCAACATCCGGAATGTCAGAATTGAAGAAAAATGGCATTAAGAGAAGCTCCCCCATTTCCTCCACATGCCTATTTTAAAATGGATTTAGAAAGTGGCTCTGATCAAAAAAAAATTTCAGGAGCTAGTTGGACGTTTGAGCTAAATTCTTTGTTACGGCGTCAAAGGTAGGCAGGAATCCAGAGCAAACGTTTTTAAAACACTAGTACATTCAGAGTGATCTCATAAAATTAAATTTTATTTGAAATGGTTTGACATTGAGGTTTTTAAATATAGATTCCATTTATCATGTAGTTATTTTGGGGTTTGTCAACATAAGGAAGCCAGAGGTCCTTTCATGGAAGGGACTCTCCTTTGTTCGGGGATGTGTCCTTTCTTCCTGCAGTTTGGGTATCAGAATGCCCTTTCTTTTATGAATTGATAGAAGAGGTGGGCTTTTTGGAGTCCTTACGTGGTAAAAATAAACCCATCGCTGGACCCTATCCCTTTAATGTCCTGCTCTGTGCAATCCCAGAACCTCAGCATCCCTGGGTTGGCATCAAGGTAGCCTTTGGGATTCCCAATTTATGTTGCAAGAAACATTATGTTCTCTTTTTTAAAGAGAGCAGAAATCAGAGAGGGTCAGCAATGAGCCTGAGACCACACAGCAGGAGAAGCCGAGCTGAGATTCCCATGCGACCCTCTTGGGTCTGGAAGCCCCAAATGGCACAACTGCCAATCATCTCCCCACTCCCTGGAGGAAGAAAGAGGGCTCAGTGCTTGGCTCAAGAGGATCCACAAGGAGCTGAGCCCCAAAGACTTAGCACTCATCCCGGGAAAGCTTCTAGTTACTAATCTGCACCTCTGGCCTCTGAGAGAACATGGTTAATGCTGGGGTTGGTGCCCCAACAGCAGAGAAAGAGCAGGACATTAAAGGATACTTGTGTGGTTATTATTAGTCTGGAGAGGGAATTTTATTTACTAGCTATAGGGCAGAATTATGGAGTCAGTTTTGCTTCTACTTGAGTAAAAATTCTCTGCAGGGTGATGATGAGCATCCAACTGCAGAACTGAACAGTAAAGCACCCCAGGAAAGCCTTCCAGCTGGAGAAGCAGGGCTGTCTTCAGGGACAAGGCGAAACACGGATGGCCTGGAGTGGGGCAAAATCTGTTGGCACCAGAGCAGCCCATCTTGCAAGTGGAGGCCAGGAACCTTGACCTTCCAAAGTCCAATGACCAGAGTCGCCCTCTTGGGACTCTCTGGAGGATGAAACATGCCCCTGGGGCTCCTCTAAGCCCAGTGGACCATGGCGAAGGAGTGAAGTCCAAGAACGGGAAGCCTGTCTGGGGGACCCAGCAGAGGGAGGAGCTCTGTGCTGTAGGAGAAGGGCACCAAAGTCCTGGTCCCAGAGGAGCTCACTGAGGGCGACTAATTGCAGAGAAAGTTGGGAAAGTATTGGTAATGAGGGTTGTAGCTCCTCATGTTTCTCTTCAGGCAGTAGACGAACCTCTGGTCACAGGCACAGAGCTGCGTCTGGCAGTGGGACCTGCGTTCTGCAAACAGGACACCAAATGCAGGATGAGGAAGGGAAGAGGGGCTGCATGACACTGACTCCGGGCTTGCTTCGGCAAGACCTGCTGCTAGCCTCAGCACACTTCCTGGTCTCCTTCCTGCTCACGGTCTGATGAGGGAGGCACAGCTTCTACACTGGGGTGGGCGTGTGCATCATCTGATGGAAGAGGCAGAGCTGCTGCCCGGGGTGAGGTTTCAGCCCAGGGAGACACAGCTCCTGCCCTCAGGGAGTCTGACGGGGGACACACATTCCCTCCCTCCCTTGGGGGCTCCCAGTCTGATGGTAGAGACCATCCTTGCTTGGAGGAACTCCAGTTCTCATAGAGGAACCCTCATGCCCAAATTTAGCTTTGAACTCAGATGAACCTGAACTTGAACCTCAACTCTAGCTGCAGGCACTGGCAAGCCTTTGAGTCTTTCTTCATCCATAAAATGGGGACAGTAAATCAACTTCACAGCAAGCAAAAGCAATATACAAAACACTTGGCTCCTAGAACATGCTCAGTCTAAGATACTTCAGTCCTTCTCCTGGATTTCAGATACAGCTGAAATAATCCTGCCCCTCCTGCCCCGGGCACTGCTCCCTAAGATATAGACTGGCTGACCTCTAGGGGCAGCTCCAGTGGCCCGAATGGAAACCCCAGCCTTACCACAGGTGACCAGGCCCCATGTGACTCTGTATCTGTACGACTGTGTCAAGGTGTTGCAGCCTTTCTCCTCCAGCTGTGCATAGCAGCGGTCATGCATCCAACAGCACCTGTCAATGCAAGAGATTTAGATCCTGAGCAGAAGGGGCCTGGCCCTTGAGCAGAGGACACCATGATGGGTGCGGTCTGACCAAGAAAGAATCTAATAATAGAACTGAGTGCTTCCTGCTCTTCCAATAGGGCTGCCCCACACCTATACCTGTTCACTGACCTATCTTTTCCCATGAAAGGGTAGGTCCATGGTGAGACTACATTTCCCAGCCTCCCTTGCAGGGAGGTCACATGACGGCATGTGTGGTCACGTGACTAGATTGGTGGCCAGTGACATATACAGCACTTCTAGAACTACCCATGAAAACCTCTCACACCATCCTCTATAATTTCTCCATCTCAGCTGGATGGAGATGCCCTAGTGGAGGACTGTGAGGCCGTGGGGAGAGCCACAAGACAGGGGAAAGCTGGGTTCTAGAACTAATATGTAATTCACATTGTTAAATGAGCAAAAACTAAACTTCAAGTATGAGAGGTGTGGACAACTGTATTAAATTTTTGATTTATAGAAAAATTGAGGAGTTCCCGTCGTGGCTCAGTGGTTAACGAATCTGACTAGGAATATGAGGTTGTGGGTTTGATCCCTGGCCTTGCTCAGTGGGTTAAAGATCCGGCGTTGCCATGAACTGTGGTGTAGGTTGCAGACACGGCTCGGATCCCGCACCGCTGTGGCTGTGTTGTAGGCCGGAGCCTACAGCTCCGATTAGACCCCTACCCTGGGAACCTCCATATGCCGCGGGTGCAGCCCTAGAAAAGGCAAAAAGACAAAAAAAAAAAAAAAAAGAAAAATTGAGAAGATTGCACAAAATGCTCCCTTTTACCCCACATCTAGTTTCCCCTATGACCAACATCTTAAATGAATATGACACATTCTTAACAGCTACTAAATTAATACTGATACATTATTAAAGAATTAACTAAATAATAGTATATCATTATCCATTCATTAATTGTAAAAGCATTCCATAGTTGATTTAGATGTCCTTAGTGTTTACCTAAATAATCCATTTTCTATTTCAGAATGCCATGTTACATAAAATCTTCCTGTCTCTTTAGGCTCCTCTTGGCTGTGCCAGTCTCTCACACTTTCCTTGCTTTTGATAACCTTGACGGTTTTAAGAAACAGTGGTCGAGTCTTTCTCAGGGTGCTCTACTACTGGGATTTCTTTGATGTTTTTCTCATGATAAGATGGGATATGGGTTCATTCTGTTGCTTGACTTGTCCCAGCCTGGGCCATTTGGGAGTCTTTTGATTGGCACCCGTGCTTTTGACGTGTCCCTATCGAATTGCTCCAGGCTCATTGTGTATATTTCTTGCCCTGGCCCTGGAATTAGCCATCTCTCCAAGGAGCCTTGGTTCCTCTTACTGGACAATGGGATCACAAACCAGATCTGGGCACTAAGTGTTGCTTATTGCTTTTGGAGTATTGTTTCTTTTAGGGCCCCTTGGCTGACAAAACAAAACAAAACAAAAAAAAATAAGCCTATACTGGCCTCTCTCTCTCTCCATATATATATATATACACATATATATACACATGTAACCATCTGTATCTATTAAGCTAAATGAGTGTTCATACTGAAGTCTTCTAACTATAATCCATGACCCCATAGATCATTCTTGCTTCCTGTCCTTTGTTGTCTGGTCTGTCAGCTCCCCTTCCAGTGTGAGAGGCTTGGCTCCAACCATCTACAATCCATTTGTTTAAGTGCTCCCTCACATTATTCATGTCTAGCTGTCTAAGAATCGCTAACCTAGCAGGCTGTAGCTAAAGAACAATTTCTCCCAACCCGCATGTTCATCTAGAACATCGACACTTCCCAATCAAGAGGTGGCAAGCAGGCCCCCTCCTTCCTGAAGCCTCGGTGACTGCCTTGACCAAGAGGACAGAGGAAGGGTTCCCATTGTGGCTCAGTGGTAAGGAACCCGACTAGTACCCATGAGGATGCAGGTTCGATCCCTGGCCTCACTTAGTGGGTTAAGGATGCAGTGTTGCCGTGAGCTGTGGTGTAGGTTGCAGATGCAGCTTGGATCTGGCGTGGCTGTGGCTGTGGTGTAGGCCTGCGGCTACAGCTCTGATTGGACCCCTAGTCTGGGAACTTCCATGTGCCGAGGGTGTGGGCCTAAAAAGCAAAAAAAAAAAGAAAGAAAGAAGGAAGGAAGAAAGGAAGGAAAGAAAGGGCAAGGAGGAAGCGATGTGATAGAATTTCTGAGGCTGGGTCATAAAAAGCCATTCTCTTTTGTTATGCAGTTCTGTAACACTCACTTGAGAGTCACTGGGCTGGGAGGAAGTCCAGACAACCTTGGAGAAGCTTAAGTGAGAGAAACTGAGCTCCCCCAAACCCTGGCTGCAGGTCCCAGCCAGTGGACAGTGACAACTTGCCAACTGCAGGAATAAGCATCCTAGAAAGCAGATCACCCTGCCACAGTGGAGCTGCCCAAGCTGAAGCCAAGAGGAGCAGAGACAAGCCCAAGCGGCAGAAAAATAAATAGCTGTCATCGCTTTAAGCTATTGCGTTTTGGGGGGGTTGTTATGCAGAGACTGACCAACTGATCCACTAGACCATGGAGATTCGGGGATTAGAAGATGTATCTCGGGCAAGTTAGTTAACATCTTTGAGACTTAGTTTTCTGATCTTTAAAACGGAATTAACATCGAATTAAGTGAGATGGTACAGAGCCTGAAGCATAAAGGGCAGTTGTGACAATTAGCTCACCAATCAGTACTGTCCTTGGGGGTCCCTTGACCCCCCCAGCCACAGTAACAGCCGTAGAAGCCATAGTTCGTCAGAGCGGGCTTTCCAGTCACCTTCTCAATCATTGACCTCAGGTTTAGCAAGCTCCCGGGGACAGCAGGCACACCTGAAAGACAGCCCGGGTCCCCACGTGAAACCAGGCATACCTGCTCCAGGTCTACCTGCCCAGCGTCTCCTGTCCTTTCTTTCACCTTGGGGCTCTGAGTGACCAAGCGGTTTCTTTTTTCATCCTTCCCATTAGTGGGAGGGGAACGAGAAAGGTGAAGGCAAAAAGCAGAAGTAGTTGGAAGTTTAGACGTGGAGAACGAGCAACTGGATTCAAATCCTGGCTCCACTGCTCACTCCCAGTATGATGAATGACTCACTTCACTTCTCAGAGCCTCGGTTTCCTCACCTGCAAGATGAGGGGCTGAAAACGGAGGCCGACCTCTTGGAGTTGTCATGAGGGTTGAAAGAAGATAAAGTGTATGAATTCCAAGCACAGTGACAGATACACAGCAAGTGACCAAGAAATATTAGGGAAAAGGAATATGGTATCTGCATGAAGCAGGCAGACAGGTGCTTCCTGTCTCTCCTGATGGCACACCCCTTCCTCCCCACAACTGACATCTAATCTGACAGCAGCATGGGGCCTGCAGAGATCTCTGAAGCCAGCTCCCTCTCCTGATAGTTGAGAAATTGCAGTTTGGAGGGGAAGGTGCCCGGCCCAGGGTTTCGCCGTGAGCCAGAGGCCCTCAGCCGGCACTAGGCCTCCCGTTTGTCCTGACTTCTCCAGGGATCTGGCAAGGCATCAATTAGGACAGCCAGTTGGAGGCTGTGTACATGGCTACAGGGCTGCCAGCTGCCGGGGAAGGCCAAAGCCCGGCTCCCCCCACGCTGTGCAGTTACCTCCAGCTGGGAGGTGACAGCAGGTGGGGTGTGCAGAAAACCTGGAGAGGCCTGAGCAGACAATGCCCAGGGATCATGGAATGGGATATTTATGCAAAGGGTCCGGTTTTGTTACAGCTTTGTTTTATTTTATTTATTTTTTTAAAGCTTATTTATTTATTTATTTATTTATTTATTTATTTATTTATTTATTTTTGCTTTTTAGGGCTGCACCCATGGCATGTGGAAATTCCCAGGCTAGGGGTCGAATCAGAGCTACAAGCCACAGGCCTGCAACACAGCCACAGCACCCTGGGAACTGAGCTGCACCTGCGACCTATACCACAGCTCATGGGAAGGCCAGATCCCCGGCCCACTGAGAAAGGCAGGGGATTGAACCCACGTCCTCATGGATACTAGCCAGATTTGTTTCCCCTATGCCCCTATGGAACTCCTGTTATAGCTTTATTTTATTTTATTTTGCATTAAAGTGAGAAATCTGCCTTCCAAATCTACAAGCCCCACGTCCTCCATATAGTATAACCTTTGCATATTCTCTCCTAGAATCCTGCCGCAGCCGGACCCGCTGGCAATGATCCTGACACAGATGAGGAAACAGAGGCTCAGAGATGCAAAGGCCCTTTCTGAAATCTACATGGTTAAGTGCAGGGCCAGGATTAAAATCAGGTCTGTAGGACTTCCAAGACTGGTCTCATTTCCACTACCTTACTGTCCTTCGGGGTGGAAGGTCCCAAGTTCAGAGGTCTTGGGGCAAGCACTTACTACAAGCCAGGAACCAAGCCAGTGTGAGAAGGCCCTTCATCTTCAGTGTTCTGGAAAAGAAAATACATCCCATGACCCACCAGTCGGGAGAGGCCCCCATGGCCTGTTCAGGCCCCACTCCTGGCTCCCCGCCAGGCCCCAGCCTCTCTGAGCAGGAAACAGGCAACTGCAGCTGGAAAAGATGAGGCAAAAAAAAAAACCTCAAGGAGTTGACTTAAGAAGTCCCGGGGGTTGGGGGGGACTTCATGGGGTGTTGTCCCCAGTAGAGATGGGAGAGAATTTTCCCATCACCAAAGCCCCCAACACAATTGCTCCTTCGGCCCCCAATTTTTTTTCAGTTATATCTTACAGCAGTGTTGGTATAAAAACAAATACAGGCTGGATTCATTCTTATGCATTCACTATATTACATTCATTCTTTTTCTTCTGATTTTATTTTACTTTATTTTGGGCTGCACCTGTGGCATATGGATGTTCCCAAACTAGGGGTAGAATTGGAGCTGCAGCTGCCGGCCTGCGCAGCAACACAGGATCCAAGCCGCATCTACAAACTACACCACAGCTCATGGCAACGCCGGACCCTTAACCTGAGTGGGACCAGGGATCGATCCCACATCCTCATGGATACTAGTCAGGTTTATTACTGCTGAGTCACAACGGTAACTCCTCTCCTGATTTTAAAAGAATTTCAAGTGGAAACATTCTCATGGGCTGCCCAGGCACTGCGTCTACCTCAAAAAAAATGTCATCTATCAAATTGACTTGTGATGATTTTTGTACACCCATAATTGAAATAAAATTCTTTAAGTTAAAAAAAATATATAGATCACGCATTTCCAATGAAGATTTAGCATCCAAATTGAGATTTGGATTTAGCATCCAAATGTAAAACACATACCAGATTTCAAAGACTTGGCATAAAGACTATAAAATACCTTCTTAATGATTTTTTAATATTGATAAAATGTTGAAGTGATAATATTTTGGATAGACCAGATTAAATAAACTGTATTACTAAAAGCCAAAAAAAAAAAAAAATGTCAACCCTGGGTGCTTACAACAGCTCTGAAGGTAGGTATTACTGCTCTGCAGGGGAGCAAAGTTTGCACCCCAAAATATGTCCCTTTGGCATAAGGATGAATTTAGGCTGATTATTTTTAAGGGACAGAAGGTTTGGGGAGTCTTTCTTTTACCTCCCCCTTGGCTCCCTAAAGAATGTAGATCAAAAGATCTGTTCCCAGAATAGAGTTATATTCGCAGCGATATCTGCAAGGAATCTGGCAACAGCTGTGGTGGGAAAACTCAGCAGGACCTAGAGATCAGAGTCGACCCTGTGTTCCATCGTCTCTGCCAGCCCGGCAAACATTTGTATACCAAACATTAGCTTTTCCAACTCTGTGTGAATTGCCTTCCTCCCCTTTGAAGTCCCAAACCACAACCCACAACATGCTCTTCTGTCTGTAGGTGAAGATGGCTATTTACCGTCAGGGTTTGGGCCTTCGGGGTGAGTTTCCTCAGTTTCCCTGAGGATACAGGCCATTACCCTTTTGTTTGATGTTTTTCTCCTGTTGGTCCATCTCGTGTCAATTGTATTCTTAGACCAGCCAGAAGAACTTAGAAGGGACGAGGAAAATTTCTTCCTCCCCAACAGTTCCCACTTTGCCTGTGTGGAAATGCAGGCTCAGAGAGCTCAAGCAGCTTGCCAGAATCCACACAGCTGGTAAAAAAGTAGAGGCAGGGTTCACACCCAGGCCTGGTGCAGCGCTCACGGCCCCCTCACATCCCAGAGGGACGTGCTCTCCCGTGAGAACAGAAGTGTTCCACCCCGTAAATCCAGAGGCCCCAGCATCTTTCATAAATACAGGAACCATTAGCCTGAAGTCCAAAAAAAAAGTCATACTCAGAAGGCAAGAGAAATTCCTTGTGTCTCGGGCCAGTGACAGATTCTAACTTAGCCCCTTAGAGGTTCCTTACCGGCGGCTGCCTGCTTCCCTTTTTCTCTGGATCCCAAAGTCCTCGTTCTCCAGAGCCGCTCAGCTGGCCTCCGGCCTGGAGGGTTCCACTCAGAGGCCCTTCCGCCTCTGATCTCTGAGGTCACTGGTCACTCTGCCAGTGCACTGCCCAGGTCCCGGCACCTCCCAAAGCCTGGCTCCAAACACACAACCTCCCACTCCCCGGGGCTCCCGGCTACGGGGCTAGCCCCTCTGTGCCACCCTTTGTCCAGCAGCTCCTCTGAGTTCCAAGAACATTCCTGAGGGTTCTGTCCACCCAGTCTCCATGCTGAGGGCTCTAAAAAGCCAAGGAAAATGGTCCCTGACCCTACCCCTCCACGCCACTCTTTCCCACTGCTTCCTGGAGCTGTGACAGGAGGAAGACACCAGCGGCCCTGCCCTGGGCACCTATGACGTGCCAGGAACCATCCGCTGTCTCCTTAAACCTGCCAATGACCCCACCAGGTGGGTATTTTCAAATCTGCTGGCACAGCGTCTCCCTTTTAACGTCATTTGCTAAATGGGGGAATGGTAGTTGGTAATTTTACGGATGGAGAAATCGAGCATCAGGAAGGAAAGTGAGCTGCCCAAGGAGTCGGCTCGGGACTCCAGATCTGCTCTTTGGACTGACCCTCCTCCACTGCTTCTGAGCCTGTGCATCATGTATACTTTTTATACATATACATATATACATAAAATTTTGGCTACACTCATAGCATGCAGAAGTTCCCTGGCCAGGGGTCCAACCTGTGCCACAGCAGCAACCCAAGCCTCTGCAGTGACAATACCTGATCCTTAACCCACCGTGCAAGAAGAGAACTCCCATTTTCTGTATTTTATGATGCTTTGACATCTTGGGGGCCTTGGGCTGGGAAGAGACAGTCCCTCCAGGACTAGCTAATTCCTAGATAAAGCAAAAGACTCTCCTGTGAACAAGACTTTCAAATGCAAACCAACCGGTCCTAAACCCAACCTCAACCTCGAGCTCCCTCTCACTCTCCAAGCCAATATTTCCCTTGGTCTAAATCACCCCAGTACCAGGACCAGACAGCCAGGGATCAGTCCTATAAACCAGAGTCCACTGAAATTATTCAAGCTAGCCAGTCCTAAACTGTTTACCGTGCCTATCTCGCCTTCCACACAGGAAATACAGCAGACTTTGGGCCATGCCTGCTCTTATTTCTTCTGCCTCCCTGATCAACCCTGGTGCTTCCCTGCATGGCCCTGCAAGGTATGGTGTGGCCCCCTTCTCTTGGAAACTTAAAAGATTTAAAACTAAGTTTTAAATGCAATCGTCTCCTGATCTGTTGGCCTCACCACACCCGAATGAAATCAAAATCCCAAGGTGCATATGAGAACACCGCGGTGTGAGCCCGCAGCGCCAGGCCCCACGCAAAAGAGTCTGAAAGCGTGCACAAGAAGTTTCGCGGAGGACGTGGCAGAGGCATTGAACTAGCTGCAGGAAGGTGGACCATCCGTGGAGCCCAAAGCAGGCTCCCAGGAGAAGGATGTGGCTTTGGCTATTTTTACCAAGCAAGCAGGGGGGAACGAGCCAGGCCTCGAAATAATTGTGGCGTGGAGCGGTGGCTCCGTAATGAGAGTGGGGAAGAGCGGAGACCGGCAGTCTGATGGAAGCATGGAAATCTGGAGGCTGGGGAGCGGCTGGGTCACTGCGGGCACAGGTCCTCCAAGTCTACATACAGCATAACCCCGCTCCAGCCACTCCTCCCCATCCCCTCCGGCTCCTGTCTCCTGGCTGGAAAAGATCAATAGCACCAAGCCGCCAGTATACAGAAAGCAGCACTGAGACCTCCCTGAAATCCGAGGGGGGCTGTTGCGGGGGGGGGGGGTAGGGGTCTCCTCTCACAACCCCCTCCCTCTATATGCCCTGCCCCACCCCCCTCGGGCCAGACAGCCCCCCAGGATGAGATTCCTCACCAGTGACGCCTTCTTTCCATCCTCAGGTCTGGAGGAGAGGCAGGGGCTGGGCGCCGGGTTTTAAGGGCCTCCCTGCCCCCTCCCACGCCCCGTCTGGGCCAGCTCCGGGACTCCTGGGAACGCACGCAGGAAGCCTTACTTCACCCCCTCAAGACCCCCCGCGGATTTTTTTTTTTTTTTCCTCTCTGTGTTGAGTAGCAGCTATTTTCTGGCTTTCAAGAGAGACCTGGAGGAGAATCTGACCCAGGCCACCCACGGTCAAGGTTCTTCTCCACTTTCTCTGACTGCCCTCCCCCCATACCCCCCTCCCCACTTTTCTGAGAAGTTCTGGGTGTGAGCTCCTCCCTCTTCTGGCTCTTGACTTTTTCCTCCCTCTCCCTCCTCAGGGCAGCATCAGAGAGAAGCCCTTGGGCCCTTATGGACCCCCTCCTCTTGCCAGGACCTAGGCACCAGGCACCCCTCAGAACCCCCCGAATTCATTTCAACACGGAAAGGACTCACTGAGTGTCAATCCCCTGCCAGCCACTGCTGGGGACACACTGTGAGCAAGACGGAGAACTGGCCCCCAGGAACTTCCCTCTGGTTGGGGAAAACAGATAATAAAGGCATCAAATAAATGCACAGTATGTCCAGGAATAATAACTGCTGTGGGGAAAAGTCCTCTCTGTCCTGTATTTTCATTTCTCTTTCTCGACCAGTTCTTTCCTCTGCCTAAAGGTATCCGCAAGTCTCACCATCCTAAACCAAACAAAAGGAAGCCAAAAAAATAAAAGAGGGGAAAACATCTTTTGCCTCTGTTGACCTCTCTCCAGCTTTCTTTTTCCTCTAGAAACCAAATGTCAAGACAGAGAAGCTTCTTGCCTGTTACCTGCTCTCTTCTTCTTCTTTTTCTTTTAATTGGCTTTTTTGGGGGGCTGCACCTGCAGCCTATGGACATAGTTCCCAGGATAGTTGTCGAATTGGGGTCAGACTGGAGCTGCAGCTGCCAGCCTGTGCTGCAACCACAGCCAATGCCAGATCCAAGCCACATCTGTGACCTACACCACAGCTTGCTGCAGTGCTGGATCCTTAACCCACTGAGTGAGGCCAAGGATCGAATGTGCATCTTCATGGATACTAGTCAAGTTGTTAACCTGCTGAGCTGCAACGGGAACTCCTTGTGCTCCCTCCCGAACCCCGTGCTGCCTGCCTTCTGCTGTATCACTAAGCCAGCTCCCAGGCATCCTCCAAAGCCTGGTGTTGCCCAAGCATGGGCTTCAGGTCCTCAATGTCTTGACCACTGTATCCCACTGACCACTGCCTCCTTCTGGAAATTCTTTTCCTCTGGCTTTCAAGAGACCACACTCTGCCGTCCGTCCTCCTGTGGCTCACCCCCATTTCTGTTGGCCCCCAAATGCAACTGTTTTCAAGGGCCTTCCTCCTCCCTCTCTTCCCCTCTTTCTGGGTGAGTAATCCGCGTTCAGGGATTTAGGTCTTAATTTCTGTCCAGATGTCCCTGGGCCAAGCAGCGTGTGGCACTAACTTTCCCTCAACAGTAACCCTGAGTGAAGAACAAATGATTGAATACTTGGAGGCAGAGGAGCACAACGTCAGGTCACAGAGCCTGAGCTTCAAGTCGGGCCGAGCGAGGGCTCCAGAGCTGGGCGTCACCTCTGACTACCCATGTCACCTGACCTCTTCAGTCTCAGTTTCACCATCTGTAAAGCAGGACAATAGCAGAACCAGCTGCATTTCATAATGGTGATAATTCAATGAAATGATGCAGGCAGAGGGGCTCAGTGCAGTGCCTGACACCTAGTAGGTGTTCGGTGAATCATAATTATTACAAGCATCATTGCTATTAGGTCTTTGCACTAAAATGAGGACTCCACGAGGGTAGGCACTGGGTCTGCTTCATTTCTGCACCTCTGGCACCTGGCACATAGTACGTGCTCAGATAGGTTTGTTGAGTAAATGCATGACTCCGCTGGCTCTCGCTTCATTCTCACTGTACTCCTCCAACTCACAGTTCAAATATAATTATAACAGGTAATATTATAATCACATAAATAGATATTTAATTATAATTTATATTTATATATAAAATATGCAAGTATATTTAATAATAAACATGTCAATATAGTTAACATATTTAAATAAATATAATAATTGAAATTCAAATACCTACTTGATAGTCCAGCTCGATATCCCACAGGAAATAAACTCACTGTCTGCCCCCGGCCCAGCCCCACCCAGCTCCCCTGTCTTTGGCAATGGATCCAGTCATTTACATTTCAGCAGTCAAAACACCCCAACCATCTCCATCCCCAAGAGAGTGGAGACTCTCGAAGGCAAGATTCTTCTCTGATCCATTTCTGATCCCAGCACCCAGAACAACATCTGACCCCTAGCAGGGTCCACAAGAAACATCTGGAATGAATTACAACCCCATAAGCATGCTTGTTCTCTGGCACTTGCTGTGTCTGTCTTGTGCAGGTTTGTCCCAAGGCTAAAGGCTGCTGAGGGCAGGTGTGGACCCTGGCTACTCTCTCGCCCTTAGACCCGGAGCGGCTGAAACGCCCCTGGCCCCATCAAACCATTTGATGCCCCTCAGAAGGCTGGCAACTAGAACAGGGTTGCCTGGGGCTCACTGGCAGAAAGTCTACATCGAGACCTCCTCCTCCAAGAAGTTTTCCCTGATTGCTCGTTCTGCAGGATGCTTGCCTGTCTCTACAGTGTTAAAGAACTCATCATACATACTGTCTACTCTGGCACTTCCTGTTGGAGGGGATGATGAAGCTGATAGCCCAGGAAGGAAAGAGAGAGGATCTCGGTGTTCAGTGAGCTTGTGCCACAAGCGCAAGGCAGGTCCAGTATTCATGATTTTAATCTTCCCAGAATCTCGTTATCATCCCTTTCTGTGTATAAGGGAACTGAGGGGCAGATGTTAGGGAGCTTGCCCAAAACCACACAGCTAGTTAAAGGTGGACCCAGACTCTTAGGCCTGACCTGTCACTCAAGTCCATATTCTTTCCAATACACAAAGGGCTTGAGACCCAGTAAAGACATAATGATTGGGATTTTCACAGGACACCCAACCAGAGTGTCATAATTTCCTTATAGACAAAATGGAGAAGTGAAAGCAGAATCAGCGTTACTCTCAGGATTCCCATCAACTGCTTGGTGAGTCAAACTGGATATTTAGTTATAAACCTTCAGCCTAGGGCAACGTGGAGCCTTTGGAGACGCTTTGCTCATCCTACAGAGTGCCTTTTTTAAAAATGGAGTTAGTAGTGAGTGTGTAAATGTTAAGAGATCTCAGACAGAAATCCAAATCACCAACTTCTCTTTAAAAGATCTGGCGATCCTCGCTCTTAATTCCTACATGACAACAACTAGCTGCACCCACAGACTGCACGTGTGTGCTTGGCTTTGCCCTCGTCTTCCCCCATTTCTCATGGTCTTTTGCTCGCCCTGCCTCACTGTGGCTCTCCGTCCAGAGGGCTCACTAGTGGCCTGTCATAGAACTCAGTCTTGAGTTTGATCCTCCCAACAACTTCACCAGTAATGGAACCTCGAGAGCAGAGATCATCTCCTCCACAAACTTGTGTTTCAGGTGCCAAGCTCTCTAGAACCTAGTACATAGTAGTTGCTTAGTAAATATTATGTAAGCACAGGAAAGGAACCCATCCCAGGATGAAGAGGTTCCTGTGGGCTTTCTGGAAGAGGAGGTACCTGGACTGAAAACCAACTTTAAAAGGGCGTTGGAAAAATTGGAACCCTTGTGCACTCTTGTTGGGAATGTAAAATGGTACAGTCACTCTGGAAAACAGAATGGCAGTTCCTCACAACTTAAAAGTAGAATTACTACATGACCCAGCAATTCCACTTCTGGACGTGCGCCCAAAAGAATTGAAAGCAGGGTTTCAAAGAGGATATTGTACAATCATGATAATAGCAGCATTCTTCACAATAGCTAAAACATAGAAGCAACCCAAGTGTCCACTGACAGGTGAATGGATGAGTAAAATGTGATGTATATATACAATTGAATAGTATTCAGCCTTAAACAGCTCTTACATGAGATACTTATCAACATCATAGAAACAGAAAGGAGAATGGTGGTTCCCAGAAACTGTGGAGGGGGGATGGGGTGTTCCTGTTCAATGAGAACTGAGTTTCCGTTTTACAAGATGAAAGGAGTTATAAAGATGGATGATGGCGATGGTTGCACAACATTATAAAATGTATTTAATGCCACTGAACTCTGTACTTCAAAAGGTTAAGACGGTAAATTTTATGGGTATTTTACCACAATTTTTAAAAAAAGAGAGAGAGAGGATTGCAGTTCACCAGGACAAAAATGTGAGGAAAGGCACTCCAGGCAGAGGGAACAGCCCATGCAGGACTCTTAGGCATGAATTATAATGGCTTATTCATGGAACTGCAAATGGATGGGACAGCTGATGGTGTTAGCCAGTGGCATTCTAGTAAATATTTATTTATTTAGGGCTGCATGTGCTGCATTTGTGGTATATGGAGAGTTCCCAGGCTAGCGCTCAAACCGGAGCTACAGCTGCTGGCCTATACCACGGCCACAGCTGCATCTGCGACCTACACCACAGCTCGCGGCAATGCCGGATCCTTAACCCACTTAGCGAGGCCAGGGATTGAACCCGCAGCCTTGTGGTTCCTAGTCAGATTCGTTTCCATTGCGCCATGACAAGAACGCCCTCTAGTAAATATTTAATAACTAGCACTTCAGGGCGTAAAAAGTCTTGATTTTTAAAATTCACCATTTTCTCTTTTACTTTTCTTTTTGGCTGCACAGGCAGAAGTTCCTGGGCCAGGGATCGAACCCATACCACAGCAGCGACCTGAGCCACAGCAGTGACAATGCCAGATCCTTAACCCACTGAGCCACCAGGGAACTCCCTAACATTTCTGTGCTGTAAATACTCCAAGACTCCAATTTCATGCTACAAACATCGTGTCACTGAATGCAGAGCGGGGAGAAAACCACTTCCTGAGGTAAGGAGGCTTGTTAGTTAAACGCCCACATTCTGGAAGCGCCACTTATCAGCCATGACCCTGGGCAGATGCTCTGTGCCTCAGTTTACCTACCTGAATAATAGAGTGAATCATTTTACCTGCCTCATCCCTATGTTATGAACTGATACATTGCAGGCATTCAGAATTGTGTTGGCACATAGTAAAGGCTCAATAAATGTTGGTATTTTTTCTGGGAAGGTGAGACATGCCCTCACTTGATTTCTCAGAAAGGGGATCTTTCTCTAGGTGTGTAGTAGGAATTTAGGAATGGTGGGTAACTCTAGCCAGAAAGATGCACTTTGGTGGGTCACAGAGAACTTGGGCATCAGACTAAGGAGTTTGGATTCATCTCCTAGTGTCCCAGAATGACCTTGATCAAAACAGCAAGGTGACGTGAGCTCAGTAAAAACAGATCAAATAGGTCCTACCCCAAGACCCCTCAGTGGAAACACACAAGGGCAGGATCGGGTAACGGAGCAGTCCTATGTGGTGTAAATATGTCACCAGTACCAGTCACATCCCAGAAGTAGCAGCTGTCTTGGTGGCGATGGCAGGAGGATGGCGCCCGGAAGGAGGTCCGAGCTGACCTGACCTGGAGGTATGTACTGGTTCTGAGCCTCAACTCCGGGAGAGCTTCTAGAAAACCGGGAGCGGGGTGGGGTCTGTGGGTCACAGGGTGCCTGTCACAGGAGGGCATGGAAAGTAACTGGTGTTTGTAAGGGGGCTTGGGGCACCCAGCCCCTGTCTCCAAACCTCTGCAGGGCATTCGGGAATGAAAGTCATGGTCGTTGTCCCACGTTTCACTGCAGAGCCGGCGCCAGGCGTGGGTGCTGAGAGGAATTAGGTTTGGACTAGAGCCAGGAAAATTTCTTCTAGCAACTCATGTGTCCTGGGGAAATAATGAGCTGTCTTGGGAGTGGTGAGTTTCCCATCCCCAGAGGCACTTTTTATTTACCACTTTTTAGGAACAAAAACATAGCGTGGGAGGGGTGACCCCAGAGACGGGTCATGGCCCACCCCCACCGCTCAACTTCACAGAAAAGGGAGCTTTCTTAAAGAGTTGGAAACACGAAGGTCTCATCAAAAACATAGCATCAGTTATGCCTGTTATAAAGATTAGGTTCACAGGTTCGTAAAAATGTAAAAAAAAAAATTATATTTTACCGAGATTTTCTTTAAAAAACAGGATAAGCAGGAGCACTTCTGTTGCTTTATAGATGGAGAAAGCTGTCAAATATTCTGTGCACCCCACCTTCTTAGGTGCCCCCCTCAACATTGACTCATGCCCAAGTCATGCCCAGGGATGTTGCAAAGAGCGGCATCTATTAAGTGGGACACGGGCTGGATAAGCCTCGGATCTGCCATTCCGTGACAGCAGGTGCTCTCATGTTAACCTACTCTTCAGCATTCCAAGTTTTTCTCCTGAGGGCTTTGTCACTTGCTTCTCTCCTTGCCTCGAATACTAATATTTAGCAAGACTTGGCCCTCTTGGGAGTTCCCATCGTGGCTCAGCAGAAGCAAATCTGACTAGTATCCATGAGGACACGGGTTCGATCCCTGGCCTCGCTCAGTGGGTTAAGGATCCGGCATTGCCGTGAGCAGTGGTGTAGGTCACAGACAAGGCTCAGATCCTATGTTACAGGCCAGCAGCTACAGCTCGGATTCGACCCCTAGCCTAGGAACCACCATATGCCATGGGTCTGGCCCTAAAAAGACAAAAAAAAAAAAAAAAAAGGGACCTGGCCCTCTTGATTCCTAGTCCTCCAGGTCTCATCTTAAACACCCCCTCTTCCAGGAGGCCCTCCCTGACCATCCGCTCATGGTAGCTCCTCTTCCTCCTACTAATCCCATAGCGCTTTTTCCCCTGCACAGCCATTGTCTTTTTTTTGTTGTTGTTATGGCCACACCCATGACACATGGAAGTTCCTGAGCCAGGGGTCGAATCCACAGCTGCAACCTATGCCTCAGCTGCAGCAACGCCAGATCCTTAACCCACTGCGTGAGCTAGGGATTGAACCCAGGCTGCCAAAGAGACAGCGTTGGATCCTTAACCCACTGTGCCGCAGTGGGAACTCCACTGTCATCCATTTTTTTTTTAATTATTCAAAAAAGTTTTTTTCTTTTTCAAATATACAGATGATTTAGCTACTTAGGTATAAATGATAAAAATTGTGTATACTTGAAATTATTTCATATTCCTAAAGATTAAACCAACAAATCACAGAAATATTTCAACCCCACAAACTACTAAATTGGACTTTTTCCCTTTTATAAACTTCTGCCAAATATTGACATTCAACTAACTATAACTTCTCCAATGAACCTAGCCAAGCCTAGGTAATTCAGCAATTTCTCATGCCCATTTTAGCTTTCTACAACTCTACAGCACTTACTATCTTCTTTCAGTCTCTTCGGGGTATTTCTTTACCTGTTAATGATGCCTGTCTCCTACCCTTCCACAATGAGTGGGAAACTTGTCAGCCTTATCCATCCTATTACCTGCTGCTACATATTTTATAGTCAACATTGTTTGTGGAATAAGAGAATGATTGATCAGATAAACCAATTATGTTTAGAGGAAGGGGCAACCTCACTGGATTTCAGCCCTTCTGTAGGTTGGCAGCTTGCTCTAAAGATGCACACAGCCAGCCCTGCCTTGGTCTCAGTCTATTGGTACATAGACTCAAGGAACAGGCTTTCACTAAAACTTTTGCTAAAAACACAACTCCAAACACCTACTTGATAGCAAGTACGTGTTTTGCTTTATCTTTGAAAAACCGATTCAACTGTTTGTTCTCAAGAAACTCTTCCTGAGGAGTTCCCATTGTGGCTGAGCAGTAACCAACCCGACAAGTATCCATGAGGACACAGGTTCAATCCCTGGCTTCCTCAGTGGGTTAAGGATCCAGCGTTGCTGTGAGTTGTGGTGTAAGTTGCAGACACAGCTCAGATCCCTCGTTGCTGTGGCTGTGGTGTAGGCCGGAAGCTGCAGCTCCGATTCAGCCCCTAGCCTGGAACTTCCACATCCAAGGGTGTGGTGCTAAAAATACAAAAAAGAAAAATGAAAAGAAAAAGAAACACTCCCTGGACTAGCCTTCCTTTCTGTCTTTGTTTCTGTCTTTCCTTTCACCTGGAATTCTCTTTTTCACCTAGTAAAAGCCTATGTGTTCTTCCATACAGTATTGCCACTTCTTTTTTGGAGGCCAGAGAAACCCTAAAACAACCTGTGGCTCTGACTAGTAAGATCCAAGACCCAAGATCCAAGGTTCCAGGCTCATGACCTTGAAATAGAGACAATTCCAGCCTATTCCACTTGTTTCAATCTGAATTTAATGCAGACACCATTTCCTGAGCAGTTCCTGTGGGCAGAGCTCCAGTGAGGCCCTAAGGAAACGGACGCTAAACTAAATCAAGAGGTCAGCACCTGTCTGTTAGGGTGAGGGATGAGAACAGGTCCTTAGAACACCCAGGGTACCTAGAACGTTTGAAATCCTCCCTGCACCTAGGAGGAGATGCAGCCTCTTCCAGATACCGTCCTTTGTTTCATTTTGGGGGGGGGGGCGGGGCGGGCATACTCACGGCATATGGAAGTTCCCAGGCTAGGGATCGAATCAGAGCTACAGCTGCCAACCTACGCCACAGCCACAGCAACGTGGGATCCGAGCTGCATCTGCAACGTACACCACAGCTCACGGCAATGCCGGATGCTTGACCCACTGAGCAAGGCCAGGGATCAAACCCGCATCCTCTTGGATACTAGTCGGGTCTGTAACCCACTGAGCCACAACCAGAACTTCCCAGACGCCTGCCTTGATACCCGCCAGGCAGAGTCCATGGCTCCCCCTTCTGTTCCCAGGTCTATCATCCCAGCCTCTATGACAGCATGTGTCACATGCTGCCAAGGTCAGAGCACCTGCCTCCCAGCAGGCATGCGGCCGTGGCCCCGCCTGTCCTACTGTCACCCCTGTCTGGGTTGGCCTTGGATTCACCCACGGCCCAGTGCACTGCTGGGAAAAAGGCGGACACCGAGCCCTTTCAATTCCCCAGCACAGGGGCGCTCTCTCTCTCTCTCTCTCTCTCTCTCTCTCTCTCTCTCTCTCTCCGCTTTTCCCTCCTCCCCTTTCTTCCTGTTACTCCCTCCACTTTCTTCTCTTCCTCCACTCCTACTCTTCTTTCTAGACTTAACATGCTTATCATTCAATGACTGTTTTGTGAGCACCCATTATGTGCCAAGCTCTGTTCTAGGGAAAAACAATCAATAAAGCAGATGAGAATTCCACTCTGGTGGCCACCCTGGGACCTTGTATCCTGGTGGGAGGAGACAGAAATAGACAAGTCAATAAATAAAATACAGACTTTACAGGTGACAAATGCTATGGAGAAAAAGCAGGAAAGAGAGATGGGAATGGTGTGTGTGTGTGAGTGTGTGTGTGTGTGTGTGAGTGTGTGTGCGTGCGCGCGCGTATGAGTGTGAGTGTGTGTGTGTGTGTGTGTTGAGAGGGAGGGGGCTGGTGGTGGGAGAAGCCAGTTTAAAGGATGGCCAGGAAAGGCTCACTGCAGGGGGGCCCTGAGGGAGGTGAGGGCGCGGGCTCTAGGAATGCCCTGGAGAAGAAGTTTTCAGGCAAAGCAAGGACAAAGGTCCTAGAACAGGAGTACGCCTGTGAGCTGGAAAAACAATAAGGATATTGTGTGCCTTCGGCAAAAAGCTATCTTCTGAACCTATCACCCTGCGCCAAACTGGTTAAATTCCCTTTTTCTGTGCTCTCCCATCACCTCTGAGCTCCCTCATCAGAGTGTCAATCACGTCATGTTACAAAGTTCTCCCCACCAGACTGGGAGCGATTTGGGGACATTTATTTTGACATTCCGGCACACAGTGTAGGGCTTGATATTTATGGACTGCCTAACTGAATTAATCAATGCATGAACAAACTAGGCATTGAATCCTTGACAGTCTCTCATTCATCTGTACCCCTGGCATACTCCTGAATGACACAGATTGGGGGGAAAATGTTTGTCAAATGACTAACAGAAACAACTAATGCATTTTATTTATTTATTTATTTATTTATTTATTTATTTATTTAGGGCCGCACTTGAAGGCATATAGAAGTTCCTGGGCTGGGGTCAAACCAGAGCTGTAGTTACTGGCCTACAGCCACAGCCACAGCAACGCTGAATCCAAGCCACATCCCGTGACCTGTAACGCAGCTTGCGGCAACACCAGATCCTTAACCCACTGAGTGAGGCCAGGAATTGAACCCACATCCTCACGGACACTGTGCTGCGTTCTTAACCCGCTGAGCCACAACAGAAACTCTGAAATAACTAATGCTTTTTAAGCACAGACACCAAGCTAAGTTCGTTATGTTGCTTATCCCATTTCATCCTTTAAATGATCCTAGGAGGGAGGCGCTACTGTCAGAGGCAGTTCGCAGATTAGAACAGCGAGGCTCAAAGGAAAAGAAATGGCTCACCCGTATCACATAGCTGGTAAGTGGCAAAGCTCTGAGCTGAACTTGATCGGTTCGATTCCCAAGGCCATGTTGACTTAGCCTACGGTTAAACTGCATTCCAGAGAGGGGGCACTGGAAGTGGAGGGAGGGAAGGCTAGGGAGAGACAGAGAAGAGACAAAGATCTCCCTATAAAGGCCAGGATCGGCATCCTCTCCACCTCTATACATTTCCACGTGCACCATGCACACACGGAGGGTGTCCAGTCAAAGGTAAGGAATATTAAGATGACGCTTCCGCTTCCCAAAGAGGCATATTTTTGTGTGGTCGGAGTTAAAAAGAGATTCCAGCAAGGCCTCAGACTGACATGAGCATAAGTCCCAACTCAAACCCTGTTGATAACCCTGCCCGGTTTTGCCCCTAATCTTAGGAACAATCTGGGTAACTTCCATCTCCCTTTAGGTGTGACCTTGCCTCCTTAAGAATGGCACAGCTCAGCAGGTTAAGGACCCAACTAGTAGTATCCATGAGAATGCAGGTTTGATCCCTGGCCTCACTCACTGGGTTAAGGATCTGGTGTTGCCATAAGCGGCGGCGTAGGTGGCAGATGTGGCTCAGATCTGGCATTGCTGTGGCTGTGGCGTAGGGCGGCAGCAGCAGCTCCGATTGAACCCCCAGCCTGGGAACTTCCATATGCCTGATGCAGCAACAAAGAAAGGGAGAGAGAGAGAGAGAAAGGAAGGAAGGAAGGGGGGGTAGAGAGAGAGAGAAAGAAAGAGAGAGAAAGAAAGAAAGGAAGGAAGGAAGGAAGGAAGGAAGGAAGGAAGGAAGGAAGGAAGGAAGGAAGGAAGGAAGGAAGGAAGAAAGAAAGAGGGAAAATAGAATGACGTAGCTCACAGGTTTTGATGTATTATTCCGGGTAAAGGACCCCACAGCCCAAGTGATCTACCCTAACAGGGTCTGTGCCTTTTCTCCCCCATCCCAGGGACGCCTCTTAGACCCCCACGCCCTCCAGTCTCTCCCACTCCAGCTGGTTGGCTGCTCACCGATTCCTGCAGCCCCACGTCCATACTGACCTCTCCGGCCTCAGCTCCTGCTCCCAAAATCAGCCTCATGGGGCAGAGCTTGGAGCCTCAGGCCCTGCTGACTCCCCGCTTCCAGCCATAACATCGGGGTGCAGATCCCAACAGATACCAGTCTTCCGGAATCTTAAAGTCACGAACGAGAGCGAGCAGTGAAGACAGGCCCAGAGGTGGTCAGGAGGAACCTCTGCCCAGGCCCAGCCGAGATCACCCTGCTCGGCGCCCGCCACCTCCGCGGCCTTGGCAGATGCAAAAGGTCCAGCAAAAGCCTGGGACCAGCTCTCCTGCCAAAAGGGCCTGGGAAGCCACCCAGAGAATTCCAGTGGGGGTGGATGTGAGTCCTGAATTATCCAGGTCACAGCCTTATCCAGCCTCACAGGCTCTGCTAATCCCCTCGGCCTGGAGGGATCACCCTCACCTCGGCCCTGACCACAGAACTTTCTTAAGGACCTAACAGTCTGCTAAGTAACTCGGCTGTCTGAGCTCCTGGGGTCTTCGGTCTTGACCGACGCCGGAGCCTGAGCACAGAGCCTGGGAAGGGAGTGCCCAGGAAAATAGGTGGGGAGGAAAGTGGTCAGAGTGGGCGGTACTGGAGCCGTCGGGGCAAAAAAATTGCAGGTCTGGAAGTGAGTTCTGAGAGCGGGGACTAGTGGCCAGACATGCGGGTGTGTCATTCATTCAGAAGTTATTTCCTGTATACCTACTATGTGCCAGCTGCTGGGCTGAGAGGCAGGTACAGAGATGAATAATGGAGCCGGGGAGCGGGTGCAGGGCGGAGGTGGTGGGGAGGGTCCTTGTTCTCAGGGAGTTTGGAGTTTAATGGTGGAGACAGTGCAGGAATGAACACCACCAAAAACACTGCCGAAGTGCGGGAAGTAGACGCACCCAGAGCAACTGCTGGGAGAGGAGCTCCCCGCCCAGCCAGCACAGGCTGGGACTGGTAATGACTAAGCTGCCACAATAATAACGGTGGAATTAGCATGTGTGGGATGCTTACTGCGCACCAGGCCCCATGCTAAGCCGAACTCACGATTTACCCCCATCTAATACAGATTTTAACTCCACGGGGAAAGCGCTATTCAGACAGGGGTCTAGGAATTCGGCCAAGGTCACACGGCGAACCAGAGCCTCCCGTGAGCTTAGAAGGACTCCGTCCTGGGAGTTTCCACTGTGGCACAGGGGAAATGAATGTGACGAGTATCCATAATGATGCAGGCTCGATCCCTGGCCTTGCTCAGTGGGTTAAGGATCTGGCATTGCCATGATCTGTTGTGTAGGTCGCAGATGCGGCTTGGAGCTTGCGATGCTGTGGCTGTGGTGCAGGCCGGCAGCGGTAGCTCTGATTCGACCTCTAGCCTGGGAACCTCCATATGCCACGGGTGCGGTCCTAAAAAAAAAGGACTCTGTCCTGACATGATACAGATATTGTCTCCCCCCGCCATAATCAGAGAAGGAGATAAAATCCTTTCAAAAAAAAACCCACAAATGTAGAAAGTTGAAAGTAAACCTTCTCCATAATCCACTCAGGCTAGCCACTTTTCAGAATTTCTGTTCCAATAAGAATAACACTTAAAATAACCATTATTAAGAAATATTTTTATAAAATATTCTTTTAGATAGTGTCCATTTGGCTTTGGCTTTTGTTTCAGTTTTTTTTTTTTTAAGAATTAAGTTTTTAAAGATTCAGTTGGAATTCTTCCTTGTGCTCTCTCTTGCCCTATTTCCAGACTTCCTCCCCTGCCCACGGGCAACCAGATCACAAAACTGATGTATATCCATAAACAATATACAACTTTATTTCCTGGTTTTTATTTCCTGGTTTTTATTTATGGTTTACTGCCATACCATAAATGGAATGGTAGTAAACTTAGCAATCTTGCAATATTGCTGTTTTTACTCTATCCACACTGATCCCTATACAACTGATTTATTTTAAAGTACATATTTTAAAAGGCAATATTGAGTCATAGGTGATCCATAACTTTTCCCAAAATTTTATTTTGAAAAATTTGAAATCTACAGAAAAATGGCCAGGTTTATATAAGTAACACCCATAAACACTTCAACTCACCAGTTGTTCTCATTTTGCTATAATGGCTCTACTTCTCTGTCACACACACACATTTGAGGGTAAGTTGCAGAATACTTCATTCTAAATAATTTGGCAGCTAGCATCTAAAGACAAGACATTCCAGAGTTCCTGTCGTGGCTCGTCAGGTTAAGGATCCAACCTTGTCTCTTTGAGGGCGCGGGTTCCATCCCTGCACTGGATCAGTGGGTTAAGGATCCCGAGTTGCCGTAAGTATCCACACCTTGGATCCCATGTTACTGTGGCTACACTTGCAGCTCTGATTCAACCCCTAGCCTGAGAGCTTCCATATACTGCAGGCTCCGCCCTAAAAAGCAAAAACAGAAAAGGACATTTTCTTATATATAACTTAATGCAATTAAGACACTCAAGAAATTTAACATGGACAGAATACTATTTTCTATTATACATTAAAAATATCTAATATCCAATTTCCCCCGTTATCCCAATAATGTCCTTTATATACAATTTCTTTCCTTTTTTTTTGATACAGAGTCCAAGCAGGAAGTAGGCATTGCAATTAATTGCAATCTATTGTGCCTCATGGTCACTTTTTTTTTTTTTTTTGCATTTTAGGGCCGCATCCGCGGCATGTAGAGGTTCCCAGGCTAGGGGTCTAATAGGAGCTGTTTCTGCCGGCCTACGCCAGAGCCACAGCAATAAGGGATCCGAGCTGCGTCTGTGACCTACACTACAGCTCATGGCAATGCTGGATCGTTAACCCACTGAGCAAGGCCAGGGATCGAACCCGCAACCTCATGGTTCCTAGTTGGATTCGTTTCTGCTGCACCATGACAGGAACTCCGTCTTCTTATATATTCTTAAATAAGTTTTTTTTTTCTTTTTCTTCAAAAATGTTTTCACATATATCTATTAAATTTTGTACCTATTTATTTTTGTTGTGTTATTGCATTGGCTAAGACTTCCAGTAAAATATTGATGGCAGGTATCTATATCTTATTCTTGACTTTAATTGATTCATTGTTTCGTATATATTGAGTGCTCATATATGACATGCTCCTTACTAAGAAAGTAGTAAAGCAAACTAGGTTATTGTCATGTCAAACTGCATTTATTTTTTCAAATTAAATTCTGAAAGTTTCACAAAATGCAATTATTATTTACTTTTCGGGATTTCCCATTGTGGCGCAGCAGAAACGAATCCAACTAGGAACCATGAGATTGTGGGTCCGATCCCTGGCCTTGCTCAGTGGGTTAAGGATCCAGCGTTGCCGTGAGCTGTGGTATAGGTCACAGACAAGACTTCGATCCTGAGTTGCTGTGGCTGTGGTGCAGACTGGCAGATGTAGCTCCTCTTCGACCCCTAGCCTGGGAACATCCATATGCTGCAGGTGCGGCTCTAAAAAGCAAAAAAAAAAAAAAATTATTTACTCTTTGAATGATTTTATATATCTTCAAAAGTCCATTATCTGAAATTATAAAACTTCCTCAGTTTTTTTATTGAATTAGTTCAATTAAATTATGTGCAATTATTAATTTCAGATATAAACTTTTTGTGTGTGTCTTTTTAGGGCCTCACCCATGGCATATGGAAGTTCCCAGGCTAGGGGTCAAATTGGGGCTGTAGCGGCCGACCTACACCACAGCCACAGCAACATGGGATCCAAGCCGCATCTGCAACTTACGCCACAGATCACGGCAAAGACAGATCCTTAACCCACTGAGCAAGGCCAGGGAACGAACCCACCTCATGGATACTAGTCGGGTTCTTTACCACTGAGCCACAATGGGAACTCCCAGATATAAACTTTTTTAACTTCTCAAGCAAATAATAACTTGTGATGAAATTCCATCAATAATCAGAATTTTGTCTAATCGTAAATATCAAAGTCATCTATAAGTAAGTAATTGAGAAAAAACTGTTTGTCTCATTTAGGAGTTCCCACCCAGATTTTCTTTTAAAAAGGACCTTAACCGTATCTCCTATTTGAATGAGGAAAATGTCAAAAATGAGATAAATTAAATCAAAAGAAAAATAAAATACCAATATTTTACATATATATACAAAAAAAAGCTTCTCTAGTACATTAGAATAATCATCAGTAAAGTAATAGACCAACTGGGAGGATTCAATAGAAGGTTAGCGGGAGGCAGGGGTGTGCCGGTAAATGTATTACAAACAGTTCTCAAAACAACAACAACAAAAGAACAACCTTGATTTGTAGAGTTTGCCAATTTCCGAAGTGTTAAGTATTCCCACCATGGCTGATTTCAGGCTGCCAGTATGATGCTACCAAATGTGGCACTGGGAAAGAGGAGTTCCCATCGTTGCTCAGCATAAAAGAATCTGACTAGCATCCATTAGGACGCAGGTTCGATCCCTGGCCTCGCTCAGTGGGCTAAAGGATCTAGCCTTGCCATGAGCTGTGGTGTAGGTCACAGATATGGTTTGGATCTGGCATTGCTGTGGCTGTGGTGTAGGCTGGCATTACAGCTCCTGATTTGACCTCTAGCCTGGGAACCTCCATATGCCTCGGGTGCAGCCCTAAAAAGACCAAAAAAAGGGGGGGGGATAACTGTTAAACTGGAGTTTATTAAGAGTTTATTAAAATAAAAATCTCTGCTTGGAGTTCCCATTGTGGCTCAGTGGAAACGAATCTGACTAGTGTCCATGGGGACACAGGTTTAATCTCTGGCCTCGCTCAGTGGGTTGCAGATCCGGCATTGCCGTGGGCTGTGGTGTAGGTCGCAGATGCAGCTTGGATCCCCAGTTGCTGTGGCTGTGGTGGAAGCCGGCGGCTGCAGCTCTGATTCGACCCCTGTCCTGGGAACATCTATATGCCGCGGGTGTAGCCTTAAAAAAAAAAACAAAACGAAACAAACAAACAAAAAAAATTCTGCTTTGTGAAAGACACAAACTACAGATCTGGAGCAAATGCTTGCGAAACACATATCTGGTAAAGAAAGGACTTGTATCCAAAATGTACACAGAACACCTGAAATTCAACAATAAGAAAAAAACACCCCATTACAAAGTGGTCAAAATATCTGAGCAGACAGCTCGCCAAAGATACACAGAAGGAAAATAAGCATAAGAAAAGACGCTCCATGTGATATGTCATTAGGGAATTGGAAATTAAAACAACCCCTACACACTGTTAGAAAGGCTTAAGTCGAAGCGCCTATGTGACCTGCGCTCGGCGGAATTTGGAACTCTTTTTCGTGGCGCCTCGGGGGTGGTGTGCTGCTGCAGGATGGAGTGAAACATCTCTTTCCTGGCCACTGGCTGCCAGAAACTCATTGAAGTGGACGGTGAACGAAAACTTTGTACCTTTTACGAGAAACGTATGGCCACAGAAGTCGCTGCTGACGCTCTGAAGAATGGAAGGATTCTGCGGTCCCAGTCAGCGGTGGGAATGACAAACAAGGTTTCCCCATGAAACAGGGTGTCTTGACCTATGGCCGAGTCCACCTGCTACTGAATAAGGATCATCCCTGTTACAGACCAAGCAGGACTGGAGAAAGAAAGCGAAAACCTGTTCGGGGTTGCATTGCGGATGCCAGTCTGAGAGTTCTCCATTTGGTCATGGTGAAAAAAGGGGAGAAGAATATTCCTGGACTCACCCATATTACTGTGCCCCGCCGCCTGGGGCCTCAAAGAGCTCGCAGGATCCTCAAACTTTTCCATCTCTCTAAGGAAGATAATCCACCAGTATGTAGAAGGGCCCTAAACAAAGAAGGTAAGAAACCTAAGACCAAAGCACCCAAGATTCAGCGTCTGGTTACCCCACGTGTTCTGCAGCACAAACATCGGCGTATTGTTCTGAAGAAAAAACGTACTAAGAAAAATAAGGAAGAGGCCCCAGGATATGCTAAACTTTTGGCCAAGAGAATGAAGGAGGCCGAAGAGAAACATCAGGAACAGATTGCCAAGAGATGGAGGCTGTCCTCTCTGAGAGCTGCTACCTCTGAGTCCAGTCAAAAATGAGGGGTTCTAAGAGTAATAAATAAATAACATCAAATCTTCAAAAAAAGAGAGTTCCCTTCGTGGCTCGGTGGTTACCGAATCCGACTAGGAACCATGAGGTTGAGGGTTCGATCCCTGGCATTGCTTAGTGGGTTAAGAACTGGAATTGCCGTGAGCTATGGTGTGGGTTGCAGACACAGCTTGGATCTGATGTTGCTACAGCTCCTATTAGACCCCTAGCCTGGGAACCCTCATATGCCATGAGTGCGGCCCTAGAAAGGAAAAAAAAAAAAAATCTTCAAAAAAAAGAAAGGCTAAAGTCCAGCATATTGACAACAACATGGAGTTGTTGCAGGTTAAGGATCCAGCATTGCCACTGCAGCGGCTTGGGTTGCTGCTGGTTGACGTGGACTAGATCCCTGGCCCAGGAACAAACAAAAAACAAACAAAAAAAACCCACCAAATACTGACAACACCAACTGCTGATCTAGGACGTGGAACAACAGGAATTCACATTCGTTGCTAATGAGAATGCAAAATGGTACAGCCACATTGGAAGACAGTTTGGCTGTTTCTTACAAAATTAAATATAATCTCAACATACCATCCAGCAACTGCACTCTTAGGTATTTATTCAATTGAGTTGAAAACTTACACCCACACAAAAACCTGTACATAAATGTTTATAGCCGCTTTATTCATAATTGCCACACAATGGAAGTCACCAAGATGTCTTTCAGGAGATAAATGCATAAACAAACTGTGGTATAGCCATGCAGTGGGATATTATTTAGCAACAAAAGATGTGAATTATCAAGTCTTAAAAAGGCTTGGAGGGAGTTCCTGTCGTAGCGCAGCAGAAACAAATCTGTCTAGGAACCATGAGGTTGGGGGTTTGATCCCCGGCCTCGTTCAGCGGGCTAAGGATCTGGCATTGCCATGAGCTATGGTGTAGGTCGCAGACATGGCTCGGATCTGGAATTGCTGTGGCTGTGGTGTGGGCCGGCAGCTGTAGCTCCGATTTGACCCCTAGCCTGGGAACCTCGATATGCGTGAGTGCGCCCTAAAATGCAAAAAAAAAAAAAAAAAGGCACCGAGTAACCTTAAAGGTATATTACTTAGTGCGAGAAACCAGTCTCAAAAGTCTAAATACTGTATGATTCCACCTATATGATATTCTGGAATAGGCGAAACTGTTGAAACAGCAAAAAGATCAGTGATTGCCAAGAGTTTGGGATGGCAAGAGCCCATGAGTAGGTAAAACCTAGGAGATGTTTAGGGCAATGAAACTATTCTATAAGATACGGTGATGACAGATAGAGGACATAACCCATTTGTCAAAACCCCAGAGAATATACAATTCAGAGGCATAAACAATGCAAACTATAGACATTAGTTAATAATAATGCATCGATATTGATTCATTCACTATAATAGATGTACTACAGTAACACAAGATGCTAGCAGTAAAGGAAACTACGCCTGTGTTCAGGTCAGGAGGAGGCATCAGAATTCTGCACAGTTGTTCTGTGAATCTAAAACTGTTCCAAAAGGGGGGAAAAAAACAACCAAAGTCTATTAACTTAAAAAGAACTGTTGTGTTGGAGAACAGACATGTGGTTGCCAAGGGGGAGGGGGAGGGAGTGGGACGGACTGGGAATTCGGGGTTAATAGATGCAAACTATTGCCTTTGGAGTGGATAACGGAGATCTGCCCTATAGCACAGGGAACTAGGTAATGTGAGAGAAAGAATGTGTGTGTATATATCTATATAGAGAGAGAGTGAGTTCCCACCGTGGCTCAGAGGAAACAGATCTGACTAGCATCCACGAGGACGCAGGTTTGATCCCTGGCCTTGCTCAATGGGTTAACAATCCGGCATTGCCGTGAGCTGTGGTGTAGGTCACAGATGTGGCTCGGATCCCATGTTGCTGTAGCTGTGGTGTAGGCCAGCTATAGCTACAATTTGACCCCTAGTCTGGGAAACTCCATATGCCGCGGGTGCAGCCCTAGAAAAGACAAAAAAAAAATGACAAACAACAAAAAAAGAAAGTATATATATATGTGTGTGATATATATATATACACACATGACTGGGTCACTTTGCTGTATAGCAGAAATTGATGGCACATAGTAAATCAACCATAATAGAAATAAATAGAAAAAAATAAAAATCTTAAAGAATAAAAAAAAGAACTATGGTTGCAATAAGTGCTTTTACATAATTACATACATCTTTTTTTTTTAATTGAAACATAGTAGAGGTACAATATTATGTTAGTTTCAACGGTACTACAAAGAGTTTTGGTATTTCCATACATTATGAAATTAACACCGTAATGGGTCAGGTAAGCATCTGTCCCTATACAAAGTATTACGATGTTATTGATCATATTGATCATATTCCTTATGTTGTGTATTAGACACCCATGGCTTATTTATTTTATAAGTGGAGGTCTGTACTTCTTATTTCCTTTCATCTATTTTGTCCAACCAACAACCTCTCCCTTCTGGCAGGCACCCATTTTTTCTCTGTATCTACGAGTCTGGTTTTTTTTTTGTCTGTTTTGTTTTTTGACTTTCCCAATATATGAGATCACAGAGAATATGTCTATCCTGTCCGGTTTATTTCACTTAGCGTAATACCCTCTAGATCCATCCATGTTGTCACAAACGGCAAGATTTCCTTTCACACGTTTGAGAACTATCACATCGCATGCACATACCACGTCTTCTTTATCCATTCATATCTGGATTGGCACTTTGTTTTCATATTTTGGCTACTGTAAATAGTGCTGCTATGAACACTGAGGTACATATATCTTTTTGAATTTGTGGGGTTTTTTTTTATGCTGGTAAATACTCATAAGTGAAATTGCTGGTTCTCATAGTTTTAATTTTTTGAGGAACCTCCACACTGGCCGCACCAATTTCCATTCCCACCAACAGCGTAGGAGGGTTCCCTTTTCCCCACAGTCTTGTTATTTTTTCTCTTTTTGACAATAGTTATTCAGACAGATGTGTGGTAGTACCTCCTTGTGGTTTTGATTTGCATTTTTCTGCTGATTAATGATGACTATATATTCTTGATTACAGTAAAATCATGGCAAAGATTTTCTTTTCTTTTTTTTGTTCAGAACCTGTTTTGTGTTTGACTGGCTTTCACGCTCTTGGACAGTGCTTCTCAAACCTTATTGTGCCTACAAATCACAAGATACAGATTTTAATCCACAGGTCATATGTGAAGCTGGAGATTTTGACATACAAGCTCCCATGTGATCCCAATACTGCTGGCGTAAGTTCCATACTTGGAACAGCAGGACACACAAATAGACAAACAAAACCGGAAGACGCGGTCTCTGCCCTCTGTAATCTGGTTTCTAAATAAAGGGGGAAGAAATGACATTGTGCTACTCGATGTTTTTCTCGGTTCTTTTTCTTTAATATGTCTTTAAGGGTTGTTTGCCCTGCCTTTTCTTTCTGAATCACGTTCAGTTTTTGTTTCCAAAGACACCAGAGCTTCTGGCTTCAACTCAAGTCACCTGAGATTGGAAGTTCATGTGCCTGTGTGAAACTCAACAAAAGGTCCATAACACTCCAAGGCTGCCCACAGGGCCACCCAATATTTGTGTTTGTATAGGTCAAGTGTATATCCTGTTCTAAAGACTGTGAAGGTCACCGCTGGAGTCGCCCAGACAATGGCTACTTTAGGGCTAGTCAGAACATGCTGCTTACTTAAAGGAGAGCCTCAAGTCAAGTGGCAAACATGAGGAGAGGGAGGTGGCTGTATTGCACAAACTTCATGTTTCCAGACAGTGTAGCACAGTGCAAAGACGACTCAGGGAACGAGAGTCCCACTTCTGCCACGAGCTTCCTGAGCCTCAGCTTCTCCATCTATAGAATGAGATCATTGAGGAGTTTCTGCTGTGGCTCAGCAGTAATGAACCCAATTAGTATCCATGAGGATGGGGGTTCGATCCCTGGCCCTGCTCAGTGGGTTAAGGATCCGGCATTGCCATGAGCTGTGATGTAGGTCACAGACGCATCTTGGGTCCCAAGTTGCTGTCGCTGTGACGTAGGCCAGCTGCTACAGCTCTGATTCAACCCCTAGCCTAGGAACTTCCATATGCCACCTGTGAGGCAAAAAAAAAAAAAAAGCAATGAAATTGTTGAGCTCCAATCTAGTTAAAATTCCTTTTCTTTCCTTCTTTCTTTCTCTCTCTCTCTCTCTCTTTCTTTTTCTTTTTACATATACTGCAGCTGCACCTGCAGTGTATGTAAGTTCCCAGGCCAGGGATCGAATCAGAGCTACAGCCACGACAACGCCAGATCCAAGCCACAACTGCAATCTACGCCACAGCTTGGGGCAATGCTGGATCTTTAAACCACTGAGTGAGCCCAGGGATTGAGCCTGCATCCTTGCGGATACTAGTTGGGTTCTTAACCTACTGAGCCACAATAGGAGCTCCTAGTTAAGGGTACTTCTAACTCTGCATGCTTTATTTTTATTCTAAGCCTATTTATTCCAAATAAAAGCCTTGCTTTTTCCTTTCTGGGGCAAAGGTTTCAAGTTTTCAACTGCATCCCCCTCCCCCCACCCCACCATCTCACCTCTACCACCTCCCGTGCTCATCCCACCTCTGGTCCATTAGGCAGTAGTCAGACAAGGCTCTGGCCCTCCAGATGCCTGACTTCACATCTCAAAGCCAAGGGGAATCCAGTCCAGGACAGATGGTCTTTCCTGGGCAGACCCCAGGACACCGATGACAAATAGAATAGCTCATCCCCACACCTCTGACCACAGTGTCCACTGACCTCAGATGGCCTCAGACATCTGGTGGGAAAAGTTCCTGGCTCCGTCCTGGAACCAAAAAATGTTTTGCTGCATTTGAATAGATTCAGAGAGTCAACCAAGGAAATGACAGCACAAACCAGAGCACTTATTTGCCATAGAGAAAATCGAGCTCTTGATTGAAACCAAATACAAACTTCAAGAAGCCATGAGCAGGAGTTCCCATTGTGGCTCAGCAGTAATGAACCCCACTAGTATCCCTGAGGACACAGGTTCAATCCCTGGCCTTGCTCAATGGGTTAAGGATCCAGCATTGCTGTGGCTGTGGTGCAGGCTGTCAGCTGCAACTCCTATTCTACCCCTGGCCTGGGAACTTCCAAATGACACAGTGTGGCCCTAAAAAGCAAAAAAAAAAAGCAAAAGAAAAAAAAAAGGAAGTCATGAGTAGACACTTTCCTGAAACTTCTTTGAATCTCATCAGCTGTAGGGCCTGGGCCTCTAGAAATTTCAGACCACAGCTCTGTCTAGTTGTAAGCCAACTGTGACCCAACAGGCAGCTCATAATTCAGTTCAGAGCCTCCCTCATGTGGGGCCTAGAGTTAAATTTATTGTCCTACCATGTAGTGCTTGGGACGGGGTCCTCTGTACCCACCTATTTCCTGTTCATGGATCCATTCTTTCTTTCACTCAGCACAGGCTTATGGAGCCAAATTCAACAGGCCCTGGGCTATGTGTTAAGGAAATGAGATCACAGCAGCTTCCTGCCTCACTTTGAAGGCCCGTAGCAAGTTCGCTCTGAGTTTTCAGTTCTGGAGGTACTCGCCTTGATCCCCCTAATGCCGACAGAGCTTTTCCTCTGCACTGGACTGCCCTGCTCAGGCTTGGTGTTCCGGCACTCTCCATGTGGTTTGCATTGAAGGGACAAATGTCTTACTCCTCCTTGGAGCATGACACGGGGAGGTAAGAGGGCCGTGAGATACAGGGAGTTTCCATCTAATGGAAAAGACCATTCCAAATTCCAGAGAGGTTCTCAGTCTTCGGGGAGAGTCACAGCTCTATGCGTGGGGAGCCCCCAGACTTTGAAGAGCTCCTTGTTGGGTGGAAATATCTGATTCATAAATACTAATATCCGAAGATTTGCAGCAGCAATAAGTAGTGGGTGACTCACTGCTGAGGGGAGAAGGGGGCTGGTTAATCCCTAGGAGAGGTTTTTGACCGAAGAGAGGTGGGAAGAGGGATTCTTGGAGACCTGCTCATTTCAGGCACGCAGCCGAAGCCCACACTCATTACCGTGCTGAGAGATTTATGACCTAAGGACAGCAGTCAGCAAATGTGTGATGGCCACTCTGAGTGCCAACTTTTTAAAGTGGAAAAGAGAATGAACTATGTTCTCTGGAAAAGATGAAGAGGCGGTTTTATCTGTGTCCCTGGATCAAATTCCGCAGAGAGTTCTGAGCAGTGGAGAGAGACAGGAACCCAGAAGGGAGGAAAGGCGTCACCGCGCTGCGTGGTTCAAAGGGGTTATTAAGTCCAGCACCTGCTGCAATGAAAGACGGGCTTTATCCAGCCTCCAGATGGACTCTTGGCCTCTTTCTAAAGATCATTCTCATACTAGCCTCTGGTTGCCTCTGGGTCTTAAAACCATCTCCAAAATGAGGTTCCCTTCAGATTTATGTATATGTATTTTTTTGGTCTTTTGTTCTTTTTTTTAGGGTCACATCAGTGGCATATGGAGGTTCCCAGGCTAGGGGTCGAATTGGAGCTGTAGCTGCCAGCCTACGCCACAGCCACAGCAATGCCAGATCCGAGCCGCGTCTGTGACCTACACCACAGCTCATGGCAATGCCAGATCCTTAACCCACTGAGTGAGGCCTGGGATCAAACCCGCAACCTCATGGTCCCTAGTTGGATTCGTTTCTGCTGTGCCACGATGGGAACTCACAGATTTATCTTAAACATGCCACTATACTGTATCGCTCCCTCTCTTAAAAAACTGAACTGGGAGTTCTTGTTGTGCCTCAGTGGGTTACAAACCCAACTAGTATCCATGAGGATGTGGGATCAGTCCTTGGCCTCACTCGGTAGGTTAAGGATCTGGCATTTCAGAAGCTGTGGCGTAGGTAGCTTATGTAGCTTGGATCCCTCATTGTTGTGGCTGTGGCATAGGCCTGCAGATGCAGCTCCTATTTAACTCCTAGCCCAGGAACTTCCATATAACATGGGTGCAGCCCTTAAAAGAAAAAAATAATGAAGAAGAAGAGGAAGAGGAAGAGGAAGGAGGAGGAGGAGAAGAAAATACTGAACTGATTAAGGATAAAGGCAGATCAATAATTCCCTCTTTTGGAGTTCCCTGATGGTGCAGGTGATTAAGGATTGGTATTGTCACTGCAGCAGCTTGGGTTGTTGCTGTGGCATGGGTTTGGTCCCTGGCCTGGGAACTTCCACATGCCAGGGGCATGGGCAAAAAAAGAAAAGAAAGAAAGAAATGAAAAGAAAAAAGAAGGCAGCCAGGGACCAACATAAACACAGGTGTGCTCAGGCTCCAATAAAACTTGTTTTAAAAATAATAATAATTCTCTCTGCTATGACATGGCTTCAAAGTGCCATAGGTTGAGCGAGAAGGCCAGAAAGCCTGCAGTACCCTGGCCCCTTCTGACCTCCCACCTTCGTTTTACTCTCTCTGCTTTGTCCAGCTGGCCTTTTCTCTCTTCCTCCGACAGCACACTTCCTTCTGTACACAGTCCTAATACCTACAGCTTCCTCTGCCTAGAATGGCCCCAACTAACCACCCCTAGGGCCGCTCTCAGGGTTTCAGGTCTAGCTTATTTAGAAGGAAAATGCTTACAGACAAGCTTTGCCTCCCGCAGAATCATTAGGAGTGGGAGGGTAAGAAAAGCAGACTGAGTTTCCAGAAAAGACTCCCAGAATCACATCAGAGAGGGGTTGGCCAAGAAAGCTGCTCCTTCTGCCACCACAGGAAGTTGCTCATTAAATCGTGACACTGTCGCCACACCTTCCATCCCCAGAATCCTGCCTCCGCTGCAGCAACATGCCAGCAAATTGATGCCTTACTTCCTGCCCCTTTCCCATTCACTCAGTTCTGATTTCAAACCTGATAGGCAGAATCATAAAACACAGGGAACCTAACCAGCAAGGAGGTCTTATGTAAGTTTTCCAGCCTCTGCTGGGCAGGAAAGTACACTAGCAGAAGTAGAAATACATGTTGAACAAGCCAGTCCATAGGTATTTTCCAGGCCTAGGTGATTTCCAGGGCTTGGAAAGATAAAATACAAGATAAACTTGGAACATCTCAAGAGGCCAGAAAGGGAGTTCTAAGAAGAAAATGATGAGGGCACATGTTGAAAGGACAAAGGTGTAAATTTGGAGGTATTCTCCATAGCCAAGATGGAAAATCTGAGAAAAAAAAAATGGTGGTATTGAATTATAACCCATAGAAGGAAAAAAAAGGTTTATACTCATTTAAATAATTAAACAAATAAGTGTAAGGAAAAGCTCTTACCTAGAGTGGAATTCAAATTCTTATTTTTTTTACCTTTTTTTTTCAGCTGAATTTTTGACATATGAAAGTTTCCAAGCCAGGGATCGAATTCAAGGCTGGAGCTGCGACCTATATCACAGCTGTGGTAATGCCAGATCCTTAACCCACTGCTCCGGGCCAGGGATCAAGCGGCACCTCCACGGAGACAAGCCGGATCATTAACCCATTGCACCACAGCAGGAATTCTGGAATTCAAATTCTTAATGTTGAAGGAATGCAGGAACAAAAAAAAAAAAAAAAAAAAAACACCAATTATTAAATTATTGCAAGCAAGAACCATGGATTCATGCTGAAATTAGTGAGTAGAAGGATGAGGAGAAATGGTCTCAAAGTAACTCCCCCCAATGTATTTACCAATTATAAAAGGAAAAGTTGTAAGTTTCCAGTGGAGAAACCTTAACAAGCAATCAAGATGGACATCAGCAGTAATGAGATCTAATATCATGTACCACAGATAAGATTTCCTGAGAAGGGCACAATATCATTTCTGTGATATTCTTGCCAAAGATGCTTAACTTCAATCTGACCGTGAGAAAATATCAGACAAATCCAAATTGAGGGACATTCTATAAAAACCTGAGCAGTGCTCTTTCAAAGTCTCTAGGTTGGAGTTTCTGGCGTGGCTCAGCAGTTAACGAACCCAACTAGGATCCATGAGGACACAGGTTCGATCCCTGGCCTCTCTCAGTGGGTTAAAGGATCCAGGGTTGCCATGAGCTGTGGTGTAGATCGCAGATCCGCCTCGGATCTGGCATTCCTGTAGCTGTGGCGTAGGCCGGCAGTTACAGCTCCAATTTCACCCCTAGCCTGGAAACCTCCATATGCCACGAGTGCAGCCCTAAAAAGCAAAAAAAAAAAAAAAAACTCTCAAGTTCACAAAAAGCAAAGAAAGACTAAGGAGCTGTCACAGATCAGAGAAGACAGGAGACATAAGAGCTATATGCAGTAGGGGACCCTGGTAGAATCTGGATGGGGAAAAAAGACATTGGTAGGAAAACAGGTGACATTCAAATAGCATCTGTAGATTAGTTAATAATATTCATTTCCCAGTTTCCATAACCGTACCGTGGCTACACGTAGAACATCAACATTAGAAGGATGAGGAGCGTACAGGAACTCTGCTTTTGCAACTGTTGACCTAAAACAAATATCTAGACGGCCAGATTATTTCTCCAGCAGCGATGGGTTTATTGGGGGTCAACAGAGAGTAATTCAGGGTCTGTAACCACGGTGAGGCACACGCAAGACCCTCCACGGTAAAGGAGGGAGCACTCTTTTAAGGAGGGGAAAAGGAAGTTGGAAGGACTATAGGAAACAAAGAGTCCATGGCTTTTCATCGGCTGAGTGCTTACCAGGAAAGAAGAGCCTTTTCCCATTGAACTCTGCTTTCCTTACACGTGTGAGAGCTCCCCCTTCTGGTTGCTCAACTCTATTTCACGGAGGTTTCTGTTTATTTCTTACTCGACGCTCCTTTTCCCACTTTTTCAGGAATTTTCCTCAAGAATTTAAAGTCCATGACTTGGCTTCGTGTCCAATCACCTTCATCCAAGGGCTAATATTAGCACTTGGGAGTCTATCGGTGAAAAAAACAAAAATTTTCTACTTTCCGGAGACAACATTTTAGTGGAGAGAGACAAAAAATAAAACAAAAGAAACAATAAGTAAATGATACACAGTTGACCCCGTGTAAGTGTAAATGTATTTCAAAATCAGAACCTTTTTTTTTTTTTTTGGAGTTTCTGTCATGGCTCAGTGGAAATGAACACAACTAACATCCATGAGGACGCAGGATCATTCCCTGGCCTAGCTCAGTGGGTTAAGGATCGGGCATTTCTATGAGCTGTGGTGTAGCTCGAAGATGCGGCTCGGATCTGGTGTTGCTGTGGCTGTGGCCTAGGCCAGCAGCTACAGCTCTGATTCGACCCCTAGCCTGGGAACCTACATATGCTGAGGATGTGCCACCTCACACACACCGTCAAAAATAAAGACAAAAAATAGAAGTTTTGGGGAAAAAAAGAAGAGTAATGAGTAATTTTTCTAAGGAAAAATTAGGAAAACAGAGAGTATATGAAAATTTTGACCATAATCCTGATATTGAAAACAACCACTGTTAATAGGCTGACTTTTCTAATTATTAATAACTTAAGAAAATATTTCTGCCTGCTAACTATGCTCAAAAATCATCCCAGGAGTTCCCGTTGTGGCTCAGTGGTAACAAGCCCAACTAGTATCCATGAGGACGCAGATTTGATCCCTGGCCTCGTTCAGTGTGTTAAGGATCTGGCATTGCCGTGAACTGTGGTATAGGTTGCAGATGTGGTTCGGATCCCACGTTGCTGTGGCTGTGGCGTAGGCTGGCAGCTATAGCTCCGATTCTACCCCAGCCTGGGAACTTCCATATGTCAAGGGAACAGCCCTAAAAAGACAAAAACAAATAAACAAAAATCCCATTTGAGCACATCCATCCTCTGTAAAACTGCACCCCCGCACTCCCCCAGTCACACTCCTGCTGTCCCTTATCCATCTCTCTTGCTTCTTCCCCCCTTTCTTTATCACCTGATATGCCGCAATTGACCTTTGAACAACACAGCTTTGAATGGTGCAAGTCCATTTGTACATGGATTGTTTTCAATAAATATGCACTAAAGTACTGTGTAATCCATGGTTGGTTGAATGGGTGTATGCAGAACCATGGATACCCAGGGCCCACTGTAAACTTACACCAGATTTTTGACTATGCAGAGAGTCGGTGCCCCTAACTTGCGTGTGGTTCAAGGGTCAACTGAATATCCCCTATTTATTGCGTCTTTTTGTTTTATTGCCCGTCTCTCTTCACTAAAATGTAAGACCCCGGAGAGTGGAGAATTTTTTTTCACTGATGTACTCCAAGAGTGATGTCACTGGGATCCTTGAGTGCTGAGGCCTTCGTGATACCAGAGGCCACCAGGATATATGAGGGCGGGGGGGCGGGGGCTGGGGGAGGCAGTTTGCCTGTCAGAGAAATGACAGTGTTCTGAAAGCTGAGGTGTTTAACAAAAAGTCAAGGTCTAGCCCATCACCTCTGACTCTTCATTTAGGTCTAAAACAAGTGGCATGAAAGCAAAAAATCTGTTGACTGAAAAAAATGCAGACTCAAAGTGGAGAGTTATGTTTTATGTGGCACGTTCCTGAGGACCTAAGCCCAGGAGACAGCCTCTCAGATCGCTCTGAGGGACTTCTGGAGAGGAAACGGAGGAGCCAGGATATAAAGCAGTTTTTGCCAAAAAAAAAAAAAGGACAAAAAAACAAATCATTGAACATCAAAAGATTATTGCCAGACAAAAGAAAAAAAGAGATATCTAGAATAAATGAATTTAGCATTTTTTGCTTTTTGTTTATTTTCTTTTTTGTTGTTTTCTGTATTTTTTGCTTTTTTTCTTTTTTTTTTCTTTTAGCACTTTTTGATGTATATGGAAAATGCAAGAGTCTGGCCTTAATGAGATGGTTCCTTTGACACACATCTTAACCATCTAGGGCCAGATATCTATCCATCCTAACTATCTATTTTTCTCCATCCTGAATCCCCTCAGAATGGCTGAAATGGGAGTTCCCGTTGTGGAACAGCGGTTAACAAATCCAACTAGGAACGACGAGGTTGCGAGTTTGATCCCTGGCCTTTCTCAGTGGGTTAAGGATCCAGCGTTGCTGTGAGCCGTGGTGTAGGTCGCAGAGGCGGCTCGGATCCCGCATCGCCGTGGCTGTGGCGAAGGCCAGCGGCTATAGCTCCGATTAGACCCCTAGCCTGGGAACCTCCACATGCCACGGGTGCGGCCCTTAAAAAAAACAAAAAGGCAAAAACAAACAAACAAAAAAAAAATGGCTGAAATGGCTGAGGGCTTGAGGGCTTGATGGCCACAACAGCCAATATTCTTTGTCCACAAATCCCAGATTGCAGAGACCGCAGAGATCCCTGGAGTTTGCATTAATTTGCTAGGAATTTCTACCAGCTACAAGGTACCACAAACTGAGTAGCTTAAACAACAGAAGTGTGGTCTCACAGTTCTGGAGGCCAGAAGTCTAAGATCAAGGTGCCTGTGGGGCTGGTTCTTTCTGAGGGTCATGAGGGAGGATGCATTCAAGGCCTCTCCCCTGGCTCTGGTGGTTTCCTGGCCATCTTCAGCCTTTCTTGGATTTTAAAAACCACATCCCTCAACCCCACCCCAAGTCTCCACCTTCACCTTCACACGGGGTTCTTCCAGTGAAGGGGTGTGTGTGTGTGTGTGTGTGTGTGTGTGTGTGTCTCCAAATTTCCCCTTTTTATAAAGACACCAGTCATCCTGAATCAAGGCTCACCCTGATAACCTTGTCTTAATAAACATTTCCACAAAGACACAGTTTCCAAATAAAGTCAGGTCCTGAGGTCCTAATGGAAATCAGGACTTCAGTAAATTTCGTGGAGGATACAATTCAACCCATAACCCAGATCTAGCACTTCAAGGAAATTATGTCTTCAAGATGAAAACTGCCTGGGAGTTCCCACTGTGGCTCAGCTAAAATGAAACTGACTAGTGTCCATGAGGACACAGGTTCGAACCCTGGCCTTGCTCAATGGGGTTAAGGATCCGGCATTGCCATGAGCTGTGGTGTAGGTCGCAGACATATCTTGGATCTGGTGTTGCTATGGCTGTGGTGTAGGCCTGGCTATAGCTCTGATTCGAACACTAAACTCAGCACCTCCAAGTACCATGGGTGTGGCCCTAAAAAAAAGAAAAAGAAAAAATGAACGCTGCCTGGCTGGCTATTAGTCAATATATATCAGGTTATTGTCATGTACACCCTGACAGCTTGGGTCTGGAAGGTTTGTTTGTTTGTCTCAACCTTTGATTAGTGCCAGATGATCTTTGATTGCCCAGGAATCCACTTCAAAGAAGACTATCTCAAATAAACAGATTGCCAGCCACACAACTTCATCAAGAGCCAGGCCGCTGTCCCTCAATGAGGTTGCTTTGTTTTAGAAATTTTGGACAGTATGACTACTTAAGCCACCTGTGTTTTCCCTTCCCGCCCTTTACATTGCTGCTTTCCGGTCTTAAATTCACCAATAAAGGGTGAGCACACAAAACGCTAAGCCACCACCCTCAACTCCAATAAAAGCAGAACCCCCAGGCCTGTGATCTCATGCTCTCTCTCCCTGTGACCTTGCTGTTTGGACCCTCACTGTGTGCTGTGAAATTTCCAGGTTCTGTAAGTAATAAACCTTAATTGTTTTCAAAGTTTTCTGATGGTTATTGCTGAAGGGCACCTTGCAATCATAACAACCAAAAGGGCTGGTTTCGCCACAATGCTGGGTATTGATAGGCTGGGACTGACACTCAACAGTTCTGCTACAGTCACTAATCTCAATGAGTAGCATCTTAACCCAACAGAAGTGCACTTCTCGCTCACACAAAGACCACTGAGGGCCTGACTCCCCACAAAGACCACTGAGGGCTCCTCCACGCTGTGACTCAGGGATCCAAGCTGCCTCCATCTGCTGGGTCCCACCATCAGGGGCACAGAAGGACTGGGCATGGCATGTGGTTTCACCTTGTTTCAGTCTCTGTGTCTGTCTGCATTTCTCCCACGCAGAACTCTCAACATGAAGACCCTCCTGCTGTTGGCAGTGATTGTGGCCTTTGGTAAGAGTTGACCCTGACCTC
>PVHT021183551.1:9719649-9732040 GCA_004024745.2 Catagonus wagneri | reverse complement strand
TGGGGCAGCTTCCCAACCATGTTGTCCAGGACCCAGCCTTTTCCCAACCTTCTGCTCTGCCGTGTTGGCAGTGATACCAAGATGCACGATGCGGCTCTAAGCATTACGGCCTCATCCTACAAAAGAGGCTTTCTTTTGCTTTCTTTCTGAGGGAGGAAATTGATCCTACCCAGGAGCCCCAGAAGACTTCTGCTTGTGGTTCATTGGCCAGAACAAGGTCACATGCCACCCAGAGACCAATCTCTACAAAGGACAAAGGGGTGACCGTCACTGGCTTGCACCAATTGTGACCCATTCCCAGGCCCCAGTGCCCAGTGCTGGTGTCCCCATCAGGCTGGGTGTGGCCTTCCTGAGGGCAGGAATTCTGTCTCCCCATCAGTCAGAAATATCTGGAACATGGGTGTTTATCCCAGATTAGAGGCCCTGGGAGGACAGGGGCTGTGTCTTCTTCCCCAGAATTCCCACACGGAACCATAGAATATCAACAAATTCTGATCTTGTGCTTATTTTCTTGTGATTTCAGAGCGACAAGAGTACTGTAGAAGTGCACTGTGTGAATGTGACAAAGCAGCTGCTGATTGTTTTGCAAGAAACCAGAACACCTATAATGCAAAGCTCCAATACTACAGCAACCTGAAGTGCCATGGGACCGCCCCCAAGTGCTGAGAGTCCCCTGGTTCTGGAAGCCTTGCCACCCAATGCTGAGTGCCCTTCCCTAGCACCCTATTCACTACTCTAGCCAAGTATCCCGACAAACACCCTACTCACTACTTTATCCAAGGTTCCTGGCAAACAAAGGAGACCCCCTCTCCCACCCTACAGACAAGCCTGGAGCTCTTCTCTCCCCACATAGAAGATTTCTATCCAGAAGGTATGCCCAAAGCCTGGGCGTGTGTGACCGGCCCCTCCCCCCTGCTTCCTTGGGCAGCGGGAGAGGTCCCCATTCCACTCTTCTTCATGTCCGACTTCGTGCTTATTTAGCAATAACAGCTACACTCAGGCGGGCTCTTCTGAATAAAGCATTTCTTTTGACAAACTGTGTGTGTGCGTGTGTGTGTGTGTGTGTCCATGTGTGCATGCGTGTGCTCACACATGCACTGCCCCAGACCCTTCTAGCATGAGAACAAACTTGTACCCGGCAATATAGTGTAAGGTGGTAAAAATACAGGTTTTACAGTCAAATTGACTGAATCAAATACCCACCAGTTCCCTAAGCCTTGGTTCCCTCATCTAAATGGAGACAGCTTTGGTACCAAGCGCATGAGCTGGTTGGAGACATTACGTGGGATGATGGATAGAAAGGACTGGGGTTGCCATGTCTGTGTCTGTCATTATTATTACCAGTAAAAGCCAGCCATCCACCTCCCCTTCCCTGGGCAAGAGCAGCTCCTGCTGGCCTCTTAAGGGAAAACAGGTTGCTGTTCCTGATATTTTGGGGAGGACTAGACCACGCCTTCTGTGCAGTATGTTCTTCTCCTATGCCGCCGGCCTGGTGAAGGTGGGTTGCTGTAACACCGGCCACCAGCTGGACTGAAAGCATTTATCCCTTCGCCCTGGGATTGCTTCCTTGGCTTGTGAACCATGCAGAATCCCAGAGGGCATGACGCCTCGTTTTCTGCTCTGCCCCAGCCATCTCAAATTCTTAATGACAAGGAATCTGGCATTTTGCTTTGCACTGCCACCCACAGATTACGTAGCTGCTCCTCCCTCACCCAGATACTACTTCCCCCCCTGTCATCCAGCCTCCCGCTGAAATATTCCCATCCGGACCAGCCACACCTAGTTCTTTCAGAATCATCATCAGGGCTGCTGAATGTGGATCCCACAAAGGGACTCTACTTAGAGGGCATGGATGGGAGCTGAACTTGAGCAAGCTCTGCATTCACCCAGAGATGGTGCCTTTTTCTGTAATTCATCCTCTCAAGAGGGGCGCCTTTTTCTAATTCTGCATAGAGATGCTTCGCTTGCTAGCGGTAGCCCTGATCATGGTCACTCTCACTCACATTAAGAGAAAAGCAAATTAAAACTCCACCGAGATACCACTTTCATTTATTAGAATGAATTCAAAACGTCCAGTCTGCTCTATTGGCAAGGCGGCATAGGGAAACCAGTCGTCCCATAGGTGGCTGGTGGGAGAGCAAAATGCCCACAGAGGGCACCTTGGCAGTAACCGTCAAAATTAGAAATGCCTTTATGCTTTGGCTCAGTAAGCCCACTTCTGGAAATGTACCCTACAAAGCTGTGCACACACACGTATATGCACATGCACAATGATTTGGGAGCAAGTTTTGTTATTGCTGCACTGTCCTGACTTGGGTTCGAAATACCGCATGTGCCCATGTATAGAGGACCCGTTAGATGAACAACGATACAGTCTCAAAATGCAATTCAATGCACCGGTTTAATGAGGGAAGATTCCTCTGTCACAGATAGAAAAGCTCCAACAGTAAATGGCAAGAGAAAAGAGCCGACTGGAGGAGTGAGTGTAAACGGAGTGCTACGTTGATGGAGGAGAGGGTAGAAACTCGACGATGTATTTGCTAGTATTGATATAAACAGTTAAAGAAGAGACCGGAAGTTAATTTAAATGGTTGCCGGACATTAATTTTAATGGTTGTCGGAAGTTAATTTTAATGATTGCAGGGCTGTCAGGGAAATGCAGTGGGCACAGATGTGATCGAGGGAAATTTCCCAATATGTGATTTTTCACATTGTTTTGCTTTTTTAGCCCGATGAATGTATTTCCTATTCCAAAAAAATTAGCATCATCCAACATATGCAAATATTTCTCTCCCCTTTGTAAGATGCTAAATCTCAGAGACAATGTAGTATAATCCAGGGCCTGGCAAACTCCAGCCTGCTGACTAAATCTATCTATTGCCTGTTTTTGTACAGCTTATAAACAAAGAATGGTCTTTATATTTTTAAATGGTTGAAGAAAATCAAAAGAATAATATTTGTGATACAGTAAAATGGTATGAAGTTTAAATTTTAATGACAATAAATAAATAAAGTGTTATTTGGTTTCACGTTGTCCATAACTGCTTTGATGCTACAATAACAGAACCAGAGAGTTGGGACAGAGAACGTGTGGCCTTCTGTAGGAAGTGTGCCCACCTTTGTTCTAATCTGGTTCTTCCCAAACCATGCTTGCCAATTGCCAAAAGACTAGTTCTTTAGGGCTTTGATCTGCTCAGATCACTGCTTTTGCAAAATAAAAAACACACACAATATCAACACAAATATTTTACTATTTGATTCAAAGAACATAAAATTACTCTATCCATTGCCAGGACCTGACACTTTCACAGGTGAAGTCTACCAAACATTTAAAGAAGAGTTAGTACTTATCCTCCTCAAACTGTGACAAAAAATTAAAGGGGGGAATGCTTCTGAACTCATTCTATGAGGCCAAAAGCATCACCCCAATATCAAAACCTGGCAAAGACATCACCGAAAGGGAAAATCACAAGCCAGTATCACAGACGAACAGAGATGCAAAAAATCCTCAACAAAACATTAGCAAGCTGAATTCAAAATATATTTAAGAGATCATACACCATGATCAAGTGAGATTTATTTCAGAAATGCAAGGACAGTTCAATATTCACAATTCAATCAATGTGGCACACCCCATTAACAGCATGAAGAATAAAAATCATTATTCCCAACATTGCAGGAAGGCTATTTTTTTAATTTTTTATTTTAAGTGAGATTGCAATGATTTTTAATTTTTATTTATTTATTTATTGTTTATTTTGCTATTTAGGGCCACACCCATGGCATATGGAGGTTCCCAGGCTAGTGACCTACAGCTGCCAGGCTGCACCACAGCCACAGCAACATCAGATCTGAGCCATGTCTGTGACCTACACCACAGCTCACGGCAACACCAGACGCTTAACCCTCTGAGTGAGGCCAGGGATCGAACCGGCAACCTCATGGTTCCTAGTTGGATTCCTTTCCACAGCGCCACGACAGGAAATCCAAATTTCAACATCCTTTTATGATAAAAATGCTTCACAAAATGGGTATAGAGGAAACACACCTCACATGAAGGCCACGTAGGACAAACACACAGCTAACATCATACTCAACAGTGAAAAGCTGGAAGTGTTTCCTCTAAGGCAGGAACAACACAAGCCTTTTCACTCTCACCCCTTTCATTCAACATAATGTTGGAAATCCTAGCCACAGCAGACAAGAAAAAGAAATAAAAGGAATCCAAACTGCAAAGGAAGAAATAAAGCTGTTACTGTTTGCAGAAGGCATGACACTATGCAGAGAAAACACTTAAGATTCCACAAAAAAACTATCAGAACCAACACGTGAATTCAGTAATGTTTCAAGATACAAAATTTATGTACAGAAATGTCGCATTTCTATACACTAACAACGAACTATCAGAAACAAATTAAGACAACAATCTCACTTACAATTGCATGAGAAGAATAAATACCTAGGAATAAATCTAACCATGGAGGTAAAAGAACTGTACTCAGAAAACTATAAGACATTGTTGAGGGAAATTGAAAACAACACAAAAAAGAGAAAAATATATGACGCTCTTGGGTTGGAAGAATTAATATTGTTAACATCACCATACTACCCAAGGCAATCTACGGAATCAATTCAATCCTCATCAAAATACCAATGGAATATTTCACAGAACTAGAACAAAAAATTTTGAATTGTATATCGAAACACAAAAGTCCCTCAGTAGCTAAAACAGTTTTGAGAAAGAAGAACAAAGCTAAAGGTACTATGCTCGCTGATTTTCATACTATACTGCAAATTACGGTATGGTAAACACTCTATGTTTCCAAAAAGTATGACACTGACAATAACAAAAAAAAGATGCATAAATGAATGGGACAAATAGAGAGCCAATAAATAGACTTACACTTATATGGGCAATTAATCTACAGCCAAGATGGAAGGAATATAGATAAAAAGGAAAAGACACACACTTCAATAAATGGTACTGGGAAAACTAGAAAGCTACGTGCAAAAGAATCACACTGGGCTAATTTCTGACACTATATTCAAAAACAAACTCAACATGAATTAAAGACTTAAATGTGAGACGCGAAACCACAAATTTCTCTGAAGAAAACATAGGCAGGATGCATTTTGACATCAGTCTTAGCAATACTCTTTGGCTATGTCTCCTCAGGCAAGAGAAACAAAAGCAAAAATAAATAAATGGGACTATATCCAACTATAAAGCTTTTACACAGCAAAGGAAACTCAACAAAATGAAAAGGCAGCCTACTGACTGGGAGAAGATGTTTGCAAATGGAATATCTGATAGGGAGTTACTATCCAAAATATACAAAGAACACATACAACTCAACATCAAAAAAAAAAAAATCCAATGTAAAAATGTGCAGACGACCTGAAGAAATATTTTTCCAAAGATATACAGAGAGCCACATCACTCTTCATCACAAAAATGCATATCAAAACCACAATGAGATATCACCTCACACCTGAAAATGACTGTTATCAAACAGACAACAAATAGCAAGACCTGCGAGGATAGGGGGGTCGGGGAGGAACTCCTGTACACTGTGGATGCGAAGCAAATTGGTTCAGCCACTACAGAAAACAATCTAGAGTTTCTTCAAATTTTAAAAACAAAATTACTGGAGTTCCCATTGTGGCTCAGCAGGTTATAAGCCCAACTGGTATCCGTGAGGATGCAGGTTCGATACCTGGCCAGGCTCAGTGGGGTAAGGATCCAGCATTGCCTTGAGCTGTGCTATAGGTCACAGATGCAGCTCAGATCCCACATTGCTGTGGCTGTGACATAGGCTGGCAGCTGCTGCTCCAATTCAACCTGTAGCCTGGAAACTTAAATATGCTGCACGTGAGGGCCTAAAAAGTGAAAGAAGGAAGGAAGGAAGGAAGGAAGGAAGGAAGGAAGGAAGGAAGGAAGGAAGGAAGGAGAGAGAGAGAGAGAAAGGGAAAGAAAGAGAAAAGGAAAGGAAAGGAAGAAAGAAAGAAATTAAGGAAGAAAAGAAAAGGAGAGAAAAAACAGAATTTACCATAAAATCCAGCAATTCTACTTCTAAGCATTATTCTAAAGAAAACAAAACACTAATTTGAAAAGATATATGCATCCTTATGTTTACTGCAGGATTATTTATAATAGCCAAGATATGGAAGCAATCAAAGTGCCCATCAAGAAGTTCCTGTCATGACTTCACAGTAAGGAAACGGACTAGCATCCATGGGGAAGCAGGTTCAATCCCTGGCCTTGGTCATTGTGTTAAAGATCCAGCGTTGCCATGAGCTGAGGTGTAGGTCGAAGATGCAGCTCAGATCCTGAGCTTCTGTGGTTGTGGCATAGGGTGACACCTACAGCTCCAATTTGACCCCTAGCCTGAGAACCTCCATATGCCATGGGTGTGGCCCGAAAAAGGCAAAAAATAAAAAAAAGGTGCCCATCAATATATGAATGGATAAAAGGATATGACATAGTAATTCCTTTGCAGTGCAGCAGGTTAAGGGTCTGGTATTGTCACTGTTGTGGCATAGGTTCCATCCCTGGCCCAGGAATTTACACATGCTGTGGCCATGGCCAAAAAAAAAGGATATATATAAAAGTACAGTGGAATATTATTTGGCCATAAAAAAGAATGAAATCTTGCCATTTGTGAGTATCGATGGACTTGGAAGGTATTCTAAGAGAAATAAGTCAAACAGAGAAAGACAAACATCATATAATTTCACTTAAAAGTGGAATCCAGGGAGTTCCTAATGGCCTAGTGACTGGGATTCAGCGTTGTCACCATGTGGTGCAGGTTCCATCCCTGGCTCAGGTATTTCTGCATGCCATGAGCACTGGCAAAAAATAAAAGTGGAATCTAAAGCACAAAACAAAGTGAAAAAACATAGCAAAAACAGAAACAGACTCACACACAGAGAACAAACAGGTGGTGGTCAGAGGGGAGGGGTGAGCAGGATGAGTGAAATGGGGAGGGAGACTGTGAGACACAAACTTCCAGTTAACACAATAACTGAGTTATGGAGATGAAAGAGACAGCGTGGGGAATACAGTCAATAACACTGTAAAAACTGCAGTCAAGAACCTTAGAATAACTTTGTATAGTGCCAGATGGTAACTACGCTTATCATAGTGATCATTTAGTAACGTATGCTGATATCAAATCAGTAGGAAGTGCGCCTAGAGCTAACATAATTGTACTTCACTTAGAAAAAGGATTTCCCTGTGTGTCCTTGATGTTCTTAACTTTCACTACAATGTGTCGAGTTGTCAGTTTTTCCTTATCGGTCCTGTGTGTATTCTTAGTTCCTTTCACCTTTAAGTACAGGAATTTTACAAACTTCTTTTTTAAATATTGCCTTTCCTCCACGTTTCCTCTCTCCTTCGAAGATTTCTATTATCTGGATGTTGGCATGTTCCTCTTCCATGTCGCTTAGAGTTTATTTTCTATTTTCACTATTTTCTCTTCACACTTTCTCCTAAGACAATTTCTCAGTCTAAAATCCCTGTGTCATTCTTCAGCTCTCTCATTTCAGTGATTATACTTTCCGTAACTAACACTCACGCTTAGATTTTGTTTGGATGATTTCTTGTTCTTGACTTACAGTGCTAAGGTCTCTCATTATCTACACAGACATGTTTAACATGCTCATTAGAATTTCCTGCTCGACCATTCTGACAACTCTGTTCAGATGGTACACGTTGTCAAGTAGGTTTCCTTGTCTTTCATGGAACTTCAAGGTGCTTTAAGGGCCAGGGGAGGAGATGCAGCCTAGATTTGAGGCTTGCCATTTGCTGCCACCCCAGCCAGCTGCTCTGGGCAGGATTTCCTTATTAAACGCCTGGGGAGGGGTAGCACTGACAGGAAGTCACATTCTGAGGTTGAAATCAGCCGTCCCTGGGGTCAAGGGGTGCAGTGGAGGAGGAACGAATGAAGGATGAGATGAAAGAATAAACACAGGAAGGTAGCTGAGCAGCCTGCATCGCTTTCAACACTCCCTCACCCCAGCAAGGGTTTGGACAGCCCTAAAATCACCTCCAGAACTCGAACCTCTCAGCTCTGGCTTCTGCGGTGAAGAGGCAAAGGGAGAAGGAGAAGAAAACCTAAGACGCTTCCCCTCAACCTGACCAGCCTTTGCCAAAACCGGCCCCCCTCTGCACCAGGGCACAGCCCACCCCTTCTCCCCAGCACCCACACCCAGCAGGCAGGATCATCTCCATACCACCTTGCGGGACCCTGCATGGCTTCTTTTGTCAGTGCTTCAAATCCAAGCTTCTCCCTCAGATCTGCAGTTTTGCCAGATTGGTTTTGGTGAAGGGAGCCTATGGCAGTTTGCAATCTTGGCAGAAGAAAGAGGGAGATACACAGTGCAATATCTTGTGTATAATTTAAAAGCACACCCTCAGAGACACTAAATATTTTTCCAGAAACCACAGATCCAAATAAACGTATGAAGGACATAGGCAGTGGAGATGGAGCAGGAAGAGGGAAAAAAAAATGAGGAAAATAAAACAAAAGTGGTGTCTTGTGCAAACCAATATCCAGTGTGCTGTGAGGAGAAACCGTGGTGCAGCTGGTCAGTTATCAAAACATTTATCCTCTGACTCAGCAAAACCACGTCTGGAACTTTATCCCCCACCCAACACACACACTACACACACACACACTGAGGCATGCAGAGCATGTAATTGACGGAGTGAGAATTTGAACCCAGAGCTATCTTAAGGCAAAGTCTGTTCTTTCTACTGCCCATGAGTAGAAAGCCTGCCTGCCTGGGATGAAGGTGTGAGTGGCAGCTGACGCACAGGCCAGCTGGGCCCCCAGGTCCTAGTTTATACCATCTGGCCAAAATGAAATAGCCATTTCTCACTTATTGCTCTCTCTTGGCTGTATTAACGGAGATTGCATGCCATCCAAAATGCCGTTTTATTTTACTATTTGTATTATTTTTTATTTTTATTTGTATTTTTTTATTTGTATTTTTTATTTGTATTTTTTATTTTTATTTTTATTTTTTTATTTGTATTTTTTTTTATTTTTATTTGTATTTTTTTTTCTGTCTTTTGCCTTTATGTAGAGCTGCATCCGCGGCATACGGAGGTTCCCAGGGCTAGGGGTCTAACAGGAGCTGTAGCCACCGGCCTTTGACACAGCCACAACGATGTGGGATCCGAGCCGCGTCTGCAACCTACACTACAGCTCATGGCAACGCCGGATCCTGAACCCACTGAGCAAGGCCAGGGATCAAACCCGCAACCTCATGGTTCTTAGTCAGATTCGTTAACCACTGACCACGAAGCGAACTCCCAAAATGACGCTTTAGTTTGCTTTTGCCTTCAGTTTTAACATACATTTAAACTGGAACATGCTGGCAGATAGCAAGTAGAATAAAGTTCACACCAAGTGGAAGAAAGGTGATCATCTGAGACTGGAAATCTTGCATACGTGATACAGCGGGACATTAGTTAAGTACATAAATGAGTGCGTGCTAACAACTCAGGGATAGAAACCACATCTGGATCACCATTAGCTCAGGGCCTGGCCTGGATGTAGCAGCTACTGAGGGTCCAGGACACAGGTGGGGTCGCAAGAATCTGTGGAGACACATAGATGGTGCCTAACACAGTCCACCCCTTGGGCCAATCAGATCCGCTCATGGGGCCTCTGTTACCTTGTGATAACGAGATGCTCTCACTTCTACACTGAAAGGGAGGCACAAGGCCAGTGGGTCACAGAGTCTTTCAAATCCAGATCTCCTAAAAGGCTTTCATCAAGAGGATTAGTGAAGCGAGTTCCCTTGAGGCTTAGTGGTTAAGGACCTGGTCGTTGCTGTGGCTCTGGTTGCTGCTGTGGTGAGGCTTTGATCCCTGGCCAGGGAACTTCCACATGCTGTGGGCATGCCCCCCCAACCCCGAAAAAAAAAGGAGCAAAGAAAGAAGAAAAAGAAGGTTAGTGAAATAGCCACCGTCCCTGCTGCTTCAGCTGCTCCCAAGGTCTTAGCTGATATTCCTCATTCCCTTCCTCCCACACCCATTTCAGATTTTCCTCATCCTCAGCCCGTGCTTTGGCTTATTTCTTGCTTATGTGGCAAATGTCACTTTCACTTAAAAGGATGAACCTGGGAGTTTCCATCGTGGCTCATCGGAAACAAATCTGACTGGCATTCATGAGGTCTCAGGTTCAATCCCTGTCCTCTCTCAGTCAGTTAAGGATCCGGTGTTAGTATGGCTGTGGAGTAGGCCAGTGGCTACAGCTCTGATTTGACCATATGCCAAGGGAGTGGCTCTAAGAAAAAAAAAGGGAACACTGCCTGGGTGGCTATCAGTCAAAATGTATTCGGTTATTGTGGTGTAAACCCTGACAGCTTGGGTCTGGAGGGTTTGTTTGTCTTTTGGAAATGTAAGTTCCAGCCTCAACCTTTGATTAGTGCCAGATGATCTTTGATTGGCCAGAAATCCACTTCAAAGAAGACTATCTCAAATAAACAGATTGCCAGCCACACGACTTCATCAAGAGCCAGGCCCCTGTCCCTCAATGAGGTTGCTTTGTTTCAGAAATTTTGGTCAATATGACTACTTGAGCCACCTATGTTTTCCCTTCCCACGCTTTACATTGCCGCTCTCCGGTCTTAAATTCACCAATAAAGGGTGAGCACACAAAACGCTAAGCCACCACCCTCAAGCCCAATAAAAAGCAGAACCCCCAGGCCTGTGATCTCATGCTCTCTCTCCCTGTGACCTTGCTGTTTGGACCCTCACTGTGTGCTGTGAAATTTCCAGGTTCTGTAAGTAATAAACCTTAATTGTTTTCAAAGTTTTCTGATGGTTATTGCTGAAGGGCACCTTGCAATCATAACAACCAAAAGGGCTGGTTCGGACACAATGATGGTTATTGACAGGCTGGGACTGACACTCAACACTTTTGCTACAGTCACTAATCTCAATGAGTAGCATCTTAACCCAACAGAAGTGCACTTCTCGCTCACACAAAGACCACTGAGGGCCTGACTCCCCACAAAGACCACTGAGGGCTCCTCCACGCTGTGACTCAGGGATCCAAGCTGCCTCCATCTGCTGGGTCCTACCATCAGGGGCACAGAAGGACTGGGCATGGCATGTGGTTTCACCTTGTTTCAGTCTCTCTGTGTCTGTCTGCATTTCTCCCACGCAGAACTCTCAACATGAAGGCCCTCCTGCTGTTGGCAATGATCATGGCCTTCGGTAAGAGTTGACCCTGAGCTCTGGCCACACGGGGGACAGCCCAGGGAGGGAAGCACCCTCATCCCCCGGCATCCCTTCCCACCACTTCAGGCCAGCTTCAGTGAGAGCAAGAGAGGTGCTCTTGTGGGGAGGTGGAGTAGCAGAGAGAGGCAGAGAGGGAGGACATGGGGCGCCAGGCAGGACCCATCACTGGGTACTTTCCTTCCAGGCCTGCTGCAGGTCCAGGGGAATTTGCTGAATTTCCGGAATATGATCAAGCTCAAGACAGGAAGGGCACCTGTGCCCAGTTATGGCTTCTATGGTTGCTACTGTGGCCTGGGAAGCAGAGGAGCGCCCAAGGATGAAACTGATTGGTGAGACCACACCCAGCTCTCCCCTCTGCCTGCTTCTGGCTGCCTCGGGGCTTGGAGCTGAAAGCCTCCAGCTGGTGCCCATCAACACAGAACCCCAGGAAGTCCCAGCTTAAAAAGCAGCCAGCGTATTGGAAACTCTGCTCTAGACTATTCCAACATCACTGGGTCTCTACCCAGTGTCAAGAGCATGAGACACATGGCACCCTGGAGCAACGGACGAGCAGCCCCAATAGCAGAGTCTCTCGTCACAGGTGCTGCGCTAGGCATGACTGTTGCTACAAGAAGCTTAAGGAACGTGGATGTGGCACCATGTTACTGAGCTACAAGTTTGCTTTCCGCCGGGGCCAAATCTTTTGTGGTAAGAAAGAGTCTGACAACTCCACCAGGCACCTTTGTTCATTTCATGGAGAGTCCATAGTGCCGGGCACTGCCCTGGGCATCAGAGCCAGGTACAAAGGGACTGTGTCCTTGAGGGGGAAGTAAAGAAATGAAAACACAATCTGGTAGACTCAGTTTCGAACCAACGCAGCCTGCGGTTCGGGGAAGGATCCTGAGTATGTTGACCTCCAAGCTGAGCCATCAAGGCTGTGAGGAGTTGGGGGTGGGGTGGGGGAGGGATGAGGGCATCCCAGCAAGAGGACACAGCAGCAGGGGCCCAGGGGCCAGAATGAACTATAACAGTTCTGCTCTGCTAAAGGGAAATATAAGGATGAAACAAGTGGTGGGTGATGATGCTAGACAGATAGGAAGGGCCTAGATCAAGTGCCTGAGGCCATGTTGTATTTAGATTTTGTCTTAAAGTGGT
>PVHT021183551.1:9675339-9709850 GCA_004024745.2 Catagonus wagneri | reverse complement strand
GGGTAGGGAAAAAAAAAAAGAAGAAAAAGAGAAAAAAAAAAGCTGTGGGAGTTGATGGCATCACCAAGGAAGTGAGTGTGGAGAAGGGAAGAGGTCCAAAGACAACCTGGGGCAGCCGTGGAAGAGGCTGAGAAGGAAGATGAGAAGGAGTGACCAAGGAGGAAAACCAGGAGAGGGTGACAGAAGCCAGGTAAAGAAAGTGGGCAAAGGAGGAGGAAGGATCAGCGTGTTAAATGCTACAATCGGTCCATGAAGGTGCACGTGAAGAGTTAGCCATTGAACCAGAGACGTGGTCATTGCTGGCGGTGAAGCTCCTGGAGTGAGACTGCTGGGTCAGGGTGTGCCACAAAGCTCCGATGGGAAAGAGGGGGCCCCTTCAAACTGTAGCTCAAGGAGACTTGAATAAAGGGATTCTGTCAAAGGTATGGGCAGGTGTGGGGAAACCCCAAGGAATTCGTGCTGATGGAGTCAAAGGAAAGAAGGGGCTACTGGGAAGAGAGGAAGGGGTGAGGAGAGGAGCCGGGGGTGTGGTCTTCAGCGGGAGGTGGGCGGGGCGAACCTAGCCCATAGCGATAGCCCTCCCCAGGGAGGGGCCCAGGGGAAGAAGCCCCCTGACCTCACTCTCCTCCCTCCTCAGATTCTCCTGAGGGTCCTCCCTGGGGCCAAAGCAACAGGAAGCCAAGGGTCAAGGGGTCAGCCTCCCAGGATGCAGGGAACAGAGCTGGAAAGGCAAATAGAAAAGCTGCAGACAAAGTAGTTTTAAGAGAATGGTGTTTGCTGTGTTTGTATCCTCCCAGCATTTTTAATTCCCTTCTGCCCAGTATTTACCAAAGCTGTAAGAGAAAGGATACACTCTGATTTAAATGAAAGATTTTTTTTAATTAAAAATGAAGAGGCTATGAGAAATGTTACATTTTTCTGTGGGATGAATCTTTCAACAGGACACTTTTAAAGAAGAGGGATGAAATTGGGCAATAAGAGAAGAGCACAGGGGTCCTAAACAGAAACAAAGGGCTTCATCCTCTTTCTTCAAAAACTCTCAGAGTTCCCATCCTGGCTCAGTTAACAAACCCACCTAGTATCCATAAGGATGTGGGTTTGATCCTTGGCCTCTCTCAGTGGGTTAAGGATCCAGCATTGCTGTGAGCTGTGGTGTAGGCCGGCAACTACAGTTCTGGTTCGATCTGGGAACCTGGAACCTGGGAACTTCCATATGCCGCAGGGTGCAGCCCTAAAAAGCCAAAAAAAAAAAAACCTTCTCTTCTCCCTTTCAAACCACACTCTCCTGGTTTTTATCTCATCTCCATCTCCATTGAGGACCTCTTCTCTGACTTGATCAGATCTCCTCCAGATTTGGCCCTGGGCCAAGTTTGTACATGGGATATGGACACAATGGCTGGCACTCAAGCAACCATATTTAACCATGAGGTAGTTAGAATACCAGAGCAGCAAGACAGAAGGTACCCAGTCCTTGATGACTGTGGACTCGCTTTTACACTCAAGACTCCGTACTTCTAAACTTCTTTTCTGTGACAAAGAAATAAACTGTCTTGGTTAAGCCACCATTATTTGGAGTTTTTATCATTCACAGCTGAACCTAATCCTGATAAACTGCCCCTAAACCAAAGCTAAAAATCCATTTCATATTCTACTTCCCATTTCACATTCAGCCTCATTGTTTAGCACAACCGATTAGAGGTTCTGCAGTGAGCTCAAATGACATTAGAAAGATATTCTGATAATAAATTCCAGCCCAAAAGTGCCACTTATTTGAATATGAACCCTCTCCCATAATCAAATTCCCAGAAAGTAAAATCTGAAAATTACTCTAATTCATTTATTCTAAAATGCATGTCCTCCCCATTTAATGCATCCTGATTTAGTACAATTCAGATGAATCTTAAAATCAGTATCACTTTACAATCATCTGACAGGTAGAATTCTTAGCCTACTTGTATAAAAACCTCCCACTGACCACCGTAGACAAGAAGAACTAACATCAAAGCATCTTAGATTAAACAGCCAATTATTTTCCTTGCAAACTAAAAGCCAAGGGCACTGTGGTTCAAAATTTATCCTTCCCAATTTTTCATTGGCTCATTCTCAGCTAAAGGATTCAAGATCTCATTTTTCCTTTTATGTTTCTAGGCGGTACCCAGTTTCTCAGCCTTTCTTCTCATGGCAGTGGTTCTCCAGCTGCAGTGAGCAACAGAATAACTGGAGGGCTTGTAAAAATCTGTTCAAACCCCTAGAGATTCTGGTTTAGAAGATCTGGGGTGGAGCCTGAGAATTTGTGTTTCTAACAAGTTCCCAGATGATACCAATGCTGCTGGTAAGAGTTCACATTTTGAGAACCACAATTCTAAGAAAACATCTCCCCTAAACTAACCTGCCTGTCTTCCTTGATCTTGTTTTCCTTCTACTGCTCCTGTTCAAACGAATAAACAGAAAGCCCTGAGGCATCTTTCTCAAATAATTCTAGCTCCTTTTTAAATCTCCTGAGTAACTGGACTCCTACGCAGACTGCTTTAATTCCCTTAACCCTCAGGTTGATAATAATTTAATTGCATCATTCCTATGCCTCACTACAGGTAGGTGGCATGTTCTGTTTATAATAAAAACGTCTGTTCCTTTTTAAATTTTTTTCTCTCTTATAAAATCTACCACCTTCCCATGGGTAGATCTAAAATTTGACCATGGCCTGACTTCTGTCCTTCATAAGTCCAGAGCTAAGTTGAGACTTTGTGTGGGCTGGATCGTCTAAATTCAAGGTTAATCCGTCTACAGCAGGGTTTTCTCTCTCAGTACCACTAACATCTGGGACTGGGTAATTTTCTGTTGGGAGCTGTCCTGCGCATCGCAGGATCTTCAGCAGCGTGCCTGGCCTGTACCCACTGGATCCCAGTGGCACCCTCCCAGTTGCAACAACCAAACATACCTCCAGACATTACCACATGTCCCCTGGGGGCGGAATCACCTTCGGCCGAGAACAGTCCTCTACAGTTTGGTGCCTTGGCTCTGAGGCCATTCAAAACAACGTAAATGGAAGGATTTTGGCGGCCCCTCTATACTGACCACATTAGCCTTTAATGCTAAAAACTAAAACCCTCATGTTCTAGCGCAGCATTTCTCGGAATGTGAATTGAAAAAAAAAAAAAAAAAAAAAAATCTGAAGCTATTGTCTTGGTCTGCAACCTGGCTGAAGAAACACTGGAAAGGCAGCAAATCACGCTTCTGTCCCCAGTGTCTGCAGGATGTGCCTACAGGAAACCTCCTTCTCCCCGTAATGAATCCTTGCCTTAGCTGCGTGTTCTGCCTCAAGCGCCCACAGCCCTCGGGCATGTGGTAAAGACCTCGGCTTTCCCATATACAGTGCTAAGGCTGTCTCCCAGTTCAAGGTCAAGGTGAAGTTGCACGGCCCATGCTTCTGCTGAGCTCCTCCCCACAAACCTGCCCATGTCTGCTAAGAGCATCTACTGAAGTTCCTGTCGTGGCACAGCAGAAAAGAATTCAACTAGGAATTATGAGGTTGCAGGTTCGATCCCTGGCCTTGCTCAGTGGGTTAAGGACCCGGTGTTGCAGACATGGCTTGGATCCTGCATTGCTGTGACTCCTAGCCTGGGAAACTCCATATGCCAAGAGTGATGCCCTAAAAAGCAAAAAAAAAAAAAAAAAAAAAAAGGTCTCCTGTATGGGGACAGCAGCTTGCCTCTAATGCCGCCTGTATTTTGCTTTTCTAGCCCTAGTCCTTTTTTCTTATGTTCCTAGCCGACGTCAGATGTGGGTTTTGGAAGAAGGTCATTAAATAGCATTTTTTCCTTTCCCACATAGGTAGATTTTGCAGTGAACTTTTCTCTTATTAACTCAGATCCAGGGCATCTCACTTGACTCATTTCCTTTAACATTCTGAAACATTTTAACACAAATGCTGTAGAATTTTATCTTTCCTGCACCTGTGATGCATGTTACTTTCTACTGAATGAAAGTTATTTCTGCACCTGCTTATCTCCTCTTTGGGACAACAGATCCAGAGGGTACTTTACATACCTGGTTTGCTCTTGGAGCCAGACATGACCTTGCACATAAGAGATGTGCGATGAACATTTATTTAAGAGGTGATCATGACTGTTTTGCTCCTTCATCTGTTTTACTATAAATTAAGTAATTCTTCAACTCCTTCTAGACATGACATAGAGCCTGGTTCTGATCAGACCCCCCCCCTCATATCACGTCTCTGAAACTGTGTCTACAGATCTCAGGCCACGTTGTCTAATTTGCTGATAGATTTTTCCTTGTCTCTCGCTGGCCTTTTGTGAATGTTTGAAGTCACTTATCTTATTTGCTTTCATCTGTTCCTGGATGACCTTTGTTCCGTTATCTCAGCAGCCAAGGACATGATTGACAACTTGTTTCAGATCTTGATCAGAAAATGTTCTGTGTCTAGGATCAAAGCATAATAAGGTGACCCTGGGTAGGAAAAGACCTGACGCTGTTCTAACCCTTGGTGAGGCAAAGTGAGAAAGGGATGGGCCTGAGCTTGTCTGTTGGTATTTCACACATGGTATCATTTAACAGGGAGCAGTGTAGAGGTGGGAGATGGGATAATGGGGATGGTGACAGGTGATGATGATTATGATGATAAGAAGCAGGATGATGATAAGGGGGAAGGGAGAGAGTCATCAGTACGATCTTGTCCATGACACCCAAGTCTATGAAACATCACATGGCTTTAACTTTCCAAATCAAATTAATTTGGCTCCACCGACTCAGGTTGGTGGGCAATTTAAGTCATATTTTGGGAGACACCCTTCCCCCTCCCTTGAGGTTGTACCATGGTCCTCAGGATTTTTCCAGCCCAGGACATTTGGGACTGAGTCTAGGTCCACCACGCACTTCTCTTGGTGGTCACTTGCCCCTCTGAAAAGCTGGGGCTATTCTCGCTCTGAGCATTGGTTGAGCCCATGGATCTTTGCTGAGATTTCCAACCTCTGCACCTAGTGTCCAGCCTCGCCTTACTGTACCAGCCAGACAGCCCCATCCCCGGGTCTCCTGAGTACAAGTAGGACCAGATTTCTGCTACCCATGGAAACCTCCTGGGTTAGTCTGGATCTTCCCCAGGCCAAACTAGCATTAAGTCACAAAGAGAATTTGAAGGTTCAGAGAAGAAGTCTAACAAGGTTCTCTCTCGCTCTCTCTCTCTTTCTCTTCCTCTCTCCTCCCCTCCAACATATTGACTTCATACTACAGGCAGCTTCTTCCATGTAGTCAAGAAACATGGGCAATGACTATTCCAGTCTTTTTTCTTTCTTTTTCCCTTTTTTTAAGGCCTAACCTGTGGCATATGGAGGTTTCCAGGCTAGGGGTCAAATCATACTTCTGTGTATTTCAAAATGTTCTCTGGGAATAATTCGGGTAACTGATGTGGACTTTCACGCCCAGGATAAAAGAGCTCTTCATGCTGGCATAAAAGCCGGCTCCCTGCCCATCCACACACTTGGAAATTTTTATTGTCTTATTCTGATATAGCAGCAGACAACCCAGGACCACCAGAAATGTAAAGAAACATTACACAATGAAGGAGGCTGACATAATCAAGATGAGGGAGAAGACCCAGAAGAAATAGAGATAATTCAGGGAACAAAAGCTTTTTTTCTTTCTTATCTTTTTTTTTTTTTCAAAAAAAAATATATATATTGGCCATGCTTGTGGTATGTGGTAGTTCCCAGGCCAGGGAGCAAATCTGCACCACAGCAGTGACCTGGGCCACTGCAATGACAACACCAGATCCTTAATGTGCTGCACCACAAGGAAACTCCCAGAAGATACATTTTTTTAAATCCCTAATTGCTACCCTCAGAAGGATTCAAGAAAATAATACCTTCATAAAGCACCAGACTGTAGTTTAAAACAATAATTGGATACCAAGAAAAAAGTTTATTTTAAAAGGATATAATTACTGGAATTTTTAAAAATCAAGGAAAGGTTGAGAGATAAAGTCAAGGTACTTCTTAGAAAGTAGAACCAAAAGACTATAAGAGAGAAAATAAAACATAAAAGATAAGAGACTCAGAGAATCAATCCAGGAAGTCCAGTAGCAGCTTATAGGAAATCTACAAAGAGAAAAAGAGCAAAAGAAATTCTCAGAGAAACTTGAGAATTCCCCAAAGCTGAACAATAACAGTGCTCAGATTGAATGATCTCGCTTTGAGTGATTAGAAAATAAACGGTGAAAACACTCATGCCTAGCCATAGCACTGTAAAATTTAAGAACACTAAAGATGAGTAAGGGATCCTAAAAGCTTCTGAGAAAGAGGGCAAGATAAACAGATTATCGACAAAGGAATAAGAATCCAGCAGAGGGCTGGATCTGGTCCAGGGCCATAATGCCGACCCCTCGGCTAGAGTTCTACATCCAGAGAAAGTGTGGGGCAACCGAGATATTTTGGGACCCAGAAGGATTAAGAAGTTTGCTCCTGGAGTTTCCGATGTAGCTCAGCGGAAACGAATCTGACTAGTAACCATGAGGACGCAGGTTCAATCCCTGGCCTCGCTCAGTGGGTTAAGGTCCGGCATTGCCATGAGCTGTGGTGTAGTTTGCAGATGCGGCTCAGATCTGGCATTGCTGCGGCTGTGGTGAAGGCTGGCAACAGTATCTCTGATTCAACCCCTAGCCTGGGAAACTCCATATGCCGCGGCTGTGGCCCTGAAAAGAAAAGAGAGAGAGCAACCTCTCTAACACAACACAAGGAGGGAGGCCATTGAGGAAAGACGACTTAGGCACATCTGACCCTGGAATCTGAACTTTTGACCACTTATGGTCCTAACGAAGGCAGCGGAACATCTGCTGAAAACTCAGGATACCGATCGGCTCTTACTCCGAAACAACCCACTATAGCCATGCCTTAAGGACAAATATCTCCTTTCTTGTTTCAGAGTTGGCCCCATGGCTTTTGCCTCTGTAAGCCCCTGACTCTCTTCCCCAGAACACTCTTTCCATTTTACTGGAATCTGTGTCTCCCTAATTGCATTTGGGGGGTGGCGCGCCCTCAGCATATGGAGGTTCCCAGGCTGGAGGTCGAATCAGAGCTGCAGCTGCCAGCCTATACCACAGCCACAGCCAAACAAGATCTGAGCCTCATCTGCGACCTACACCATAGCTCACGGCAACATCGGATTCCCAAGCCACTGAGCGAGGCCAGGGATCAAACCCTCATCCTCATGGATGCTAGTTGGATTCACTTCCGCTGAGCCACAATGGAAACTCCCCCTATTTGCAATTCTTAACACCCCCCCTCCCTGCCCCAAATAAACTCCTTTCCTCCCTGCAGCCTTCTGCTGCGTTTTTTGGGTTGACACTCCAATTTAAAGCAATGAGTTTTGACTTTCCTCGTGCTTTGAACCAGTGTATGAATTCACCAACCCAGGCAACATTAGACCCACAGAGCTGCCCAGATCAGCGCAGTGAATTGCAGGATCTTGGGCTATGGCACCCATAGTCACAAATTAACCTGACACAGCATTTTATTCCCTTTCTTTTTTTTGCTTTTTTTTTTTTTTTTTTTGCTTTTTAGGGCCGCACCCGCAGCATATGGAGGTTCCCAGGCTAGGGTCAATAGGAGCTACAGCTGCTGGCCTATGCCACAGCCACAGCAACGCCTGATCCGAGTCGAGTCTGCAACCTACACCACAGCTCACAGCAACTCCAGATTGTTAACCCACTGAGCAAGGCCAGGGATCAAACCCGCAACCTCATGGTTCCTAGCTGGATTTGTTAACTGCTGCACCGTGGCGGGAACTCCCAGCATTTTATTCCTGGTGGAGAAGCTGCAACATCTCTTCTCACAATTTCTCACCAGGATTTTGTATAATATGAATTAGAAAATCTCTTCGCTTCTTCTGGGAGAGCTCTTCTATTCCTTACTCTAGAAATTCTAAACGTGAGCTTGCTCTTTAGTCCTGCGTGCCTTAGTTCATTATACTTAGGTGCCTACTGTGTGCCAGGCATTGTTCTAGGCACTGGGGACAGAACAGTGTTCAGGACAAAGTGTCTGCCCTCGAGGAACTCACATTCTATTAGGAGAGAAGGGACGGAGCAAACAAACGAAAAAACCCTGATATATATAATACATTGGGTGGTTCTGGGTATGATAAATATCTCCCTCTTTAATTAGCCATTAATGCCATCAAAACAAGCATCCCATCATGAGGTCACTTCATTCTTCATCCCCTTTAAATTGTTGTATGTCAGCAACCGCCCAGGCCCCCGAGACTTGCAGGTGAGCAGGTGGCTGTTTAGTAACTGTGCGGACAATGGCAGCTAGTGTGCCAAGTCACCACCCACCTGTGCCCCCATAACCTATCCCAGATCCTCTATTTCCCTCAGGGCCTAGTGTTTACAATCTTCTTTCTGGTGCCAATTTCCACATGAAATAAAGATCTTTGTTTGTAAGCACATTGAATTGTTACAGAAGCCTATTCTGGGTAATCAAAGCCAAAAAGGAATTTGGTGGAAGGAAATCGGATGACTCATGAAACGGAAGAGCTGATCCAGGATGCAGAATCTCAGTAGAACGACCTCATGAATCGTCTCTTTAGGACACTAAGGGCATAACCGGCCCCTCCATCTGTACATCCTTCGGCCAGAGTCTCAGAAGAGAGCCTGACTGGCTGACCTGGGTCGTGTGCTTTCCTCTGGGGGTGGGGCTTCATTGTGATTGGCATTTCCATCAGGACCATAGAGAATGAGAGAAGGAAAAATGGAATGATGTTATTATTATCAAAGGCAAGCTGAAGGGATTCTGAGCAGAGAAAAGCAAAGATGTCCACAGGACATCTGAGCTGGTGGGCTCCTGTACATGGTTCCTACTGCACTTCCCTCTTTGGGGCTCTCGCCAGCTGAGTCTCCTTCACACTTTAAGGTCCCAGTCCCAGGGACGGCTCCTCTTTGCAGCTGTTCTTAAACGCCATCCCAGCAGAATGAATTAGCCCTTCCTCTGTGGTGCCCTTGTGCTTTTTTCCACGCTCTGCTGTAGCCGGTTCACACATTTGCTTATCTGTCCGCTGGGATCAGCAGGAGTCTTTTCATCTTGGCAATCAACACTGTGTCAGAACCTAAATGTTTGCTAAATTGAATGTGTGGAATTCTTTTCTCTTTGTAAGGACTTGGTAACCATTCATTTGCACCTATTTTGGTTATCTCCAGGCAACACTGGGAGTCTGCTGCTGCAAGGCAGCTTCTCTCTGACTTCTGGCAGCTCCTTTATTTGTGTTGTAAGACTTGCTGAGAGGCTCAGAGTTGCTTCGCTTTGTTTTTGAGATGTGTTCTTTGTTCCTGTATCTTATCTTTCTGGTTTTTCTCCCAAGGGTTGTCATTTCTCTTTGTCTAAGGGCATCCTATTGTTTGTTTTGTGTTCTGGCTGAAGGGGAGGCACATGGACCATTCTTAATAGGCTGACTTCCTGAATATAACTTGAGATCTGCCTGACATTTTTTTTTCCTCTTTTTAGGGCCGTGCCCAGGGCTTATGGAAGTTCCCAGGCTAAGGCTCCAGTTGGAGCTGTAGCTGAGGCCTATGCCACAGACACGGCAACACGGATCCGAGCTGCATCTGTGAACTCTGCTGCAGCTTGTGGCAACGCCAGATCCTTAACCCACTGAGCGAGGCCAGGGATCAAACCCGCATCCTCACAGACTCCATGTTGGGTTCTTAACCTGCTGAGTCATAAGGAGAACTCCCTCCCAACAATTTAGAATAGCAGAATCCATATCTTTAGATTAAGGCTCCAGGGCTGAGAGCAAACACCTCCAGAATTGCCCAAATCTGGTTCAGGTTCATCTGGAGTTTTCTCTGGGAGTAGTTTCAGCTCCACAATTTTATTGAACCAGCTTGGAGTTGGTATCTCTCCCCAATCTCATGATAATGGGCACTTCTATCTCCCCACCTCCAATTAAATAGGTATTTCTGTGAGTTCCCATCATGGCTCCGGAGGAAACAAATCTGACTAGTATCCATGAGGACTCAGGTTCGATCCCTGGTCTCACTCAGTGGGTTAAGGATCTGGTGTTGCCGTGAGCTGTGGCGTAGGTCGTAGACATGGCTCGGATCTGGTGTTGCTGTGACTGCGGTGTAGGCCAACAGCTGCAGCTCTGATTCAACCCCTAGCCTGGGAACCTCCATATGCTGCAGGTGTGACCCTAAAAATAAAAACAAAAATAAAAAAATAATAAATAAATAGGCATTTCTGGATTTCCTCAGAGTGGTTTTAGAAAATCTCCCATTTCTGGAAGCACAGTAGTCACAGGGACAAGCTCTGCGTTTCTGCAGCATCCGTTTGCCCTCAACAACCTCCTAACACAATTCACGTTTTCCCTTGGGGACCCACCCCTTTCAGGTGCATAGCAATCATGCAGTTGGGTTAAATATTCCTGTCCTCCAGACCCAAGGGTGAGCCCGAAGGATAGATCAGTCAGCTTCTGTCTTATCCCCTTTGCAACAGAAACTATCCTTGGCAGCTCTTAGCAGAATAAAGCTGAAGACTTTTGTGCAGTGACTATGGGAAGCTGTGCCTCCTCTTTTTCTCCCAAAGTGCTTGAGGAGTAGGAGTCCCTGTTTGCATTTAATCATCTTACAATCACTTGAGAAGCCCGCTTAAGTACAAAAGTGACACAGGGAGACAGCAAGATAGAAAGAACTACAGAGGAAACAGGACCAGAGCCATAATCCAACCCTGCCTGAAAGCCACCATGCCTCTGGAATCTTCACTGACTTGAGCCAATTGGTTCCTTTGTTATTTACAACGGAAAGCACCAATATCTAAATATATATTGTCACAGAAAAGTCAACAAATATACATGTGACATAGAAAAATATCTTTATTTATTCAACAAAATTGTATTGAAGACCTACTATGTGCTAAGCCCTGAGGATACAGTGATGAATATCCCACTCTTGTGGAATTTAGAGTCTGAAAGAGGAGAATGATAATCTGATAGTTATCAATTTTTTAATGCTAATAAACTGTGATGAGTGTTATCAGGGAAAAGAACAGAATATCTTAAAAGTATAGAATAGACCTCCGTGGCAGAGTCTGAACCTGAGCCCTGATCAAGCCTTGCCTGAAGGGAAATCTACACATGGACTCATCATATACTTGAGCCAAAATTCACTGTAATGTCTCAGCTATGTTTTTTTTTTTTTTAATTCTGTTCCTTACATTCAGTAGAATGTAAGCAAGCTCTAAGAAAGCAAGTGAACTGTTTGTCTTGCTTACTTGGTGACTAGGACAGTGCTTTGCCCTTAGTTGGTGCTCAATAATATTTACTGAATGCATGAATAAGCTGAAAGTAATCTGAATGGCACTGTTAACAACACAGGTTTTAGAAACTCACACTGTGTCTGAAAGCAGGGGCCACCTCCATGAAACTTTGTTCCTGCCCTCAAGATGTTTCCAGGATAATCATCAATACGCGTGTGAGTCGGGGGTTGGCAAACTGCAGCCCACAAGCTAAATCCAATCTTCGCCTGTTTTTGTAAATAAAGTTTTATTGGAACACAATCATGCTTTTTAGTTTGCATATTGTCTATGGCTGCTTTTGAGCTACAAGGGCAGAATTAAGTAATGTGACAATCCATATAACCCACGAAGCCTAAAATATATACTATTTGGCCCTTTAGAGAAAAAACGTGAGCCAATCCTGGTATAAGTTAATTTGAGACTAGCACCTGAGGATGGTGCTTTTTCTAGCAGTCTGGGATAAATTGTTTGTTTGCTTTTCCTTTTTATGGCCATACCTGCGGCGTATGGAAGTTCCCAGGCTAGGGAAAGTAAGAGCTACAGCTGCAGGCCTACACCACAGTCACAGCAAGGCAGGATCTGAGCCACATCTGTGACCTACATCACAGCTGGTGGCAATGCCAGATTCTTAACCCACTGAGCAAGGACAGGGATCAAACCCACATCCTCATGGATACTTTATGGGATTCTTAACCCTCTGGGTCACAATGGGAACTCCTGGGATAAATTGTTTAATAGCCACACATTCTTCCCATCCTCATGAAAAGGGCTCTTTGTTATGTGACTTTGTCAACTTCTCATTCACAGGCGGAGCCTCTTTCTCCACCCCCTTGCATCTGGACTGGCTCTGTGACTTGCACTGACCAGTAGAAGGTGGCAGAGGGGCAGCCACAGGTGGGTCTCAGGGTCACAGCCTCAAGAGGGAGCCCGGCTTCTGCCTTTGCCCTCTTGGGACAGCAGGACACCCCACATAAGGAAGCTGATCAAGCCAAGCGAAGGATCACATCGCTCCTCCTGATGGAGGAAGGGACATGAGGCGTCCCAGCTGACGGCCAGCACCAACTATCAGACACGGGTGCCCTTCCTGCCCGGAGGTCCCTCCAGCTAATAGAGCCCCACGGGCAAGGCCAGGAGAAACCAGCAGTGGAACCACACAACCAACCCCAGAACTGTGAGAAAGAGTAAACTGCTGTCGCTTCAAGCCATTGTATCTTGGGGTGGCTTGTCACTAGCAACAGACAAAAGCTTTTGCGTCCTTTGCTGAGTCCCATCAGCTCCAGGCTGTGGCATGACTGTGGTAAGAACTGCAAGAATAAGAATAATAGAATAAGGAATTCCTGTTATGGCTTAGTGGTAATGAACCCGACTAGTATCCATGAGGACACAGGTTTGATCCCTGGCCTCATTCAGCGATGGCATGAGCTGTGGTGTCGGTCGCAGACACAGCTCAGATCCCGCCTTGCTGTGGTGGCATAGGCCGGCAGTTGAGCTCCAATTTGACCCCTAGCCTGGGAACTTCCATATGCCACAGGTGTGGCCCTAAAAAGACCAAAAAAAGAAGAAGAAGGAGAAGGAGAAGGAGGAGGAGGAGGAGAAGAAGAAAACAGAGGCTCAGCAGGAGCAGTGGGTGAGTGGCAGAGCCCGAAGTCTGGTCTCCCCCTTCTCACTTGGGGTTCTTTCCTCCAGCCTGTGCCTCGGGCTGCTCCAGTTCTGAAGGAGCAGCACCCTTGAGCATCAGGGCACAGGCAATATCTGATGATGAGTTCCAGGACGGAGGAAGTTTACAGTTTCAGGAAATTCAGATCACAAGCCAAAGAAGCCTCCAGGGTTGGGTCCTGGATCCCGCAGTACCTCCAGGGAGCGCAGAGCAGCAGGCTCCGGATGACCAAAGCACAGACGGTCAGAGGAGGCAGCTGAGGTCCCCTTCAGGGCGTCCACGGAACTACCACCAACTCCCAGGACCCTGAACCTGGGGGCATCGGGGTGAGCAAGAGACAGCAGGCCCGTCCCTAAACTCACCACTGGGGGGCAGCACGGAGCAACAGCATCAGACTTAGCTGGTGTCTGACCCATCCTTTGAATGGGGTAGCGGAGTGGCCTGGGCCGGTTACTTCCTTGGCAGGATACTGAGCCTAAGTGCCATCATCTGTAAAACCGAAACACTAATACCCACTCCACAAGGTTGCAGTGAAGGTCAAATGTAAAGCGCCTGGAACAACACAGGAGGTGCAGAGTGGATGGTGGTTTCATTACCACCAGCACTGCCCTTGATACAGGCAAAGGAGGCCCTGAGCCGGTTCCCACGCTCTAGAGGGCCCTACACGTCACACACAGACACAGAATCACATACGCATACACGTAAGCAAAGAGACTCACATGCACACAGAGACACAGAGGCACACACAGACACACGTGCAGACACATCGGCAGGGGAACGCACAGACACACCCATATACACACAGACACACGTACACTACATTTATGGAAAGGCCAGGAGTGCCTCTGTCTCTTGACAAGTACCCGGCACTGGGCAGGACGGGCCCCAACCTTCAACATCCCGTCACATCTGACACTGCTCAGGCCCCAGGAAACCCCTTGCTCACATCTCCTGCCCTGTGTCCTCAAGACAAAAGGCAACTGCATCAAAATATCACAGGGGCTGTGGGCTGTGCTGTGGCCACATGGCCGATGGTCGCTGCTTCAAAGGGAGGCTGTGATTCCTCTTGGAGCGCGCGGCCGCACTAGGTCTCACCTAACAAAGTACCACTTCCCACACGTTCCAAGTATCCGTTTCCTTTCCAACGCACAGGTCTGGAGATGCTCGTGAACTAGTGAGGTCTTCGCCAAGGGACATTTGGTAAGATCAAACAACTCATAGGATTCATACATTCAAACATAAGTCTACACGTGACACTGTGTCATGACAGCAATTCTTTTCTTTGTTTTGTGGCCGCACCTGCAGCATGTGGAAGTTCCCAGGCCAGGGGACTATCCCATAGCTGCAGCAACGCCACATCCTTAACCCACTGCACCCACCAGGGTGCAGTGGACCCGAGATCCTGCAGTCAGTTTCTCAACACACAGCACCACAGCAGGAACTCCCTGGCTAGCAATTATTTATATTGGCAACTACATGACACTGAACACGAGAATTACGAATTATCTTATTTTCATTAAAATATATGGTGGAGGGAGTTCCTGTTGTAGCACAGCAGAAACAAATCTGACTGGTATCCATGAGGTTATGGGTTCGATCCCTGGCCTCGCTCAGTGGGGTCGGGGATCCGATGTTGATGTGAGCTGTGGTGTAGGTGTGTAGCTCGCAGACACGGCTTGGATCCCCAGTTGCTGTGGCTGTGGTGTAGGCCAGCAGCTGTAGCTCCAATTTGACCCCTAGCCTGGGAACTTATGTATGTCACCGGTACGGCCCTAAAAATGCAAAAATATAAAATAAAATAAAATAAAATAAAATAAAATAAAAATAAAATTTGGTGGCATTCCCTGATGGCTCAGCGGGTTAAAGATTCTTCATTGTCACTGCTGTGTCCCAGGTTCAATCCCTGACCTAGGAACTCCTGCATGCCATGGGCACAGCCAAAAAAAATAAATTTAGACACAGCATGAGGACTACCCAGCCCCCACAAATGTTACAGTTCTAGGGTGATCTTGATCACCACCAGCTAAGACAGGGTCTTTTTTTTTTTGGCCTTTTGTCATTTTAGGGCCACACCGGCGGCATGTGGAGGTTCCCAGGCTAGGGGTCTCATTGGAGCTGTAGCCACTGGCCTGCGCCGCAGCCACAGCAACGCAGGATCCGAGCCGTGTCTGTGACGTACACCACAGCTCACGGCAACACCAGCTCGTTAACCCACTGAGCAAGGCCAGGGATCAAACCCGCAACCTCATGGTTCCTAGTCGGATTCGTTAACCACTGCGCCACAGCGGAAACTCCTAAGACAGGGTCTTGAGGCCTTAAGGAAAGAAGCAGGGGTCCAGGCAGTAAGTGGCTTTGTCAGGGAGTTCCCCAAATCTGTGTTAACTAGTATCACTGCTACTAACAACAATAGTCACAGCTCTTGGGCTTGCAGGCTCCTCTTCCAAGTACTTTGTAGGTCCCATTCTATTAACTCTTCCAACACTGTTTGTTTTTTTACTTGTTTTGCTTTTTAGGGCCACACACGTGGCATGTGGAGGTTCCCAGACTAGGGGTCGAATCAAAGCTACAGCTGCCGGCCTTCGTCACAGCCACAACAACACCAGATCTGAGTCACATCTGCGACCTACAGCACAGCTCACGGCAACGCCAGATCCTTAACCCGGTGAGGGAGGCGAGGGATCGAACCCACATCCTCTTGGATACTAGTCAGATTCATTTCCGCTGCACCACAACGGGAGCTCTCTCCCAACAATGTTATGAGATGAAAACTGTGAGTGCCCCTGCTCTACAGATGAGGAAACAGAGACCATGGAAAATGAGGTCATTTACCCAGGAGTGTTCAGTTAGCCAGCGGTAATGCCAGGCAGCCTGGTCCCAGAGCCCACAGCAACATCTGGACCGGGACCCTGTGGCACCAGGGAGCAATGGGTCCCTCACAGTGGGTGGGGCCTAGATGCCCCCCACCTCCATGCACAGGCATGTAGAGTCACACCCCCACCCACCTCCCAGCAACACACACAGGTGCTCCTGCAACACACCTGCCCACCTGCCTGGGCAGCCCCGCCCCCAAGAGAATCCTCAGTTTCCTCTTTCTCCTGACCCCCCACTCCCACAAATGCTCCATGAACGGGGTGTTGGCCCATCCTGGGGCCCGAGGTACCCTGCTAAGTGGCCTTCCCTTCGTTGCTGGTGTCCCTCCTAGTCACTAGCCTCTCAGCAGCCAGAACCATCTTGCCAAATATATGAGCAGGACACTTCCTTGTGTCAAACCCCGGACAGAGACCAACAAGGTGTGGCTGTGCCATTCTGCAAAGATGCTGGCGACCTTATAAGTGATGACAACTGGCCAAGGATTCTTGTTCTTTACTCTCCATCACAAGTGGGAAAACCAGCTGTGTGATGACAGCCGTGCAAATCCTTTTCCCACTGGCGGGACAGGCACCAGCACTCAGGTTTGATTCCCAGCTCAGCACAGTGAGTTAAGGATCTGGTGTTGCCGTAGTTTCAACATAGGTCACAACAGCAGCTCACATCTGATCCCTGGCCCAGGAACTCCATATGCCATGGGCCAGCCAAAAATAAAAATAAAATAAAATAAAATAAAAACTATAAGGGACAGGCTCACCCCAAGAGAAAGACGTCCTTGCTGAGAAACTGAGTTCTGTTCCTTCTCCTCTTTCTCCATCATCGAAGTTTTTATTTTTCTTTTCTTTCTTTCTTTTTTTTTGTCTTTTTGCCTTATCTAGGGCCGTGCCTGCAGCATATGGAGGTTCCCAGGCTAGGGGTCTAACAGGAGCTGTAGCTGCCGGCCTTCGCCACAGCCACAGCAATGCGGGATCCAAGCTGCGTCTGCAACCTACACCACAGCTTACAGCAACGCCGGATCCTTAACCCACTGAGCGAGGCTAGGGATTGAACCTGCAACCTCATGGTTCCTAGTCGGATTCGTTAACCACTGAGCCACGACGGGAACTCCGAAGTTTTATTTTTCTTTATTTTTTTTTTCCTTTTTAGGGCTGCACCTGAGGCATATGGAAGTTCCCAGGCTAGGGGTTCAGTCGGAGCTACAGCTGCCGGCCTACACCACAACCATAGCGACGCCAGATCTGAACCACATCTGTGACCTACACTGAAGCTTGTAGCAACGCCGGATCCTTAACCCACCAAGCAAGGCCAGGGACCGAACCTGCATCCTCATGGATACTACCCAGGTTCTTAACCTGCTGAGCCCCAACAGGAACTCCTCCATCCTGGAAGTTAAAATCTGTTGAGCGGGCAATAATCTCTCTGAACTGCTGGGGGTCCCGGCACCAGCAGGGCTGAGCGCTTTGAACTCCCCGGCAGCAGAGCTGTCTCCTCTGTGGCTAGGGAAGGAGGGAGGCCAGGAGGGACCCACGTTTACGGCCTCCTCCAGTGGGCATGACATCCTGCAAAGGGCTTTACACGTTTCATTGCCTTTTCATCTGGTCCCAAACCCTGAAACATAGGTCTAATTATCCCCCCTGTGACGTATGCCAAGGCCAGGCTCAAGTAATGGTGGGACCAGCCAACGTCACACAGCCCCCGAATGGTGGAGCTGACACTCAAGGCTCGGGGAGGCAAAGACGCAGCGCTTTTGACCAGGTGCGTTGCGCCCCTGGTAAGAAAACTATGAAAACAACCACATTTCCTGAAACTCTCCTTCAGGTCCAAGTCCTGCCAAATGCCCCCATTTCAAACCTGGGTGGAGGGCACCTCCGCCTGGAAGCCAGCCTAGATTTCCTTGCCTGGCTCTGGACCCATGGACCTCAGGTTTCTGCTGTAGGTTCCCCCTGGCAGGACTCCCAAAGGCCCCATCCTGGCCAGGTCAGGATTCAAAGTGGCTCAGCAAAGGGATCCTCTCAGAAACCAGGCCGTGCCTGGGAAACACCCTTATGCTGCTGCAGGAAGGGCCATGGGCCAAACCTCTCCGGGAATCAAAGCTAATTTTCTGCTGTTTAGGAGGTAGCTCCTCAGTGAGTCACTGTTTGGGTTCCTGTGACCCAGGCTAGGAGCCAGGGGAGGCCAGGAGGGGCCCTCGTTAAAATTAAAAGGCAAAAGTAAGAAAGGGGACGGACACACACACCCCGGAGGCCATGACTCAGTGATGCCGGGTCTGGGCCCTCTCCCCCAGGTCTCCCCTAAGTGGGGGGAGCAGGAAGAGTCCCAGGAGGAGTTCTGAGCAGGAAATGGGAGGGAAGGGAGGCACGGCCCCACAGGATGTGTGTCTGTGTTTACCCAGCTTTTCTCTCCCGTTAAAAAACCTTTAATCCCAAATCACTGCCAGAGATCCCTGCCTCCAGCCCTCCCCCACCCACCCCGAGGTGACACCTCCCTAGGGACTCTCTCCCTCATGGGGTAGGGCCAGGGAATTTGTGTCGGGAGTCCTCCTTCTCTGGGGTGAGACCCTGCCTCTTCCCCTGGAAAGGAGGCCGAAGCCAGAACCCAAATCAGCTCTCGAAGGGGCCACGTGATTTTTGTCATGGACCCCAGCCACTTGTGCTTTCATGGGCCTTTTCTTCCAACAAAAGAAATAAACAGAGGAGTTCCCGTTGTGGCTCAGCAGGTTAAGAACCTGACTAGTATCCATAAGGATGCGAGTTTGATCCCTGCCCTCGCTCAGTGGGTTAAAGATCCAGCGTTACCAAGAGCTGTGGTGTAGCTCGCAAACACGTCCAGGATCCAGGGTTTTTGTGGCTGTGGCATAGGCCGGCAGCTACGGTTCTGATTCAACCCCTAGCCCGGGAACTTTCAAGTGCCACAGGTGCGGCCCTTAAAAAAAAAGGACAAAAGGGAAAAAAAGTAAAAAGCAACTGCTATGACTGCATTGATATGACGATAAATATAATCCAAGCTGGATTCATTGTAAAGAAATGGAAACCTTCTGAGGGCGCCTAAAGATACTGTGGGTGCTTTGAAAAGCCCTTTGAACTGCCTGGGCCCACGTTCTGGCTCACCAAACACTAGGTGTGTGCCTCAGTTTGCTTCTCTGTAAAATGGGCATGATGGCAGGTCCCACATCATGGGGTGGTTTGAGGGCTCCTTGAGATCTGCTGGAGCAGAGCTTGGCACGGCCCCGGCACGCAGTAAACGCTCGCAACAGGCGCTGCTTAGTGGCAGGCGAGCGTCCATCCACCCTGTGAAGGAGGCAGAGGAGGAATATCTTTTAGCTGCATAGTAGAGACAGGAAAACCGAGGTCTCCAGCAAGGGGAAGGACCCGCCCAAGGCCGTCTAACAAGTGGTGGCATCAGGACTCCAAGGCCACAGACCAAGCAGCTCCCAGGCCCTGGACATTGATGGATGTGGCCGGTCCAGTCGTCCGAGTCCCGGGGCAGGAACAGGGCGGACGGGGCCGGGAGGAAGTCGCAGGCCCGGACAGGGCATCTTGCCTCCAGCTCTGCCAGCGGGGACTCCAGAGAGAGGCAGCAGCCGGCCAATGAGGCCACTGTGAGGCCGGGACCACTGGGACCGCGACATTTCTGAGCCGGACAGGGCCAGGCCCTCTCCTCCATCCTTCTGACCTCCAGCCAAGCTCTGAAGCCCAGCCTCAATGTTCTGATCTGACTATGGGGACAGCAGCTCTCTCTGGGGGCCAGGCTGGACCAGAAGGCTACTGTTGCCCCCATCCAGGCCCTCAAGTGACATCAAAAGGCTGGAAATTTCCTGTCCATGCTGGAATGTGGGTTTTCCAGCTGACTCAGACGAAGCCTATTTCTGCGGCAGCCGCACTGTGCCAGGACGGGGGGGACGGGGGACCAAATTCACACCTGGGCGTATTTTCACTACCTGTCAAACAAGCAGGAACCTGCCCAGGAGGAAACAATACAGAAAAATCCCTAAGCCCAGCTGGCCGGGCTCCCAGCCTCTGGACTATAGTTCTTGGACAAATGGCTCCCAGACACTTGGTGTTCTGCTATGTAGTCAAGCTGCTGTCACTGCTGTCACCGTTGTCCACCTGGGTAACACGGGGGCTGCCCGAGGGGCAGGGTGGGGAACAGGGCACGAAGTAGCTTGTGGCAGGGAAACAGGACAGACTTGCCCTTGGCAGTCCCCGGCCATGTAAACTTGAGGTTCTCAGCCTCTCTGAGCCTCAGCAGCTGCATCAGTAAAGTGGGGATAAGAAAAAGACCCCAAGAGGATTTCCCACTGCGGCTCGATGGGTTAAGAATCCAACTGCAGGGGCTGGGGTTGCTGCAGAAGCATGGGTTCGATCCCCAGCACGTGGGTTAAAGGATCCGCTATTGCTGCAGATGTGGTGTCGGTCACAGCTATGGCTCAGATTCAGTCCCTGGTCCCAGGAACTTCCATATGCTGTGGCTGTGGCCAGAGAAGGGCAGGGCAGGGCAGGGAATGGGAGTTCCCTTCATGGCTCAGAGATTAATGAACCCAACTAGTATCTATGAAGGCGCAGTTCGATCCCTGGCCTCGCTCAGTGGGTTAAGGATCCGGTGTTGCCATGAGGTTGCAGAGGCGGCTGATTCCGAGTTGCTGTGGCTGTGGTGTAGACCAGCAACTGTAGCTCCGATTTAACCCCTAACCTGGGAACTTCCACAGGCCACTGGTGTGGTCCTAAAAAGCAACAAAAAGAAAAGAAAAAAGAGCAAGATCAAGAGCGAGAGAGAGGAAGGAAGGGAAGAGAAAAAGACACCAAGAATGAAAAACACAGCCTGGGCTCACAGTTCTGCGGTAGGAGAAAGAGCCATGATTTGGGGAAGGGGTGGGGGACGAGGGGCAATGGGAAAGGCAGCGAGAAGAAAGCCCACAGATTGGCCCCTCTCTTCCCTAGGCTGCCTGGAAACAAGGCCCCAGGCTGGCTCCTCCCCTGGGGATTTGGCCAAAGTGTCAGATCTGGAAGTATCATTGCATCACTGGGCATTCGGCGGTTAACGATGGGGAGTGGACAGGCCCTGAGTATTTAACTAACTGGGGAGGTGACTTGAGATCAGAGGCGCCCCTGCTCACTGGCTTCTCTTGCATCCCAGCTTCTCCACCTCCCCCGCTCGCCTACGCTCCCCCAGGATGAAGCCTCCCCCTCTTCTGACCTTACTTTGCCTCCTGGGTAAGTGACCTCCTGCCTTCACCCCTCCCCTGCCCCAGCTCAGCAAACGAGCTCCCTGGAGGCCCCTGAGCCCGTCCTGGGGAAGGAGTGGCTGGTCATCCTGAGGCCAGTTCCGTCTGAGCTGAGCTGATCCAGCACTGGCCGGTGTGGGGGTGGGGTGGGGTGGGGGGAGTGGAACCCCGGGTGGCCTGGGGGGCATGGGAGGGAGCTGGCTGGGAACAGCAGACGGCTCACGTGAGCTCCAGCTGCCCAGATCCATCACCTGAGCTTCCATTTTTGGGTCCAACCTGCCCAAGTGGGCAGCCCCCCACTGCCGCATCAGCAGATTCTGGAGGAATTCAGGAAAGCCCAGATGGTTAGGAAGCTTGTCCACTGGAACCTGATGGGACTTTGGGGGGACAAAGAGCTCCTGAAGGGGTGGGGGCTGACACCTGGGGAGATGATCCGGGAGGATGGGGGGAGGGGGGCTGGGTGTTCCGCCAGACGGAGGTGAGGACTCGGGGATGGAGGTGAGATGAGGTCACGGGGATATTATTACTGATTGGCATCGTTATTATGCGGAGTGCGGTGCTTGGGGAGGTGAGGTTCCCTAGACAATCACACGGATGTCTGGACTCAGATTTGAGGGGACATCGGGGCGGGTGGCTGCAGCGGGGGGGGATCTGACACCCTCCACCCTCGCTGCCCACAGTGGCCCTGGCTGGCGGGAACCTGGTCCAGTTTGGGGTGATGATCGAGAGGATGACGGGGAAGCCTGCACTGCAGTACAACGACTACGGCTGCTACTGCGGCGTCGGCGGCGCCCACTGGCCGGTGGACCAGACAGACTGGTGAGCGGGCAGCCCGGCCGGGGGGCTGGGGAAGGGGAGGATTCCGGGGGGAGGGAGGAGCCGGGGACCCCTAGAAAGTAGGGGCTGACCACCCCTTTGAGCCCTTTTGGGCACTGGATCCCCAGGGCAGCACCTGGTCCAGCCCAGCCTGGCTCACAGACCCCTCCAGGCTGACCGTGACCCTTACAGGTGCTGCCACGCCCACGACTGCTGCTATGGGCGTCTGGAGAAGCTGGGCTGTGAACCCAAACTGGAGAAGTATCTTTTCTCTGCCGGCAGGCGCAATATCTTCTGTGGTAAGTGAACAGCCCGGGAGTCCCTCAAACGCCGGGAGCGGGGAGAGCTTCAGCCAGGAACCCTCTTCCTGATGGTGACCCTTGAGCCTGGTCAAGGCCACACCCCGGGCTGGAGGTGCGGGGTCTCCCGATCGTCTTGGAATTGGGGAGGGGCCCGCTCAACTCCCAGATGCTCCTGTGGGACCCAGTCTAGAGAGCCCTGAGCTGTCAGCTCCTGCCCTGACCCCAGGCACTTCCCCGGCCCAGGGACCTCCCAGCTTCGGCCTCTGGGGAGAGGAGGGAGGGGCAGGGCTGAGCCAGGCCCCAGAGGAGCTGTCCTCACACAGCCCTCGCCAGGGCCTGGGGGGCGACTAGAGGCAAGGTCCCCAGATCAGAGCCTCAAGGGCACAGTCCCAGAGAGAGAGCTGGAGCTTGGACTTGGGACAGCAGTGGTCCCTAGAGGCTAACTCCCCCATGCTCATCTTAGCCAGGGCCCAGGTCCACTCGGACCGCTTAGCTTTCCTCGGGTCTCCAGCCTGGGGAGGCAGCCCAAACCAACTGTGTGGAGGGCTCCACACAGACCAGTCCCATGGACAGGAGCTCCGTTCAGGGAGTGGAAGCTTCTTCCTGCCACAGGGCCAGGAGCAGCCTGGGGGCACAGCGGGAACGCCCGGGAGGGTCAAAGAAGCCTCAGATCTCTAAGGTCTGTCCTGGGGGAGCGGAGGAGCAAGGACCCGAACCACCAGAGGCAGATTTAGCTCAGGGTTTCTTGCTCCCACCACCATCCATTTGCCAAGGCAGCTTTGACAGGTAGTAAGCTCCCCGTCCCTGGGGGTTCATGCAAGGCTGGGGCAGCCACCTGTCAGGAACTGCACTGAGAGGATGCGTGAGGGGAGGGGTGGGGTGAACAGGGACACAGGCTCAGGGATTCACCTTGGACCCCCTGTGTGATTTTGGGGGAGTGATGGAGGGCCTCAAGGGCCTCACTTTACCTCATCTATAAAATGAGATAATCACTTGGTCCCCAGCTGAGTCCAGCTCCTGGCAGGAACCACCCAAAGGAGCTCACGGGTCTGTTAAGCCCCTTCCAACCCGAGTTTTGCTGAAAGAGCCAATGTGAGCAGACCCCCGACCGGAAAAGGAGACTGATCTTTGGGAGGGAAAGCGAGGCACGCAGACATTTCTGAGCTGGCCGAGATCTTCATGGGGACAAAAGGGAGTCAGAACCACCCAGGACAAACAAAGGTGGAGGCGGGGGTGGCGAGAGGAGGCTTTGGGGGCCCGGGTGCCCACCGTGGTGACGCCGGCTCTGCTCCCCGGGCTGGGCGTAGGCCACGCGCGGTGGGGGCGGGGCGCTAAGGCAAATGCCTGGAAACAGGCTCCGCCCACTTGGAGGGAAGCCGACCCTCTGGGCTTTAGTCCCTCTGGGCTCACCCAGGCCGTCTGGGATCAAGTCCTTCCGTAGCTTTCGTTTCTGATTAATGACTGCCCTCCACCCCCAGCGATGCGCTCTGTGGGGGAAGGAGTTGCCTAGAAACGCTGTCCTCATCCCGGGGGCGGGGGCAGATGGTCTCCCCTTGGGGGGAGAGGGCTCAGGACAGTGGAGTGCGCTGGGGTCCCCTGCCGCTTTTCTCACCCACCCTTGAAACATCCCCCTGGAGAACCGGCTTCCTGCAGTTTGGGGCTGAGCACGTGGACTCCAGCTCAATCCCCGCGTGTGCCCGAGACTGGCAGGTCCCAGGCGTCCAGTCCTTGATCCGCCTCGTCCCATCCAGCCGGCAGAACCACCTGCCAGCGACAGACCTGCGAGTGTGACAAGAGGGCTGCGCTCTGCTTTCGCCGCCACCTGGGCACCTACAACCGCAAATACGCCCATTATCCTGACAAGCTGTGCACGGGACCCACCCCGCCCTGCTAAGTCTGTGTTCCGCCCCCTCCCTGCCACCCCCAGCCTCCATCTGCTGACCTCAGGAACTTTGTCAGGAACGCCCTCCCTCTGGAAAATTCCTTGGCTACAAACCCATCCCTCCTCCCCCGACTCGGCCTGGACCCTTGCTGGCCTCCCAGGCCACCTCCCCCAGGAAGACCTGTGCCTGGGGGCCTTTCAGTACCCAGAAGACTCTGTACCCCACCCCTGGGACCTCAGTCCCCTATTCTGAATATGTGAAAAATGTCTTCCCACAATTTGAATACTGATCCTCGCTGGGATCCATTGTAGGGTTTATTTAGTCTACAGTTTCATTCATTCATTGGTTTTCTGGGCACCACTGTGTGCCAGTGTGCTCAGCACTGGGACACAGCATGGGTGTGACAAGGGTGGCCCCTGCCTGCAGCTGCAACACTGTCCTTTCAATTTCCTATTCTAGTAAGTTTTTGTGACTCTTTTTCTAACCTTCTATAGTCTTTTCCAAGACAATAATGGCAATCTCTAGAAGATATGTTTCTGGCCCTATGGTGCAATGTGAGAAGCACACAAAATACCAACCTAAAAATATTGTCTCTGCTGTGTCACCAGACTCCAAATCCCTCCCATTAGAAGACTGGCTGAGAGTGACAAGAAGCTCTCGAGTCATCTTATTCCAATCCCTCCTGCGACAGATGGGGGTCTGGGTGTCAGAGAGGGAAGTTCTACCTGAAGGGGTGTCATTCCAAAGCCAGGGTACCTCCATTTCTTCATGCATCGGCCACCTACACTCTGCCCCTCTGGTTACTGTTTTGGGTCAGCCCAGAGCTCCCAGGGAAGTCAGCTGTGAGATGCCCGGTCCAGGTCAGGCTCCTGATACGGGGGAGTGAAGAGAAAAGATTTCAACATCCAACATCCTGGGGCTGCTCTGGAGCCAATTTAATGAGCCAGAGGAGTCCCATCAAATGGAATGCAGCCTCTCCTGGAAGCAAAGCATCTCAGCAGATTCAACTCCTAAATATAGATATAATATCTTCACTACCTGTAATAGGCTGCTAAAATCTTCCAGGATTGGTATGAGCCTATTCAGTGAGATAAAGCATGGGAAAAAGCACTGCAAGCCAAGCTCACAGCGCACGGGTGATAAACATCCACTCCCTTCTTTTCGTGGCGTGTGTAAAACATTCAAGACTTAAGCCTGAATCGATCATAAGGATGATCGCCATAAACTTTAAAAGGTTAAGAAGTTCTGTGCTAGCAAAACAAACAAAACAGGAGAGGGTCAGATGTGCATGTATTGCTGCTGTGAGTGACTCCAATCCCTGGTGCAGAATCCCTAGGAGACCGGATCTTCAAGCACCGCGTGTGGGTGGGTGGGGCAGAGAGAGCGGCGTTGGTGCGGAAGCGTGGTCCTAAGGCGCCCTCTGGTGTCCATTTTTTTCAGGCTACTAGGCGGAACAAATTTGGCATTTTCCTTCATTGGGGAAGGTGGGTTTCTGGGCTGGTGAAATCTGTTCGCTCACACTTTCAATAATAAATACGGTGAGAAACAATAAGGCCTTACAGATATCTCAAATTGATGTTGCCACTGCATAGACAAGAAACAAGAAGTAACTGACTTGAGAGAGATGGAGGGAGGTGGGGTTCAAGGCCTTGTTTAATCATCTGACGGAGTGAAAAATGGAACTTAAGACAAGTCCTGGGGTAGCCTGTTTTCCCAGGAATCAGTAAATATTTGTCGAGTGAATCAATTTTGTCAAAACCCTGCTTATGTGTGTTGTCTATACTACACGCACTTGATTTCCAGCTGCAGACTGGAAAGAATGGAAAAAAGGGAAAGGAAACCCTGAACTTGACGTCAGAGGTTCCGGGTAGAGCCCTCGGCGCTAACAGCAGCATCTGACCTCCAGCAGTTCTTGTCGTGGTTCAGTGGGTTAAGAACCCGACACAGTGTCCACGAGGATGCAGGTTTGAACCCTGATCTCAGTGGATTAGGGATCTGGTGTTGCTTTGAGCTGCAGCGTAGGTCATAGATGCGGTTTGGAGCCCGTGTTGCTGTGACTGCGGTGTAGACCAAATCAAGCTGCAGCTGATTCAAGACCGAGCCTTGAACATTCATATATTGTGGGTGTGTCCATAAAAAGAAAAAAAATGGGGATGGGATCACCAGCCTCACAGGGTTGTTTTAAAGTTTAAATGAGAACTTATTCACAATGCCTGAGGCATCACAGGTGCTCCATCCGTGCTACATCACTTTGTATTTTTGAATCCATCACAGAGTGGATACAGATATGTGATAATTGCAGTTATTCTAGGGAAGTGGCATCTTACACAGGGTAGCCCCTTGGCTCACTGCTCCGAGTGATCATTCATCTTAAATGGACAAGTGTTTGAAAATTATTAACCTTTAGCACACCGAACTGATGTCCCACAGAGGCAGTGAGGCTAAACTGGCTGGAGAGATGGCAGCCAGCTGTGATGGGTTCCAAGGTCAAAATGAACACACAGGCTGACTCTGAGGCTGTAAGACCCGTCAGGGAGGACCAGGTACACCTGACCTTTGGAATTCATTCAGCAAGCACAGCATTAGTCTTCTGGTAGCAAAAGGCATATGTCAAGTGTTTGAAGAAAGGAGTTCCCGGTCTTTCTCCAAACGAAGGATATAATAAACTCCATCCCAAACACACGGGACATCCCACTCCTTCTCTTGAGAAGGTTGCTCCTGCTGGTCCTTCTGTCTCAAATAACTTAGCTCCCTATTTCCACCTCCTAGCTCCCCTTTCATGTTTCATCCAAATGCCACTTCCTCCACTGAGCCGTCTTGATTTTCCTTCTGAACCCCCGACCCTTTTATCAGTTCCTCTTTTTATGGCCTGTTTTCTCTTGGGTCACAGTTACGTGTCTACTTTCACTGCTGGGCCAAAAGGTTTTGGAGGACAAGGTACATGTCTGATTCAATGCCCAGAAATAAAGACTCTTACACAGCACAGGTTCAGGAAATGATGGATGGATTCTGGGATGTTTGGATGGGTGAATAAACTGAACCGAAACAAGTATCTCGAGATAGCTGAAGTCTCTGTCCTAGGGAGGGCCAGACAAGTTTCTCGGAGGTGGAGAATTTCTCTTGCTGCCAAGCCAGAATCTATGAACCTGCAGAACTGGTCTTGATCCTATTCAGCTCAAAGATTCTGCAGAATAAGACTGACCATTCTGTCCAGCAGTCCCAACAAAACCTATTTGAGCAGAGCATTTTATGACAAATGGTGGTATCTCAAGGCCGACACGTACTTTCTATGCATTGTTGGGAAGGGCTTGTGGTATGTCTGGTAAACAGGTAACTTTACACCTGGGTTTTCAGCCCTGCTTTCTCCTAGGCAACCATGAGCAATTACCAAGAGGGGGGCACAGGAACAGCCGCTTTCTTCCCTGTGGTATTTCAATCTTTGGCACTGTACACTGTCATTCACCCAGAGTAAGCAAGGCTGTGTAGCCTGGAGGAAAATGTAAATAATAAATAAACTGTGTTCTCTAATTATTCTCTGCCTGGCCTGAGGACACTTCTGTCCTTTCAGACTCATCCAATCTCCCAGGTTACCGAGACCAGGCAGGAAGCCTCTGGAACACCATCCAACTGAGCAGCAAGTGGCCCCCGGCCCCACTTGAATCACTGAAGGAATGGAAGTTTTCCACTGGGGTGGGGACAGCTACAGTGGGACAGCACTCTGGTCCTAGAGGAGCTTCCAGAAAGATTCTCGGTTGGTTAATGGGGTCCGGAATCTGGGCCTTGTGGGCTCAGGGACCAGATAGCATTTGTGCACCCAGAAGTCTCTGGGTTACGGAATGAGGCAAAAATCACACGAGGACAGTGACAAGGGGGAGTGACCTTGCCAGTGGCCAGAGTGGCAAGTACTATGTACCTCTTGGTGTCAAGGTACCATGCGGCCAATTCAAAGGCCACCTGATGAGCAAAAACATAGAACAAGAGACAGCAGGAGGCTCAAGGCCAAAATCACGAGGACCCAGCGAGGCTGGTGAGGCCACAGCAAGCCTGACCGCAGCCCTGGTGCAGGCTGGGCCCTGCCCCCTCTCCTCCTGAAGACCTCTTCTAGGTGAGCCCTGGGGTCACTGCTGCCTACCTGTGTCTGGGGGAAGGTGCCTCCTCCCAGAATGGGTTCAAACCAACCCTAAGAGTTCCAGAGGAATCCCAAGGTGGCAGCCATCAGACAGCTGCTCCGTACTGAGACAACAGCGAACTGTCAGAGACCTTCTTAGACACCAAGCAGCCGCGGTAAGGACGGTAAGGACGGCAAGGACGGCCCTGTCGGTCTGTGTGGTGGCCCCACCCACGTGGGCGGAGCTAGGGCCAGCTGCTGAAGCTCAGGGAGAGCCCAGAATACACTGGAAGAAAACACACATCTCCCACCCGACTTCTCCCAAAAGGGCAGCTTCCCGCGTGCTCTGTCTCACTCACTCAAATGGTGGTCAGGCAGTAACAAAAACAACGTGAAGCTCTGTCTTCAAACTAGAATTTATTGGTATACAAAACTCCATTTCATAGATAAAGTGGCACATCTTTGCAGCTTCTATTGCACCGAGTATTGAAGATTAAAAACACACAAAAAACGGAAACATTTGGTTTTGAAAACACTGCAAATAGCCAAGTACAGTACTTTGGTAAATAAAAAATAAAATGGTTCAGAGTAACACAATCTGAGGAAAAAGAAACACCTGGAGGAAATGAACTACAGACATCAGACAATGGTCACGTTCTCCCCGCCGAGCTCCACAGATAAGGCAAGACTTGCTAGGTCTATGGATCAGGACCCCACGGAGGCCTTAAGGATCTCCAGACTGCAGCGAGAACAAGTATAGTGCAATTAGAAAAAAGAGAAGGCAGCTGAGCCCGCGAAGGCCCCCGTGTCCTCCACAGGCCCACCCGCCCTGCTTCAGAAGGGGACGAGGGCCCGCCCGCACTGCGACATCAGCAAGAGGAATGCGGACGTCTGGCGGCCGACTCCTGGCTCTTTTTCTCACTGAGCTCAGTGCTGGTGGAGGTCGCTGGAAGGGGAGCCGGGGAGGCCGCGGGCCTGTCTCCCCACAGAAAACGAACCAGAGAGGAGCCCTCACCCATCTTCCTTAAGTTCTGGGGGCGGGACCCGCCAGGGGATTAAACCACAGGCCGAGGTCCCTGACTGAGCTCAGACGACCGTCAGAGGCGGCTGGCAACAGTGATCTGAGGATGTTGACAGGCGGAGGATGCGGAGCCGACCGCGGAGGCTGTGCCCAGCGATCTTGACCTTCTGTGGCTACCAGCACGGTGCGCATGAGTAGTCCCGGGTCACGGGTACGGCCGACTTAAAACAAAGTCACTGCGCAGCCTTCGTGCTTTTACAGACATTATTCTGCGACGGTACCAGACCCTTCTCACGTAACTTTGCGAGGATGCTGAACATTTTAACTGAGCTACTATGTAGTCCGGACTAGGAAAGCGGGGCTCTCAAAAGAAATCCCCCCGAGGAAACGGTTAAGAGCCTGAGGTTTTCACAGGAAACGGCGGCGTGGACAGTCCACAGGCCAGCCCCTCCGGGGCCGTCTCCCCCTCTAACACGTGACACCGGAAGATCCCATATGATTTAAAATACACCATCGAGACTTTGAAGTTAACATCAGTGGAAAAATACGATCTGCTTCAGAGTCAGAAAACACACCTTGTAAAAAGTGCCGTTAAGTCACCTCAGAACAACCGTCGGAAGGCCCCAAAGTTTGAGCAACACCTGCTCTGAAAGCCGAGATGAATAAAACCGTGAATAATGAAAATGTCAAAACAAAAATACTGCATCTGAGTCTAAAGGTTGCTACAGAAAGACAGAGCTTTGAGGTAAAAAGGTGAAGAGCTACACGTCTGCCCAAGGTGGGAGTCAGAGAGGGCCGCGGCTGTGACACTGAACCCAAGAAGTTCCACTGTCACCCTCCTGGTCAGGTGAGTGTCAATCTACTCTGACCAGGAACCCAAGTTTCCTTCAACTGACCGCACATTCAAGTCGCACACCTCACAGAGGTAAACTGACGGCATGTTCCACGTGGACCCAGTGAGACGCCGGTGGTCCAGTGTTTCCCGGAACGAGAGAAACTGCACATTGACGACAGGGACTCAGTCGAGCACAGTTCAGGCCAAGTCCCGCTGCTAGGCACCTACTTAACGTGTGAGCAGCACCCCCGCCCCGGACCCTATCATTTCACAGCGTCAAGGCGCCCCGGGAAGCAGGGCGGGCATCACCCCCGCCCCCCACTCGAGGCTCCCTCCAAGCCCGGCTCGAGCGGCCCCACAACAGAGACCCCACTTCACAAGCCCTTGGAATCAAAATGGGTTTGGAAGTGTTTTCGGAACTTATGGAAGAAGCTAGAGACAATCTCAACTAACATTTAAGCTTCTCCTTTCTGCCACAATTGTTCAATGATTTTTCTCCTGAAAGCATATGTTCCTATTACTGAAAAATTAAATATACAGACACTCTGTCTACTATCTCCCGGTGGTAACTACATTAATTTAGTAAGTTGTGGTTCTATGTTGTTTTGATACATCTACCCCTCTAGTACAAATTGTTGCCACTAAAAGTTTATTTATTTTGACCTTTAAAAAAATCTTCTTTTAAAATCCATAAAACCTTTAAATACAGCTTATAAGACTAGTAAGCAGCTAGGGACCACTGCCCCACCCCCCTTCTCCTGACCAAAGCTACCAAGACAACAACCCCAAGTGGCAATCCTCTGCCAGCCACAGAGGTTAGGAAAGACACACGCCTACCGTGCAGTGCGCGTGAGCAACCGCTCCAGGTACCGACACTGACAACAAGCATCCCAGGACTAAACACCCTGGGCCTCCAAGGTGGCTGCCGACAGAGTGGTCCTCCAGTGCCCCCCACGGCAACGAGGTACCGCATGATTCCATCTACCTCGCCCTTTGGTGAGACTGAGGCAGTGAAGTCTTAAGTTCAAACCTGCAGCTAGAAGCTATCACTAAAGCTGGATACATGTAACCCATTCCTAATAATTAACATACTAAACACAGACCAAACAGAGCTGGGAAACTACGAAACGGTAATAAAGGAAAACTACTGAAGCCATCTGATTAGTTTCTAAAACCACTGTTATTTTAGCCCAGAAATGCTGAAGCCTATTATCAGAATTAGGTGATTTACAAAGAAATGTGCCCAATATTCTTTAATAACATTTTAGCAACTTCTAAAACCCAGTAGGGCCCAAGGCCACCTACATTAACCAAGGAAATAAAGCAATCCTACCACTTCTGACAAAGGGCCTCCTTTAAGCTATTTCTGACTCCTAATTCTGCTGAATTTTTGGTACACCATCTTGATCTGTCTCTCGCAGTACAAAACAGGCAAGAAAGCGTTCACTCGCAAATGCTCAGCCACAGGCAGGAATGCGCCCAGGGCTGAAAGCCAAGGGAACAGTAGATCCTAAAGCACTGGATCTCACTCCCTTGGGGACAGTAAGGCAACGGAAACCTTTCACTTGTCTGGACTGAGTTCTAGAGGCTCTGACTCGGGACTCCGCAACATGCGAAGAGAAGAGGCTGTGCCGTTCCCAAATCTGTGCAGTATTACGAGGCACTGTACCAGAATGTCCTGGGAGTGACTCCCAGAGACTGCTGATGCTCCAAACACAGAACAGCACCAAAGTCAAACAAACCAAACACTAAAATAAATATATCCTGAAAACCAAAGAAAGCACATGACCTACTGATAAAGACAACCCAGTGAATCCAAGGCTAGCCCACCAAATGATGTCTGTACACGTCAAAGCCTTTTTATAGTTTTCCCTTTGCCTCGGAACTCTTGTAATTTTGAAATTTGAGACGGAGAGGTAACTAACCATTTGCCTTTTGATTCAGCATATATTATTTCTATTATTTTTCAAAATATTAGGTCCCCCAAAGGCAAGAACTGACCAAAATGGGCCACTTCATACATTAGAGTTTTAAAGTTTACATCCACCTAAGTATCAGTTTCCATCAGTCTGGGGAATGACATCATTCCCCCACCCAAGTCTGACGATTTCAGCACCGCGGAGCCGTTCAAAGGCCTCAGCCCAAGTAGTTCTCTGCCCTGCTGGTCTAACATAAGTCTCTAACAACTTCCAGAGGATTGCTAGAGAGTTTTTCCAACATTGAAATCCCAAACAAGCTTAAATAAAAAGTTAAGTGCAGCATTTTATGGGATTTCTCTCTTCTTTTTTTTTTTTTTTTTTTGGAGGGGGGGGCACCTCCATGACATGCAGAAACTCCGGGGCCAGGCTTCCAACCTGTACCCCAGCAATGACCAGGGTCACAGCCATGACAGCACCAGACCTTTAACCCACTGCACCACCAGGGAACTCCTGGGATTTCACTTCTGCAATACTAAGAAAACTGGGGAAGAGGTCAAGTCACCTTTTCTTTCTCTGAAAGCATCTTTCTAAATCTAGAATTGCAGCAAACTTACTTAAAATCCAAACATGAAAAACCTTAGATATCCTTTCAGACACTCTCCCCTTACAAAACCAATGAGCTCTTCAGACTTGTCCTGAGCAAAAACTCAGGACTCTTCACTTCTCCCTTTACAACTATGGGTTCCACTCTCCATACTCTCAGAATCCCAGAGCTGCACCATAAATGGTTCTAAGCCATCTTCTCACTGTCAAGAAATAAGTACCAAGAACTCAGCAACACCATCAATTTCCCAGCAAAGCCCAGGCCTAATTAACAGTCAGGCCCATTTGTTATATGGCTTCAGTGCAAACGAACCAACAGCACCTGCATCCCATCTGAAATAACATTAGCAGCAGGAAGAAGAGAAATGCAGTTGTTGAATTTCCACCCTGACTACAGAGGCCACAACCTCCATATCATATTACTTTGGGAAAATACTTCCTGAACTATTTTCTGATTAACTTGGATTAGAAGAAAATTAAATTTAAACATGTACCTGAGTTGGAGATCACATATAAACTATCCTGCATGTTATTATCTGTTTGAAAGAGGAAACAAAGGAAACCTGTCGTTATCAATTTCTAGAAACTACTTCATGAACAATGGCAGCGAAACTCACCCCAGTGTTAAGGAAAAGTTCCAGGGTCACGGAACTCTGATTTTCAGGGCAAATAAAACCACACACGTAAAAGGTTTTTCTTGATCTAACCTATCCACCCCTAAAACTCAATATTTTACTTACAGAACATGAATGGCTTTACTGCACTTTCATTAAATAAAACACATCACTGACAAAACTTTGAACGGAAAAGAGACAGCTTGAAGGAAAGGAACTCAGAGTGCGATCTCTGTGGGTTGCGTTTCGCTTTGCAAAAGGACGGCCTGACTGGGAGGCCGGCACGCGCACTCCGCGCTCCATCCGCTCTCCCAGCTCCCGGGAGGCCAGAGTCAGATGTTGAGAGCAGCGAAGGTCTTCACCAAGGTGACCTGTGCGCTCGGCTCCGCTTCGCTTCTGCTGTTGTCCCTGTGGCTGCTCCTGCTCTCCAGGGCTTTGTGCCGGTGCCGCTCCTCCTGGCGTTTCTTCTTCTCCAGTCGCTGCTGTTCTCGCCTCTGTTTGTTTGTGACCTGGAAGAGAAGGCTGCCGGTGACTCGCCAGCACGGCTGACACAGGCTGCGCCCGGTGAAGGAAGACGCGGGGCTCGCAGAGGCAAAGGGCACAGGCTGACTCTCGACAAGAACAGACAAAACCCATCTAACAGACGAAAAACGATTTATTTTCCATTACTGCTCAAATTTACTTTCAAATTTACACCCTCCTGCTGAGCCAGCAAACAAAACCAATTCCATTCTCCTCCTAAACCAATCTAAAATGACTTAAAAAAGGATTAACCCTGGTCCAGCAGGAGATAACACTCAACCATGCCACAGGAAGCAACAAAATCCTCAGAAGCTTTACTGCATTGTAGCCTCTGCCTGTGGCTTTTACATTCTGTTGCACTTTGAGCTCCTAATTTTTTGATTTCTTCACAATAAGCTCCAAATTCAGTAACATAAACGGTGTCAGATACCACTTGTGGGAGTGGAAGAGGGTTCAGCCTTTCTGGAAGCATTTGACAATTTACCAAAAGGGCTTAAAAAGATCCAAATATCCACGCCCTTTAACCTGTTAGTTCCTCTGCTGGGACTTGAGCCAAGAAAATAATGCAAAATACAAAGACTTCTACACGAAGGTGTTCACCGAAGATGGTGGCATTTACAAAAAATGGGATTTGATCCCATGGATTAGCGTGGAAAGCACCGCCAGACACGCAGTGATGTCAGACGGGAAGAGGAGGCTCCCGGTGCGAACAGAGTGGGAGCCCAGGTACGCTTCCTTCCGGTCGTCACCTCGAACTCCCCACAGGACAAGTGAGGTCTTCGCTCTGCTTTATGCTACACAGACACACACACACACACACACACACACACACACACACACACACACAC
>PVHT021183551.1:9606419-9671148 GCA_004024745.2 Catagonus wagneri | reverse complement strand
AGAAACAAAGGAACCCTTCAAGACTCAATATACCTTTTCTACCTATCTCTCCTTCAACAATTTGATAAATAATTTGATACTACATTTGTAATAATGAAAATGGAGGCAAGGTTCCAAGACCTTCCATTTATAAAATGTCTTATTTTCAGTAAGATTGGTCACCTGAAATAACCATTTAATAAAATGATTTCTTATAAAACTGGACTAGTCTGAAAAATAGTAAATTCACAAATTCTTTAGGATTTTGAACAGTATTAGGTAAAGTCTAGCAAACAAGAGCGAAATGAATAAATAGCTCTCATCAAATCATACCACACGACCTAATCAAATGACAAATATCACTGGACCTATTTTGGCCCATCAGGTGTTGGCATGTCAGAGCGATGCCACAAAAATAGCAGGTAGAGCAACACTTGTTTATAAACCACTTTTACCACATGACAAACACTAACTGAACATCCAGTTGCGTTGCAAACTTTCTGGACAGCATCTTCTACTTCGTCTCTCAGGTCATCTTCAAAGTCAATTCCCTTTGTCTTGATCTTCTCTCTTTTATCTGATTCATCTTGATGAAGCATCTGAAACTAAAGGACATAAAAAGAGTCATGATTAACGGAACTATGTCAGAACCTTCAACACAGGAAGACATTCTAATCTCAAAAACGTTCCAATATAGAAGAAAAGATTCCATGAACAATCTTAAAGGAAGAGCAATCACTTGGCTACATTTATCCTGACACTTGGGATTTCACACCACAACTGAAGCATTAAAAAGAAAGGCCCAAGACATTGGATAAACTGTTCAGTAAAAACATCACTGGAGCACCTATAGCCTCTAGAGACCAATATTTTGGCAATGACTGCTGACTGGGCCAGCGCACATCTGTCTCGGGCGTTTACAGAGCTGTGAGCTAGCTGAGAACAGAATCGATCCCCTAGACTAGCACTCAGTGAGCTTTCTCAGCAGGACAACTCACCTTGAAGAAGCATACAGACAACTGTCATCTGGTGCCCTGGGCCCTATCTGATCATCAGCGAGCTTCACGGTGCTGAAGGTCCCGACCCAACCAGAGTACCACAGGAGGGCATGACTCATCTAACCTCATGTGCTACCCGCACACTCAAGGGAACCTGTCAAGAGTTCTCTTGTGGCTCAGCAGGTTAAGGATCGGGCACTGTCACTGCAGCAGTTTGGGTCGCTGCTGTGGCATGGGCTTGATCTCTGGCCTGGGAACTTCCATATGCCATGGAGGTAGCCAAGCAAAACGAAATAAACAGCAAAAAAGATGCAGGTTTACTCTTCTGAAACATATACATTCTCAAAGAAGCCTGTCAAATCCAAATTTTAAAAGCACAAAGAGCAGCTCACTTGGTATCCGCAGGCCTTTACGACCTAAGTCCACTTCAGAAAAGGTAAAATCATCCCTCTGTGGCTCCCAGTCACTTTCTCCCTCTGCTAGCTATTAACGCAGGGAGAGGCTAAATGAGCACGAACATTTCTACTACATGCACGTAAAAGTGTAAGTGGAATCCAGTGACATGCAGTATGTTCCTCAGAATATTAGTAAAAAGCAACCTATTCTAAAATTTTACCCTAGCAATTTGGCTACGTGTATCAAGAGTTTTTGAAATTCATCCAAAGGAAATAATGTCAAAGTACAGAAAGGATTTATGTAAAAGTGCTCATCACAGTGACACTAAGAGTGGTGAGTAACTGGGAGCACCTAAAAGTTTCACAGCACAGGTGTGGTTAAATAACCACAGTAAACCCGGAGAATGACGCTTCTTTCCCACTAAGGTAAGGAACATGAGGATTTTCACTACCACCATGATTATTTAACAGTGTCTTAGAGGTACCAGCAACGCAATTAGCCCCCCAAAAAGAAAAATTAGATGTATAAAATTGAAATGAAAGAAGAAAAGTTATCACTATTTGTAGATACTATAATTCTATACCTTAAAAAGAGAGGAGTTCCTGTCGTGGCTCAGTGGAAACAAATCTGACTAGCATCCATGAGGACGCAGGTTCAATCCCTGGCCTCGCTCAGTGGGTTGAGGGTCCGGCGTTGTTGTGAGCTGTGGTGTAGGTCCCAGACTTGGCTCAGATCTGGCGTCGCTGTGGCTGTGGCGTAGGCCGGCGGCTACAGCTCCAATTTGACCCCTATCCTAGCCTAGGACCCTCTATATGCCACAGGTGTGGCCCTAGAAAAGACAAAAAGACAAAAAAAAAAAAAAAAAAGAGAGAGAGAACCAATAACAAAAACTGCCAAAAAAAGAATTCTGGTAAATCATATATGTATAAGAACTTAGTATCCAGAATATATAGAGAACTTGTAACGACCAAATCGCTCCTGATGGGAGATCATATAAGGAAGGGAATGTATATCTATGTGTATAACTGGGTCACTCTGCTGTACAGAAGAAACTGGCACATTATAAATCAGCTATATTTCATTTTTAAAAAAGATTTAAAAAATTAAATCACAAAGATCCCAATTAGAAGATGCACAGAGGACTTGAACAGACATCTCTCCAAAGACACACAAATGGCTAAGAAGCACATGAAAGAGATACTCAACATCACTCATCATTAGGGAACGAAAATCAAAACCACAAGATGCCACTTTACACCTGGCAGGACAGTCATAATTTTACAAAGAAAGAAAGAAAAACAACAAGTGCTACGAGGATGTGAGGAAAGTAGCTCTCTCGATGCACTGCTGGCGGGAGTGTAAAATGCTGTAGCCGTGCACTGTGGAAAACAGTATGGCAGGTTCTCAAAAAGTTCAAGATAGAATCACCCGCTGACCTAGTCGCTTTATGCCTAGGTATACGGTTGATATGGGTTTGGACCGCATGTGTCCACTTATACACAGACTTTTTTCAACAGTAAATACTAAGGTCCTACACAAGTCACGATTAGCTGAATCGAGGATGCAGAACTACAGCTACGGAGGGGTCTCAGACATGGAGAGCCAACTCTAAGTCATACTCACATTTTCAACTAAACACAGTCAGCGCCCTGCCCCCTGTGTTGTTCATGGGTCAACTGTATATCTGAAAGGTTGAAAATAGGTACTCAAACAAATACTGTACACAAATACTCACAGCAGCACTATTCACAACAGCCAGAAAGTTGAAACAAGCTCAAATGCCTGTCAATAGATGAAAGGATAAACAAAAGGTTGTGTTTCAATACAAAGGAAGATTATCCAACCTTAAAAAGGAACGAAGTTCTGATATGTGCTGTGACGTGGATGAACCTTGCAAGCATTATGCTAAGGAATGCCAGACACAAAAAGCCACAGAGTGGTGACTCCATTTATATATAGGAAATGTCCAGAATAAGTAAACCCATAGAGACAGAAAGTAGATTGGTGGTGGCTGGGGAAGAAAGAATGGGGAACGCTGTTTAACGGGGCACCAGGTTTTCTCCTGGGGTGAAAATGTTTTGGAACTGGATGGAGGAAGTGGTTACACAGCTCTGTGGGTGTATTCAGTGCCACTGAATTGCACACTTGAAAATGGTTAATTCTGGAGATCTCACTGTGGCGCAGTGACTTAAGAATCTAACTGCAGGAGTTCCCGTCGTGGCGCGGTGGTTAACGAATCCGACTAGGAACCATGAAGTTGCAGGTTCGATCCCTGGCCTGTCTCAGTGGGTTAAGGATCCGGCGTTGCCGTGAGCTGTGGTGAAGGTTGCAGACGCGGCTCGGATCCCCCGTTGCTGTGGCTGTGGCATAGGCTAGCAGCTGTAGCTTTGATTAGACCCCTACTGGGAACTTTCATGTGCTGCAGGGGCGGCTCTAAAATGACAAAAAGGCAAAAAAAGAAAAAAATAAATAAATAAGCATATCAGGTTCTTGGCTAGGAAGAGTCAACATCATAAATACATCTTTTTTACTTGTTACTCTACTAGTTTAATGATATCCCAATAAAAATAAATATTAACAGGACTTCTTTTTAACTAGACAAACTTATTCTAATATCCACATATAAAACAAAAAAGGCAAGAAAATACAGGAAATCATAAAAAAGAAACAAATGAAAAATTCTACTGGATTTTTTTCCTTTTTCTCTTTTTTCTTTTCTTTCCCCCACCTTTTTTGGCCACCCCGAAGCATATGGAGTTTCCAAGCCAGGGATCAGATCTGAGCCAATGCCCCTTAACCCACATGCTGGGCCAGGGGTCAAACCAGCATCCCAGCATTCCAAAGCTGCCACCAATTCTGTTGCACCACAGCAGGAAACCCAATTTTAAAATATACTCTTTCTTAATTAAAACAGTGAAAATATTAACACATGAACAGAAAAGCCAGGGGAAAAGAACCAATGTCTAGAAATAGACCCAACTACATATGGGAATTCAGTATATGACAAAAGCAGCATTTTAAAATCAGTGGATGAACTTCTTTGCAGAACAGATACTGACTCACAGACTTTGGAAAACTTATGGTTTCCAAATGAGTCAAGTTGGAGGGTGGGGGGATGCACTGAAGGTTTGGGATGGAAATGCTATAAAATTTGGTTGTGATGATTTTTTGTGCACCTATAATTGTAATAAAATTCATTAAGTAATTAAAAAAAGATAAAAAAAATAAAATAAAATCAATGGAGAAAAGATACATAATTAATAAATGGTTTGGGTACTAGATAACCACACAGAAAAATATAAAGCTGAATCCATACCCTCACACCTTTAAATGAATATAAACCCCAATTAGAGATAAGATTTAATTTTCTTTTTTAAAAAAATGAAAGGATAGAAGTACTAAAGTAAACAATGGGAGGAGTTCTCGTCATGGCACAGCAGAAACTAATCCGACTAGGAACCATGACGCTGCGGCCTTGCTCAGTGAGTTAAGGATACTGCGTTGCCGTGAGCTGTGGTGTAGGTCACAGACATGGCTTGGATCCTGTGTTGCTGTGGCTGTGGTGTAGGCTGGCAGCTACAGCTCCGATTTGACCCCTAGCCTGGGAACCTCCATATGCCACGAGTGCAGCCCTAAAATGCAATTAAAAAAAAAAAAAAAACTATGGGAAAATTCTTGTTTAAACTCAGAGTGGGAAAGAGCTTCCTAATTATGACCCCAAACTCAGACATATGTAAGAAAATGATAAATTTAACCTTATAAAAATCTAAATTCCTTGGAGTTCCCGTCGTGGCACAGCAGAAACGAATTTGACTAGGAACCATCAAGTTGCAGGTTCGATCCCTGGCTTCACTCAGTGGGTTAAGGATCTGGCGTTGCCGTGAGCTGTGTGGTGTGGATTGCAGACATGGCTCGGATCCCGCATTGCTGTGGCTGTGGTGCAGGCCAGCAGCTGTAGCTCTGATTAGACCCCTGGCCTAGGAACCTCCACATGCCGTAGGTGGGGCCTTAAAATGACCGAAAAAAAAAATTATAAATTCCTTCACAGCAAGGCAATATGGCAAAGAATAAAAAGACAAAGGACTGAAAATTGCAACTCATACCAAATGGAGGCTAATTTCCCTAAAATCTCCTAAAAATCATTAAGAAAACTGAATAGGCAAAAAATGGACAAAGAAAATGAATACAGTTCACACAAAAAATACAAATAAGTTTTAAACATAGGAAAAGATGCATAAACTCACTAATAAGTCAAAATAAAAATTAAAATTATGTTAGAACAATTTTCTCCCTAACGGTGACAAAGATTTTAAAACCTGATAACACGCTGTGTTGGCAAAGGTACAGCAAGAGACACATATTGCAAGTGGGAGTATAAACTGGTAAGACTTCTATAGAGAGCAATTTTGGTAACACCTATCGAAATTATAAATGCACACATCCTCTGAGGTAGTAAGAACCTTCCAGGAATTTATCACACAGATATTCTCTCACATGTGTGAAAAGATACATATATAAGGCACTGTATGCTGTTTGTAAAAGCAAAGTTTGAAAGCCATCTAGGAGTTCCTGCTGTGGCACCATGGGTTAAGAATCTGACTGCAGGAATTCCCATCGTGGTGCAGCGGAAATGACTCAGACTAGTATCCATGAGGACGCTGGTTCGACCCCTGGCCTCGCTCAGTGGGTTAAGGATCTGGCGTTGCCATGAGCTGTGGTGTAGCTTGCAGTCATGGCTCGGATCTTATGTTGCTGTGGCTGTGGCGTAGGCCGGCAGCTGTAGCTCCGACTGGACCCCTAGCCTGGGAACCTCCATATGCCTCGGGTGCAGCTCTAACAAGCAAAAAAAAAAAAAAGGAAAAAAATTTGATCGCTGCTCAGGTCCCTGCAGAGGTGTGGGTTCAATCCCCAGCCTGGCACAATGGTTAAAGGACCCACCGTGGCTGGGAGTTGTGGCTAGGATTCAATCCCTGGCCCCGGGGAACTTTCCTTAAGCCACAGGTGTGGCCATAAAAAAAAAATAAGTAAGTGAAAGCCATCTATAAGCCCATCAAAGGGACTATTCAAACACATTATAAAGCATCCATATACTAGAATACTACACAGACATTCTAAAAGATTCAGGAAGTGTGTTCCGTACCACTACAAATTAAACTCCCAGATATGTTCCATTTGAAAAGCACAGTGCAGAACAGTATGTAGAGGATGCTATAACTGTGGAGAGGGAGGAGGACATCTAGCAAAAGTGGAATACATGCACATACGTATCTGTTTGATATGTAAAATACCTCTAGGTAATTTTTTGATATATTAATAACAGTGGTTGCATCCAGGGAGGTAAACAAAGATGAAAGAGTAACTTTCACTTTGCTTTTTCTAATTACAAAGTGTCTAATAATGTGAGGAAAAGCTTTTGAAATAACATTAACAGAAAAAAGCAGGGAAAATAGTTATGCAAATACAAAAACAATATCAAAAGTTATTGATTTTATGTATTTTTTTTATTTCCTTATTTTTTCCTATACTTTCCAATTTTTAGATACAAAGCACGGATTAATTTAAAGTTTTTATATAAATTATATTCCTGCAATCACAGCCATCAGCTATTAGGGAAAACAAAAGAATGACAAGCAATTGTATCTGCTGATCTCACCTGAGCTAACAAAGATTAAAAAATAAATAAGCCTGAAGATTCCTTTTTTTTTTTTGGCCACTCCCACGGCATGTAGAAGTTGGCCAGGGATCGAACCCAAGCCACAGCTGCTACCTGCGCCACAGCGCTGGCAATGCCAAATCCTTAGCTCACTGCACCACACGGGAACTCCTGGCCCACAGATTCTTAAAGGCAACTTTCTGTAACATCTCTGGTTTTTACCTCCAAGGTACATACAGCTCTCGACCTGGTTCCTGCAGGGCTAAGAATACAAAAGAACATGGAGACCAAACTCACATCAGTCTGGAGATGTGCAGGTGCCTCTGAGTTGTCATTGATCCTCCGAACGCTGTCATAGTGCTCTCCATACCGATATGCGATGTGCAACTCCCGCACGTTGCTTTTATCCGTGCCACGAATCTGCAGACAAAGGGGAGATGCCAGTGAGGATCTGCAGTGTCAATTTCAAAAGAGAAATACCACCTGATTGCCCAGGAAGTCCAGTCAACAGGCTCCATATAGAATGAACTGGGAATATACGTGGGATATTTCCTAAGCAGTTTCTGAATTATGTATGTAGGCTTCAGTGTGCTTAATATGCAACTACATGGAAATAAAGTCATACGGAAATGCATATTCAAAAACCAGGGGCAGATTTACCATGACATTAAATATGCTTAAGTTTTTGCAGTGTTAGTATGTCTCGGCCCCTCAAATGCATTAAATCCCTTCCATGAGGGCAGGCCCAGGGGCAGATGTAGATTTGCTGGGCCTGAAGTTCAAACAATTCCGGGCCCTCTTTGCAAAAAAATATAAAATTATAAATATAAAATTGCTAGAACCCCTCGCAAGACCTTGAAAGGAGGCCATAAAAATAAGGGCACTGGAATTCCTGTCACTGTGGCTCAGCAGGAACGAAACCAACTAATATCCATGAGGATGCAGGTTCGATCCCTAGCTTCACTCAGTGGGTCAGGGATACAGCATTGCTGTGGCTGTGGTGTAGGCCAGCAGCTGCAGCTCCAATTCGACCCACAGCCTGGGAACAACCACATGCCACAGGTGTGGCCCTAAAAAAAAAAAATGAGGTCACTGACACTTAGGCTTCACTAGCTTCACAGTAAATCCACCCTATCTGTAAAACAAATACAGCATTTTTCATCAACCACAGATTGAAAAACATTAACAACGAACTCAAAATCTTGTCCTTCTATCAATTTCAAAACCACCACCAAGAATGGTGTTCCCTAGAGTCGTGCAATACAGACGCCCTAAGGCAGAGCCTGAGCGTACCACCCCCCCCGGTCACCACCTCCACAGAAACGCTATGGTAGTGCTGAATCTTTTCTTCAGAAAACCCAGCAACTGTCTATTTGTTAAAAGCTCAAAATACTACACCTCCTTTTTCTTTTTGCTGAAAGGCCTAGGCAGTAAGCCTTTCAGCAAACAATATCCATGGTCTAAAAACAGCAAAACCATGGAACAAAAGGAACCACCCAGGTCTAGCAGTCAGAACGACTGAACTTTTCTCCAGATAGAATATCTAGGTCTCAAAGCAGAGTCTGGTTTAGACACATACAAAACAGAGAACACCGTTCATCACCCTGCAAGACTACTGGGAAAGGATGTTAGTTGACTAGAATCTCTGAATGACATAATCCCTAAAGCACTTGTATATTTAAATGATAACACTATACATACATTATGAACAGGAAAAAAATAACTTGAGTAAAAGTCACCAAATCGTTAGGCAAAGGAGATCATGGCGGACTTTCACTTTCTATGTTACACATGTCTATATTGTTTGCAGAAACTTATATTCCATCTGTAACCAGAAAACAATTGCAGGTTTTGAGAATAAACTTACCTATTATTAATGCATGAGCTCTTACTCATGACAGTAGCAACCAATTCAGTCTCAATTCTCAAGTTTCATAAGACGCTTTACTTGGATGGGGGGAGATGGGGGAAACCTACTGCTAGGAAGTTCTAGTACATGGAAAATGTATTCATTTAGAAAAACATACTTTCAATGTTTAGTGATCCATGAACAGGACACTACAGAAATAAATGTATTTGGAAAAAAAAAAAATTCTAAGCAGAACTACTGTCCACAGCTACCTAGAAAATTAGGAAACTTTTGGAGTTCTCATGTGGTGCGGCGGGTTAAGGATCCAGCACTGACACTGCAGCAGCTTGGGTCACTGCTATGGCGTGGGTTCAGTCCCTGGCCTGGGAGCTTCTACATGCCACAGGCACAGCCAAAATAAATAAATAAATTTTTTCTAAATAAGAAACTTTTAAAAAAAGTTATCGATGGAGGAGAAGGCAAGCTAGAGATACTAAGTTGGCACTGAGTATTTTCCTTCAAGAACAGGCTTCTCATGCTATATAGTCAAATAATTTTGATGATTTCTGCTAAGCAGTAAAGGGTTAAGGACAAAAAACTGGGACAAGGAAGGAGGTGAACAGTCTTCTCGGCTCAAAGGCATCCTTAGAAAGAGAGCACCTCACTAAAAATATGATAGCTCTCGCTGGTGTTGGTACACCTGATGACACCACCCCAAAGAACAACACATACAGATCTTGTTTCCATCCTGCTGGCTGTAGCCCCTGCACCAGCCCACAAAGTATCCAATTTATCATGATGTGGTGTCATTTTGTCAAAAAAACATTATGCCAGACACAAGAAGGTATATACCTCAGTTTCTATGACATTCTGGAAAGGCAAAACTGCAAGAGGCAAGTCAGCATGGTGGTTACTAGAGGCTGAGGATGGGGGGAGGGACCAGGGACTGCAAAGGGGCATGAGGTAACTTTCTAGGGTAATGCAAATATTCTGTATATTGACAGTGGTGGTATTTACATGACTATGTTTGTCAAAACACACAGAACTATATACCAGTTCTCTGTATACGATGAATTTTCCAATATATGTATTTTATCTTTATAAACTTGATTTTATTTTTAATGAGCAAAGGCTAGGAATATGCACTTTACAAAGGAATATATAAGCACGTGGCATAAGAAAATGAGGGGAAAAAAGCAACTGTCTGCCTTTACAGTAATACATAGGAAACGTAAATGTGTATGCATATATATATATGTAATGTGTGTGTGTGTGTATGCACGTAAGACGTGTCTGCGTGTGTGTGATATGTCCCTTGCCAGTTATTTATATATGTGTTTACAGCTAAGAGTATGTGTGGATAACAGGGATACACACTAAAATGTTTACAGTAATTAGCTCTGAGCAGTGTGACTCCGGGCAATTTTTATTTGCTTTATGAGCTTTTCCAAATTTTCAAACTGTCCTATAATCATGTTTCACTTTCTTTCTTTCTTTCTTTCTTTTGCTTTTTAGGGCTGCACCCGCGGCATATGGAGTCCAGGCTAGGGGTCTAATCGGAGCTACAGCTGCCAGCCTACACCATAGCCACAGCAATGCCAGATCCGAGCCATGACTACAATCTACACCACAGCTCAATGGCAACGCCGGATCCTTAACCCACTGAGCAAGGTCGGGGATGGAACCCGCAACCTCATGGTTCCTAGTCGGATTCCACTGTGCCATGACGGGAATTCCTATATTTCCCTTTTTAATTAAAAAAAAGAGGAGTTCCCATCGTGGCTCAGTGGCTAACGAATCTGACTAGCATCCATGAGGACACAGGTTTGATCCCTGGCCTCCCTCAGTGGGTTAAGGATCCAGCATTGCCGTGAGCTGTGGTATAGGCTGCAGACATGGCTTGGATCTGGTGTTGCTGTGGCTGTGGTGTAGGCCGGCAGCTACAGCTCCGATTAGACCCCTAGCCTGGGAACCTCCATATGCCACGGGTACGGCCCTAAAAAGCAAAAAAAATAAAATAAAAATTTTAAAAATTAAATAAAAAAACTAAAAAAAATTTTAAAAGTTAGAAATGGGGGACCAGTGTGAGGGCAGGGGGACAGACTGCTAGGAATCACCTGACCAGTCTCCAGGAGCAGAGCCACAGTGAAAAGCGCTCTGAGCGCAGGAGGACAAGTGATGGATAGAAGTCTGTGTACATTTTTGCCCGACCTTTGACCTACTATACTCTAGAATGTTTGGTTTGATGAACTGTTTGGAAGATGATGTTAACTAAGAATACCAAGGGTAATCTGAACACCAAGGGTAAGGTGGCAGGGAGGGAGGCTAAGCGCCACCAGCATGCTTCACCATCCCACAGTACATACTGAACATTTGCTGTAAAATCTCATTTGTTGTAAAAAAAAAAAAAAAATACCATTGGAACTGCTATGTACAGCTGGGCAGAGCACAGAAATAAAGATTGACACTCTAGGCCATGAAATAAATTTTGCTGTTCAGAACATACTTTTTAGCAACAGTTATTATAATGAATTTGTTTTTTGCTTCCCTTCATCTGAAAAACAAAAACTTGCAGTTCCCGCTGTGGCTCACCAGGTTAAGAACCTGACTAGTAACCATGAGGATGCAGGTTTGACCCCTAGCCTTGCTCAGTGGGTTAAGCATATGGCATTGCTGTGAGCTGTGGTATAGGTTGCAGATGCAGCTAGGATCCCACATTGCTGTGGCTGTGCAGGCCAGCAGCTGCAGCTCCAGTTCAACCCCTAGCCTGGGAACATCTATATGCTGCAGGTGCAGTCATAAAAATAAAGAAAATTCTTAAAATTTTAAAATTTAAAAAACTTAAAAATTTTAAAATTTTAAAATAAAAAATGAAAACATACACATGGAACAGGTATATTTCAAAACAGAACTGGTATGCAAATCCTTCAAATTCTCATTTAGATATTTTTACAAAAATTATTTAAATTATTTCCACCTTAGGTTCTCTGCCTCTAATTACCCAATTAACTGACTGCAGAATAATATTTCCGACATTTTAAAGATTTTTGAATTCTACTTTAGACTCCATCTGTAATGCAAGCTTTAATTCCAAGCCACCACAAGCTTCCAGTCTTTGGTTAGGCTTACTGTCCAAGTTACCCTGCATTGTTCAATATCATAAGTCAAGCCCCATCATCTTAGGACATCCCCAAGCTAATTTATAAATAAGAGCTTAATACAAATTCCTGAATAGGTGACCTACCTGCCACAAAGGGGCATTAAGTTGATGAATCACCACATTCAACTGATGATTTCTTGCAAAGGCTACAATCGCATCATTGCCAGCAAATGTTCCAGGCTTTGCCAAGCTGGCCACTGCAGAGAGAGAGGAGAGAAAGAAAAATGAAGTTTTTATAATGGAAAAATCCAAATGCAAACATACTTTGCTATTTATTTAATTTCAAATAATGAGAAAAGGAAAAAAAAATGAGAAAGGAAGGTCTGTACCTGAAAAGTCTATTAGCTTTGTCAGAGTCTAGAAATTTAAGCTCCCTGAACAGCATACAGACTGCTACTCAGAAGCACACCAATAAAGAAAGGGTTCATTTATTCATCCTCAGTAAACATTTTCTGAATGCTTCCTAAATGCCTAACTCTATGAAAGACACCACAACAACCCTAATAGTTTGCCTTAATGAATGCTTATTATGTGTCAAGCACTGCTCCACTCATATTCTTTCGGTTTATAATTTCTCCTCATAAATCACTTCTAATCCTCAAAACAAATCCCTGAAAAAGGTATTATCATGATCATCATCTTACAGATGAGGAAACCGAGTCCAAGGTCATGAGCCAGTCCACAGCAGAGCTGTGTGTCATCCTAGGAAGCCTGGCTCCAAGCCTTCAGCTTCTCGTCATTCCATTATCCAGCCCATCACAGTTTGCCCTCAAGGGGTTTATAACCAGTGGGGTGCAAACAACAAGAAAGCAGACATTGCTAACATGTAAGTGTTTTAGGAAAGAAAGGTCTAGTAAAGAATTTAGCCTTACCTAGAGTGTCTGAAGTTGGGGTTCCCTGGCTGACAATACACTTTGTATATTGTGTCACCTTCCCAGACTCTATCTTTTGGCTCCTTTTGATCTATATCCTTTCCTTGTAATACACTGTAACTGTGAGTATAACAGCCCTCAGTGAATTCTGAGATCTTCTAGCAAATTATCAAAAGTAGTTCTGGGAAACCATCAACTTGCAGCTGGGGTCAGAAGTCAGGGAGCTCTTGTGTAAGACTGAGTCCTCGAACCCTTCAGCTTGGCTGACTCCAGGTGGGAAACACAGGCCAGGCTGCCCGGCGGAGTGGAGGAAGGTCAGGTGTACCACAGAAGCTTCTCAGCGGAGACAACCAAGCTGATTCCCAAAGGGCAGGAAGGAGACTGACAGAAGAGGAACAGATGATGTTCCAGGCAGAAAGAGAGCAGGATGAGCTTACGGACTATCCAGTACTGGTGGGAACTCAAAATGCTGAGATGGCAGGGCAGGGAAGCAGGAAAATATATTGGGAAACGGGAAGAGAAGAGGGTAGGGAAATAAGAAAATCCCATCAAAAAGGGCTAAAGAGCTTGGGCTTTATCCTGAGGTCAACAGGGAGGTGCCAACAGGTGTTAGACAGGCTAAGACCTATTTGATGTACATTAAGATCACCACTCTAGCTACAATGTGGAAAACAAAGTGAAGGGGTCAGGAGGGAATGAGACCGGTCCAAACAGTATTAAAGAAATCTATGCAAATGGTCAAAGAGGTGTGATTTTATAAGGTAGCAGAAGTGAGGAAAAAAAAAACACTGTAGTAAAAGTGACAAGATTAATAAATGACTGAGTATGAGGGGGGAGGGAGAGAGGCATTTAGAACATTCGGGTTTCTCATCTTGGTATCTGTATAGTTAGGGAATGATTATGCTGATTCTTCCAAGCCACAGTCTAAAGGAAGGAAATAATACTAAAACACACGACCAGATGCAAGGGTAACCAGGTCCTGAAGAGCTAAGTGAACCATTCAATCATTCAATCAACAAACATGAGTGCCTTCCACGTGCCAGCCATTGCCACAGTGGGGAACAGATACAGTCCCTGCCCTTGAGAATCTTGTCATATAACAAGGTAGAGACTAAAAACATAACTATAAGAGCAACAAATGTAATAGGTGTAGTCTTCAACTGATACGCAAATAGAACACGCAGACCTCTAGGCTTCTTTTCATTTCTGTTATGGTAGTCAGAGCCACTTCTCACTTCCATGATACTCAAACTCTTACAAAGCTACAACCAACCACCAGGCATGCACAGTGACAGTTCACGAAAACACCTTCTCACTGCACGTCTAGGGTCCCGCCACACCCCTAAATCTACCACATGACCTTCACTGAAGATGTTCAAAGCACAATTTCAAGTCACAAACTAAAAATTCACTTGACCTAAAATATTTTAACGAGACAACTCATTTTATATGGCACTAAACTACAAAACTTGCTCCATACACCCACATTTAATTTGTAAACTGCTGACTACCTGGTTACCTGGTGTCTGCTAGACAAAAAGTGATCCAGCTGAGGACTAGAAGAACTCAATGACTAGAACAAACTACTCGGAGCTCCTGTTGTGGCTCAGTGGAAACAAATCTAACTGGGATCCATAAGGATGCAGGTTTCATCCCTGGCCTTGCTCAGTGGGTTAAGGATTCGAGGTTGCTGTGAGCTGTGGTGTAGGTAGCAGATGTGGCTCGGATCTGGCATTGCTATGGCTGTGGCTGTGCTGCAGGCCAGTGGACACAGCTCCAATTAGACACCTAGCCCAGGAACCTCCTTGTGTTGTGGGTGTGGTCCCAGTAAGCTACTCACTGGGAGTTTTGCCGCTGTGTCTCTTTTGCTGCTGATGCCTAGTAAGTGAGTTCTTTGCTACTAAGGAACAAGAAAGGCTTTGGGACCCTAGACAGCTTCCCTCCAAATGTCTTCCTCCTGCTGCCCTCTAGTTTATTAACAGTACAGCTACTTGCCATTCCAAGCAGAAACTTCAGAATCACTTTTTCTCCGTCCCCCCACCCCTTCCCACCTCAGATGAGTCCTGTCAATTATCCTGCCGAACTGTGTCTTAGTCTGGACCCCACTTATTAACTCCAGGAGGTGCCTTGATGGAGACACTCTTATTCTCTCATCTGGCCAATGTGAAGACCCCTCTAACTCGTCTCCCTTCTGGCTCTCTCCTCATCCACTTTTGACATGGTTTCCAGAGTTAGGCTCTAAACCAGAGAATGTCTCTCTCCTGATAAGAGACAAATAAGACCATGAGCCCTGTAATGAAAATGTTGTTTGTAAAACATAAATGTATCAGCACCTAGCATAGTGAATATCTGTCAGTAAATACTCTCAGGAAACATTTGTCAAAATCAAAGCTTAAAAGCTCATCAGTATTTTTTTTTTACTAGATGCAAGCCTTACTAGATAGGAACTAATTTAAGTCACTGACTTGCCTCAGAGAAATCAGGTTGGGTTTGGGTTTGGGGGAAGAAATTAAAATACTTTATTAATTTTTGATTGTAAAATACATGATCATTTAAAAATCAGAAAAATCTACAGAAGGTAACTTAAATAGTCATAGTCTCACCATCCCCAGATGGCTGACACTTATTAAGAACTTATTTTAGGGAGTTCCTGCCCTGGCTCACTGGGAACAAATCCAACTGGTATCCATGAGGATGCAGGCCTTTCTGGCCTTGCTCAGTGCGTTAAGGATCCGGGGTTGCCGTGAGCTGTGGTGTAGGTCGCAGACTCAGCTGGGATCCTGCGTTGCTGTGGCTGTGAGCCAGCAGCTGTAGCTCCGATTAGACCCCTAGCCTGAGAACCTCCATATACAGAGAGTGCAGCCCTAAAAAGCCAAAAAAAAAAAAAAAAAAAAGCAAGCAAGAAAGAAAATGAAAATAAGTGGAGCCAAGAATTAACAACCATAAAATGTTAGTATCTTTCCAGACTCTTCTTAGTGTGTGCCTGTGTGCACCTTTTAAAAAGATGATCAATCTATACACACTGTTTTATAAACCTGCCTCCCCTCCCACCCCCGCCCTGAATAAGAAGTCACAAATAGCTTTTCAGGCCAGGTTAATTAACATCATCACTTTTATTAGGGGCATATACAGCTAAATCTACCGATTCCCAACTGCCTAGCATGCTGCCTATTACAGAGCAGGCAAATGAATATTGGTTAAATAAATGAAAGCCATAATTTATGTGATCAAACCCCTGGTTGGGAGGGTGAGGGCTGCTGACAGATTTATTTAATCACCCAAGGCATTACATCTGGAGAATCCAGTGTCTCACGGTGAACCTACCATGTTTCTCAAAAGGAATGTCATCTTCTACAAAGGGTTCAAAATCTTCCCGCTGCTTTATCATGTAGTCCACTGTCTCTTGTCGGTGCCTGAGATGATTCCGTGAGTGTCCCTCCAGCTGATCACCAAGAGCTCTGAATAGGCAATTGCTATGAAAACAAAAACCTTGGTCAAGACCTTTTAAAAATGAACTTAGTTCATCTAAAACAACGATGCTTCATGCTAGGCCATCCACAGAAATCTTTCACACAGAAAAGAGACAAAGCCTCAAGCCAGACACTGGAGTACCTTGAGAGGCAACAAACAAGGACACCATTCATTCCCCACCTACCAGCTGGCTGACTCAGGCATACTCAACTTGTCAGCCTCAGCTGCTTCAAAGCGGAGTTGGTAACACACTAACCGCCTGAAGACAGGGTCCAGACACTATAGGCCATTGCACACCTAAGGGCTGACTCTCAAATCCCCTTCTAAATTGATAAACCATATTTATTGCCTCTTTTCTGAAACACATTCCACTACAGCTGCCCAGCTAACCATTCACCTAACAAAGAAAGACAGCAATTTGTCAAGCTCCCGACAGAAACATCATGTGGGAAGGGAAGCATCTGGACCACGGGCAGGTGTTCTAGGCTCTCCCTCCTTAGCTCCTCACCTCTCACCCAAGGAGCCACAATGCTGCTGCTGCTCCTGCCAAATGAAAATTCTCCAAGTTTTCTTTCTGCTTTGTTTCTAAAATGAAAATGCTGGTAATAAATTTTAAGAATTATCTTTACCTTCAAAGCCCTTAGAGGCTTCTGAGATTCCTAACTATATTACAAAGACAGAGCCCAGATGCACAGAGACTGAAAAAAGATAAACACAATCTGGTATCCTCAAAACTAAAGAAATAACCATTCTGAAGCCAAACCGTAGCCCAGTTTCACACCCAAATGTTTACTCTTCCAAATGAAAATCTGTGATACTCCAATTTTAAAATATAAACTCATTACTTCTGGGAGGACCTCAGACCTAAATGTGTAGGTAACAGAGGCTTTTTGTTTTTCAACTCAGAAAAGTGAGTTTTCAAAAAGAAAGTTATAGAGATGCAAGAATTCTTTCAAATGTACACTGGTTCCCTTTTTTTTTTTTTTTTTTTGCAGGGTGAAGGAGAGAATTTAAGATGACAGATTTTATAAACCAGAATCTAAGAAACTTTGTATCAATCTGGGGCAAGATTCTGGACTGGAACATAATTCTATACACCAGAATGAGCTGTCTGTTATTAAAATCTAACAATGGCAGTCACTTTTACCACCTCAGGAAAAAAAGTAAGCTAATGGACAAAATGTTTTCAATTTTAAGCTTTTCTCTCAAACTTTTCTTAAACCTTTAACATCTGCCAGCACCAGTCTATCCTTGAATCCAATTTAAGAGGAGGTATGACTAGGAGTTTCCATTGTGGCTCAGCTGGTTAAGAACCTGATTAGTATCCATGGGGATGCAGGTTCCATCCATGGCCTCGCTCAGTGGGTTAAGGATCCGGCACTGCCGTGAGCTGTGGCGTAGACTGACAGCTGCAGCTCTGATTTGAACTCTAGCCTGGGAACCTCCAAATGCCACAGGTGTGGCCCTGAAAACACACACACATATACACACACACATACACAAAAATAGCTCTTACAATGCCCTAGGGACTAGTCCCAACACTTTATACATGCATCAAAAGGGTTCGGTCCTTACAACTTTATGAGATGGGCATTGTTACCATCTTCCTAAGGTAACCAACCTGACCAAGGTCACAAAATCAGTAGGTGGTGGAGCCAGGATTCAAACCCAGGCACCAGAATGTTAGTGTAGTTATCCTTAGGAAGTGGAACTAGGAGTAACTGCTAAACTTATTTTAATGTGCTTTTCTATATTTACCAAACTTTCCTTGAGGTCACTCACTAAAAATAAGCAGTCAAAATGAAAAATCAAGATAGACAAATCACTTCCTTTCCTGACAGAGTCAGAACGCAGTGGCGCAGGAAATGTGAACAAACACTACAGGCCACCTGGGTTCCCTTAGGCAGCCCAGCAAGAGTACTCATGATTCTCATGAGAATAATGCAGTCAGGGCCCGAAGGGCCTCTAGGAGATCCCAGCTGTTTCCTGAGTCCACACCCTCACCCACCAACTACAGCTGGGGCTTCTCAGCCCCCACGCTGCTGACGTTCTGGGACAGTTCCCTGTCCCGTGCGCTGGAAGCTATTTAGGAGCATCCTTGGCCTCCACCCACTAGATGCCAGTAGCACCACTACCACCACTCTCTCCACGTGTTGTGACAGCCAAAAATATCTCCAGCCATTCCAGGTGTTCCCTGGGGTGAAAATCAGCCCCTCTTTAGAACCACTGCACTGGAGTTCCCATCGCACTCCGTGGTTAACAAACCTAACTAGCATCCAGGAGGACGCAGGTTCGATCCCTGGCCTTGCTCAGTGGGTTGGGGATCTGGCATTGCCGTGAGCTGTGGTTTAAGTCGCAGACTCAGCTCTGATACCGTGTTGCTGTGGCTCTGGGGCAGGCCGATGGCTTCACCTCCCATTGGACCCCTAGCCTGGGAACCTCCACGTGCCCTGGGTGTGGCCCTAAAAAGACCAAAAAAAAAAAAAAAAGAAAGAAAAAAGGAACCAGTGCACCACAGAGATGTGAGTAAAGTCTTATACCTGAGGTTAAAAAAAAAAAAAATAACCAGTTACCCAAGTAGCAAGTAAGGGTACTCAATAATTTAGGACGGGATGATACTGCAACACAGACATTTTTAAAATGAATGGGCTCTCAGGCTGCAGTAATAGTAAATGTGCAGAAAAGTGGAGGAGAGGGTAGATTCTGTTCTTTGAGGTCAGAGCACAGCTAGAGTACTGGATATAGCTCTGGTTACTACATTTCAAGATATGTTCTGAGGAGGTGATGTGGCTTTAAACTAAATAATTTGAAGAGCATAAACAAGTAGTAACTTTTAGCCTAAAGAAGGCTCAGGCGGACATGACAACTGCCATGGTGAAAGGGATGTCATCCTTCACAATAAAACTAAAACGTGGAAGCTACGGAGACATAGATTTCAGCAAATAAAAGGAAATTTTATTTTAGCTCTATAGAGACACTGCACAGACCGAAGATTTTGTACATTTCTACCAGCAAGCCTCAGGAATTGCCTACACGGGTGCTATATAACATGGTCCCCACTAGCTGCAGGTGATTACTAAGCACTGGAAATGTGTTCACCCAAATTGAGCTGTACTGTAAGTGTAAAACACTGGATTTTGAAACGGTATTTTAAAAATGTGAAGTATCTTCCTAAAATTTTTACCTTTTTAATGTAGCAACTGGAAAAATTTTAAATTACCTACGCAATTCCCATTTTATTTATATTGGACAGCGCTGGTCTAGATTACTGCTTCTCAGAGCGTGATCCCTGACGAGCAACATCAGCATCACCTGAGAACTTGTTCAAAATGAAAATATTCTGAGGCCCCACCCCAGGCCTACTGAGTCAGACACTCTGGGGTTGGGACCCAGCAATCTAATCCCTCCAGGTGTTTAATTAGCCCTCAAGGTGATTCTGTTGTATAAGAAGAAGGTTTGAGAAACACTTGTCTAAAATCTAGACTCAAAATCAACTATGGCTGCACATTAGAATCACATGTGGACATTTTTAAAAGTTATGACTAAGTAGACCCCACTGCCTGAGATTCTGGTGTGGTTGATCTTGGGGACAGCCCAGGCACAGCCCAGTAGAATCACTTGGGAGATTCTACTGTGCCACCGAGGTTGAAAACAACTGGGCTAGGAGTTCCCATTGTGGCACAGCGGAAACGAATCCAACTAGGAACTATGAGGTTTTGGGTGCAATCCCTGGCCTCGCTCAGTGGGTTAAGGATCCGGCGTTGCCGTAAGCTGAGATGTAGGTCGCAGATGTGGCTCGGATCGGCGCTGCTGGGGCTGTGGTGTAGGCTGGCAGCTGTAGCTCCAACTCGACCCCTAGCCTGGGAACCGCCACAGGCCGTGGGTGCAACCCTAAAAAGAAAAGAAAAAAGAAAGGGAAGAAAGAAAACAACTGGGCTAGACACAAACAAGAAGGCTACTGTACAGGTGATGCAGGTGCTAATGGATAATCAGACAAGATGATGTGTAAATGCTCTTCCATCATTAAGATCCTGCAAATATAAGAAGGAAAAAAAGATAAAAATTTAAAAATAAAACAACATGGAGTTCCCTTCATGGCTCAGTGGTTAACAAATCTGACCAGCATTCATGAGGACACAGGTTTAATCCCTGGCCTTGCTCAGTGGGTTAAGGATCTGGTATTGACATGAGCTGTGGTATAGGTCGCAGACGCAGCTAGGATCCCACACTGCTGTGGCTGTGGTGTAGGCTGGCAGCTACAGCTCCAATTTGACCCCTAGCCTGGGAACCTCCACATGCCATGAGTGTGGCCCTAAAAAAAAAAAACGCAAAAAAATAAAGAGTAAAAATAAAACAACTTGCTTGAAACAGAGATTAACGGCTAAAATTAGTGATTTTCAATGCTTTAATATCAGAACACTACTGATTAGTAATGTAATTTGAGGCTACATTTAGTTAGATTCAACTGGATATAGTTCAGAGATGTTAACACTGTTCTGCCTAATTGATTAGTGAGTCTTTTCACACAAAGCCAATCACGTTTTTAAGGACAACATCAAGGTTAAAATAGTTCTTGTTCTGAAACTGAATCCAATTTCTCTGAGTCCACCCTCCAGACAACACAACAAATATGAAGGTGGCTCAGAATGCATTACAAACCCCATAAGAAGCTCCCTGATTAATCTACACTATGCTGATTCCACTCACGTAAAGGCTACATTAGAGAATATCAACTAATTCATTCCCAAGGTTCCAACTGTGCCCCAAGTGTCATACTACCAACAACGAAGATGCCTAGACAGTGAGACGTCATCTCAAGCTACTCAGCGCTACCATCAGACCAGGCCGGAAAGATGGGAAGAGTAGCAACCTTTAATTACCATAACTTTCTATTTCACCAAGAATCCTCAATAAATATTATCAAATAAGAGAATCTGTTGATACCTACTAACCTGGAGCATACACAGGAAATACCATCCCCTGCAGTGATAACGCCTGTCATCACCATATCCAAAAATGCCACAATACTAAAGAGGGTACCACTTCACGGCACCCATGGGAAGAGCTTGTGAACAGAATGGGGTTAGCTTCGTGGTGCCCACAAAAAAGAATTATCATCATCATCTCATCTAACACTGGCCCAAAGAAGAGGGACATGGCAAGTGAGGTGCTCTGCACCTCTGGCCTCTGCCATCTCACGGCCACTGATTCTGCCCTTGAACTCATCCTAACTTGTAGATCTCAAAAAAATAATGTGCACCTGTGCCTTTACATTTATTACTCCTCAACCTGGAATGTTCTCTTGCTATGTTTTTATTGGTCCTTCATAACCCAGTCTGAGTATGACCTCCTCTGAGAGGCTCAGTGCAGGTATCCATAAATATTTGCTGAATGAATGAGGTTTCCCCAACCAGGTCAGCAGTGTTAGCCACCTCCTTCTCAACAGTACCTCTTAACCAGGCACTGGGAAAAATACACCAACCTGTATGTCAATTATTTATATCATCCATTCTCAAAGTGTGGCCCAGTTTGGGAAGGGCCAGTGTCTCTGAGACCCTTTCAAGGTATCCATGAGTCCAAAACTAAGATGTTATTTATCTTTTTCCCTCCCACAAGAGTACAGTGGAGGTTTCCAGAGACAACTGATATATGATATATGATGCAATCACTCTGAAGGTAAGAGAATGTGTTTGTGTGTTATGTTTTAATTTTTGTTCTACTTTCTAGTACAGTAAAGTGATAACTATAACCCACATAAACTAAAGCTCTTCAGCATCCTCAGTAATTTTCAAGAGTGTAAAGGAGTCCTAAGACCAAAATATTTGAGACCTGCTGTTATGCTTCTCTCTTACTAGGATGTACTCCCAGCACTGTGCTCAACCAATGTTTGCTGCACTAAAGAAGTATGCTCTTGGAGTTCCCGTCGTGGCTCAGCGGAAACAAATCTGAGTAGTATCCATGAGGACACAGGTTCGATCCCCAGCTTCGCTCAATGTGTTAAGGATCCAGCGTTGCTGCGAGCTGTGGTGCAGATCACAGACTCAGCTCAGATCTGTGTGGCCTTGGCAGAGGCCGGCGGCTACACCCCTGATTTGACGCCTAGCCTGGAACCTCCACATGCTGTGGGTGAGGCCCTAAAAAAAATAATAATTTTTTTAATTAAAAAAAAAAAAGAAGTATGCTCTCTTCGAGAGCAGGAGAGGAGTCAGTACTCCCAAAATTTCCCACAGCGTTAGGAAAACTCCCTCTGCTGCAATTCCTGCTCACAAGCAACCTTCTGTAGGGTACTTCAGTTTCTTGGACATCCTGGCAGTGGGAATACCATGCCAGGAACAGCAGATACAAGCAGTCCAATCCTACCCCACCAGACCCCACTTCAACCCCACTGTGAAGTATTCAACTGGTATTGTGGTTTATACAGCAATGTCTTAGGCTTGTGAGTTTGCTTAGGATTAAGGAAGGCCCTGAATATTTAATAAATTATATCTGACAAAATCACCGTACTAAGATAAAAGACCCAGCAAAGCAAGCTTTTAACTATAGCAATTCCACTAAGAAAACACCCCTCTGCGGGCCCCTGCTGAGGGTCTAGTTGGCCTCCCTTTATGATATTTCTATCATTCATTCATTCAACAAAAGTGCACTGAATGCCTTCTGGAGTTCCCGCTGTGGTGCAGTGGGTAAAGAACATGACTACAGGGGCTCAAGTCGCTGCGGAGGCACGGGTTCCATCCCTGGCCCAGCTGAGTGAGTTAAAGGATCTACAGCTGCAACTCAGAGTCAACCCCTGGCCCAGGAACTTCCATATGCTGTGGGTGCAGCCATTAAAAAAAAAAAAAAAATGCACTGAATGCCTTCTAAGTACCAGACACTGTGCCAATTGGTGGTGAATAAATTGCAATCAAGCTCTAAATCCAACTTGCCTGAAGCACAGTGGGAAAGGTAACTTATGGCCAGTTACAGTTATAAACAGTTATAAACAGTCTTGATTAACATAAGGTGAAAGCCAGAAAATACGTGTATTATAAGGTGAAATCCAGAAATACTTTCTTTCCACACTTCCACACCTAAAAGCTAAGGCAATTCTGCATGGTCCTCAGCTTCATCTTATTCTTCCCTCTGCCCTGAGCCCCCAAATGACAGAAGGAGCAACAGCCAGGCTGTTAATTCTGTCTCTTCCAGAGTGACACACTCTGGCAACCAGACCCCTTTCATTTATCCCTACAAAGGATGCTAACTGATCTCCCCTACACTTTGCCTTTTGCCCTCCATGCTCCTGGGTCCATACGCCCTTTCTGAGGGCATTTTTCCTTCCCTTCGCTCCTCCCATCCCGTTTATTCATCCCATGTTCTCTAAAAGAACTGGACCTAGATTCCAGTCTAAGCCCCAAGCAAGCTTGGGTAAGCGTCGTTGCTTACAGAGCAGAAACTGAAGCCCATGCAAGTAAGAATTAGAGAAGCTGCCTTCAACTCAGTAAACAACAAGCCCTCACAGACCTAATTTCCCAAGTGTAAAAGAAGGGTAATACCCAACAGTAAGAACTCAAAGGAGGCAAAGCTTTGTATCAACTGGGGCTTGCACCCTTTTCTATACGATCGTCATTATGACAGCACTTCGACTGACTGGCTCCACCTCACTCATTCAGATCTCAGCTTAAATGTCACCTTTCAGGGGAGCCTTCCCGGACATCGATCTAACGGGGCTCTCCAGACCTCTTTACTGCTTGGGGCCTTTGCCACTATCAAGGCAACGGGGGATTACTCGAGCGTCTCAGGGGGAGGGGCCTGGCCGCCTCGCCCGCCGCTGGACCCCCCCCAGCACTGGGAAGGGGCTGGTGCTCTGGGCCGCCCGATGAATGGGTAGACGAAAACCGGCCATGGTCGCCAGGTCCGGCGCCCCAACCCCCCGCGCGCCCGGGCCCGCCTCACCCGTCCCCCGGCACCTCCCGCAGCTTCAGCCCCAGGGCCTGCAGCTGGTTGGCGAAGCTGACAAACTCCTCCTCGCAGCCGCCGCCGCCGCCGGACTCCGGCCGGTTCCGCCGCTCCTTGGCTAGGGCCCGGCGCGCCGCCCGCTCGTCCCGCTTGCGCTCGGCCTCGGCTTTCCGGCTGCCGCTGCCCGGCCGGCTCTTCGCCGCCTGCTTCCGGGACATGGTTGGCCCTGCGGCCCGCAGCGGTAGGAAGAAAAGCCGCAGGGCCGTCGGGCAGCCGCCGCAAGTGCCTAGAAGCCGAAACGGCTCTGGCAACAGAACCCCGCGACGGGGACGCGTCCACCGCACCTGCGCGGGGGCGGGGGGCACGGTCACGTGACAGACCCCCCCCCCCCCCCGGCCAGAGCAGGCACCATAGAGAGTCCCCCTGAGAGAGCTAGAGGGGCACCCGGTCTTGTTTGTTCCGCTCCTCCCCCTAGCGGTGGGTGGTACTCCAAGTGAGGAGCCAGTTGGACCAAAGGGAGAACAAAGCAGGAAAAGGTCCAGGAGAGCTTCGCTTTAAAGCCCACAGGCTTTATTCAGTCCTGCCCTTCTCTGCTTCTCTACCTTCGCTCATTAACTCAGAGAGAGGTAGTAGCCCTTTTCCAAAACTACTGGCTCCTCTGTAACCTGGATTCCATTCTAAGGTGACCAACCTAGGTTTGCCTGGATTAAGAATCTTCCAGAGGAGTTCCCGTTATGGCTCAGTGGCTAACGAATCCGACTAGGAACCATGAGGTTGCTCGTTCGATCCCTGGCCTTGCTCAGTGGGTTAAGGATCCGGCGTTGCCGTGAGCTGTGGTGTAGGTTGCAGACGTGGCTAGGATCCCGCGTTGCTGTGGCTGTGGTGAAGGCCGGCGGCTACAGCTCCTGTTAGACCACTAGCTTGGGAACCTCCACATGCCGCGCGTGCGGCCCTAGATAAGGAAAAAGAAAAAAAAAAAAATCTTACAGGGACGCAGGACTTTCCGTTTTAGAGCAGGGACAGTCCCAGGCAAACCAGGGTCCAGATCCACCCTGGAAGCTAACTCCATCAGTAATCCCCACTCTCCCGCATAATCCCTTCTTCTTCATCCTGGACCCTCTTTCTTTCTTTCTTTTTTGTATTTTTAGGGTCACACTGGTGGCATATGGAGATTCCCAGGCTAGGGGTTGAATCAGAGCTGTAGCTGCTGGCCTATACCACAGCCACAGCAATGCGGGATCCATGCCGATTCTGTAACCTACACCACAGCTCAGGGTAAGAACGGATCCTAACCCACTGAGCAAGGCCAGGGATGAAATCTGCGTCCTCATGGATGCTTGTCGGGTTTGTTAACCACTGAGTCTCGACAGGAACTCAGTGGCCCCTCTTTCTTAATTCTCTTCCCACAGTGAGGCACTGTCTCCTCCACCTCTTGCCCCCCTAACCAGTCTTTCAGCATTTCTGGGACTATTCCTAATCTTTCTGCAATTAATAATCTTAGTTTCTCACTGTACCTACAAGTGTCCCTTTGGTAATAGCCTTCATTTCCTCATTTTCAACTAGTGTCTGTAGTGACTTCAATGTGTATATAACCCTCACTTCAAGCCCTGTGTTAGATGCCAGATGTAACATGGAACCAAAGAGACATGACTGTTGCCCTCAGGGAGCCCAGATTCCAGTGACACTTATAGGCAAGGACACAGCAGTTATGATACTGCATGACCAGTTCTCTCAAGGAGGATGTACACGGTGCCTGGGGGCAAAAAGTGGAGTGAAAAATGCAAAAAGGCTTCCCAGAAGACCTGAGTTCTAGGCTGAAGCTTAAAGAGTAAGTGGGACTTGGCCAGACTAAGAGGGGATAACGTATCCAACACCAGAGCTCATTTTCGTGTCTTTGAGCTTGCGGGGGATGGGGAGGGTTGGCTACACCTGCAGCATACAAAAGTCCTTGGGCCAGGGATGGAACCCACACCACAGCAGTGACCTGAGCCACAGTAGTGTCAATGCCAGGCCACCGGGAAACTCCAGAGCTCAGTTTTGAGGAAATGAAGACAGTGCAATCTGACAGAAGTGCAGAATTTGAGCTAGAGACAAGAAATGGAAGGAAGGCCCAGCTCTGGCCCAATCTTGTCGGCCATATTAAGGGGTTTAACCCAAGTCCTTAGAGTCATGGGGGGCCATTGAAACATTTTAATCAGGAACTGACATGAGCTGGCTGGTGTTTGCAAATGTGTCTTTGGCTTTAGTTAGGAGAATGGATCGAAGGTGGGATGCCAGGTAGGGAGTTCCTGCAGCTGCCCAAAGAGAGGTGATGGTGATGATGGATCTGGGATGCAAGGCGGGAGAAGTAGACCAGAAAGCTCCATCCACATGCTAGCAGAAGTTCAAGAAACAAAATTGGACTGAATTGTTGTGGAATGTTTCACATGCTTCTCTGAAATTCCTCCCCTACAAATCCCTCTTTCATTCTCAGAAAGAAAGGTCGTGAATTGTGCCTGACCCCACCTTTTCTTGTATAGACATTCCAACACCTCTGCTTGTATTTAATTCATTTGGGAGGCAGTGCTTGGCATGGCAAAACCCCTGAACAGTATGACAGGGATCCAGTTCCAGTCCAGGTCTATCGCTAACTGATTCCATGATCACAGGTAAGTGCTTAACCTCCTTTTGTAAGCGGACAGGACAGAGCATGCCTGGAGAAAAAGAACCCAGGAACGTCTTTCTCGACATAAGAACCCATTTTGGCCTAAGCCGTTTTGTGATGCAAACGTGGTTGCAAGGCTTGCCCTTAGATAGTTCCCAGAAACTAATGATTTTAAGATGCAGAAACAATCAAGCAATCAAGAAAGAACAGTGCAGTAGTTCTGGCTGTGGCACAGAAGGTTAAGGATCCAGCATTGCCACAGCTGTGGCATAGGTCACAGCTTTCGGCTCGGATTTGATCCCTGGCCTGGGAACTTCCACTTGCAGCAGGTGCAGCCAAAAAAAAAGGAGGAGGAGAAGAAAAAGAAACAATAGCACAGCCTTGGTTCCTCAAGGGAAATACATAATAATACCCCTTTGAGTTCTTCAGGAACTAAGGCCCCCACCCTTAGAGGGAATTATGACATTGACTCTCCTGCCTTCAATCAGCTAAACCTTGTACTGTTGACCTTTGCTGAATTCTCCACTGCTCCAGCCCCCTTTATGAATACGCATGTTCCATTAGCTTAAAGCTGCCCCAGTTTTGCGGTTCAGGGAGACACTGCTTTGGGAAAGATCCCTGGTGTTCTCTTTACTCGATGCAGGCAATAAATCTTTCCGTCTCCTGAACGTGGTTGTCTGTTGACGTGACACCACTCAGAGGCAAACCCATTGGTAACATTTTTTCCTCGTCTGTAAAACAGAAATAAAAGTGAAGACCAGGAGTTCATGGTGGCTCAACAGTTTGGGAATATGGAATTGTCACTGTTGGGGCATGGGTTCGATCCCTGGGCCTAGAAATTCTGCATGCTGCAGGTATGGCCAAAAAAAAAAGAGTGGGAAAAAAATGGAGTTCCCATGATGGCTTGGGGGTTAAGAACCCAACTAGTATTCTAAAAGACATGGGTTCAATCCCTGGCCTTGCTCAGTGCATTAAGAATCCAGCGTTGCCGTGAGCTGTGGTGTAGGTCACAGATGCAGTTCAGATCCTGTGTTACCGTGGCTGTGGGGTAGGATGGCAGCTGCAGCTCCCATTCAGCCCCTAGCCCAGGAACTTCCATATGCCACAGGTGTGGCCCTAAAAAGAAAAAAAGAGTGAAGACCAAATACAATCATAACAATAATAACGACAAGCTTTGATGATGTTTACTGTGTGCAAGACACTATTCTAATTGCCTTACAAATACTGCCTTATTTAACCATTACAACCCAATGAAATAAGTTTTTTGTTTGTTTGTTATTTGCTTTTTAGGGCCCCACCTGCGGCATATGGAAGTTCCCAGGCTAGGGGTCTAATAGGAGCTACAGTTGCCAGCCTACACCACAGCCACAGCAACGCCAGATCCTTAACCCACTGAGCGAGGCCAAGGATCAAACCCACAACCTCATGTTTCCTAGTCGGATTCCTTTCTGCTGCACCATGACAGGAACTCCTGAAATAAGTATTTTTAATCTCTAGTTTGTAGATGAGAAAAATTGAGGCCCAAGGAGGTTAAGTAAGTCGCCCAAAGTCATGCAGCTAGTTAGTGGCAGGGGTCAGGATGTGAAACCAGGCCATCTGTCTCCAGAGTATGTGCTTTTAACCAAATGTTATGCAATACGTATAACTTTTTCACAAACTACTTTATAAGGAGTGCTCTAGATAATATCTGAATTTATTTCATTATTAACTTACACTGCCAGTATTTCTTACTGATACGGTCTTTCCACCATATCTATTGTCATATATCACTGTTGTCTATTTTCTGTTTAACTTCCTCTGCATTAGAATGTACCACAAAGATTTAGAGCCTGAATAGCCTGAGTGTCTATCCTGGTTTCATTTTAGGTAAGTTAATGATTTTTTCTTTTTTTCCTTTTCAGGAGTGCACCTGTGGCATATGTAAGTTCCTTGGCTAGGGGGCAAACTGGAGCCGTAGCTGACAACCTGCACCAGCAAGGCAGGATCCGAGCCACATCTGCAACCTACACAGCAGCTTGTGGCAATGCTGGATCCTTAACCCACTGAGCGAGGCCTGAGAATGAACCCACATCTTCATGGGTTGGATTCTTAACCCTCTGAGCCACCACAGGAACTCCAGTTTAATGATTTCCGAACCTCAGTTTTCTATTCTGTAAAATGAGTATGAAAATATAAGAATGGGAGGGAGAGTTGTAAAGATTACAAAAAGTATAAAGCCCCAAGCCAGCAATAAGTACCAGCTTAATGAGGTGGTTTTGAATCATTCGGAGGAGTGATCGTAGATGCGGCTCAGATCCCATGTTGTTGTGGCTGTGCTATAGGAGCCACAGCTCCGATTCAACTCCTAGCCTGGGAACTTCTGAAACTGACAGCACTTATGACTTGAACCCAGGTAGAACCCAAATTGGGATTCAAATCCGTGGTTTATAAATTAGTATCATTCACCCCAAGTCTGGGTTTACTGAGGTTCAGGTTCTTTGTGCCTCTTCCTCTTTCTTGAGTAGTAGCTCTTCCTTGGTATCCAGTCAAACTAGGGCTGTCATAGTGTTGGGGGAAGTGATTCTGGCTCGGACCGTCAGTGTCGGAAAGTAAGGCACCTGAACACGGGTAGATCTTGACAATTTGTTTCAAATTAGCCGAGAAGAATGTGCACGCCGACCTGACCAATGAGAAGGGGACAGGATAATGTGCACGCTGACCTGACCAATGAGAAGGGGACTGGTGTACTACCTGCATTAGGGATAACTAGGGAGCATCGTCCTTCTTTGCGGCCCACTTTTTGAGAACACGTGCCCTTCTGCAGAAGTAAAGAGACTTCAAGATCTCTCCATGTCCGCGTGTCTCACTTTCTGACACTGACGATCCGAGCCAGAGTCATTTTCCCCAACAATCAGGAGACTCGCTAAGGCCAGATGAAAGGAGTTCAGGCCTTGCACACATCCTGATCCTGGTCAGCTATCCCCTGCCCTTGAACCACTGCTGTAAAACTCCTCTCTAAATCATCGCTAGTGAGCAGGCAGAACACAGTTTTGGGAGGCACTACCCTACTGTGTCCTCCTTTGCCTGGCAAAGCAGTAAAGCTACTCTTTTTTTTTTTTTTTTTTTTTGTCTTTTTGCCTTATCTAGGGGCGCACCCGCAGCATGTGGAGGTTCCCAGGCTAGGGGTCTAACAGGAGCTGTAGCTGCCGGCCTTCGCCACAGCCACAGCAACGTGGGATCCGAGCCGCATCTGCAACCTACACCACAGCTCACGGCAATGCCGGATCCTTAACCCACTGAGCAAGGCCAGGGATCGAACCTGCAACCTCATGGTTCCTAGTCGGATTCGTTAACCACTGAGCCACGACAGGAACTCTAGTAAAGCTATTCTTGTTTCCTTCACCCAGAACTCTTGTCTCCAAGATTCAATTCGGCCACAGCGCTTAGAGGCTAAGTTCTGAGACTGAAACTGACAGTATTAACGTCCTGAACCTGGACAGAACACAGATTGGGACTTGAACCCACTTGCCAGGACTCAAACCCAGTCTAAACCCAGATTGGGAGCTAAACCCACAGTTCTAAATTAGAATCACTCACCCTGTGTCTGGACTCACCGAGGTTCAGTTTCTTCATGTCTCCGTGCAGAAGGAGTTCAGCGAGAGACGAAGTGATAGGCAAGCAACAGATTTATTAGGATAGGACGCTTGTGAGATTTGCAAGCACGGGCAGGCAAGGAAGCTCTGCCCTGGTGGGCTACAGTTTTATCCTCCAAAGGGAGTGGGGGCTGGAAAAGCCCGCCTCTTCCTCTCTGGGAATAGCAGCTCCTACTTGGTGTGTATTCAAATCAGCAGAAGAGCGGGTCTCAAACTCCTGCCCTGGGTCTGAATCGGAATGCAGGCCTCATCCTATCCCCCACCCAACAACCTGAGGCAGTTCTCGAACTTCCACCAGTCAAGCCACCCTGGCTTGTTCTGATGGCTTTTTTGAGCAATTTATTTACTTACAGTGATCTCCCAGTGTCCCCAAGTTTCCCTCCTTATCTGTGGTCCTTTATCGGGACCTCTATAACTACTTGTGCCCGCTCCATCCCTATCAAGACCACCAACAGTGTGAGGAAATGAGAAAGCTCACGCACTGCTGTTGGGAGGTAAGCTAGTGTGGCCTCTGGCAGGGCAAATTGGGCAGTTTCAAGAAACTCCTTTTTTTTTTTTTTTTTGGCCCTCACCTGCGGCAAATGAAGGTCCCCAGACTAGGGGTCGAATTGGAGCTGTAGCTGCCAGCCTATGCCATAGCCACAGCAACACCAGATCCAAGCTGTGTCTGTGAGCTACACCACAGCTCATGGCAGTGCTGGATCCTTAACCCACTGAGTGAGGCCAGAGATTGAACCTGTGTCCTCATGGATGCTAGTCAGATTCGTTCCCGCTGAGCCACGACAGGAACTCTTCGAGGAACATTTTAATGCCCAGAAATACCACATCTCTTTAACTATCCTTAAACAACTCATACGCATGCTCTAGAAGGTCTGTCCAAGGATATTTAAGGCAGAGTGCTGTATAAAAGCAAATAACTAGAAATAGCGTAAATATCCATCAACCGGAAAATAATCTCTTCAGTTACAACTGCTTCATTTACTGACTACTGCAAAACCATTTAAAAGAAAGGTGGAGGGGTGGGGTTCCTGTTGTGGTTCAATGGGATTGGCGGCGTTTCTGCAGCACCAGGACGCAGGTTCAATCCCTGGCCTGGCACAGTGGATTAAAGGATCCGGCATTGCCACAGCTGTGGCGTAGATCACAACTGCAGCTCCAATCTGATGCCTGGCTTGGAAACTCCATATGCTGCAGGGCAGCCAAAAGAGAAAAAAAAGAAAAGAAAATGGAGGGACATGAAGTAGGTCCAGATGAGCTCATGTGGACGGCTCTCCTGGACGTGTGGTGGAATGACAAAGCACCTGCCAAAAGGATTCATTACATGTAGCCTTTGTTTACATAAAAACAGAACAACAACAGCAACATAAAACAGAGCAGAAGAATTAGATGTTTCCTACAGGTATACATGTAGACAGTCACCCTTCAGTAACTGCAGAAGATTGGTTCCAGGACCAAAATCCATGGGTCCTCAAGTCCTTTATATTAAATGGCTATACAAGCTCACTCCCGGGCATATATCTGGAAAAAACTATAATTCAAAAAGATATATGCACCCCAGTGTTCATAGCAGAGCACTATTTACAGTAGCCAAGACATGGAAACAACCTAAATGTCCATCAACAATGAATGAATAAAGATGTGAGATATATATATATTATATATACATATATAAAGCTATTCCTCTACTACTCAGCCATAAAAAAATAACAAAATAATGCCATTTGCAACAACATGGACAAACCTAGAGATTACCATACTAAATTAAGTCCGATAAAGACAAATGTCATATGATATCACTTCTATGAGGAATCTAAATACGACACAAATTGAAGTTCTCTTATGGCACAGCAGGTTAAGGATCCAGTGCTGGCACTGCAATGGCTTGGGTTACTGCTGGGGTGCAGTTTTGATCCCTGGCCCAGGAACTTCCTACATGTAGTGGACATGCCCCCCCGCCAAATGTATGACACAAATGAACTTATTTCCAAAACAGAAATAGACTCACAGACATAGAGAACAAATTTATGGTTACCAAAGGGGAAAGGGGTGAGGCGGGTCCAGGAGGAATAAATTAGGAGGTTGGGATTAGCAGATACAAACTCATATATGAAACAGAGAAAGACGTTTCTACTGTACAGCACAGGGAACAATACTCAATATCTTGTAAATAATGCATAATGAAAAAGAATGTGTGTATATGTATAACTGAATTACTGCTGTATACCAGAATCTAACAACATTGTAAATCAACTATACTTCAACTTAAATAAATATTTTTTTTAAATGGCTCTAGGACAGCTGGCCCTCGTTATCCATGAGTTCCTCAGATCTACCATTGGTTGAATCCATGAGCGTGGAGCCCCCAGATACAGAAGACTGACTGTTCTTAAACATGTAGAAAATAGTCTGGAAAAATAAATACCAAATTGATAAGAATGAGGAGGGAGGAAAGAGTGAAAGAGAACTTATCTTTATATGTATTTTTTAATGAGTGAAATATTTTCATGTTTTGCATATAACAAGATTAATAGAAATTATTTTTACTAGACTTAAAACAATCCATTCTTTCCTTCAACTTGAAGCCCATAGAGAGCTTTGGGGGACCTGCTTTGACACTAAGACGAGTTTATAATAAGCATATTGCTTTTCCTAAGAAGTGGGTATTTCCTGAATCTTTAAGAATTCTTGGGGGAGTTCCCATTGTGGCTCAGTGGGTTAAGAACCTGACTAGTATCCATGAGGATGTGGGTTCAATCCCTGGTCTCATGCAGTGGGCTAAGCTGCCACATACATCACAGGCACGGCTCAGATGTGGCGTTGCTGTGGCTGTGGCATAGGCTGGCAGTTGCAACTCCTATTCAACCCCTAGCCTGGGAACCTCCATATGCTAGAGATCCTACTGTAAAAAGAAAAAGAAAAGAAAGAGCTTTTGGCACCTTGCTTTCTTGCCTCTGTTACCATATCACCCCCTATCAATCTTGTTTTACAGTTAATTTGCTCTTCCTGGGAAGATAAGGCTTTCTAAGCAAAATTAAATATCCACTTGGCCATGTCCAAACTGTCATGGATTCTATAGGACTAAAGGTGAGTTCATGGCACATCACTCTATTTGATGGGCATAAGGCACTTGGTAGACACCAAATACTCAAGACAAAGAGCCTCACCTCATCCCAGCGCCCAGGACCACTCTGCCTGTTTACTCTGTGCATTTGATTGGCTGGCAGTCTCTTGAGTAGGAGAAGTTCAGGGCAGGGAATACCAAGCCCAGGTCTTCAATGTCATCATTTGTGAGTAATGTGAAAATGCAACACAGTTTGATTCTCTTCTGGGCTGCTCCCTGGTAGGCCACAGGGAAGAATGTTATTCAACAAAAGTCTTTGTTTTTCCTTTCTCTCTCTCTCAGTCATTCTCTGTTTCTGTGTCTGGTGGTGGCAGTGGTTGTGGTGTGTCTGTGTGCGTGTGCGCACGTGCATATGTGCACACACACAAAGATTTGTCACTCCTTCACCTCTTATTTTTCTTTAATTTCCTTTTTTTCCTCTTTCTTTCTTTTTCCTTTTTTTTTAAAGTCACACCTGCAGCACATGGAATTTTCGAGCTAGGGGTCGAATCAGAGCTGCAGCTGCAGGCCTACTCCACAACCACGCAATGCAAGATCCAAGCTGCATCTGCAACTTATGCTGCAGCTTGCGGGCAACACCAGATCCTTAGCCCACTGAGCATGGCCAGGGATCAAACCCACATTCTCATGGATACTAGTTGGATTCTCTCCCACTGAGCCACAATGGGAACTCCTCATTCTGTATTTTCTATCTCACCACTGTCTACTTTCTCCACTTTCCCTTAAATGGATATAAAACTGAAATATGTTACAGATACCAAATTATCTTTATATGTAAAGTGCATATTTTATTTTATTTTATTTTGTCTTTTTGCCTTTTCTAGGGCTGCATATAGAGGTTCCCAGGCTAGGGGTCTAATTGAAGCTGCAGCCGCCGGCCTATGCCAGAGCCACAGCAACACCAGATTCGAGCCTCGTCTGCAGTGTTAAAGTGCATCTTTTTATATCCTCCAATTGTTACTTTTTCTGGCAACTAAATAGAACATTTTAGGGAGAGTTCCCATCATGGCTCAGTGGTTAGCGAATCCAACTAGGAACCATGAGGTTGCGGGTTCGATCCCTGGCCTTGCTCAGTGGGATAAGGATCTGGCGTTGCTATGAGCTGTGGTGTAGGTTGCAGGAGACGCGGCTCGAATCCCGCGTTGCTGTGGCTGTGGTGAAGGCCGGAAGCTATAGCTCCTGTTAGATCCCTAGCCTGGGAACCTCCATGTGCCGCGGGTGTGGCCCTAGATAGGGCAAAAAGACCAAAAAAAAAAGGGAACATTTTACTTTGCTCTCTAGAGAAGGCAAAGACATCAGTTTTTGTTTTCATATAACCTTAACTGATTTCTCCACTTCATCAATGGCCCTTGAGGGAGAAAGAGGTGATGGGTGTGGGAATGAGGCTCCTATCCTCAGCTAGATGTTCATACTCATTAAAGATGACCTTGCTAGTCCTTGAGCTGCAGGGCTTATCTTTACAGCTCCATAGCAATGTCTTTGTTTGGTGTCTCTGTGCCAAGGATCCTAATTGCCCACAGTGTCTATTGTCATCATCCTGCATAAACCACCTGTAACTGCTCCATCGGCACCTGTGCCAGGACCCCACCCCGCTGTGCAGATTGACTAATCCTACAGGGGAAGGAAAGGGGCAGTCGGGTCCACAAGGGGGCAGTAGAAAGACAGCTTTCTCTGTTTTTTTCAAACAATCAACGTGGAAATTTTTCTGATATGAAAACTATAACAGGAATACCTGCTGTGGTGCAGCAGAAACAAATCCAACTAGTAACCATGAGGATGTGGGTTCGATCCCTGGCCTCGCTCAGTGGGTTAGGGATCCCATGTTGCCGTGACCTGTGGTGTAGGTCGCAGACGGGGCTCGGATCCTGAGTTACTATGGCTGTGGCCTAGGCCACAGGCTGGCAGTTGCAGCTCTGATTCGACCCCTAGCCTGGGAACTTTCATATGCCATGGGTGCACCACCCCCCAAAAAATGTATGTGTGTATACATATATACGTGTGTGTGTTAAGTGTGTGTGTGTGTATATATATATATATATATATATATATATATAAACATGTTTATGGGAGAAAACCTGAAAAGACATTAAAGAAGAATTTTTTTTAATTGTCCATAATCCCACTCTCAGAGCTAAAATTGTTGCCATTTTAGTGTATTTGGTAGACCCATATAAGATTGCTGATAATCAACCATTATTTAATCTACAAAAATGATCAATTTTATGTGGTTTAGACTACTATCCCCTCCCGTCTTTTCTCTATGATGAACATAAATGCCCCCCCCTTTTTTTTTTTTTTTTTTGCTTCTTGCTCTTTGGGCCACACCCGAGGCATATGGCTAGGAGTTGAATCCGAGCTGTAGCTGCCAGCCTACACCAGAGCCACAGCAACGTGGGATCCAAGCCGCGTCTGCAACCTGCACTGCAGCTCAGGGCAATGACAGATCTGTAACCCACTAATCAAGGCCAGGGATTGAGCCCTCAACCTCGTGATTCCTAGTTGCATCCGTTTCCCCTGCGCCATGATGGGACTCCATAGAGGCATTTTTAAATACAAAATGGAGACAGGATTATACTTGCACATGTGCCCTTTTGGTGGGAGGGCAGGCACAGCATGCAGCGGCTCGATGTGGGCCAGACCAGAGACTGAACCCAGGCCACAGTGGTAAAAGCAACAAATTGTAACCCCTAGACCACCAGGGGACTCCATGTGTGTGTGTGAGCGCATTTTTAAAAACTGCCTTTTGAAATAAAATATTGACAATTACAAATATGGCTAAAGAATAAGACAATGTACACTAACATGCCTAACACTCCTTCCTCGAGAAATAAAATGTCACATATACAGCAGAAGCCCCACCCACACTGCTCCCCAACAGCAACCCCTCCCTAGTTCCTTGGGGTAACCACACCATAAATTTGGTGTATACCATACATAGGTTTGTATCACTACACAATATGCAGCATAAATGATACCAAAGTGAATGTATAATTTTATGACTTTACTGAGCATTTTTTTTTTGTCTTAGTCCTTTTAGGGCCACACTGCGGCATATGGAGGTTCCCAGGCTAGGGGTCTAGTCGGAGCTATAGCTGCTGGCCTTCGCCAGAGTCACAGCAACACCAGATCCGAGCCATGTCTGCAACCTACACCACAGCTCACGCAACGCTAGATCCTTGACCCACTGAGCAAGGCCAGGCATCGAACCCACAACCTCATGGTTCCTAGTTGGATTCGTTTAGGCTGTGCCACAACGGGAATCCCTATGTTTTTATATATACTATCTTTTTTGCTTTTTTTTTAGGGCCACACCTGCAGCATATGGAAATTCCCAGGCTAGGAGTTGAATCAGAACTGTAGCCGCAGGCCTACACCACAGCTACAGCAACACCAGATCCGAGCTGCATCTGCAACCTACACCACAGCTCACAGCAACGCCGGTTCCTTAACCCACTGAGCAAGGTCAGGGATTGAACCCGCATCCTCATGGATACTAGTCAAGTTCTTTACTGCCAAACCACGGCAGGAACTCCTATATATATTATCTTTTAATTGAAATATGATTGATTTAAAATGTTGTGTTAGAGTCCAGTGTACGGTAAAGTGATTCAGTTGTACATCTCTATATGCAGTCTTTTTCATATCCTTTTCCATTACGGTTTATTACAGAATATTGAATATAATTTCCTGTGCCATACAGTAGGACCTTGCTGTTTATATATTTTATATATAGTAGTTTGTATCTGCTAATCCTACACCCTAAAATATCCCTCTCCCTCCCCTCCCGGCTTTGGTAACTGTAAGTTTGTTTTCTATGTCTATGACTCTGCTTCTCTTTTGGAAAAAAGTTCATCTGTATCATATTTTAGATTCCACATATAAGTGATAGTATATATTTGTCTTTCTGATTAACTTCACTCAGCATGATAATCTCTATGTCCATCCGTATTGCTGCAAATGGCATAATTTCATTCTTTTGTGGCTATATATATACCATATAAAATCACATCTTCTTGATCCATTCATCAGCCGATGGACATTTAGGTGGTTTCCATGTCTTGGCTATTGTGAATAGTACTGCTATGAACATGGGGGTGCATATATCTTTTTAAATTAGAGTTTTCATCTTGTCTGGATATATGCCCAGAAGTGGGATTTCTAGATCATATGGCACCTCTACTTTTAGGGGTTTTTTGTTTCTGCTTTTTAGGGCCACACCTATGGCATATGAAAATTCCCAGTTTAGGGGTCGAATTGGAGCTATAGCTGCTGGCCTAAGCCACAGCCACAGCAATGCTGGATCCAAGTCAAGTCTGTGACCTACACCACATCTCACGGCAACACCAGATCCTTAACCCACTGAGTGAGGCAAGGGATAGAACCTGAATCCTCTTGGATACTAGTGAGGTTTGTAACCCTCTGAGTCACAACAGAAACTCCTATTTTCAGTTTTTTAAGAAACCTCCATACCGTTGCCCGTAGTGGCTGTACCAATTTACATTCCCACCAACAGTGTATGAGGGTTCCCTTTTCTTCATACCCTATCCAGCATTTGTTATTTGTAGAATTTTTAACGATAGTCCTTCTGACTGGTGTGAGGTGGTACCTTACTGTAGTTTTGATTTGCATTTCTCTAATAATTAGTGATGCTGAACATCTTTTCACATGTTTATTGGCCATCTTATGAACATTATATTTTTTAATATATCTATGTAGATACATGTAGCTTTTGCTGATTCACTTTCAATTTCTTGCTATTAAATATTCAGAATTGCTGTGTGCCTCTCTCTGCTAGCCTGGGCTTTTCCATACTGGAACACTGTCTTAGTGATCTATGGCCTTAGAGGCCCCATTAATAGGTATTGAGTGGGAGTTCCTGTCATGGCTCAGCAGAAACAAATCTGACTATTTATCCATAAGGACACAGGTTCGAGTCCTGGCCTCGCTCAGTGGGTTAAGGATCCTGCGTTGCCATGAGATGTGGTGCAGGTCGCAGATGCGGCTCGGATCCCATGTTGCTGTGGCTGTGGTGTAGGCTGACACCTGTAACTCTGATTCGATCCCTAGCCTGGGAACCTCCATATGCCACGGATGGGACCCTAAAAAGACAATAGTAATAATGACAGGTATTGAGTGGAACAGACAAATGTAGGAAGTGAAAGAGTGAGGACCACTGTGCTGGAAAATCAAGCCCAGACTCCTTCGTTGGGTCCCCAAGGCAGAGAACACTGGTGCCAAGAAGGCTCTCATGTCTGGAGAGGCGGACATCAAAGCTGAATATTTCACTGTGATGTCACCTCTCTTGTGGCAGACTTAGGGTGCTAGGGCCCCCCATCCAGAAGGGAAAGGCAGAGCAAGGGCATCAGGAAAAGCTCCCACAGGGTCCCGAGCCCATTCCTGAAAGATGGTGGGTCCCTTCCACCTCAGCAACCAAAAGCCCCATTTTTTTGTTTGTTTGTTTTTTCTTTTTGCTGCCCTACAGCATATGGAGTTCCTGGGCCAGGGATCATGTTTGAGCTGCAGTTGCAGCCTACGCCACAGCTGTGGCAACACCAGATCCTTAACCCACCGTGCCGGGCCAGGGATCAAACCTGCATCCCAGGGCTCCAGATGTGCCGCTGACCACATTGCACGACAGTGGGTACTCCGAAAGCTCACGTTTTTACATAAAGACATTGATGGCTCTCAGGACGCTCTGAGAATTTATTGCATTTTTTTTGACAATTCAAATTTATGATTTGTAGGAAATGGCATTGCTGAAGACTTAAAGCACAGACAACCAAAAAAAAAAAAAAATTGCTTTAGTGGCCAAAATCATCCTAACCCTGATGAGTTGAAAGTTTACTTATAAAATTAACTTAAAAACACAAGGCTGACAATAAACCAGAGGGGCAATGAGACATAGCAGCAAGAGTTTTGGGGATCCAGAATCAGACAGAGCAGAGTTCGAACCCTGATTCTGCCACTTCCTAAATGTGCGACACTGGGTGAGCTAGCTCATCATCCAATTTCTGTCTCTTCGTCTGCAAAATAGAGATTCTCATGCCCACTTTGCCGTTGATGGGTGTAAACTGCCTGGTTTACACTGAGCATCCTATAAATGAGGGCAGGCTGGTTTGGCAGACAATTGCTTTTGACCCTTGAAGCTGGACCAGGTCATTGAGAGAGGAAGGAAACGCTTCACAGTTACAAAAATACAGAATCTCATGGCCACAACCACCTCCAGCTACTGGTCCTGGAAAGCACGTCCTCAGCCCTCCTCAAGAACCCGTCTGTCCCTTGAAGACAGTGCATCTCTGACATCCCAGAAAGCTGCCTTTGGTTCTGTGTCCATTTCTCTTCTTGGAGAAGATGAGGGGAATAAAAGGGCATATAGCAGTTCAGGAGAGACCCAGACCTAGTAAGAGAATCACAAAAAAAGGGGGGAGGGCAAAAGTTCCCAAGTTCACCTAAGACTCCCCTGTGATCTCCAGGTGCAAAAGTACCAACCCGAAAGCATCCTGGTAGGAGGTAAAATTGGTGGTTCTGCCACACCTGCTAATCCCCCGGCCAACATCTCTTTCCTTTTTTCAGTGAGATAAAAAAGGGATTGCAGGGGTGGGGGTGGGGGGATTTCCCACCTTGGCTCAGCAGTTAATGAATCTGACTAGCATCCATGAGGACGTAGGTCCGATCCCTGGCCTTGCTCAGTGGGTTGAGGATCCAGCATCGCTGTGAACTGTTGTGTAGGTTGCAGAAGCAGCTCCAATGCTGCGTTGCTGTAGCTGTGTTGTAGGCTAGAAGCTACAGCTCCAATTAGACCCTTAGCCTGGGAACCTCCATATGCCTCTGGTGTGGCCCTAAAAAGCAAAAAAATAAGTAACTAAAAAAGAAGGAAAAAAAAAAGAAAAAAAGGGTTGGTGGTCAAAATGACCCCCATGGAGTAGATCTATTCAAAGAAATGAGCATTTAATTTGCGTGTTTACAGTTAAACACACACAGACACACACACTTTATTTAAATTAACCTTTATTTTAATTTGTTCAACTAGAGCCACTGGGACTTCTTCGCTTTGCTTGTGAAGAACAAGACGCTTTATTATTTTTTTTTGCCACACCTGCCACATGTGGAAGTTCCTGGGCCAGGGATGGAGCCCCCACCACAACAGCAACTCAAACCACTGCAGTGACAACATTGGATCCTTAACCCACTACACCACGAGGGAAGTCCAAGTCAGGCTTTTAAAATGTGCATACCATTTGACTCAATGCCTAGCCTCAAAAATAATAATTTTTGGTCACACCCACAGCATGCAGAGGTTCCTGGGTCACGGACTGAACCTGCGTCACAGAAGTGACCTAAGCCACAGCAGCAACAATGCTGGATCTCTGACACTCTGAGCCACCAGGGAACTTTCCCAAATATTATTACAGCATTAGTTATCATGAGAAATGTGGTAAACAACCTAAATTTCCATCAATAGTGGATTTTTCAAATAAACTAGGATGTCATCCTAGCATAGAATCTCTGTAGCCATTCCAAATTGTCTCATCAAAGAAGACTGATCAAATGAAATGGAATGGAACAATGGATACAATGTGTTATTAGGTGAAAAAAAAGTAGTTTTTAAAGAGATAAGGATCCCTTTTCTGTAATAATAATAATAATAATAATAATAATAATAATGACACACATACACACATACAGAAAGAATACAAGAGTAGATGTCAAAATGCTAAGCTAATTACCTCTGGGCTCTTGAAAGTGGAGGTGATTTTTATCTTTCTTTGGTTCCTATTGTTGCATGTTTGTATCTTTCAGGATCTCAGACTCTGAAACCGTAGTACAAAGGTAACGAGAAAAACATCACCCAAAAGACGTGAATGGTCCTTGGAAAACCTGGTTCTCCACTTTTATCTTGCTCCCTAAAGCTTCCTGCTTGGCATCAGAACTCACAATGGCAGGGCTGGAACAGCCTCTTACAGGGGAAGGTCAAACACTTCATACTCGAGCAACTGACCCTAACTTTGATCCATGCCAGACATGACGTCTGTGGCATCACTGAAGCATATTCATTGTATCAGAAATGGAGTAGCTTCCATACTTACTGGCTTGGCTTAGACAAGAAATAAATTGGAGAGTAGAACCTTATGAGGTTTTTGTTTGTTTGTTTGTTTGTTTGTTTGTGTTTAGGGCTGGATCTGCGGCATATGGAGGTTCCCAGGCTAGGAGTCGAATCAGAGCTGTAGCCGCTGGCCTATGCCACAGCCACAGCAGCACCAGATCTGAGTGGAGTCTGTGTCCTACACCTACAGCTCATGGCAACGCTGGGTCTCCAAACCACTGAGCAAGGCCAGGGATCAAACCCACATCCTCATGGATACTTGCCGGATTTGTTTCCTTTGCACCACAATGGGAACTCCAGAACCTTAGATTTTTTAAGAAAAACATGGAGTACCTCTCCTTGAGGACATTCAAGCTTACAGCTATGACATTAGCATTGCTGTGACATCAGGAATTTAGATGGGTTAGCCACCACCTAGATGGCTGGGCCATTTTATTTATAGGCTAAAGAAAGCTACCAGCCCTTTACTATGAACCTAGAATCTGCCCTTAGCCCTGTCTAAGTGAGACAGGAAGGACAAGCCCGCCTGTGCCATTGTGAGTCCATTCTCGACTCTTTATATTGTTTATAGCATTCAGGAGCTTTGACATCACAAAGTTGTCACCAGGCTGGTCTCCTGACTGAACAATGGTAGTTTACAAACCCAGAGGATTAATGCATTTTGTTACAGGACAAGAGAAGACAAAAATGTCAAGAAAAGTAATATGGCCCCCCACTTCCCAGCTTTCAATTAATAATCCCTACAGCTCTATTATCACCACCTATAGGAAGCCTTCCAGAGTTTCAGAAGTTACCCTTAGATCAACAACTATCATCTCTCTCTCCTCAGATAAGATCCTGGCACTTAAGAAAGAGCGAATGAATGGATGAATGAATGAATGACTAATATATGAGTGAGTGAATGTAAGAATGAAACAAATGAATGCATCTGCACTTTGTGGTTATGCCTATTCATTCATTTCATGAAAAAAATTTGTTGAGGATTTACTGTGTGCCAGGCTCTGTGATGGGCACTAGGATAAAAAGCTGGCAAGTTGGACAAGCTAGGCCCTACTTCCAGAGAGCTAATATTGTAGTCAGTGACATTGTCAACCCATGGCAAATGGATATGGGCTTAATTTCAGATAGCGAGAGGGCTATGGAGAACACACACAAGGTTACATGAAATAGAGAATCTGGGTGTGAAGAGTGATTGTAGATAAAGGGAGCAGGAAAGACCTCCCTAAGAAGAGCATTTAAGCCCTGACTTTTTCGTTGTTGTTGTTGTTGTTTGCTTTTTAGGGCCACACCTGCAGCATATGGAAGTTCCCAGGCTAGGAGTTGAATTGGAGCTACAGCTGCCAGCCTACGCCACAGCCGCAGCTACGTGGGATCTGAGCTGTGTCTGCAACCCACACCACAGCTCATTGTAACGCCAGATCCCTAATCCACTGAGCGAAGCCAGGGATCGAGCCTGCATCCTTATGGATACTAGTCAGATTTGTTTCCACTGCACCACAGTGGGAACTCCCTGTTGTTTTTACAGCCACACCCGAGGCATACGGAAGTTCCCAGGCCAGGAATCAAATCCAAGCCTCGGCTGCAACTTATGGGTCCAATAAGTTGGATCCTTAACCCACAACACCGATTCTTAACCCGCTATGCCACAGTGGAAACTCCAACCCTGACTTTGAATGACTGTGAGAGCACTTGTTTGCAAGCACACCTTTAGCTTATTTCAAGAGCTTTCTTCTTGAAAAACCAATTTTCAAGGGTATGTCTGACATTGTCTTTTTCTTGGAGTGGGGACTACACCTTATTCATCAGGATACAATGGCAAGCACATGGGCTTTGCAATTGGACCACCCAGGTTCAAATCCATCCTCTACCACTTACCAGTTATGGACTTTGGCTAAGTTACTTAAGTACCTTGAGCCTCAATTTTCCCCTCCAAAAATGGATAATGATGATGATACTTTTACAAAAGAGATGACTAGCTGTCCATCAAAAATCCATACTTTTCTTTCACAGTGTTAATTTGAAGTTGCTTTAGCAAGAACTACAACCGTCCAACTATGGATTCCATTTTCTAGTCCCTTTTGCACCCAGATGCAGCCAAAGACAAATTTTTGCTACTGAGATATAAATACAAGTGATGATTATCTCTTCCAGGCCTGGGTCCCTGAGTTACCGTAAAGGGGAAAATCACCCATTGATCAGAACACCCTCTCTGGGCTGTTAAGTGAGGGAAAAAACAAACTTCGATGGTGTTAAACCTTGGAAATTTTAGGCTATATTTGTTAAAGCATCTAGTATTATAACATTAACTAATAACCTTAAGATGTTGTGAAAATTGAATGAACGTGCATGCAGTGTCTTCTCAAAGTGGTTGCTGTCTGAACATAACTAAGTACAGGACTCTGAATCCTTTTAAAGCAGCTTCATGAGATTTTGAGGCCCTGCCTTTCTCACTTTTCCAGAAGGAGGTGGTTTTTTACTATACTAGATATTTATTTCTGAGAAGCTTAGTGGCTATAGGATGAGAAATATTGGGACCCTAGGACTCTGCTGACTTGTGAGTTTGTTTGTTGGTTGGTTGGGTGGTTGGTTTGTAGGTCTTTTTAGGGCCACACCCACGGCATATGGAAATTCCGAAATTCCCAGGCTAGGGGCCGAATCAGAGCTGTAGCTGCTGGCCTACATCACAGCTCACTACAATGCCGGATCATTAACCCACTAAGCGAGGCCAGGGATCGAACCTGAGTCCTCATGGATGCTAGTTAGATTCCTTTCCACTGAGCCACCACAGGAACTCCAGTTCTAGAATTTCTATTTGGCTCTTTCTCAAATCTGCTATGTAATTTTTTTTATCACTTCCTGTTTCCTGACAAATTTTCCAGCTTTGTTTGTATCTCTTTGAACATAGTAAATGTAGTTGTTTTATTGCTGTTTTCTAATCATTCTAACAACAGCAGTCCCTATGGAGCTGTTTCCATTGTCTGCTGTTTCTCTTACCTCTTACGGTGCCTTGTCTTTTAGTGTGCCTAGTTATCTTTAATTACTTGTTGGACGTTGTATTTTAAAACGTATTTGTTAAAATGATTTGAGATCCAAGATGATATGTTCTTCCAAAAGAGGATTTCATTACCATATTTCAAACACCTGAGGGTATTAACTATCTGGAATGATTTAACCAACCAAATTCAAAAGACTGAGGTTTTCTGGGCCACCCTCATGACTGGATACTAGTGTGAACTAGAACTTGCTTATTTCCTTTTCACTCCTTCTCCTAGGATACAGCCCTTTTGAGTCTCAGCTCAAAATAGAAATGGTCAGGATCCCTACCCTCAACGGGATTCAAAATCCTGCTTCATTCCACTAGCTCTGAGAGGCTGCCAAAAGTGCAGCTCAGTCTTTTAGCCGTCTATTTGACATCAGCAAATGTTCCTAAGCAAAAGTGGCCCCGGGTGTAAGGCTTACCTCTCTGGGATCCTATTCTTTCCCAGATCTCAGCCAGTACTCCTCACTATCTTGTTAGCCATTTGAGATAAATATATATTTGGTCTTTTAGAGCTGTACCCATGGCATTCGTTCCCAGGCTAAGGGTCAAATCGGAGCTATAGCCACTGGCCTACACCACAGCCACAGCAATGCCAGATCTGAGCCGCATCTGCAACCTACACCACAGCTCATGGCAACACCGGATCCTTAACCCACTGAGCGAGGCCAGGGATTGAACCTACATCTTCATGGACGCTAGTCAGATAGCCATGATGGGAACCCCAGCCATTTGATACTTTTAAGATGTTTTGTATTTGATAGTGCTCACTTAAGTATCTCCAGCCTTCAGCCATTACTGAATTTAAAAACTTAAGGACCGAAGGTGCCCAGAGATCACAAAACTTCTGAGTTGTGGTCAGATTAGAACAAGAAGCGTATCTGTTTCAAATCCTAGGTTCTTTCTTCCATACATTGCACTGCTCAGCTTAGAAGATAATGGTATTGATAGGCAGACGATGATGATAGATAGATAGATAGATAGATAGATAAAAACTAACCTGTTATCAAGACTCTACTCTGTTCTAAAGCCTTAGATTTTTTTATTTTATTTTTATTTTTTATTTTTTTTGGTCTTTTCGCATTTTCTAGGGCCGCACCCGCGGCATATGGAGGTTCCCAGGCTAGGGGTCTAATCGGAGCTAGCTGCCAGCCTACACCACAGCCACAGCAATGTGGGATCCGAGCTGCATCTGCAACCTACACCACAACTCACAGCAACGCCAGATTCTTAACCCACTGAGCAATGCTAGGGATCGAACCCGCAACCTTATGGTTTCTAGTTGGATTCATTAACCTCTGAGCCATGATGGGAACTCCACTTAGATTTTTTAAACTCATTCAATTTTTACAATTCTATGAGTTAGGTACTACCATTATTCCTAATTTACAGGTGAAGAAACTGAGGCAGAGAGATATTAAGTAAATTAGCCCAAAGCCACCCAGCTAGCAAGAGCTGAGCTGTGATTCAAACCTGAGAGTCCACCTCCAGAGTCCGTGCCCCTAACCACAAAGTTTTAAACAAAACTTTCCTGCTGCCAAAGGTCTGAGAATCATTTATTCTACCACGTGAATTCAGGCGCAAATATCAATTCTAGGCCAGTTGGTTCTCCAGGACAGAGCTCCATACTGTCTCCACCTCCAGCTGCCTGAGTCTATATAGAACAAAGCCTTCAATTCCAGGTATCGGGAAGTGTTGCTCTGAAAACAAATCTTCAGTTCTGTAAACTGCAACCATCTTCATCACTTCTATTAGATGTTATTCTCCAAGGGAGATCAGCACAGTTTACAGGCTAATCAGTGCTCCCGCCAGCCTCATAAATTGGGACACAAGGGTGGAGCAGAGAAGGGGAAAATGTTTTATTGTCCCCATTTTGCAAAAGCAGGTTTCAAGCCAAAGCAGGTGAGTCACCCACAGAGATCAGAATACAACCGTTTCACCTCCTGAATTCCCTTCTGTAGTGGGGGACTCTACCCCAGACAGAAAGCCACTCTTCTAAGAAATATGCAAAGTAGACTCTGGACTGCCAGGGAGAGGGCCATGTGAGACAGATGCATGCCAGGTCCTTGAGTTTCACCTAAGGATTGGGTGATACCGTATGTTGAATTTTCAGAACATTAATAATCATCTGAGTTACTCTTTTTTTTTTTTGCTTTTTAGGGCCACACCTGAGGCATATGAAGATTCCCAGGCTAGGGGTCTAATTGAGCTACAGCTGCTGGCCTATGCCACAGCCGCAGCAACGCCAGATCTGAGCTGTGTCTGCAACCCACACCACAACTCACGGCAATGCTGGATCCTTAACCCACTGAGCAAGGCCAGGGATCGAACCCACAACCTCATGGTTCCTAGTCAGATTCGTTTCCGCTGCACCACAAGGGGAATTCCCATCCGAGTTACTATTAACTGAGTTACTATTTACCACTGTGTTAAAGTGCCTTCATGCATTATTTTACTTAATTCTCACACACCCCGTAATGAAGATTCTGTCACGATCTTCACTTTCAGATAAGAAAACTGAGATCCGGGGAGGTTAAGACATTTGCCATAGCCATCTAGCTAGGAAGCGACAGGCCTTTGGTTCAACACACTGAAGTCAGTGACTCTCCACTCCCTTCCCTACCTACGGAAGGATTTCTAGACACTGAAAGACAAGTATGAACAGAGGGTTTCCTGGGCCCCAGGCTTACTCAGAGTCATGGCTGAGGAAGCTAAAACCCATAGCAAATGAGACCAGGAAGAGGAGAGGGTTTCTCTGAAGACAGCAGGGTGGGTGCCAACTGACGTGCTTGCCGACATGGCAACCTGGACACGCCTGGAAACACCCGCTCCACTTGGGTCATGCTCCTTCAGTTGTTATTCTCCTCTCATTTCTTCAGAGTTGTTCAAAGGTCAAGTCCCATCAAGGGGGCTCCCAAAGGATCCCTACTGCCATCTTATCTTAGGATGAAGTTTGGAGCATGTTTTGGCACTGAGGCCCATGCGTTGGAAAGGCCTCTCCAGGAACAGGTAAGTGTCGCCGCAATTGCATGAGCTGAGTGGCCTTGGAAGGTTTACCTGCTTCCAAATGGATCTTCTGTCTTATCACTTTTTGGGTGAAAGGAGATGAAACTTCTTTCAAAAAAAAAACCGTTTCTAGGCTTTTCTGTCATGGCACAGCAGAAATGAATCCAACTAGGAACCATGAGGTTTTGGGTTCGATCCCTGGCCTTGCTCAGTGGGTTGAGGATCTGGCATTGCCGTGAGCTGTGGTGTAGGTCACAGATGTGGCTCAGATCTGGCATTGCTATGGCTGTGGCATAGGCCGGCAGCTGTAGCTCCAATTAGACCCCTAGCCTAGGAACCCCCATATGCCACGGGTGCAGCCCTAAAAGGTAAAAAAGAAAAAAATATGTATATATACATACATTTCCAAAAGGTTCTAAATTTTTGTCAATCTTAATTTTTTTCTCACAGAAATATTTTTCCCCCAGAATTTTGGAAATTACTACCACTTGCCTACTGAAAATCTGACCCATAGAAAGCCCCTAATTAGTATTTGTTTACTATCTGATGGATACTCAAAAAGACCAAACAAATAATTAAGTAACAGCCTAAAGTTAGAGAGGAATCTTGAAGAAAGCTATGTTTTATCCAGTCTCTCACTTTCTCTCTTTTTTTAAAAAAACAGAGTTGAGTAGATAGCATAGCTGCATTAATTTGTTCTTTGGAGGCAGTGCATATAAAAATTCTATAATGCTGCACAAAAAGCACTATGACTGCAGGTGCTTTTGCACCTGAACAATTTTTAAACCACCGGATTCAGGCATCTATCTTGCTAGCACTCATCCTTTCTATAGAATAAACAGTTTTGTGAAGCTCTCTTTCTTCAAGCACCTTTCTGGGTGTCTCAGCATCAACGAGAAAGCATATCAAAAGTGCTCAGCACAGAGGCCGGAGCACAGTAAGCACACACTATATTGCAACTGATATTATTGATATTTGGGGACTTGAACTTGGAGACTCTTAACATTAAAGCATTTTAATACCACCCACCTCTGTCTCTTAAAGAACAAGAACACTGACGGAGGGGCAGTAAACACCTCCATGCAAGATTCCCTATAGCCTGGGAGCCCAGAGCACACAGAAACCCAGCAAGAGGAACAGCACCAACCAGAACCTTCTCCCACCACTACAAGCTAGTCAAGAGTGTGCAAAGCTAGGAAGAAAGTAGGAGTGGAGTGGCAGAGAAAGAAAGGAAAAGCGAACAGAAGAAATGGAAAAGGTGGTAGGTAGGTCGACGCTCCATCTATAAGGTTGATGGGCAATGCTAGATGATATTTAATGCCCCTTTCCAGTACTCTATGATGGGAAAGTAGTTTTTTTAGAAAAAAAAAAAGGAGAAGGAAGAGGGTATGTGATGGTGAGGAGTGATCTAAAAGCCTAAGGTAAAATGCCAAGCCCGTGAGGGCTATGTTGTTTATCTCATGCAATCTAGTCTATAAACAGTGCAACACAAAGAGCAGGAGGGCAAAAAGCAACAGGAAAGATACCATTCTGTCATCTCAGCCTGGATTTTCCATGAAGACCTCATCCGTTCTGAATTTATGCCAAGCAGCCAACACAGTGTCCAGGACTTGGTGAGAGCCCTGTAAATATTTGTTGTTTCCAACCTTATGCTTTCACTTTAGAAAATATGGAAAAGACCAAGAGTGTAAAGGAAAAAATAAGCATTATTCATGAGCCCATCACCAAGAAATAGTAATAGAACATGATAACTGAATTTCTTTGATCATCATGTGTTAAGCCCTTTACAGGATCTGCCTCATTTAGTCATTCACGTAACCATTTTCTTTTCTTTTTTTTTAACTTAACCACTTTCAGTATTTCTGATTTCCTTCCAAGTTTTTTTTTTCTATACATGATACATAAATATTTCCAACAGTTGAGCTAAGCCCTTTATGTATATTTTCTTATTGTCGTTCTTCCCACTATTATTTCTTATAATCCTCACAACCAACTTGTGAGGTATCTGTTTGTTTGTTTTTTTCCTCTCATTTTGCAGATGGAATCACTGAAGCAGCAGGTAAGTGGCCTAAGGTCACAGAGCTAATAAATGGCAAGGCTGGGATTTGAATAAGTTTGGACTGGCAGTGATGCCTATGATTTCATCCATCCTCTCTCTCTCTCTCTCCCTCTCTCTCTCTCTCTCTCTCTCTCTCTCTCTTCCTCTCTCTCTCTCTCTCTCTCTCGTTCTCTCCCTCTCTCCCTCTCTCTCTCTTTCAAATTCTCAAATTTTCTTCACTATAGAATGTGAATGAACAGTGATGGGCTGAATGTTCCCAGAGGGTCCTAAATACAGTCCTCTAATACAGTACAAGGGTTAAACACATGCAAGGTGTGTTTATCGTTGTAAATGGCCAAAAAGACCCTTGATTCATACTGCCTTTCTGCCAAAGAGATAGCCTTGTGGTATAACCAGTTACCCAACCAGAAAGGTGTGGGCAGTGCCAGGGTCCATCCAGGGCTTCCACTGTGGCAAGCAGAGACCAAGTTATCAAGAACTCTAGTCTGATCAGCATAGTTTTATGATGGCCTGGACAGTTTGGCCAGGTAAAGGAGAGAACTTACCAGTGTCCTGAGTCTAGAACTGCCAGATGAAAATCCAAGGTGTCCAGTCGAACTTGAATTTAGCCATTTATTTAACTACCGTCAACATTGTAGACATACTCATGTGTCTAACTATGGAGATTGCTTATATTAAAGTATTATCTGAAATTAGTCTGAAATTGAAATTTAACCAGGCATATTTGAACAGAGTTTTACTAAAAAGTATTGTTCTCACATACTCTAGAACAGCCACAGGTGTGGCGGTAGGAAGAAAAAAAAAAGAAAGAAAATTTAATCTTTCTGCCACAGCAGTGACAACGCCAGGTTCCTAACCACTAGGCCGCCAGAGAACTCCAAAATGCTGACTCTCTAAATCAACTAATGAACCTCCACCTGCCTGGCTACCTGGAAGTTCCATCTCAGTCATGTTTGGGGAGGCCCTCCTCTCTCCAGGTTTTGCAAAAGTCCTTGGGAGCTTGTGCAGTCTAGAACATTTGGGGAGAGGCTCTCCGATTATGAGCTCACACTGGTCTGCTAGGTCCACTGTCCCAGACTGTCTTGAAGGTGGTGTTTATAATGCCTTGGAGCCAAGCTTAAGCACAGGCGGTCATGGCCCAGGTGGCACGCCTCTGTACCTATGGGGTCAGAACTCTCTTTGCTCAGCCCGTCAGAGGTCTTGCCAGTCCATCTGTCTGGAACTCATAAAATCTCTCAGTCCTACTAATCCTATTCTCTGAGCAAGCTCTCCCAGGTCCCCTTCCTGCTAAAGGCTGCCCTTCCCAGCCCTTGGAGACCTTTCCTCTTCACACAGTCCCACTCTGATCACCCAGGGGAACTCAAGTTCTTGGGGCAAGGTTGGCTCTGATTTAAGGGGGCTTGGAAACTTCCGCTCTGGCCACCCTCCTGGGATGAAGAAGGGAGGACTCTCTACAAGGATGAGAACAGAAACACAAAATTAATATCTCACTAAAGGATCGCTAATACACAAGTAGTATATCCTTCACACTCCTTAGACAAGGCTTTAAGGTGACTTGTTCGGATTGAGTTTCATTTTCTTTTTCATTAAGAGATCAATGTGTTCTGCAAGCAAATTGTGCTGCCGGCAGACAAATTATACTGCCGATCACAAGCTCTGACCTCGATCCCAACGCCAAAAGGACTGAGGTCTCTCTAGCTGCTGGCTTGGTTGTTCTAGGAGTCATTTAACTTCCTTGAAGATGAAGAGGCGACACTGACCCCATAGTGTGAAGACAGTCCCCGCAGAAGGTGAACAGAGAAAGGAAAATACTCCAAACCCCACCCTTTGCCCCCTCGCAGAATATTTGGAAAATATTCTTTCTCTCCTTCCTCCTCTCTCTGGGTCACAGCTGTTTATTTTAGAGCATAAGGTCACTGTCAAGGAACAGCTGAACAACGCTGGTGATTTTTCCTGTGACGTGGGGCCAAGGCTGGGGCCAAGGCTGGGCCAAGGCTACGAACCAGGACTTTACTCTGAGATGGAAATAAATTTTCTTGAGGCCTCTGTACAGAGGAGGGTGGCTTGATTGCTCGGGAGATGGCTTTATGCCTTTTTTTATGAAAGAAGGGAGGAAAATCAGAACCGAGAGAGAGAAGGGAGAGAGAAGGTGAGTGGAGTCCACTCCAGGAAAAACCTGAATGCTCCAGGACTGTCAAAGCTGGCCATGAAATTATCATCCAGTGGGAAACACAGATACACTGAAACAGGTTTGGAGGAGGAAAACAAATTGATACAAGAGGCAACCCCTTTAGAGGGGATGAGATGGGGGCCACGGAAGGGGCAGTAAATGTGGTCAAGGAGAAATTAGGCTTATCTATATTGACTTAGGTTTTAGAACGTATTATATTCATGAGATCCTTGTATAATTAAAATTAATGTTTAAAAGTTTGATTTAACAGAAAAAATATGTGAGATTTGGAGTTGTAAATTTTGTCTTTTTTTTTTTTGTCATTTTAGGGCCTCACCTGCAGCATATGGAAGTTCCTAGGCTAGGGGTCAAATCGGAGCTACAGCTGCCGGCCTAACCACAGCCACAGTAATGCCAGATCTGAGCCACGTCCGTGACCTACGCCACAGCTCTCGGCAACGCCGGATCCTTAACCCACTGAGTGAGGCCAGGGACCAAACCCGCAACCTCATCGTTCCTAGTCAGATTCGTTTCCGCTGCTCCACAACGGAACTCCTGGGGTTGTAAATTTTGGATTTGAGACTTTTCTACTAGGAGATGTTCTGCCATCATTTTTTTTTTGAGCTACCATTATATGCCAAGGACTATGTCAGGCACTGAATGTACCAAGATGAAGAAAAAGTGTCCTGGTCCTAAAGTCTAAGAACGTGACTTATCTAGATCTCAATTTACTTATCTCTAGAGTGGGTATGATAATTTCTACTTCACAGAGTTGTTGAGAATGTTAAATGAAGTATAGAAATATACTTCTGCTAACTATAAAACACTACAGAAATGCTTTTTTGTTTTTTTGGCTGCACCTGCAGCTTATGTTCCCAGACCAGGGATCAAACCTGTGCCACAGCAGTGACCTGAGTCACAGCAGCAACAACACCAGATCCTTAACCTGTGAGCCACCAGGGACACCCACAAATGCTCTCTCTGTATTTAGTGCAGTCCTTGTTCAAAGGAGGATTTGTGGAATTCCCATTGTGGCTCAGTGGTAATGAAACTGACTAGTATCCATGAGGTTGTGGGTTCAATCCCTGGCCTTGGTCAGTGAGTTAAGGATCCGGTGCTGCCGTGAGTTTTGGTGTAGGTTGCAGATGTGTCTCGGATCATGCTTTGTTTTGGCTGTGGTGTAGGCCAGTAGCCGCAACTCCAATTCAACCCCTAGCCTGGGCGCTTCCATATACTGAGGGTGTGGTCCTAAAAAAAAGCAAGAAAGAAAAAAGGAGGGTTTGAGACAGTAACTTATTATTATATCTTTTCTCTTTTTTGGAGTTCCCGCTGTGGTACAACTGGATTGGCGGTGTCTTTGGAGCCCTGGGATGAGGGTTTGATTCCCTAGCCGGACACAGTGGGCTAAGGACCTCCATATGCCTAGGGGCAGCAAAAAAGAAAAATAAAAAAATTTTCTCTTTTTTAATTTAATGATTTTTGAAACAATAAAAAATGTAATAAAATAGTTGGAAAGGTGCTGCAAAGAATGCTATGCCACAGCCACAGCAACGCAGGATCCGAGCCACATCTGCCACCTACACCACAGCTCATGGCAACACTGGATCCTTAACCCGCTGAGCGAGGCCAGGGATCAAACCCGCAACTTCATGTGGATACTAGATGGGCTGTTAACCTGCTAAGCCACAACGGGAACTCCCTTATTTTATTCCATGAGTTTGAATCCATTATTGTCATTATTTATTTTGATACCAAATTCCCCTGGATTTGGACAGTGGGGCAGTGTGAGCCCTTCCTTACTTCCTGGCACATGATGTTCCAGACTCACCTTGTACTATGTCTATTCCAGCCTTGGAATTAGCCATTTTTCTAAGATGTCCTGTTTCCTTGGACTCCTTAGCAGAGTCCTTCGTGGAAAATGGCATTTAGAAACCAAGATCTGAGTTGACTGGTTGTGCTCATTGCTATGAGGATGTCACTGCTCACAGGCCCTTTCCACAGACGGATTAAGAATGCACTCATACGCGTGCATGCACACACACGTGCACACATGCACAAACACTTAAACCTACATTTATTTTTGTAGCTATTCTCATAGATACACAGAAAGCCATGAATTCATATACAGCCTCCAACTCCAATTCAAAACATCAGTTTGTTCTACATTTCTCCCTTTCCATACTTATATTTTTCTTCTCCAACAATGAAAAATTAGGTTTCATTGTTTTTTGTTTGTTTGCTGTTTTTAGGGCCGCACCCACAGCATATGGAGGCTCCCAGGCTAGGGGTCAAATCGGAGCTACAGCAGCTGGCCTATGCCAGAGCCACAGCAATGCAGATCTGAGCCGCGTCTGAGATCTACACCACAGCTCACGGCAATGCCAGATCCTTAACCCACTGAGCAAGGCCAGGGATGGAACCTGTGTCCTCATGGATACTGGTCGGATTTGTGAACAACAACAGGAATCCGCATTCTAATTTAGAACTGCGTTTTCAAGTTGTATCCATGTTGCGGCATGTGTCATTATTTCATTCATTGTTATAGTTGAATGATTTGCCATTGTATGGATTCCACATTTTGTCTGACAATTGAGCTGTTAATGGACAATTGGATTGTTCTCCCTTTTTTGGCTGGTATGAATAAAATGCTGCTATGATCATCCATTTACAGGTTTTTAGGTGAACATGTTTTTTTATTCTCTTGAGTACTACCTAGGTATGCAATTTCTGAGTCATATGATAATTCTATGTTTTATTTTTTGAAGAACTGCCAAAATGTTTTCCAAATTGTCTGCATAATTTTACTTTCTCACCAACAATGTAGGAGGGCTTCAGTTTCTCCACGTCTTCCCCAAACAGTCATTGTCTGTTTTTTTTTTTTAATTATAGTCAGAATGACTACAACAGTGGCTGTGAAGTGATATCTCTGTTGTTTTGGTTTGTGTTTTGCTAATGACTAATGCTATTAAATATCTTTTCATGTGCTTATTGGGCATTTATATATCTTTGGGAAAATGTCTATTCAAATCCTTTTCCCATTTTTTTGACTAAGTTATTTGTCTTTTTACTGTTGAATTACAAGTGTCTTATCTGTTCTAGGTACCAGACTCTTATCAGATATAGAATTTGCAGATTATTTTCCCATTCTATGAGTTGTCTTTTTACTTTCGTGAGGTGTCGTCAAAACACAGAAGTTTTGCATTTTGATGATTCAATCACCCATAGATGATTTAATCTCTTTTTTCCTTACTTGTTTGTACTTTGTGTGTCACATCTAGGAAATTGTTGCGCAGGCCAAGGTCATGAAGATTGTATCTATGTGTTACACTAATCAGTGTTATAATTTTAGCTTTTACATTTAGGTCTTTGATCCATTTTAGGTTTTGCATATGATATTCAAGTTCATTCTTTTGCTTGTGAATATCCCTTTCCTCCAGCACCTTTTGTTGAAAAGAATATTCTTCCCCCACTTAACTGTTTAACATCCTGGTAGAAAATCAGTTTATCATAAGTGTATACCTCATCATTCTATTCAATTCATCCATATGTCTGCCCTTTAGCTAGTACCATGTAGTCTTGCTTTCTGATGCTTTGTGGTAAGTTTTGAGATCAGGATGTGTGAGTCCTCTGACTTCATTCTTACTTTCTTAGTGGTTACCCTGAGGATTGGCATTAACATTCTAACTTATCAGCATCTAATTCAGGCAAATACTAACTTAATTTAATTTGCTTTTGTATGGCTTCATTTCCCTTCATTCCTTTATACTGTCATTGCTACACAAATTATGCTTTTTTTATATATTTTATGTCCATCTACACATATTTATGATTAGTTTTATGCAGTTGTCATAGAAGTCAGATAGGAAAAAAAAGAGTTATAAACAAAAAACCCTTTTTTATTGCCTTTTATATTTCCCTATGTAGTTACCTTTATTGGTGCTCTTTATTTCCGCATGTGAATTTGAGTTGCTGTCTAGTAACCTGTGTTACTAGATATCAGGCAGTGTTTAGTGTACACAGTGTACTTTCGTTTTTCGGTACTATCTTTGGTATTTACTGTAGGTCTACCAGTGATGAGTTCTCAGGGTTTATTTTTAAATCTGAGAATGTCTTAATTTCTCCTTCAGTTTTGAAGGATATTTTGCAGGGTATAGAATTTTTAGATTCTTCAAAGACTCTCCAACCCTATTGTGGCCGCTCCGTTGGCTGCCTAGCTGCTGGTTTTCACCGAGACTGTGAGCTGTTAATTTTCATGGCTACCATAGAGCTGGAGAGAGAGAGAGAGATGAGCACAGTACATATTAAAATACCATAGAGCTTATTGTTCTTACCAAGATTTAGTCAATTTTTTTTTTTTAATTTTAGGACCATACCTATGGCATACAGAAGTTCCCAGGTTAGCCTGCATCAAATTGGAGCTGCAGCTGCCAGCCTACGCCACAACCATAACAACACCGGATCTGAACCACATCTGCCACCTACACTGCAGCTTGCAACAATGCTGTATCCTTAACCTGCTGAGTGAGGCCAGGGATCAAACCCAAGACCTCATGGACACCATTTGGGTTCATTGTCACTGAGTCATGATGGTAACTCTCAGAAACCAATTTTAATGACACCTTGATTCTAGCCTTCTAGCCTCCAGAATTCTGAGAAAATAAGTTTCTGCTATTTGAGCTACTCAGTCTGTGGTATTCTGTTACGCCAGTCCTAGTAGTTTAACACAACTTCTGTCTTGTTTAACCCTTTGTAATGCAGCATTTTACCAGCAGACAAAAAGAACAGGGAGTGGGTGATGGCTGCTCAACAACCAAAGAAAAATGTGGTCTGTTCATCAAAAGATGTTCAGTGCCTGATGTGGGCCCAGCTCTGCTCTAGGCATTTAGGATACACAAGTAAACCAAAGAGACAAAAATATGTGCCCCCTGGGAAGCCTGCAGGTAGATTAGGTTTTGTGGTTGAATTGGGGGAGATAGTTATGGACATGCCAAGTTTGAGGTGTCAGTCAGACGCCCAAGCAGAATAGGGGCCAGACAGTCAACAACAAACTTAATAAATGCACAAGTTACACAGTGTTTTAAAAAGTTATAACTAAGGAAAAGGGTACCTCGACCAGGATAATGGAATAAGAAGTATGAAGTGGAGGAGAGAGTTTGTTATAATAGGGTAGTTAGAGTAGACTTCAGTGAGCAGATGACATTTCAACAAGACTGAAAAGGCAAGTTGATATCTGGGAGAAGAGAATTCCAGGCAGGTGGCTGGGGAGGAGAGTGGAGATGTTAGATTTTTTTTTTTTTTAAGATGCTACTGAGAATGATCCAGAAGAGAGCAAAAGGAGTGATGCTATTAAAAAAAAGAGAGAGAATCACCTGTGCAATGTCCCTGACCAGACCCAAGGGGATGGAGGGGAAGAGAAGGCAGAAACACAGAAGTCATGGAAACAAGACAGGAGGCAGAAAATATGGGGGCAGATCCTGGTGGGCAGGAAGAGGGGGAGAGGGAGACTGGGGAAGTTCTCTTCTGATTGATTCAATATCTCAATAAATGAGCAACAAGGTCCACAGTTGAGAGTAAGGATAGGGAGGAAGTGGTGGTTTAAGGAGAGAGCAGAAGGTGTGAACTAGCCATTCTGGAGAGGGGAGAATGAATGGACTAAGGACATTGCAGGTCCTTGCCTGGGAGCATTAGATCCCCATTGGAAGGTCATGGTCAGCATGGTGATGTGTTTTTCTCCAGCCTTGTTCAGCTTCACCGAAATAGGTAGAGAACTGGATATTACCAAGGAGTCAAATGATGGTAATAACTGATCATGGAATTGGAGCTGGGGAAGGAGAGAAGTGAGGATAGGACATGAAGAGGCCATGAAATGTTGGTAAGACCACTGGTGGTTCCAACTTCTAAGGAAGATGCAAGTTTGGATACTAAATGGAATGAGCTAGAAAGACAAGAAATGGTAGCTAGAGAGTTAGAGGCATGAGCCTGATATCATGGCTCATTGGTAAAAACAAAATGTGGTCAGGTGAGTAAGGGCTGAGATTGGGTGGAAGTCAAGATCATGGGGGGAGGAGTAGGTCAGGGAACCAAGAGCCCTGGGGCTTGGAAAGATCATCCACACATATGTTGCCATCACATGAACTCAGACTGAGTCAGAACAAGCAACAGTGAGCCAAGAGTCCAGATCACCTGGAAATGAGGGGCCATGAACCAGAAGTCCATGGGAGACAGTGACCATGAGGAGCAGTAGAATGCAGGATGTGATGACTTGAGGTTAAAAGCAAAGGGGTCTTGGAGTTCCCATTGTGGCTCAGCAGTAAGGAACCTGACTAGTATCCACGAGGACATAGGTTCGATCCCTGGCCTCACTCAGTGGGTTGAAGATCTAGCATTGCAATGAGCTGTGGTGTAGGTCACAGACATAGCTGGGATCCCGTTGCTGTGGCTGTGGCTGTGGTATAGGCTGACAACTACAGCTCCCATTCAACCCCTAGCCTGGGAACTGCCATATGCCTTGGGTACAGTCCTAAAAAAAGACAAAAAAAAGGGCAAAGTGGTCTTAGGATGAGGAGTGGGAGAATGGTCTGCACGTGGCAATCAGGAATAGGAGGAAAGCTGGAAGACTGCTGCTCACTTCTAGGCCCGGGGGAAAAGTAACCACAGGTCCAGAGGGCATCAGGAGCAACAGTGTCCCAAGGCGGAGTGAGGGTCCTGTGAGAGCGCATGTGATGGGAACTTCATGGAAGAAGTCAAGATACGGGGATTTTTTGTTTTTTTTAATGGCCGCACCCGAGACACACGGAAGTTCTTGGGTCAGGGGTAGAATCCAAGCCACAGCCGCCACCTATGCTGCAACTGTGGCAACACAGGATCCTTAACCCACTGTGCTGGGCCAGGGTTCAAACCCATGTCTCCACAGCAACCAAGCAACTGTAGTTGGATTCTTAACCCACTGCGCCACAGCAGGAACTCCAAGATAGGGGGATTCAACCATGAATTCCAGAAGGCACAGTGGGAGGTTTGGGGGAGTGGGGGAGGAGTAGAAAAGGAGACAGACTAGGGCATGAGACAGTCGTTTGGAGACTGCTGAGCCCAGGATGGGGGGCCACCTGAGATTCTGGAGTCCCAGTGGTTATTGATAAACACCAGGATAAAGGGCCTTGGGAGATGAGTCCTGGGGCTCAAGGCCGATCACAGAGGCCAGGCAGAAAAGTCGAGGGAGGGGCAGGCTTGGTGTCTGGGGCTCCCTCTTTCCAAGAGGGCCAGATGCCACAAAGAAGGGCTCGAACTCCTAGTGGTGTAGTGGTTGGAGTCCTGCTTCAGGAGCAAGACTCCCTCAGATTGCCTCCTTGCCGCCACTCGCCAGCCTCGTAATGCTGCTTCACCTCTCTGTGCCCTAGTTTCTCACCCACAGTGTAGAAATGATGCTTATCTCCTAGATTTGTTGTGAGGAGTAAGTGACTAACCCACACAAGCCTTCTGAGAAAAGGTGGCTCTTGTGAGAGCCACATGGTCCGGCTCTCGTAAAGCCAGCCCACTCCTGGACTGAAATCAAATCAAGAAATACCCTTTCTTTGTGGTCTATGCTAGCTTAAGTTACTTTTTCCGACTCTCGTGACCGAAAGATTCTGGCACGACACTATTTTTGTAAAAAGGAGGAACAAATCTGACTCCACGTTGGATCTATTTTTTTTTGCTTTACAAGTTAATCACTAAAGGGATGTTGCCTATGAGCTTAAATTCTACAGAGTGGCCCAGCTCCTCGAACCCTGCCTCCCAAATAATGAGCATCAAGCGAAAATAACTTTGTTTAGCTCACCGGAAATATCCTGACCAGGATCATCTGTGAATGGCTACAGGAACCAAAAAATTAACTCATCCCCTCTGGAGGCTGACTGGAACCAGGAAATGTCTGACTTTACTCTCTCCCCTCACCCTTTTTTTTTTTTTTTTTTTTTTGCTTTTTAGGGATGCACTTGCAGTATACGGAAGTGCCCAGGCGAGGGGTTGAATCGGAGCTGGAGTCGCCGGCCTACACCACAGCCACAGAAACCCTGGATCCTAGCCACATCTGTGAGCTACACCACAGCTCAAAGCAACACTGGATCCCTGACCCACTGAGCGAGGCCAGGAATCGAACCGGCACCCTCATTGATACTAGTCGGATTCATTTCCATTGCAGATTCATTCCCATCAAAATGGGAACTCCCCTCCCTCCCGTTTCAGTATAAAAGAAGCCTGAGTTCTAACTCAGGGAAGATGGTTCTTTAGGACACAAGTCCACCGTCTATCTTCTTGGTCTACTGGCTTTCTGAATAAAGTCTCTATTTCTTGCTCCAATATCTTGTGTCTCATTTTATAGGCCAATCATGGGGCAAGCTTGTATTTATCAATCATTGAACTCGGTGACATTTTGATCTCCACTAGGCCGATGAGGACACTAAGAATCAGAGAGGTTAAGTTGGTTGCTCAGAGACACACAACTAAGATTTGAACACAGGAGTTCCCTTCGTGGCTCAGTGGTTAACAAATCCGACTAAGAACCATGAGGTTGCGGGTTCAATCCCTGGCCTTGCTCAGCGGGTTAAGGATCTGGCGTTGCCGTGAGCTGTGTGTGGTGTAGGTTGCAGACGCGGCTCGGATCCCACGTTGCTGTGGCTGTGGTGAAGGCCGGCGGCTACAGCTCCTGATAGACCCCTAGCCTGAGAACCTCCATATGCCGCGGATGCGGTTCTACATAAAAAAGGCAAAAAGACAAAAAAAAAAGATTTGAACACAGATCAGTCTGACCTGCCAATCTGCTCAAAAACACCCAAACCCCCAGACTCAAAGCCCAAGTGCGCAGGACCCTCTGTTATTTCTAATGGAGGGTCTTCCTCCCAGGGTGGGGGTGGGGGGGCTGCAAAGCTAGGACTGCACATTTAATGGCTGGTTTGGCCACTCCTTGCATTTCGGCAGACCTCCCTGGAGAGCAGTTTAATGAGTCACAGGCTATGCCTAGGAGGTTTAATTTTCACATGGTCCAGTGGTCCAGATCCCAGGACCACGCTTTCTGGAATGTGGCAAGCAGAGGACAAGCAGAGAGGGATTTTAATAGGCACACATCGTCTCCAAGACTCCAGTATCCAGGACAGCATGAGTCAAAGGAGGCGAGAGCCCCAGGATTTAATCTCAAGAAGGGGATGCCAAGTTACACGCCCACGCGCTCCGCACCCCTACGCCTTCCATCCTGTACAGGTGTACCTTATGGTGTTGCACTTCACTTCAATGATGTGCTTCGCAGATAATTCATTTCTTAAAAATGGAAGGTTTGCGGCAACCCTGGGTCAAACAATTCTATCCACACCGTTTTTCTAACAGTGTTTTTTGGTTTTGCTTTTTGTTTTTGCTTTTTACTGCCACACTCGCGGCATATGGAAGTTCCCAGGCTAGGTGTCAAAGCGGAGCTGTAGTGGCTGGCCTACACCACAGCCACATCAACATGGGATCCAAGCCCCATCTGTGACCTACATCACAGCTCACGACAATGCCTGATCCTTAACCCACTGAGCAAGGCCAGGGATGGAATTTGAGTCTTCATGGATACTTGTCAGGTTCATTACCACTGAGCCACAATGGTAACTCCCCAACAGTGTTATTTTTTAATTAAGGTATATACATTGTTTTTTGTTTTGTCTTTTTGCCTTTATGTAGAGCTGCACCCGCGGCATATGGAGGTTCCCAGGCTAGGGGTCTAACAGAAGCTGTAGCCGCCGGCCTTCACCACAGCCACAGCAACGCGGGATCCGAGCCGTGTCTGGAACCTACAACACAGCTCACGGCAACGCCGGATCCTTAAGCCACTGAGCAAGGCCAGGGATCGAACCTGCAACCTCATGGTTCTTAGTCGTATTCGTTAACCACTGAGCCATGAAGGGAACTCCTATACATTGTTTTTCTTAGACATAATACTATTGCATTATGCATAACAGACCACAGTAGCATGTAAACATAATTTTACACCCACTAGGGAACCAAAAATTTCGTGCTACTCACTCTATTATCGTATTGATTTTAATACAGTCTGGAACTGAACCCTCAGTATCTCTGAGGGCAGTTTGTATTTACCAGTTCTTGTTTTATTATTCTATCTTCATTTCTTTTCCTTTTTTTTTCTACTTCTCTTATTTCCACAAACACTTTGGCATCATTTACAGAAAACATATAAAAGTGAAATATAAATACAAAGATAAAACAGCAGACTCCAGGACTAGGCAAACCATTAACTAGACTTAGGGGAGGGAATGGACTACAGCACCACATGCCAAAAGTGATATTCCACAGTTGCTATGGTTGAGATCCCTGGTGGCCAAAGCAAAGTGGGAAACCATAATTATGTAGTTCAAAATATCTGAGTCATGTGGACAGACATATGAGGGGACAAAGGTTTTTCCAGCACTTAGCCCCAAAAGAAAATTTTCACACATGTATACAAATGACACTGAATAGTGTCATGCACAGATGCCCTTGGCTATATCCTCGAATGTGCAGGCAGTAAGGGGTACCTTAAGTCTATTTCTTGGAGCATCCTTTGAAGAAGCCAGCAGAACAACCCCAAAATACAACTCAATGAAAGCCTTTAGAATGCAGAGTCAAAGAGTTCCCTTGTGGCACAGGAGGTTAAGGATCTAGCATTGTCACTGCTGCAGCCCAGATTGCTGCTGTGGCATGGTTTCAATCCCTGGCGCAGGAATTCCACTGTAGGTGCAGCAAAAAATTACAACTTTCTAATGGCTTAGCTTGATCCAGTAACATTTCCCAAAAAAACGTGTTCCTTAGAACCCTAGAGTTATATATAGCATTAGTAGGTGTTCTGGAGTTCCCATTGTGGCTCAGGGAGTTAAGAACCCAAAGTAGTCTCTGTGAGGATGCGGGTTAGATCCCTGGCCTCACTCAGTGGGTTAAGGATCCAGCATTGCCACAAGCTGCAGCGTAGCTTGCAGATGTAGCTCGGATCTCGTGTTCCTGTGGCTGTGGCATAGGCCTGCAGCTGCAGCTCCAGTTCAACCTCTTGCCCAGGAACTTCCATATGCCCAGGTGCAGCCATAAAAACAAACAAACAAAAATTGAAATAAGTGGTCTGCAAGAAAAGAGTTCCACAAAACATAAATTGGAGATAAAATCAGGATTAAACAAAATCAAGCAAGTTTTTTAACTGTAGGATTTCTAGCAGCGTGTAACGTGTAATACACATCCATGAGAATCTCCAGTTTCAGGTGAAGGATGGTTTATTTCCTGAATTCATCTATAGAAGTCTACTCTCTGCCTATCCCCAGTTTTTCAGGAGAACTTTTTAGAAGCTCACAGAAAGCTAGACAATTTGAGAAACGCTGATCTGGAGGAATGGATGAGCAAAATTCCTCCAAATAAATGGCTCTCAGTCAGGCACTTGATAGTTTGCCATCTGAGAGGCTGAAGCCAATGGTAACTGACCTGGCCCTGACTTCAAGTCTCGGTATAAGCACGTGGTGAGATAAGAACGCCTCTTCCTTGGACTCCTCTTTTCCGGGACTCATGTTCTTAGTCCAAACAACCAGAGGACAGGAAAGAGCTTAAGAGGGTGAAGATGAGAGCCTCTCACAACCTGTGAGCTGCTCCATCTCCTCTGAGGGGACCAGGCATATGTTCCCCGGGGGCCTGGGCCAGCAGCAAAGGTGGGGTTCCCTGTGCCCACCAGTTCAGTTGCATGGAATTTAGGGAGCTGTTAAGGGAATGCAGTTGCAAAGACATACTCGATGGATCCAGGAGATAGTCAGAAGCGGGTCAAGGGAGAATTCCAAGTCCAAGAGTTAACTAGATCTAGCCAGAGAGCTGGGGGAGAGGGACGGGAAAGGAAGTTTAGAAGTGGCAGTGAGGGAGTTCCCTTCGTGGCTCAGTGGTTAACGAATCCGACTAAGAACCATGAGGTTGCGAGTTCGATTCCTGGCCTTGCTCAGTGGGTTAAGGATCCAGCGTTGCCGTGAGCTGTGGTGAAATTTGTAGACGCGACTCAGATCCCGCGTTGCTGTGGCTGTGACAAAGGCCGGCAGCTACAGCTCCTGTTAGACCCCTAGCCTGGGAACCTCCATATGCTGTGGGTGCGGCTCTACATAAAGGCAAAAAGACAAAAAAAAAAAAAAAAAAGTGGCAGTGAGAAATGGGTCTAGACTCTAGAATCATTCCAAATTCAAAGACAGTGTGGTCTTCGGGGCTCATTTGATTTCTATAATCCCAGGCACATTTGGATAATTCTGAGTCAGACAGAAGTGGTCTCAACTATTGCTCATCTGCTGATAGTTTCAACTTTCACGGCTTAAATCAGCTTCATAAATAACTCGGCATAGATCCAAGTTTGGGACCCGAACCAGTAGATGTTCCTTAGCCAAAAAGGTAGATCAAGAAGATATAGTATATATTGCAACTTTGAAAGGACCAGCTATAAAAAGTACGTGTCCAAGGATGCTGGTCAAAGGACTATCAATAATGGTGCCAAATGGAAAAAAAAACTAAATATGCCACTCATAGAAATTGATTAACTAAAATATAATACATAACAGAATACCATACAACCTTCATGAAGGATTTAAAACTTGCTTATTCATCTGGAAAAAGATGGGTGGAAAACTATTCTTTT
>PVHT021183551.1:9534999-9605419 GCA_004024745.2 Catagonus wagneri | reverse complement strand
AGAAATCTCTTAGCTTTTGCTTATCTGTAAAGGTTTTGATCTCTCCTTCAAATCTGAATGTGAGCCTTGCAGGGTAAAGCAGTCTTGGTTGGAAGTTTTTCCCTTTCATCACATTAAGTATATCATGCCACTCCCTTCTGGCCTGTAGAGTTTCAGATGAGAAATCTGCTGATAACCTTATTGGGGTTCCCTTGTATGTCATTTGTTTCTTTTCCCTGGCTGCTTTCAAAGTTTTCTCTTTGTCTTTAATTTTGGTCATTTTGATTAATATGTCTCGGGGTGTTCCTCCTTGGGTTTATTTTATATGGTACTCGTTGCGCTTCCTGAATTTGACTGAGTGGTTCCTTTCCCATATTAGGGAAGTTTTCGGCTATTATCTCTTCAAATAGCTTTTCCTGTTCCCTTCTCTCTCTCTTCTCCCTCTGGCACCCCTATAATACGGATATTGGTGCATTTAACATTGTCCCAGAGTTCTCTGAGACTCAGCTCATTTCCTTTCAATCTTTTATCTCTTTTCTCTTCCGCATTAGTGAGTTCCACTAATCTGTCCTCCACCTCGCTGATTCGTTCTTCTGCCTCCTGTATTCTACTGTTGGCTGCTTCTAATGAATTTTTTATTTCAGTGATTGTATTTTGCATCTCTTGTTTAATTTTTGCAGCTTGTATTGCTCTGCTCGGTGTTTCCTGTAAATGATCAGTCTTTGCCTCCAGTCTATTTCCAATGCCTTGCATCATCTTCAGCATCAACAGTCTAAAGTCTCTTTCTGAGAGGCTGATTATCTCCTCATCACTGAGCTGTTTTTCTGGGCTTTTCTCTTTCTCCCTTATCTGTGTTATAGTTTTCTGTCTTTTCATTTTTATAGGTTTTTGGTGTGGTGACCTTTTTGCCAACAATAGAGTTGTAGCCTCTCTCTTAGTTCTGGCCTCTGCCTCCCCTGTGACTAAAGTTGGAATGGGCGGGGCTTGCTGTAGGCTTCCTGATGGGAGGGACTGATGCCTGCCCACTGGTAGATAGGGTTGATTCCTATCCCTCTGATGGGTGGGGCTTTGTCTGTGGATGAGATTAGAGGCTGGCTGTGTGCCTGAGGGGTCTTTAGGCAGCCTGTTTACTGATGGGTGGGGCTGTGATCCCACCTGGATTATTGTTTGGCCTGGGGCTTCTCAGCGCTGATGGGAGGGACCAGATTTTCCCAGAAATGGCCCCTTCCAGAGAAATGCAGGCTGATGGATGTCCCCGAGAGCTTCACCTCCAATGTCCTTCCCCCACAACAAACCACAGTCACCCCTATTTTCCCAGGTGATCCTCCAAGAATTGCAGTCAGGTTCCACCCGGATTCCTATGGAGACTGCTTTGCCCTGGGACCCAGTGCAAGTGAAAGTCTGTGTGTGCCTTTCAAGGATGGGGTCTCTGTTTCCCCCAGTTCTGTGGAGCTCCTGCACACAAGCCCCGCTGGCCTTCAATGCCAGATGCTCCGGGGGATCTTTCTCCCTGTGCCCGATCCCCAGGCGTGGGGTTTTAACATGGGGCTCAGAACTCTCGGTCCTGTAGCTGAGTCTGTGTGATGCAGTTACTTTCCAGTCTGTGGGGCTTCCCACCCGGGAGGTATGGGGTTGCTTCTATTGCGTAATCGCCCCTCCTACCTCATGATGTGGTCTCCTCTTTGTCTTCTGGAGTAGAATACCTTTTTTGGAAGTTTAGAGTCCATTTGGTTGAAGGCTGCTCGGCATTTGGTCGTAGTTTTGCTGTTTTTCGGGAGAGAAGTTGAACTCCAGTCCTTCTATTCCGCCATCTTAATCCAATCCCCAGAAAACTATTCTTTAAAAATGCGGATTACCAAAATACAAAAGCAGGGTCCCATTTTAATGGGGAAAAAAAAAGTGTTGCCTAAGTGTGCACAGAAAGAAGTCTAAAGGGTGATATCCAAAATTAAAACAGATTCTTAGGAGTTCCCATCGTGGCTCAGCGGAAATGAATCTGACTAGCATCCACGAGGACTCAGGTTCGAACACTTGCCTCTCTCAGTGGATCCGGCACTGCCGTGAGCTATGGTGTAGGTTGCAGACGCGGCTTGGATCTGGCATTGCTGTGGCTCTGGCGTAGGCTGGCAGCTATAGTTCTGATTCAACTCCTAGCCTGGGAACCTCCATATGCCGCGAGTATGGCCCTAAAAAGCAAAAAAAAAAAAAAAAGCAGATTCTCTATGGGCTGAGAGATTGCTAATTACTGATGTTTTTTTCTTTCTATTCAGCAGCAATTCCTTTTTTTTTTTTTCACAATAAGCACGGATTGTTTTAATTCAATGAATTTTTTTACATATACAGTTATACAACGATCATCACAACCCAATTTTATAGCATTTCCATCCCAAACCCCCACCACCTCCAACCTGACTCCTTTGGAAACCTTAAGTTTTTCAAAGTCTGTGAGTCAGTATCTGTTATGCAAAGCACGGATTTTTTTTTTACATAATTTTTTTGGCTGCACCTGTGGCATGAGGGATTTCCCTGGCTAGAGATCAAACTTGCACCACACCAGTAGCCAGAGCCACTGCAGTGATGACCCTAGGTCCTTAACCCACTGAGCCACCAGGGAACTCCCCATAATTATTTTTTAAAAGCAGTAGGGAAAAGGGCTATTTCCAACCTCCTGTGGTTGGTGCCTGAAGCCCTCACTTTATCCCTTGTGTGATCTCTGCCTCTCTGTCCATATCTACATCACCCTGTTATTGGCATTTTGGTTCCGAGTCCTGTTTCCTCTCTCTGCTCGACCAGCCAGTCCACCCTCAGACACACAGACACTTTAAGATGGTGGAGACATAGCCAGGTTGATTCCAGGGAGCCCAGAGGCAAGAGTTCTGGAGCCAGAGTGTGAGCTAAGACATCAGCTAGCCTGGGGCAAGGAGGGGAGTTGGGTGGGGCTAGGGTATTTGGCTGGGACATGGCCCTCTGGGGCCACTGGAGTGTGGAATGCGGGTGGCTTGGCCAAGATCAGAGGCCAGGCAAGGATCAGGCAGTTTGACCTCATGACATCACTGCTCTCTCACACCTTTGCCTCTGAGGTTGATACACAGCCTAAAGCTCACATCAGAAATGTCTTTGGGAGTTCCCGTCGTGGCTCAGCAGAAACGAATCTGACTAATATCCATGAGGCTGCAGGTTCAATCCCTGGCCTCGCTCAGTGGGTTAAGGATCCAGCATGACCACGAGCTGTGGTGTAGTCTGCAGACATGGCTCGGATCTGGTGTTGCTGATGTTGTGGTGTAGGCTGGCAGCTATAGCTCCAATTGAACCCTTATTCTAGGAACCTCCATATGCCCTAAAAGACAAAAAGAAGAAGGAGAAGGAGAAGAGGAAGAAGAAGAGGAGGAAGAAGAAATGTCTTTGTAAGGGCGTTCCCATCGTGGTTCAATGGTAACGAACCCAGCTAGTATCCATGAGGATGTGGGTTCAGTCCCTGGCCTTGCTCAGTGGGTTAAGGATCCAGCGTTGCTGTGAGCTGTGGTGCAGGTTGCAGCTGCAGCTCCAATTCAATCCCTAGCCTGGGAACCTCTATATGCCTCGGGTGCAGCCCTAAAAAACAAAAAAAAAGAAAGAAAGAAAAAAGGAAAAGAAATGTCTTTGTAGGGCATGGGTTACCTGCACAGTGGGATTTCCAAGGTGGTCCATCAGGAGGCCAGGCTCTGGTTTCCACATTGGCCTCAGGCCATGAAATTCTAACCTCCCTGAGACTGTACTTCTCAAACCCTTACAATCCTTGGGTTGTGTGAAATCACAGGATGGAAGAAACTGCATTTCAAAGGAAAAATAAATAAAAAGTTTTACTCAGTATTAATGAGTTCATATTTGCACAGTAACTAACATCTTTTTGAAGATCTGGAAAAACTCTAGATTTTTGAATTCTAACATCACAAGCACAAATATGACAGAAGAATGAGAAACCTAGATGAATTTAACATTTTTTTAAGCTCCAGAGACATTTACAACTCCCCCCTGGGATAGATCTGCTTCAGGCTATGCTCCAGATCCTGCCCACTTTCACTTCTCTTTAAAGGCACTGGCTAAAAAGATCACCAAAGTGTCTTATCTCTGTGTCCCCAAAGAGTTACATAGCAAGGTGTATAAATTACTGTCTCCCCCGAGCAGCGTCTTGGGTAATCTCCCACAATTTCCTACAGTGTTATTGTCTCTATTTTATCAAATGGAAAAACCAAACTTCAATGAAGTTGCAAAGGCTTGCCAAAGGTGACTCAGTGAAGGGACAGGAGCCAAATGCCTAACTACGAAGCCAGTGCAGGTGATGGTTAAATCAAGTCATCTTTAAGAAACAAAGTAGCTGGAGTGTCTGCAGTGGCACCACGGGATTGGCAGCATCACTGCAGCGCCAGGATGCAGGCTTGATCCCTGGCCCAGCACAGTAGGTTAAATGATCTGGTGTTGCCCCAGCTGTGGCATAGGTTACAACTGCAGCTCGGATCTGATCTCTGGCCTGAGAACTCCATATGCCATGAAGTAGCCAAAAAAAGAATAAAAACTGGGATGGATTTGATATGTTATTATAACTAAGAAATCCAAAGAGCTCTGGCTTCAGGTATGGCTGGATCCAGGCATACAATGTCATGAGGCCTTTTTCAGATACTTACTTTATTTTTCTTTATGCTGCACACTGTGATCCTAACAGTTCCAGGGTTTCATCATCTATCTTGGTAACCCAGCAGTAAGAGAAACTTGTCAGTCCTTCCAGCAGAAGATCCAGAATTAAATCTCATTAGTTTGACTTAGATCACCTACCCATGTCTGAATCATTTCTTATAGTCAGGGGGGTGGAAAATGCTGATTGGTCTGCCTTGAATCACATCGTCTCGCCTCATCCACAAAACTGGGAACCATACAGAATGAGAGTGGGGAGCCAGTGGCTCTGAAAGGAAAACAGGTCACTGTAGAAGGAGAAATGGATGCTGGGCGGGGGGAGAAGACGGATGCCCAAGGATAGACCTGAGGCACCCTTCAGCCTGATCTGGGCGAAAGCAGAATGGAAAGAAATAACTGATTGGCAAGCTGAAGTCTGAGGTAGAGAAGAGATGTGATGGTGGGGGCAGAGAATGGGGAATTGGATTTCAGAGACAGAGGGTCCAGGGGAGGGTAAAGCAAAAGAGCAGAGCCTACCCCTTGGAGTGGGGGAAAGCGCTGAGTCAGAGGAGCTGGGCTCTGTGGACCTCAGCAGGTGACAGGAGCAGCAAAGGATGGTGCAGCTCATCCTTCAGGATTCAATGTGGCCCCAGTGAGGCACTGTTTTAAAGAAATGCACTGTGCCATCCCACCCCTGGACATTCAGGTCAAGGTAAGAGAATCTCATTTTCTTTTTCTTTTTTTTTTAATTAAGAATCTTTCTTTCTTTCTTTCTTTCTTTCTTTCTTTCTTTCTTTCTTTCTTTCTTTCTTTCTTTCTTTCTTTCTTTTTTTGTCTTTTATCTAGAGCCGCATCCTCGGCATATGGAGTTTCCCAGGCTAGGAGTCTAACAGGAGGCTTCGCCACAGCCACAGCAACGCGGGATCCGAGCCGCGTCTGCAACCTACACTACAGCTCACGGCAACGCCGGATCCTTAACCCACTGAGCAAGGCCAGGGATCAAACCCACAACCTCATGGTTCTTAGTCGGACTCGTTAACCACTGAGTCACGATGGAAACTCTGAATTTTTTTTTTTCTTTTTTGACTGCCCTGCAGCATATGGAGTTCCCAGACCAAGGATCAGAACCGAGCTGTAGTTTCGATCTAAGCCATAGATGGATCTGCGGCAATCCCAGACCCTTAACCCACTGTGCCGGGCTGGGGATCAAATCTGTGTCCCAGCGCTCCCAAGATGCTACCAATCCCATTGTGCCACAGCGGGTACTCTAATTTTTATTTTTTTATTAAAGTATAGTTGATATATGATATCATGTTAGTTTCTGGTGGAACAGCAAAGTAATTCATTTATATACATTTTTTTTTCAGATTCTTTTCCATTATGGGAATCACAGTTTCTTTCTTTCTTTCTTTCCTTTTTTTTGTCTTTTGTCTTTTTTAGGGCCACACCCACAGCTTATGGAGGTTCCCAGGCTAGGGGTCAAATTGGAGCTGCAGCTGCCAACCTACACCCCAGCCACAGCAACGCGGGATCCGAGACACGTCTGTGACCTACACCACCTTAACCCACTGAGCAAGGCCAGAGATTGAACCCATGTCCTCATGGATGCCAGTCAGGTTCGCTAACTGCTGAGCCACGATGGGAACTCCAAGAATCACACTTTCTTAACCACCACACTACCTATATCTCTCAGTCCTGTTACCTGGAGTGTCAACTGCCTGAAGACCAATTACCTCCACACCAGCGGATGAGACTGAGTTCCTAGGCTCAGGAGGCAGAAATCTGACCTTGGACGCTGGTAGATTCCATAGGGTCCTGGCCCCACGGAAAGTCGCTCGGCAGGCAGCCAGCAGGCCTGCCTGGACCACACCCTGCCTTTGCTTCCACCCCTCGGCAGCGCCTTCCTTGCAGGGCTGTGCCAGGATGCAGGGAGATGGCAGACGAGGACTCTGTCATGAGGCTTGGCTCCCAGCAGGCCCAAATAAACAGCAGCTGTTTTTATTACTACTGGGTATGCAGTGTGCCAGGCACACCATTGTTAGGTGTGTGAAGTGCAGGATGGCAATGAGATGCTTGGGACTCAGTAACAGTTAATACGATTCTCATGACTCTAAAGAAACGGATGGCAGTAACAGGTGCTAAACACCTGTGGACTGTTTGGGTTTTACCGTGTTTGGCTGGACTTTCTCCTCCTGCTACTCAGGGTACTTTTCCCATCCCTTCTCTCTTCTTCACAAGGCCACCTGCCTGCAAATGTGCGCAAAGCCCAAAGGAACTTTTTTCTGCCGATCCTGACATCCAGATGGTTTTGTCTGAAACCCACCATGGCAGGTCCACCTGTGTTCAAATCATGATGATGTTTGTTAACTGCACATTCTGAGAGCCCGTCCAGACCTTGCTGAATCTCCATCTCTGGGGCTGAGACCTAGAAATCTGCATCTTAAAAGGCTCCTGGGTGGGGTGGGAGAGGGGCGGGATTCTAAACATCCCAAAGCTCACAAGCCGTGGTCCCCAGAGCACTCATGAGGCAGCTGGCCCCAACAGGAAAATCCTGATTCGTGCCCTGGCCCTGCCCCCTTGGCCCTTCTATCAGGCAATTCAAAGTCTCCAGGCCTGCAAGTTACTGATTAACCCCAGATTTCAAGGAAAGAAATAATAATAACTAAGGGGACAACGTAAGCCAAGAAACAAACTGAGCAGCCCAGCGGTGCCAGACGGCTGATGACGAGAAGGAAAAGGAGGCTTGAGACGCCCAGCCTGAGGTCAGACCACATCCAGGTCCCACGGACGGCAGCTGACACTGCCTGTCAATGTCCAGGCCCTGAGCTGCCGCGTCTCAGTGGCTGCCGTGCCCAGAATGGCCAGCACTGGGTTCCTGCAGCAGCCCCAGCGTCTCTCCAAAGAAGCCACCACCTCCAACCCCGAGGGCCCCGCTGGGGCTCATCGCGTCTCCACAGATGGCGACCTGGAGTGCCTGGTGTGCCGGGAGCCTTACAGCAGTGCCCGGCCGCCCAAGCTCCTGGGCTGCCAGCACGCCTTCTGTGCCGTCTGCCTGAAGCTGCTGCTGTGCGTGCAGGATGACACCTGGTCCGTCACCTGCCCACTCTGCCGTCAGGCCACTGCCGTCCCTGGGGGCCTTGTCTGCACCCTGCGTGACCAGGAGGCCATGCTGGGGCGGCTGGCCCAGCCAGGCCCCGAGGTGCGGCTCTGTCCTCAGGGGCTGGCAAATCGGGCCACCTTGGCAGCGGGACATCCCAGCTTAGCGAGAGATTATGAGCTGGACATGGCGAGTGCCAACAGCGTGGCAGCCCGGCGCCTGGCAGCACACCTGCTCCTACTGGTCTTGCTCATGGCCCTCATCCTGCCTTTCATCTACCCAGGAGTCATCCGATGGGTGCTCAGCTTCCTCATCGCCCTGGCCCTGCTGCTGTCCCTGATTTTCTGCTGTCACCCCAACAGCCAGGGCGGCTGCTGCTGGCCCTCCCCCAGGACCCTCTTCTGCAGAGAGCAGAAACACAGCGAGATCGCGTCCATTGCCTGAGCACGCTCTGACCGGGCAGTCTCAACACCGCCTTCTGCCTCTGTGGCCCGTTGACTGTCACAGGGAACAGGGTAAGGGGCTACGCCTCAGACAGGCTCCCTTGGGAGACTGAAGCAGGACTTGCAAGCCAAAGTCAGAACGGCTGTCTTGGGTCAAGAACTGTGTGCTTGGACAATAGACTTATGCCTGCCCAGGCTACAGCACAGCTAGCTGGGGATGGAGGAGTGGACACAAAGGACTTGAACGCTGCAACGGGGGAGGGTCATGTTCCTCTTCTTCCAATGCTCCTGGTTTGTACCTTGATGAAAGTATTGCAAATATTGACCTTATTGCAGAACAAATAGAACCAGCACTTTTTTTTTTTTTTTTTGCAATTTATGTATCTGGCCTTTTCTTGGTTTGCTTTGGTTTGGTTTTGGCTGTTTGGGACAGTTTGTTATGTTTCTGGCTGTTGCGCATTTTCCCTCTGGGAAGTCCTCCCGTGCCTCCCCCAGTGTTGTCCATCTCACACCCATCCCACCTCCCCAAAGGCCCTGGTGGTTCAGGTCTCTCTTTGGGCCGCCCCCAAGAACAGAGGGAGATAATTGTGTGCAAGTGTGGTACCTCCGCTGCTGCGGGGTGGATGGCCACGTCTGGGTGGCAGAGTTGGGGAGGGCTGGAGAGGACACGGGGGGGTCTGGGAATTATTCCCAGTAGCTCCACCAGGATTTCTCAGCTCCATGTCATCAGAAAATCTCGGGGTCACAAGGAGTCCCCTCACCCCCCGCCCACCATAGGTCCAGCTGCCCATCCGATGCACGCAGCCCCACACTCTTGAACCAAAACTGTATGGGTGCTGATTTCTTTCTTATTGCATCTCAATACCCATCTGAGCTTTTGCCATAAAGATAAGAGGCTCCATAAAGGCAACGGTCCTTTCCAATAACCCCAGCTTTCCCGCCTCCCCCGAGAGTCCCAGTCATCTGAAAGGTTTATATGTCTTCTCTCCACCATTTCTGCTCCATAATAAAGAGGAAGCTTCTGCAGGAGGGAATGACCTTCTGTGGTTGCCAAGGTCAGGCCTCAGCCGTGGGGGAGCCCACGGAGTGCAGGGGGGTGAAAGGGGAGAAATGTCACGTTATTTCCTTCCAAAGACCCCATAATTGGGAAGCAGCCTTAAAACCTCGGAGAGGCTCACTGAGCGCAATCCATTGTCCCTCCTGCCCGCCTTTCCTCCTGGTGGAGTGACAGGTGCAGGCTGGTTGCTTGTTCAGGGTGATGGCACCTTTGTCGGGAAAGGATGGGCGAACGCCGCCACTACCTCACGGGCAGAGAGAGGTCACTGGCCCTGGCCCAGTGGTTGGGTGTGTGTTGCTGAGCAAGGCCTTTCGCTCTCTGTGCTTCATTTCCCCAAAATGAACTAGAAGGACTGGATTACTCCTAAGTCCTCTGAGGCAAAGAAGTTGAGGGCACTGCTGGGTCCCTACACAATGAGCACGAGTCACATCCCCTGTGGAGTCACACAAAGAAAAATCAAATTATAAGTCCGTGTGCAATTAGCTGTTCTTGCAATCTGCAAAAAAAAAAAAGTGAAAAAAATCTTACTTTTTTTTTTTTCTGGCTGTACCTATGCCATGCAAAAGTCCCCCGCCCATGCCACAGCAGTGACAACACCAGATCCTTAACCCGCTGAGCCACAAGGGGACTCCTTTCTTTTTCTTATAAGGTACTTCTAGGACGACTCTGTGATTTCCATGCTATTGGCCTTACTAATTCCTGGAGCTGGGAGGGCGAGTGTGTGAATGTGCGTGGGTGGACCTGTGCCCATGCTCTTAAGCCAAGGCCAAGTGGGCCTGGAGAACACCCTGTCTCCCCAGGATTAATAAATGATGAGAATTGTTTGGCATTTCCAGACCTGGCCTCAGGCATGTGCAGTCTGGAATGGTTGCCAGCATGATAGCGAATGAACCTTTCTCCTCACTCAACTCCACTCCCACCCCATCAAGTTCTTGGACCCTCCAGCAAGAAGAGAACCTCCACTGAGGTTTCAGTTGCTAATGACAACACCATTTCTACCAGAGCAATAGTGGATTCATGTTTACTGAGTGCTCAGTGTGCGCCAAGCACTGCATTTGCCGCTTTATGTTTTCTAGCCACGTCTTCATAAAACTTTATGAAGTAGAGACCATCTTGTGGCTGAAGAGACAAGATCAGAGAGGTGAATTCATCTGCCTAAGGTTACACAGCCAGCCACAGCCAGAGCCGCCTAGAGAATTAATCCAGTGTTCTTTCTGCTCCAACATGTTGCCCCCTTTGCCTGCAGTTCCAGAACAACCCGGAAGCTGGTCGCTGCTTGTGGGCTTGCGTGGGAGAAGAGGAGACTAACCTCAGAAGCCTGCAAACACCAGTAGTCATGGGCTCAGAAAGGACAGAGAACTCTAGAACCTGTTGTCTATGCTAAAGAGAAAGAAAAGGGAATGACGAAATGGGATGGCTTTCTTGATTTTTACCACCCCTTCTCAGCCTCCTTTAAGTGTGCCCTCTGTCCTCACGGGTCCAAGATGTTCTGACACTTCTGTTCCATTATCCTGAAGCCCAGTCAGTCCCTGGGTACCTTCTGGCTCCTGCCAGTATTGGGGCAGAGAGCACCAGATGCCAGTTTCGGCCCTGGCTGCCTTGGAGAGGAGCAGAGGAAACAGATGCTGATGCAAAAGGGTGTGAGTCGAAGACAATAGAGAGGCAGGGAGTTCCCACTGTGCACAGTGGGATTGGCAGCGTCTTGGGAGTTAGACTGATGCAGGTTTTCTCCCCAGCCCAGCACCGTGGGTTAAGGATCCAGCATTGCCACAGCTGTGGCATAGGTTGCACCTGCAGCTTGGATATGATCCCTGAACTCCATATGCTCTGGGGTGGCCAAGGAAGAAAGATAGATGAAGGAAGGAAGGAAGGAAGGAAAGAAGGAAGGGAGGGAGGGAGGGGAGAGAGAGAAAAAAAGAGAGAGAGAGAAAGAAAGAAAGAAAAAAGAGAGAGGGAGAGAGAGAGAGGGGGAGGGAGAGAGTGAAGGAGGAAGGGAGAAAGGAAGTAAGGAAGAAAGCAAGAAAAGAAGAAGAAAGAAGAGAGGTAGACCAAGGCTCTGAGGCAGTGTGTGACCAGCAGAAGTCACAGAATTTCTCTGAGCCTTAATTTGCTCACCAGTAAAGTGGGGGAGGATGCCACCCCCGCCCCCAGCCTCCGCAGGGCTTCATAATTCCACTGGACGAGAATCCCATGTCCTGAGAGGCTGCCTTTACCACCAGTCACTAATCCCCTTGGGTGAGCAGGTTCCTTGGGACCTGTCGGGTGTGACAGAGAGCAGGGGGCCAGCCTTGGGGATGGGATGAAAAGCCAGTTGAGAGTGGGACCGTTGTCCAGGGCAGGGCAACCTGGTGGAGAACTTTGTGCTGAGGTCTAAAGATGGAGAAGAATTGTGGGGAGAGCCCAAATTTCATCCCCATCAGAGCCATCTCCCTATTCTGTGGCCTTGGAGTCAGACTGAGTTGGCTTGAATTCTATTCTCACTACTTGGAAGTCACCGTGCCTCTCTGGGTCTCGTGTTCCTTACCCATGAAACGGGTAAGACATTTCTCATAGGGTTGTGGGGGAATTAATGAAATAACCCATGGTTGAGCACTTGGGATGCTAAGAGAAGAAGACAAGGACAGAGACACAGGGTGAGTTTTATTATCCCTTCTAGGAATAATGAGAACAGACAGACCCACCTTACTTTATTCAATCTTTTTTTTTCTTTCTTTCTTTGTAGGGCCACACCTGTGGCATAATGGAAAGGGGTGAAATGGGAACTGCAGCTGCAGGCCTATACCACAGCCACAGCAACATCAGATCCAAGCCGCATCTATGACCAAGGCCTCAGCTTGCAACAACGTCAGATCCTTAACCCACTGAGCGAGGCCAGGGATCGAACCCACAGTCTCACAGACACTATGTCAGATTCTTAACCCGCTGAGCCACAATAGGAACCCCTATCCAATCTTATTAATAAGGAAACTTACTAAAACCTGAATACTGGAATTTACCTGTTCCATCATCAGCCTCCACATCAGCATTGTCTTCAGTAACATAACAAAACAATAATCGTTAACATGATTTGAATGCACCATGCCAAGTGTATTATGTAGTTAACATATAAGTTATAAAGTAGGTATGATTAACCTCCCATACTACTAACAGAGATACTGAGGCCCAGAGAGGTTAAGTGTTGGGACCAAGAGCAGACTGCAGAAGTCCAACTGCAGAGTTTAGACTTGGAGGCGTTTTTGCTGTATCGGATGAAACAGTCCCGGCGCATTGCAAGTGCTCAAGGTCTGTGGGCCTCCTGGCCCAAGGGTGGAGAATTAAGAAGAGATGGCATCTCCCCACTTTGGATGGGGGACTCAGAGGGTGCCTGGGGCAGAAGGTCGTGGGAGCTCAACTGTCCCATTACCCACAGCCCTCTTCTCAGCTCACCCTCCAGCACCTGTTCATCATGGGGACCTCTTTTCAAATGACTGGAGGAAGTTTTTCAGTCTTGCTGGAACAATTAATTCTTTGTGGCAATGGAAAACATTTCTGGGAATAAGGGATCTTCTTGCAGTCTCCCAGGTTCTGGGAAAGGCATAGAGCACATTCAAAGAGAAATTAGATCTGGGCTCTTGAATCTGCCTGGAGTTATTCTTATGAATTTTATTTATTTATTTATTTATTTATTGGCTTTTTGTCTCTTTAGGGCCGCACCTGCGGCACACAGAGGTTCCCAGGCTAGGGGTCAAACCAGAGCTGTGGCCGCCGGCCTGCGCCAGAGCCACAGCAATGCCAGATCTGAGCCGCGTCTGCAACCTACACCACAGCTCATGGCAACACTGAGCGAGGCCAGGGATCAAACCCGCAACCTCATAGTTCCTAGTCAGATTCATTTTCACTGTGCCATGACGGAACTCCTATTCTTATGAATTTTAAATCATGGTCTGAGAAACCTGAAGTCACTTTTTTTTTTCTTTTTAGGCACGCATCCAAGCCATATGGAAGTTCTCAGGCTAGGGGTCGTATTGGAGCTACAGCTGCTGACCTACACCACAGCCACAGCAACAAGGGATCCAAGCCGCATCTGCCACCCAAACCACAGCTCACAGCAGCGCCAAATCCTTAACCCACTGAGCAAGGCCAGGGATTGAACCCTCATCAATTCAGATTCGTTTCTGTTGCGCCACAATGGGAAGTCCTGAAGTCACTTTTTTTTAAGGAAGAATATTTCTTGGGTCAGTAGAGAACTCTGAAAAATTCAGGACACCATGGAATCTAAAATCTTAGCCATGCATTTATTCAACAAATATTTATTGAGGTTCTGCTCTGTGCGAGGTCCTAGACAAGGTATTTAATCTTATTTGATAAGGATCTTTGATGAAGAAGGAAAATTAATAAGTGCAAAGCACCTGTTATAAGTTGAAAAAGTTGTGTCAGAGCCCTAACCCCCACTATCTCAGATTGTGACCCTATTTGGAAATAGGGTTTTTACAGAGATAATTACAATGAGGTCATTGGGAGCGGGTCCTAATCCAAGATGACTGGTGTCCTTAGAAAAAAGGGGAAATTTGGACATGGAGGCAGACAGATATGAAGAAAGACAATGGAAGGTACACAGGAAGAAAAGAGCCATATGAAGGTGAAGGCAGCGACCAGGGTTATGTTTCTATAAACAAAGGAATACAAACGATGACCAGAAAAGAACTAGAAACGAGGAGGAGAGAGTCCCAGAACAGCATCACCCTCAGGGCTCTCAGCAGGAAGCCACCTTGCTGACACCTTGATCTTGGATTTGTAGCCTCCAGAACTGTGAAAGACAATAAGTTTTTTTTTTTTTCTTTTTTAAGGAATGAGGGATTGTGGCACCTATACAGGCCTAGGAACCAATACAGCACCTATCTTGTGCCCGTGCTTGCACCAGGTCCCTTAGCTGAGCTACTTTAAGTTCAGGTAATAAACTTGACCAGAGTCTTATAGCATATACGTAGCAATGTCAAGCTCAAAGTCAAGTCTGATTGATTCCCAAGATGAAGTCCTGCTCCCGTTTTGTAACTGGGAAATCGAGGCTCAGAAAAACCCTATGATTTCCCCAAAACAGTGCCCAGTGTAGAGTTGGAATCAGAGCCCACAGTTCCTAAATTATCCTTAGTCTTTGCAACAACCATGTGAGAATTACTGAATCATTATTCCCATTTCACAGATTAAAGAGTCAAAACCCAAGTCATTGAGATCCCTGGCCTTAAGGTTAGAAGCAAGTGAGTAACGTACCAGAATCTGAACCTACTGTTTGACTCTAAACCTATGTCTGCACGTCCCACTGCCACACGCTGCTTCCTGGCAGCCTGTCTGCACTGAGAAGTGGGAAGGCATGTCCTTCAGGCTGCTTGAGGAACCCACCGTAAGAGCGTGTTTGCTCAAACAGGAAGATAGTGAACATTTGTTTCTTTTGACTGTCTTATATTGAGCTGTCCCCCCCACGCCCCCCCACTCCATCTCCTTCACTGAGGAAACTGCCCTGTGGCTAATCTTGTCGAAAGGAGAGTTCTCCCAGCAACCACTATACCAACCACGACTCCACCTGGGAAACTTGGTCCTTCCTCTACTCACCTCTTGAGAGGCATCTATATTACATACATATCACCTCTTGAGAAGCATCTAGATCACATGCTGTAGTTCATATGATCTTTGCAAGAACTGGAATCTGGGGCTAGTGATGAAGGAGAGATGAATGTTTTAAAGTGGAAGCAACAGAGCAGACGGTCCCCAAAGCTCAGTACTTAAGCCATTTGTTCATTCAGTGAACGCTCAGCTTCCTTCCCTACAATTATGTGTTTTCTCTAGCAAGCCCAAATAAGTTTCTGTTGCTTGCAGCCAATATTCCTGATACAGAAGCTGCATCAGGAATACAGGAGCTGGCCAAGTTTCTCGTTGCTAAAAATTCCCATTATGAATCTCAGCCCCTCCAAAGCCTGGGAAAGGAAAGCTGCAATGCTGCAGACCAGGGAGTGGGAGCCCTCTGGCACCCCTGCCCCCAGTGCTCCTGAGAGCCAGCCGGACTTTGTGGTAAGGCTGCCCTGATGTCAGGCCCCGGAGGGTGGTACCTGGGTCAGTTCTGCTCAGATATGGGTGTCAGACAGGAAAACATGGCACTGGATCTCAGGCCAGCCATTGATGGAGGAGGCTAGGCTCCAGTCTATTGACCTCATAATCCCCAGAAGAAATAAGTTCTACTTTTGCAGAGACATCCAGCCAGAGGCCCTTCGCAGGACAACAGCCCCCAAAGTAGCTGTGGGTGCAGCTGTTCCAAAACAACTGCAGCAAGCATTCTGGCTAATGTTTATCAAGTTCCTTACTACATTCGGGCTACTGTTCAGAAGAGCTCCCTGTGCCAACTGAACCCTTTTGCTCTTCACAGCAACCCTGTTATTCATTTTGCTAGACATTTGACACGTCATCTCAATGAATCGACCCAAAGCGCCTATTCGGGTAGGAAGCCGAGGCATGAAGAAGGTCAAGTAATTTGCTTGAGTGGCAGAGCTGGGGTTTGAAAGCAGGCAGAGCACTCAAGCTCTGAGCCTTCTCAGTCGCTGCACTTCTCACCCCCTCCTCCGCCCACCTCTCTCTCTTCCATCCCCGCCTTACCTGCAGCCACTGAAACAAACCATGAAAAAACTAGGGCCAAGTCTTACCATTTATTCTCTGTGTGACCTTGACTATGGTATACGTCTTCCTTGAACCTTAGGGTCCATGCTGGGAAATGCAGGCTAATCAAGCCTACCTGATAGAGGTTTTGTGATAATTCAATGAGATAATGTACAAAGTACCTGGCATAATTTCCAGCCCATAGTAGATGCTCACTCATCCCAGTCAACTGGTCAACAACACCTGTCAACAGGTGTTGCCACCTATTCACCTGGCAAGTGGGGGAGGCAAAGAAATACACTGGAAGGGATGGTCCTTACCATCATCAGCTCCATCAGCCTCTGCCTAGCTAGGGAAACAAAATATACATATATGCTAGAATGAACTCAGTGGGTGACTCTTACACAATATCAGACAGGCAGCAGGTTTAGAGAAGCAGGATCTGACTGTTGGAGAGGCACCCAATGGGGCTTTTGGAATGCTGGTCATGTCCTATTTCTTGTTTTTTTTCTCTTTTTTTCTTCCTTTTTATGGCCACACCCACAGCCTATGGAAATTCGCAAGCCAGGGACTGAATTTGAGCTGCTTCGGCAAATGCTGGATCCTTTAATCCACCATGCCAGGCTGGATATCGAACCTGAGGCTCTGCAGTCGGATTCTTAACCCACTGTGCCACAGCGGGAACTCCACATTCTATTTCTTTTTTTTTTTCTATTTTTTAATTTAGGCAGTAGTTACACCGGTGAATAATCATTTTCTAATTATTTATCAACAGTGCCTACATCTTACACGTGCTTTTCTGTACATATTTCATAAGCTTAACATATGCTATAGAGTCTAAGCAGCTTGAGCGTAAAGGCTAGGTATCAGATTGGTTCCCAGTGCTAATTCCACAGTGGGATGCCTGCCTGGTCCACACCAAACTCAGGGTTTTGGAGCTTTGTTGGTTTCTCTGGAGACAGTTTGTCTATTTTGATTTTTTTTTCTTGCCTTTTTTTAGGGCCTCACCAGTGATCTATGGAGGTTCCCAGGCTGGGGGTCAGATCAGAGATACAGCTGCCAGCCTACACCACAGCCACAGCAATGCAGGACCCAAGCCACATCTGCAACCCAAACCACAGCTCACGGCAATGCCGGATCCTTAACCCACTGAGTGAGGCCAGGGATCGAACCCACAACCTCATGGTTCCTAGTCGGATTCGTTTCCGCTGAGCCACGACGGGAACTCCTGTTTTGAATCTTGACTCTGTTACTTACTGGCTGCTACTTAGGCTCAACCTCTCCAATACTCATTTCTGCATCTATAAAAAGGAGAAATAATTATGGAGTTATGAGCATTGAAAGAGATCGCTTGGGAGTTCCTGTTGTGGCTCAGTGCAAACGAATCTGACTAGCATCAATGAGGATACAGGTTCGATCCCTGGCCTCACTCAGTGGATTAAGGATCCAGCGTTGCCGTGAGCTCTGGTGTAGGTCGCAGACTCGGCTTGATCCCGCATTGCTGTGGCTGTGGCATATGTAGCTGTGGCTACAGCTCCAATTCGGCCCTAGCCTGGGAACCTCCATATGCCTCAGGTGGGTCCTAAAAAGACAAAAAAAAAAAAAAAAGAGAGAGAGAGAGATCACTTGTAAAGACCCTAAATTGTAACTGGCACACATGACCTGCCCGAGAAACACCAACTGCCTAAGTTAGGCAAAAAAGATGAATGTATTGGCTTGTTTAACCAAATGGTAGCAAAGGCAGGTTCCTATTGGGTCTTCACAATAATGAAACTAAAGCATATGCCTTCATTAAGACTGTTTCTCTCCATTTCTATCTCCTTCTTTCTCTGTATTTGGGTCTTGTTCTCTCCAACCAGCTCCTTCCGTGACTTTGGAAAGTTGACTGGCTCCTACTCATATCTTCCTAGCTTCACCCATAGAAAGAAAGGAACAGACTTTCTTCCTTTTGCTAAATGATAAAAAAAAAAAAAAATCCTAAGGAAGGACTATGCCCTCTTCTGTGGCCAGCAGAGCTGTGACTGGCAGCCCCAACACAATCTCATGATTGGGCAGGAGAAGGACCTCAAAGGAAAATGCTATTCGCAGAAGATGAGGGGCAATGAGCAGACAGACAGTAGTTGGTCACCCTGCAGAGAAGCTAGGTGAGAAGCAGGCGTGCGAACCAACCCCCAGCCTGCCACAGCTAATTAGAGGTGAACTCCAACTTGATTGGGGCCCTCTTTGAGGGGTCTGCCTCCTCCCCACACAATCTCGATCCAAGTGGGTTCTGATAGTAATAATACCATATTTGCCTTTTGTGGGTAGAGTATGTGTCCCAAACCTGCCAAGCAAAGCTTCGTGTCCCCTGGCCACAGAATCTGGTTCAAAGCTAAGTCAGTGAGAGCTCTACCCAGGAATATTACTGGAGCTACCTGGGGGAAGTGTTTTCTTTGCCAGAGCTGCTAAACTGGTAGAATGTTTGGCTGGACTTTCCAGTGACCATCTTGCCAACCAAAGGAAGTCTTTTCCTATGGGTGAAGCCGACCCAGTGATAGAGTTTCCTAATCATATAATTTGAGCACCTAGATCTGGCCATGCCTGAAACCTGACTTTCTTCTGGACTTTTCAATAGTTCCATGACTCTAACAAAGTTCATTTCTTTGTTTAAACCATTTTGACTGTGCTGTTTCGCTTGTAGGCAAAGGAGCCCTGAACCATTTGTGGACGCTTGAGTCCCAAGGTCACACAGAGTGAAAGCTAAGATAGCCAGTATGGAGCCAGCCGCATGTCAAAGTAGGAAGTTGGGTGTGAGCTGACAAGAGGGGGGCCATGTGGCCTCCGAGAGGCAAAGAGAGAAGTCTCCCAGGTCCTGACTTCCCAAATCACCGATCTCAGTGAGGTCTGGCTGTTCGCCAGTCCTGTGCTACCTGTCCATGATGCCCCCATCACATCCTTTAATATCCCTCCCTTAAATAAGCTGCTACCCAGAGGGTTCTGATACCTCCACATTCCTTCCCCTGAGACCTATTGTTCTGTGGGGCTTACAACCTCCATTGAATGTTAAATGGAAGAGCGCCCCAGGGCAGGCCATGGCCTCTGTGGATTCCTAGGGAAGACTCCACGAGGGGTGTTTGCGGAGCCAAGGCAAGCCTCAGGAAGGATACAGGCTGGGTTTTGAAGCAAAAGCTTTGATTTGAAAGAATGGGGTGAATGAGGGCATTGCCAGAATAGTGGGGGAAAAAGCATGGAAGCTGGAAAATGCATAGCAGGTTCCAGAGAAGAGAGCGGGCCTATCAAGACGAGGAATATGTCAGGAACAGGGAAGAAGGCTGGACCTGGTGGTGGAGGGTCTTGTATGCCAGGCTGCGGACTCCCCTACTGCATGTGTGAAAGGCTTAGCTTGGAAGTGCTCAGAGTTACCTAGCAGGCTTGAAATTTTACAATAGCCATAGCAGATTTGCTGGCAGATCCCAAGGGGGAAGGCTGTGGCTGTGTACAGGAAAAGACATGCTCCCTGGGTGTGGGCATCGTAGGGAGTGTGGGTACAGCGGGAACGGTGTCAAGAGTTACAGGCTTTGCTCTGCTACGGACCTCAAACAAAGTTCCTTGAGACTTGGCCTCAAAGAGCACCCATCCCTGTGTGAGGGGATGCAAGAGAGTTTCAAACAGTACTAACAGAGATACGCATTCATTCATTCATTCATTCACTCACCCATTCAATAAGTATTTATTGAACACCTAACCTTACATACACTAGGCATTGGGTTAGGCCCCAGGGAGATGAGGGTCAATATATAAGACCCCTGGCCCCAATGAGCTTACCCTGCAGCAGACACCCGCTCAATGGCCATTCCACCTCTGCCCTCAGAGAAACCTGGTTTTGTCTGTGCAGCAATGTGTCCAGTCAATACTGGTGAGAGCAGTCTCTGCTCCGGGTCCCATCCTTTAGAGGGCCCTACTCTGGCCTCCCCCAGTCATGCCCATTCCAATGGATAGAGGAGTCTACAAGGCCAAGAGGATGGACCCACCTAAGCCCACACTCTGCATGCCTAGTACCCCAATATTCATTGTCCAAACAGCCCCAAGCCTACTTCCAGCCTGTAGGAGTGAGCATCTTCCTTGACCCATTCTCCCACTACCCACATCCCTAAGGAGTGGCCCAGGGGCAGCTGTTTGCAAGAGGGGTAGGCAGGACCTGGATGCATGGGCTGGAGTGTCCACAGACCTGCGTGTAAGAACTTAACTGGCACAGGATGGAACTGGGGATGAGAAAGGAAGGAAGATGGCCAAGCAGCCGGGAGCCACATGCTGGAGGGGAACTCCAAAAAGCTGAAGGACTCTACATTCACACCTGATCTACCACAAGGTTTTAAAGGTGTGTCTGTCAGGTTGGAAGGTCAGGTTATGTTTTATTTACCACTTTGTGTTCTTGCCCCTGTCTCTGTAAAGGGCTGGACTGTTTCTGCTGGTGGGGATCTGAGCCAGTCCCCCTCTGCCAGATTCCTGGCTTTCCCAGATTCCTTGCAGTCAGGGGTGGTCATGTGATCCAGACATGTGATCCCAGCTTCCGGGAAATCATTTGCACCTTGACCATGGGAGAGGAACCCAGGAGGAAAGGCTTGTGAGGAGAGCTCCCCTGTTTTCTGTTTTTGAGCACAAATGCTGAAGAATGCTTGCCACTGAGGGAGTTATCCTTGGGCCATAGGATAATACAGTGAAAGATGACAGCCAACATGCTGATGATGATGAAAGATGGAAGGGGCTTAGACCTTGAGCTTTGGGGCCAACTCGGGAACCACCTACCTCTCTGGATTTTATGTGCCATAAATCATCAGTGTCACTATGATTTTGGCCACACATTTTGACCCAGCAGTAGGCAGTCATCCTAAAAGAAATGTGCCTTCTAATGACTAGTGAGGGAAACCAGTCTGGCTGGTGCTATAGACATGGGAGAATTTTCCCACAGGTAAAGTTAACCCAGGGGAAACTGAAAATTTTTTGCTATATTTACATACCATTTTTACTATTTTTTTTTAAGTAATCTCATTTTGCTTCATGTTTTTAATACTGTATCAGGAGTTCCCTTTGTGGCTCAGCAGGTTAATGACCCAACATTGTCTCTGTGAGGATGCAAGTGTGATCCCTGGCCTTGCTCAGTGGGTTAAGGATCCAGCATTGCCTCAAGCTGCAGTGTAGGTCGCAGATGCAGCTTGGATCCGGTGCTGCCATGGCTGTGGCATAGGTTGCAGCTGCAGCTCTGATTCGACCCCTGGCCCAGGAACTTCCATACGCCACAGGTGTGACCATAAAAAGAAAAAATAATAAAAAAATAAAAATAAAAGGAACTATATCACTGTCATAAAATTTTTAAAAGGATCATTTGCTGTCATAGAAAGTAATAAAAGAGTTCTCTCGTGGCAGCGTGGGTTAACGATCCAGCATTGTCATTGCAGCAGCTAGGATCGCTGCTGTGGCACAGGTTCTATCCTGGCCCAAGAATTTTCACATGCTGAAGTTGTGGCCAAAAAAATGTAATAAAAGATATATATATATATATATATATATATATATATTTTATGGCCGCACCCATAGCATGTGGAAGTTCTCAGGCTAGGGATCGAATCAGAGCTGTAGCTCCCAGCCTACACCACAGCCACAGAACTGTGGGATCCAAGCCAAGCCTGTAGTCTATACCACGGCTCATGGCAATGCCTGATCCTTAACCTACTGAGCAAGAAGAGGTATCGAAACTGCATCCTCATGGCTACTAGTCAGATTTGTTTCCACGGAGCCACCACGGGAATTCCTAAAAGATTTTAAAAATGAAATCAATACTGAAAACAAAAAATAAATAACACTAAGTGCAGAGTGGTATCCCAGACTGGATCCTGGGACTGTAAAAGGATATTGGTAGAAAAATCAATGAATAAAGTCTCTACTTTAGTTCACAGTAATATACCAACATTGGTTTCTCAGTCTTGAAAAATGTACCATGATTATTATGTCAGATGTAAACACTGGGGAAATGGAGTAAAGGTTTATTTAGTCCTTAGGTAAGAATTCTGTACCATCTTTGGAACTTTTCCGCCCATCTAAAACAAAAAGGTCATGGAGTTCCCATCGTGGCTCAGCGGAAACGAATCTGACTGGCACCCATGAGGACGCAGGTTTGATCCCTGGCCTTGCTCAGTGGGTTAAGGATCCAGCACTGCCATGAGCTGTGGTGTAGATCGCAGACGCGGCTCAGATCCTGTGCTGCTGTGGTTGTGGTGCAGGCCAGCAGCTATGGCTCCAATTCAACCCATAGCCTGGGAACCTCCATATGCCACAGGTGCGGTCCTAAAAAGACCAAAGACCCCCCCCAAAAAATAGACAATAAAAAGGTTATTAAATAAATAAATAACAGAATGATTAAATTCTAACTCAATAACTTGGCTAGCCAAAGACTCTCAGCTGAGGCCTGTCCTCCCTTCGGTAAAAAGGAAGATTAGCAAATGTTATCGGAGCACAAAGACATGTTATTCAGCCTTTAAAAAGAAGGAGGTTGTCCCACTCGCCACAACACGGCTGAATTTGGAGGGCACAGTGCTCAGTGAAATAAGCCAGACACAGAAAGACAAATACTGTAGGATCTTGCCTAGGTGTGTAATTTTAAATAGTCAAACTCATAGAAGCAGAAAGTACAATGGTAGTTGCCAGGGGCTAGGGGGAGGGGGGTACGGATGTATGAGGACACGCTGGTCACAGGGTACAAAGTCTCAGTTATGCAAGATGAACACGTACAAGTTCTGGAGATCTAAGGTAGGCGTGGTGACCGCAGGTAACAATACTATATTATATACTTGAAGTTTGCTAAGAGGACAGATTTTTTTTTTTACTATTTTTTAAAAATTTAAAAAAGAATTTTTTTCTTTTTACAGCCGCATCTACGGCATATGGAAGCTCCTGGGCTAGGGGTCAAACTGGAGCTGCGGCTGTGATCTCTGCCACAGCTACAGCAACGCAGGATCCGAGCTGCATCTGTGACTTACACCACGGCTTGTGGTGAAGCCAGATCCTTAACCCACTGAGCGAGGCCAGGGATCAAACCTGCATCCTCACAGAGACAACTTTGGGTCCTTAACCTGCTGAGCCACGATAGGAACTCCAAAGAGGATACATTTTTTTTTTTTTTGGTCTTTTGTTGTTTTAGGGCTGCACCCATGGCATGTGGAGGTTCCCAGGCTAGGGGTCTAATCGGAGCTATAGCTGCCGGCCTACACCAAAACCACAGCAACGCAGGATCCGAGCTGCATCTGCAACCTACACCACAGCTCACGGCAATGCTGGATCCTTAATCCACTGAGCAAGGCCAGGGATCGAACCTGCATCCTCACAGAGACAACACTGGGTCCTTAACCCGCTGAGCCACGCTAGGAACTCCCAAGAGGACAGATCTTAAAGCTAATCTTCTCCACACGCACACATATATGCACGTGGAAACAAACGATAACTATGTAGACTGGGATGAATTGAGTTATTTAGCTTGATTGAGGTGGTCTTTTCACAAGGCATACATATATCAAAACATCAAATTGTACAACTTAAGTATATATATATATATATTTATGTCAAAGATAGCTCAATAAAGTTGTTTTTGAAAAGAAATATATATATTTTTGTTTGTGAAACTGTAAGTCACAAAGAAAAATGGTTAATGAGAATTCTGGCTGTGGTGCAGCAGAAATGAATCCGACTAGTACCCATGAGGATGTGGGTTCAGTCCCACCCTTGCTCAGCAGGTCAAGGACCCAGCGTTGCCATCAGCTGTGGTGTAGGTCAAAGACAGGGCTCAGATCCCACATTGCAGTGGCTGTGGCGTAGGCTGGCGGTTACAGCTCCGATTCGACCCCTAACCTGAGAACTTCCATATGCTGCTGGTATGGTACTAAAAACCAAAAAAGAAAAAGAAAGAAAGAAAAACAAAAATGGTTAAAATATGAGTTTAATTAACGGCCTTGATTTTTAGTTTATAAGAAACCAATGGGAGTTCCACGTTGTGGCTCAGGAATCTGACTAGGAACCATGAGGTTGCGAGTTCAATCGCTGGCCTCACTCAGTGGGTTAAGGATCCAGCGTTGCCGTGAGCTGTGGTGTAGGTCACAGATGCGGCTCGGATCCCACATTGCTGTGGCTATGGCGTAGGCCGGCAGCTGTAGCTCCGATTGGACCCCTAGCCTGGGAACCCTCCACATGCCGTGGGTGCTGCCCTAAAAAAAAAAGACAAAAGACAAAAAAAAGAAAAAGAAACCAATAAAAATTGTACCTCAACAAAACGAGTTTTCTGGTGGCCTAGCAGTTAAGGACTTGGTGTTGTCATGGCTGTGTCTCAGGTCACTGCTGTGGCTCAGGTTCAGTCCCTGGCCTGGGAATTTATGCATGCTGTGGGCACAACCAAAAAAAGAAAAAAAAAATCGAACTTTGAAAAAAAAAGGAGTCAATGCATCAACCTGTGTTCTCAATAGAATAAGGATGGGAGTAACTTTCTCATGTATGATTCAAGGTGATTTAATGTAAGTTCATGTACCAGCTAAAAATATCTCATGAACCACCAGTGATATGGATCTCACGCATATCCATATCTTATTTTTTGGCCACTCCCACAGCATTCAGAAGTTCCTGGGCCAGGAATGGAACCCCTGCCACAGCAGCCGCAGGAGCCATAGCAGTGACAATGCCAGATCCTTAACCAGCTGTACCACCAGGGAACTCCAAATGGAAAATATCAGATCAGGGGCAACTGCCAAGCCTTCTCAGATGAGAAGCAGATAGGGGTCGTCACTCAAGTCTCGTAAGAGATAAGGCAGAGGACTACAAAATTATCACCTAACACGCAAGAACAATGAGGGAAAATATTAACCCAGCTGGCTTTGACCCTAAATGGCTGCCACTAACCCAGTTCTAGTTGATGTTCTCATTAGATGTTTAGGTCTTTGGGTCAAAGACCGCCTTAGCAACACAAACAAGAAATTGCTCAGCATTGTAACGATATCCATGGTAACCAGAAACTATGCACAGCACCCTCCACCCTGGCCTTCCTCTGCAGGTGTGTCCGGTCCCTCCCCATGGTAGCCTGTTTATTTCTGAGCGTCGTCAGGAAAGAAGCGACCATAAACGATTTTCTGGGTCATACGGTCTCAAGTTCAGAACAAAGGCATCATAAGGATACTCTACAGGCAGGGATATGGGGTTGCTTTCTGTGACACTGTCCCCAGAATTCAGTACTATTCAACAAATACCCATGCCAGGCCAGCCCCCACCCACATCCTGGAACAACTGACATTGGTGGGACATAGGGAAGGCGCCTTCTTTTGCTGGAGAGCCATCATCCAAAGCTCATCTCATTATCTTTGAACCTGTATTGATTTTTGAGTCTATGGGACAGGAGGATAGCAGAACCATCGAGATCTGGGGTTAAATCCAGGCTTTGCCATCTCAGTGAATCTTGACCTCAGTGAATCTTAACCAAGTCATTTAACACCCTCTGAACCTCAGTTCCTTCCTCTGTGAAGTGAGGCCAGTGATAGTATAAACTGGGAGTTCACTTGCTGTGCAGCGGGTTAAGGATCTGTCATTGTCACTGCAGTGGCTTGGGTTGCTGCTGTTGTATGGATCCAATCCCTGGCCTGGGAACTTCCACGTGCCTCAGGCACAGTCAAAAAAAAAGTATAAAATGCATGGGATTAAATGGTATAAAATAGGTATGGGACATGAAGAGCTAGACACAAGGGTAATAGTCCCTGAACAATACTCGTGGTTATTTCTCTAATTTCTGGGAGAATCAAATCCAATCATTTAGTTGTTCCAAACCTGACTGATCACCAGAATCACAAGGGAATTTCTTAAAATTTAAATTCCTAGGCTTCCACACCCCTGAGGAATTCTAAATTGGGTGGTCTGGGGCAGGACACGGGAACTTATACCTCCACCATACACTTTTATTATGCTTAGCCCATAGCAGGCACTCAAATACAGGCCCCTTCCCCAGACTGGACTATTGGGACAGCTTCCCAACTGGTTGTCTGTGTCCACTCTAATCCTCCATCCTCCAACGCCAAATCTCCAAGGCCTACACCCAGAAGCTGCCCTTTCCCGCCTGCCCTTTCTGAAGCTCTGCTTACGGATTGGGTCCTGTGCGTTGTTCAGTGAGGGCGCCTGGGGTGAGGTTTGGGCACCAAGCATGGCTACAGCTGATCCAATGTCCAGAGTCAAGTGTGTTTAACACAGGGTCTCTCACAGAACTAGAGACAGGGCAAGGCTGTTGTAGAGAGTGGTGTCTGCTCCCACAAAGCCAACCTGGCTGGAAAGGACCATCAGACACTGAGCGAAGGAGGGCTGCCTGGAGGTTTTCTGTGGGCATCCACTTTCATGCGGTTATTAATACTGCATCTTGACAAGGCCCACGTGCTCAGATATAACCCTCTATGCCCCTGAAGAATGCACTCTATTAACTCATTTGACCCTCACAAAGGTCCAGCCGGTAGGTAGAACTGCCCTTCTTGGTCCTGAGTGGCCAGTGGGGAGATGAGGAGATGGTGGCCTAGAGCATTCCACGAGGAGTATGAGTCACAGGCTTTGCACTGGAAGCCGGTCTCTGACCCCAGCCTTTTCCGTTCTGGTACTAGGTTGTCTTCACCTGGAGAAAGAGTAACAACCTTGTAGCCACAATGACTCAAGCTCTGGCTTTGGCATTCATCATTATTAGCTCCGTGGCTTCTGCACAGCCTTGTTCACCTTGAGTGAATCCTGACCAGAGCCTCAGTTTCCTTTTCTGCAGGAGAGGTGTGATGGAGGAGTTTCCATTGTGGCTCAGCAGGTTTAGATTCAAACATAGTGTCCATGAAGATGCAGGTTCGATCCCTGGTCTCACTCAGTGGGTTAAGGATCTGGCAGTTGCTGCAAACTGTGGCACAGGTCGCACATGGAGCTGGGATCTGGCTGTTGCTGTGGCGTAGGCCTGCAGTAGCAGCTCTGATTCAACCCCTAGCCTGGGAACTTCCAAATGCCACAGGTGTGGCTGTTAAAAAAAAAAAGGAAAAAAATTCTTTTTTTAAAGAAGATGTGGAGCAGTTCCCGTTGTGGCACAGCAGAAGTGAATCCAACTAGGAACCATGAGGAAGCACGTTCGATCCCTGGCCTTGCTCAGTGGGATAAGGGTCTGGCATTACTATGAGCTGTGGTGTAGGTCGCAGATACGGCTCTGATCCCGTGTTGCTGTGGCTGTGGTGTAGGCTGGCAGCTGTAGCTCCGACTTGACCCCTAGCCTGGGAACCTCCATGTGCCGCGAGTGCAGCCCAAAAAAGAAAAAAGAAAAAAAAAGAGGTGGGATAGAATTCAAAAGATTGTTAGAGGAGTTAACATCCACTCGTGCATTCATTATACGATCCTGGGCACCCACCAAGTGCCAGGCACAGTCCCTGGGGTTGGGCACAGAGCAGAGCCCTCTCCAGGTTTTTAAACTGCAAAAAGGATGATAAAGAAAATATTTCCACAGAGTGAGAAGTACTACGATTGAAACATAACCGGACCAGAAGCCTGGTGTGGAATTCCCCGCATTTAGAACAGTGGTTGGCACATAGCAGGTGCTCAGGGAGTATTTTCCTGTGACTGAACGTACCGGGGTGGGGGTGGGGGTGGTCAGGGAAGACTCCTAGATGCCACCTTGAGTGAATCCTGGAGCGGAGAGCTGGGGGAACAGCGCCAGGCATGGCAAATGCAAAGGCGCTAACTCGGCGTTAAAGAAAGTGAAAGAAAACTCAGGGAGAACATGAATATCTCAGCACTCTGTAAACTTCACAGTGCTGTCTGCACATGCGGGAAAGCTGGTTCTTTGATTTCACATAATTTACTTTTGAAGATTTCCACCCGGGTGGCCACTGACGAGCAGTTTCCGCAGAGCCGAACCTGCCAGGGCTCTGGCGGCCCGGCGCCTTCCGGGAGGGCGAACAGACTCGTAAACAGAGTTTCGCTCCGGGCTGGCCGGGCACTTCCTGAGGCCGGCGCCCCTGCGGGGGCGGGAGAGGCGGGGGCGAGCTGGTTGGAACTTACAGCTCAGAGCCCGGAGCCCGGGGCCCGGGGCCCGGGGCCTGGAAGGACCAGGCGCGCGCGGGGCGAGCAGCCCTGCGGCGGGACCGGCCGGCACGCGGGAGGAGGGAGAAGGGGAGTGAGGGGCGGGGCCGGGGGCGGGGCACCAGGCCGGGGGCGGGGCTTCCGAGTCGCCTTCGCCTTTGCCTTCACCTCCGCCGCCACCTCCAGGTAAGGGGCCCACTCCGGCCGGGGCCGCTCCCCGCCCTGCCGCCAACGCGCCGTCTCCGCGCGGGGAGCCCCTGCCCCGCCCGGCCCGCCGGCCCTTTGCCCCAACCCCGCCCTCCGCGCTGACCGTCCCGGAGTCAAGGCCGCCCCGTGGTTGCTTATTTTCCTTCCGAGCCGGAAGTGCCGTGAGGAACCCCGCGCCGGGCGGCGCCTGGGGAAACTGAGGCCAGCGTCTCCTGCCTCCCTCGAGAGGGGAGATCGCTGGTCCGGACCAGGGAGGGAAGGGACTTGCCCAAGGTCACACGGGGTCCCTGGGCTTCCTCTGGGCCCACGCAGCACCTCCTGTGTCCCTTACCACCCCCCTTGCCCATACAGCCCCCTGAGCTCATAGCAGACACTGAGAATTCCAAGGGAGGTGGGGGGATAACCTCTGGAGAAAAGCCCAGGCCCCAGGCTTACACAGGGCTGCCCTCTGTTGTCAGAAGAGGAAGTACTAACTCTGGAGTGGCCTTTACACCCAGGTAAGCCGAGGCTCAGAGAGGTGACAGCATTTCCCCTGGACCACGCGGCTAGGAAGGAGATCGGCCTCAGACCGGGGCTTAGCTGCCTCCAGAGCCTGACCCAGTGCCTGGCTCAGAGTAGGCCTTCACCATGTCCTCTGCCCTGAGTGGCACAGGGAGTCAGGAGCACAGCTGAGCCGGACTCGGGGAGTTGGTCCAGAGCCTGCTGGAGTCAGCAGGTCTCCTCTCTGTAACTCAGTGTTCATTTCAGGCAGAAAAGTGAAACCGCTTTAAGCTTTGGGGGCATCCGTCCATTCATTCGTTCTCCGAATATTGACTGAACGGTGTGCATTGTTCGGGCACTGAGGGCACAGCAGGTAACAAGACCAGCGCTGCCCTGGGAGGGTGAGGGGTGGAGGAGGTACGTTGCAGAGAGGGGAATAAAACACTGCCTTTCAGTCTGAGAGGGAGGAGGGAGGGCTGGGCCGGGAGGGAGACCCTTGAAATCTTCCCAACCAGTGAAGCGTGAGAAGAGGGCAGAGAGAGTAAACCTCACAGCCTCAAGCCCTTTGAGCCTTGGGCCCTCATGGGCCTTGTGTGAGACACTCTGTCAGCCTGAGCTTCCCCACCTCCACTCCCCAGGGTTTTGGGGGAGAGAGGCTAGGTGGGAGAGAGTGGGCCAGAGGAAGCCCTAAACTGACCTCGGAGCCGGGAAACCTAGCTGTGTGATCTTGGGTATGTCATTCTGCCTCTCTGGGTCTGTTTTCTTGTCACAATACTTCATGGGATCGATGAGGCCAACATGCTTCATGAATAGTAAAGCAGGATCCAGCGTGCAGCCCATGTCAGAGGCCTTGCCAGATCCAGCATTAGGGAGGGTGCAGTACTTATTTAGAGCATATTTATTTAGGGGCTCTGGTAACCCCATTGATAGCCTGTGACTGCTCTCAGTAAGGAAATGTAAAAGGGACTTCTCTTGTGGCACAGCGGGTTAAGGATCCAGCTTGTCACTGCAGCAGCCTGGGTCACTGTTGTGGCGTGGGTTTGATCCCTGGCCCCAGGAACTTTCACATGCTGCAGGCATGGCCGAAAAAAAAAAAAGGAAATGTGAGAGGCAGAGGGAGGGTGGCTGAGTTCAGGGCAAGGAGCCTGAAGAATGCTGGTATCACAGTCAGCATATCAGCTTTTGCAACCCTTGCCATCACATGGACTGCATCAGACAGATCTTGCTTTATATAAAACTATTGTCTTTCACTAAAAAAAAAAAAAAAAAAAGGGAGGAGTTCCCATTGTGGTCCAGCAAGTTAAGAACCTGACTGGTATCCATGAGGATGGGGGTTCAATCCCTGGCCTTGCTCAGTGGGTTAAGGATCCAACGTTGCCATGAGCTGTGATGTAGGTCACAGACACAGTGTTGCTGTGGTTGTGGTGGAGGCCGGCAGCTGTAGCTCTTATTGGTCCCCTAGCCTGGTAACTTCCATATGCGGCAAGTGTGGCCCTAAAAAAAAAAACAAAAACAAGAAAGAAAGAAAGAGAAAGAAAGAAAGAAAGAAAGAAAGGGTCACTGAGGGTCTGGTGGGAGGGCGGTAATGGCTCCTACCGACGTAGACCTTAATGAATAAGGAGGGAGCTCTGCTGAGGAGGTGGGGGGAGCACAGATGTCCGGAGCATCAGCCACCCGACCCTGACCCTCCTAGGCGGGGAGACAGGCACATAAGCAGCCAGCCCTTATACCTGAGGGGAGGTGAGGCAGCCCAGAGAAAGTGGGGACTACAGAGGTGCCAGGCTGCACAAATCCAGGAAGTCTCATGGCAGCCCCCGAGACCCTTTAGTAAAGTGGAGAAGAACTTGGGTTTGAAGCCACACGTGCCTAGCCAGGTCTGTTCTGGTCCTGCCATTTGCCAGCTGTATGGCCCTCATCTCTGTGAACCTCAGTTTTCTCATCTGTAAGATGGGGACAGCTTTAGTCTCTTCTTCGAAAGGTTGTTGTAAGGCTGAAATGGAATCAGGAAAGAAAGCCCCTGGGAGATCTTTATGGGTTTTATTTTTAAACTGTGCTTTTGAGGAAGGGCACCACTTGGATATGAGGACACACCCTGAGGAAAAACCAGCTTGAGCTGTGGCCTGAGGAGGGAAAGCCAGCGTGGCCTAGAAGTTTGGGTGAAGTCTGGCTGGAAGAAGGGAAGTGGAGGAAATAAAGTTAGAGGCAGGTTAGGCCCATCCCAGAGATGCCTGGTGCTGGGGTTGTTACGGAACCAAGGTTGGGTCCATTTGCCACCACCTGACAATGGATTACAGGTTTATTTGTTTGCGGTCAGTCTCCTTCAGTAGAGAAAGCTCCCTGATGGCAGTGGCTTTTCTCATGTTCTTTGCTGTCTCCTAGAACTGTGCCTGGCAGAGTAGGTGAAAGAATGAATGAACATCTACCCCCACAACTAAGAAAGGGCTTCCACATTTTTTAATTAATTAATTTTTATTTTTGTAGCCACAATTTTGGCACATGGAAGTTCCTGGGCTAGGGGTTGAAATCCCAGCTGCAGCTGCAGGCCCACACCACAGCCACAGCAATGCGGGATCCAAGCCACATCTACTGACAATCCACATCCAAGCCAATCTGCTGACACCAGCTTGTGGTAAAGGAAATCATAGCATTCATTGTAAGGCACCAGACAAGGAGTCTAGGACAGCCAATGCTCAAAAAATCCCAAACTCCCTGATGGGTTTCAGGAAATTTTTTTTTTTTTTTTTTGGTCTTTTTGGAGCCACACCTGCAGCATGTGGTAGTTCCCAGGCTAGGGGTCGAATTGGAGCTGGAGCTGCCGGCCTAAACCACAGCCACAGTAATGCAGGATCCGAGCCACGTCTGCGCCTTATACCACAGTTCGCAGCAATGCTGGGTCCTTAACCCACTGAGCAAGGCCAGGGATCGAACCTACGTCCTCATGGATCCTAGTCAGGTTCATTACCGCTGAGCTACACAGGAACTCGCAGGGCATTATTTTTAAAGACAGAGTGAAGGAGAGGAGTCCGCTCCAGACAAGCCGATCCAGGGTGTGCGATCAGCTCGTGCAAAATTCTCTGGTTGGTTGATGGTGAAGTAATAGAGCAGTGTCGCAGGGTTTAACAGTATCGGTCGTCATGCTCTAGTAGGTCTGGGGGTTATATGCTCATGGTCATCAAATAGGTAACTTCTTCCGTTTGGTAGGGGTGTTCGCATCTGTAAAACAACTCAGGAAATGTGCATCAGATACTGTTTTCTAGGTACTTCAGGGAGGAACTAAAGATTCTGTGACTGATATATGGCTGATTTACTGTTTACATTGTTACTGGTTCTCCTGGCCCAACTGCTACTTTTGTCACTACATGTTCATATCCTTTCAGTCATTAATTTTTAAGCCAGGCTTTGTGACTCAGGGGAGGCCTGCGAGACTTACAACCTTTCTACAAACAAGAAGCAGGCAGAGCGTCGGGGTGGGGGGAGTGTGTGATGAGATGGCCCCTTGGGGTCCTGTGTGGTTACAGGGTGTTAGTCTGTAGACGGATGGAGTTAGTGAGATTCTAATTTGACTGTTTTCAAATTGTGTTTGAAATCTTTTGGGCCACTCAGGGCATAAACTTGACCACAGAGGAGTGGCATGACATCGGAGTTAAGATGGCTGCCTTTCGGCGAAGAACCTGGTGCAAGTTTAAATCCCACACCACTTATCCAGTGACCCTGACCTTCGTTTCCCAAGGCCTCTCTGTAAAATGGAGATAATGGCACCTACCTTCTAGGATTATTGGGAGGAAATATGATGCTGTATGGAAAGGGGTGACCTGTGGCTAATCTTTACCAAGCATTTGCTGTTATGACTGTTTTATTAAAAAATGGTTTCATTGCAGTAAGACACGCATAACATAAAATTTATTGTCTTAACCACTTTTAAGTGTGTAGTGCGGTAGCGTTAGATATTATCACGCTGTTTTGCTGTCTACCTCCAAACCATTTCAACTTGCAAATCTGAAACTTGGTACCTACTAAATAACAACTCCCCATTCCCCCGCAACCGCCAGCCCCTGGCAACCCCCACTCAACTCTGGCTCTATAATGTTGATGACTCTAAATACCTCATATAAGTAGAGTCATAGAGTATTTGTCTTTCTGTGACTGATTGATTTCACTTAGCATAATATCCTGAAGTTTTATTCATGGTCATAATGTGTCAGAATCCCCTTCCTTTTTAAAGGCTGAATAATATTCCACTGTGTGCATAACACATTTTGTTTGTCTATTCATCCATGGATGGACATTGGGGTTGCCTTCACCTTTTAGCTATTACGAATAATGCTGCTATGAACGTGGGCATACAGATATCTTTTTGAGACCCTGCTTTCAATTCTTATGGGTATGTAGCCCGAATTAACATTGCTGGATCATTTACTGTGAAAATTTGGAGGTATGGCTTTGGTGGCTCCCCAGAGTATCTCCTCTGGTCCAGGAGAGTAAGGGAGGTCCATGGGGCCCTGAGGAGCAATTTAAAACTGGTGTCTGTCAAATGAACCACTAATGGCATTGCCATCTCTCCCCCCCGTGCCCCCCCCGGCTTCTTTCTCAGGTAGATTTGCCTCTTGATTTTGTTTTTTTTTTTTTGCATTTTTTTAGGGCCACACATGCAGCATATGGAAGATCCCAGGCTAGGCATCGAATCAAACCTGCAGCTGCCGGCCTACACCACAGCCACAGCAAGGCAGGATCTGAGCTGCATCTGCGACCTACAACACAGCTCATGGCAACGCCGGATCCTTAACCCACTGACTAAGGCCAGGGATCAAACCCACATTCTCTTGGATACTAGTTGTCTTCATTACTGCTGAGCCGCAACGGGAACTCCTCTTGAATTAGTTTTTAATTATCCCTAGTGGAAACCACCATTCATTCACCATATGTTTATAAGTGCCTCCTGTGCTTACATGTGGGCAGAGGGATATAGAAAATAAGCAATAAATATAAACAAGTAAAGGATATAGTATGTCAACCAGTGATGCGTGCTGTGGACCAAGCAGAAGGCCAGTTAAAAGGGATCAGGGAGTTCCCTGGTGGCTTAGTGGTTAAGGACTTGACATTGTTATTGCTGCGGCTCGGGTTACTGCTGTGGCTCGGATCTTCGATTGCTGGCTCAGGAATTTCCAAGTGTTGTGGTCACGGCCAAAAATAAAGTAAGATAAGATAAAAGGGATTGAGATGAGAGGCTGGGGGCAGCGTGACTTCCCTGAGCTGTGAAATTTGAGCGAAGGCCAGAAGGAGGTAAGGGAGTTGGCCATGTGGTTATCTGAGGGAAGAGCATTCCCGGCAGAGGGAACAGCCAATGCAAAGGCCTTGAGGTGGGAGCGTGCCTGGTGGGATCCAGGAGCAGCGCGGAGGATGGTGTGTCTGGAGCAGAATGAATGAAGAGGAGAGGAGGAGGGCGGGTTGTGCATGGCCCAGTCACCGTTGTAAGGATGGTGACTGTGAGTGAGAAGGGAGTCGCTAAAGCTTTGAAGCAGGGAAGGGGTGTGGTCTGACTGTAGTTGGAGGTGGGCTCTCGATGGCTAGGGGTGAGGGCAGGAGGAAGCGGGAAGGCTGATGGCAGCATGCACTAGGATGGGAGTGGGAGAAGAAAGGTGCAATGACCAATGTGGACAAAACGTCATACCGCCAAAACATTTCACTGTCGCCTGACCCACCACCCCACCCTTCCTCCAGGCTGCTGAAGTGAGCTTGGGATGGGAACTCGCCCTCTGTGCCAACGTCCCTTTTTTCTCTTCTGGTCTAGATTGGGATTATCCAAAACCCTGTGGGTTCTTCTATGTTGGAATTGTTGCCGTGGAGACCTCCTGAGATGCTGCATTTACCACTGACCTCCAGCTTAACTTCCAGATAGAGGTACAGATGAATGGGTTTGTCTCCTAAAATGCTGGGACTGGAGGGAGGGGAGCAAGCTGGGCCGGCCTAAATCCCCCTTTCTAGGACCATGTCAGGATTGTCCTATCTTGTGTATGTGTGTGTGTATTTTAACTTTGGACTACAATCTTCAGAGTTTCTGGCTTAAAAACAGTGCTGTAGCTCTATTTAGTATAAAGGAGTTCTACAGCCAGGTGCTTTTCCTTCTCCTTGGCCCCAGAATAATTAGTCCTCAGCCTTCCTTTGACGTTGCAGCTGTCTCTCTAGTACCATCTATTTTACTGTACTGCAGACTCATGTAAACATTCAGCAGTGGCCAGTTAACTGAGAGAAAGAGGAAGAGAGCGAGAAAAAGAGCATCATTCACCGCTACCAACACCTTACTCCCCCCTCCACCAACACACACACCCCAAATTTGACCTTGGCCTTTACTGACTATTCCAAGCTAAAAAAAGAAAAAGAAAAAAAGCCACAGCAAGCTGGTGTGTAAGAAAAACAAAAGAAGCTCATTGTTACCTGTGACCTTCTAAAGACCCAGGTCATGGAATTTTAAGGATGATTTAAAAGATTTTCAAGGATGATATTTAATTTTCTCCTTGGTGCTGACTTTGGAACTTTCATGTCGCCAAGAAGAAATCCCATTGTGTCGTTTATGTCCAAAAGCAATATATACCTGTAGCATAAAATTGGAGAAATCCAGGCAAGTCTGTGGTATCTCCCCTTTCAGAGAACATTGTCGAGTCTATTTTTCCAGACATTTCCCTTCTCTGTATCTTTTTAACAGGGCTGGACTCATGGCTTGAGTCACCTGGTTTGTAGTCATAGTAAGCAGATAGCACCTGGGGAACGCGTTATCACTGCTAACTTATTTAAAACTGCCCAGTAGCTTGAAGACACAGGCACTCTAGTTCCTTGAACATGGAGAATGACGCATAAGGATGGAACTCAGATTATTTGAAGGTTGGGATTCTCTGGGTAATTCCAAACGCTTGGCCTTTGTTCCATCTCGCTTCCCCATCTGATGCTCGGTGGGAGTGTAAGCATAGGAGTGCCTTTCGGGAGAGAATAACCAGGAAAATCTAGTGCTTTAAGCCTGAAAACTAGTTCATTCATTTGTTCATGTCACAAGCATTTTTTTTCCCTTTTTTTAGGGCCTCACCTACAGCATATGGAGTTTCCCAGGCTAGGGGTCAGATCAGAGCTACAGCTGCCGGCCTACACAACAGCCACAGCAACGCAGGATCCAAACTGCATCTGCGACCTACACCACAGCTCATGGCCACGCCAGATCCTTAACCCACCGAGCGAGGCCAGGGATCGAACCCGCAATCTCATGGTTCCTAGTCGGATTAGTTTCTGCTGCACCATGACGGGAACTCCACAAGCATTTTCTGAGCACTCACTCTGTGGCAGGTAAGGAGTTGGGCCCCAGAATACAGATATGGAGACGGTCCTGTGCCTGCCCTTTACTGCCAGGTTAACCAAGGATCCGGTGCAGCACCCACAGCTCAGGGTACTAGAGCTTGGATCAAACCATGCAAAGCACCAGGGCTGCGCCCAGTGAGTGGTAGCTGCTGGCAAACCTGCAGGGGCAAAGGCCCAGAAGAGTGGAAGTAGGAGCTAGATGCCTCTGATGCCCCAGGCTGACCCATCCTTCTCCACAGGCCTCCAGACCCTGCACCCTATGGACCTACGAGGCTGTTTTTTCTGGTTTGCTCCTCCAGGGCAATTTGCATATTTCTCCAAAGAACCTTCAAAAAGCTGAACAGCCTGTTTTCAGACTTAGAGGGAGGGGAGGTCCACGGTTGTTTCTTGAAATCTGGGTAAGTGTTATTTAAGGTCTCTTTCTTTTCAGAACCCTCGTCATTGTATTAAATAGTCTTTTTTTTTTTTTTTGACATTTTTTTTTTTTAGAGCAGCACCCATGGCATATGGAGGTTCTTAGGCTAGGGGTTGAATTGGAGGTACAGCTGCCGGCCTATACCACAGCCACAGCAACTCGGGATCCGAGCCCCATCTGCAACCTACAACACAGCTCATGGCAACGCTGGATCCTTAACCCACTGAGCGAGGCCAGGGATTGAACCCGCATCCTCATGTATACTAGTTGGGTTCATTAACCACGGAGCCATGACAGGAACTCCTAAATGGTCTTCATTTAAACATTGTGGGTTTATGGATTGTCTCTCTCCTCCGCTAGAATACATCTCCGTGGTTTCAGGTGGTCTGTCTGTCTTAGTCACCGCTGTGTCCCCAGCATGTGAGACCAGGTAGACAGTTATTGTACAAATCTGGTACATGTTTATTAAATTAACAAACTGCTTGGTTTGGAGTGGAGGTGAATATTTACTTTGAATTTACTTAGAACTTAAGGTTTTCAAATTCTGTAGAGACATCCTACTGCTTTTTTCTTTTTAACTTTTTATTTAAAAACAATTATAAATTCAGAGTTCCCTGGTGGCCTAGTGGTTAAGAATCCGACATTGTCGCCACTGTGGCGTGGGTTCTCCTAGCCTGGGAACTTCTGCATGACACAGCTGTGGCCAAAAAATCAGTTAATTACTTAAAATAATTATATCTTCACAGGCAGTTGCAGAAATAGTACTGAGAGGTCCAGTGTACCCTCACTCGGCTCTTTGCATGGCCATTGCCTTCATGGTTAAGTCTGATTCCTTAGCTGGGAGGACTTGGTCCATCAGTGTGTAGCCCCTGGAAGCTTCCCTTTAACCTCGTTTCTTCCCGCCCACGCTCCACACCCACCACGTGAAGTACCCATTCGAGTAAATTTTCATTTTTTCTTTTTCTTAGTGACTTATAGGAGTTATTTTTACACTATGGATATAAATCCTTTGTTGATATACACATTGAAGATGTCTCTGTCTAGTCTCTTAAAAGTGATGAATAGACATTCTTAATTTTTTTTTTAAGGCCGCACCCATGACACATGGATGTTCCAAATTTAGAGGTCAAGTTGGAGGTGTAGGTGCCAGCCTATGGCACAGCCATAGCAACACTGGTTCCAAGCCACATCTGTGACCTACACTGCAGCTTGTGGCAATGCTGGGTCCTTAACCCACTGAGCAGGGCCAGGGAGCGAACCCACATCCTCACAGACACTATGTTGGGTTCTCAACCTAATGAGCCACGGTGGCAACTCCTAGACATTTTTAATTTTAACGAGGGCTAATTTATCAATCTTTACTTTCATGATTGGTACTTTTTGTGTCCCATTTAAGTAAGCTTTGCCTACCCCTGGAAAGCATTTTTCATGCAGATTTTTTCCTGCAGGGCTGGAGATGGGCACACAGGACAGACTGAGCCAGAGGCTGCGGGTGGCCGAGCCAGATGTGGAGGGGGAGCCACATCTGCCCATAGGCCGGGAGCTGACCGAGGCCAACCGCTTCACTTATGCCGCCCTCTGTGGCATCTCCCTGTCCCAGCTATTTCCAGAACCCGAGCAAAGGTGAGTGCCTTTATTTCACAGAGGGAAGATCAGGCTTCTTTGGGGAAACAGTTCTTGGCAGCCAAGCAGCCTGCCAGGTATTACCAGACACCTCCACAGGGAGACAGCCATCGTCCTTGCCTTCAAGGAGCTCACAGCTTAGTGGGGGATGGGACACACCTTTGCAGTGCCCCTCATTTATGCCTTCACCAGGCATTTAAGGAGCACCTCCTGTCTCGCCAGGCACTATTTGAAATACATGGAACGTGTCCATGAGCAAGACGAACAGTCAGACGCTATCTCTTCCCTGGAATAAGACACCTCCTAATAGGGGGATAAAATATCTACGCATTCAGACAACATGCGTTTAGTGAGCACCTACTGTATGCTGAGTATAGTACAAGGCACTGTGGAGAGAACAGAGAAGCATAGCCTGACTCCTGCCTCCTGGTGTTTATAATCTGGAGCAGGGAGCTTGGAAGGAGGGTCGCTCAGATGACTGGTTTTAGTAGTGGATGGATGGGCCACGTGCCATGGTGGATGTCAGGTTCAATGACAGCGTTAACATCTGCCATTGCCGAGATCTAGCATGGGCATTTCAGTCGCGTATTTGGACTCAGAATAGTAGAGTTGCTAAGAGCTTGGGCTTGGCCTTCAAGGCCTTCAAGGATTCTGGGGGAGAGAGTTTGGAGGCCAGTTAGGAGGCTGGTGGAGTTGTTTGGAGAAACCAGGGCAGTGACCAAGAGATAGAGGGACACAGGTATCCTCAGGGAGAATGCAGTTGGGTGCTGTGGACAGAACTGGGAGGGATGAACTTTGGCCCCAAAGTCTTGATTGGGGGAGCAGTCTGAGAGGGCCTGAGATGGGAAGCAAGGATTGGGGGGCAAGAAATGACAAAAAGTTTTTACATCTGCCATGTTTTCAAGAACTGCTACCAACGCCCTGCAGTGGGTCTCCAGTGAGTAAACTTCCCCTTGCCTGGATCTTAACTATTTTTTGTGTGTTTTTTGGCTTGTTTGTTTTTTTTTATGGCCACCCCTGCAGAATATGGAAATTCCCAGGCTAGGAATTGAATCCAAGCCACAGCCACGGCAACACCAGATCCTTTAACCCACTGCCCTGGGCCAGGGATCAAACCCCTCACCTCTGTAGTGACCCAAGCTACTGCAGTCAGACCCTTAACCCACTGAGCCACAGCAGGACCTCCTTAGTTGGGTTTTTTTGTTTGTTTCTTTTTGATCTTTGTCTCTCCCACTGGACTGAATACTTGAGAGCATTCATCTCCCTGGAAGTCACCTCCAGGAAGCCTTCCCAGATCTTCCTCGCCATCCAGACGGGGGGCTTTACCTCCTGTCTCTCCAGTGGCCTGTCACCATGACCACCACACTACACTGTAACTCTTCCCACAGCTGCTACCCCTCTAGTTTGAGCTCCTATGGGGCAGGAGCTGCCTTGTTCATCTCTGAGTTCCCAGTGCCTTGCACACAGCTTGGCGTAACAAACACACTCAGTAAAGGTTTGTCAAAAGAAGGGGGTGGATAAATGCTGGCTTTATTAGCAGAGGAGACATTAAACTCCAAGTCTTTGAACTTGGATTTGGGTTCAAATCCTACCCCTGCCACTTTCTAGTTATATATGACCTTGGGCGGGTTATTTAACTTCCCTAAGCGTCAGTGTCTTCATTTATAGAATGGGGCTGTAATACCAACCCTGCAGGGTGATTACGAGAATTAAATGAGATAAATGTAGGTAAACCGCATAGCACAGTGTTTGGCCTATGGTAGGTACTCCGTAAATGGTGGTACTTGCTAACTCCATGAATTATTTTATTTGTCCCAATTTCCTGATTTGTAGAGACAATTCTGGAACTTACCTCTACCAGTTAGGGTACTTTGGGGCTTCAAGTAGCAGGACATCATACTAAAAGATATTTAAACAATAAGATGTTTGTTTTTCTCACTTAAGAAATTAAAAGGAAGAGAGTTCCAGAGTTGACACAGTGCCTCAAAAAACCTTTGGCTCGGTTTCTAGGCAGTTCTCTTGGCCTTTCCCACCTGATCACAAAAGGGCTGCCGCAGCACCACACATCACACCCTTACAGAACAAGGCCTAAGGCAGGACTGGGACTCTCTTCAAATCTCATCAGGGAGAAGCTCTTCCCCGGAATACCAAAGGCTTCCCTTTTGTGTCATTGACTAGATTCAGTCAAGTACTGTAGCCTCACCTACAAGGGAGGCAGGGGGAAAAATAAAGGCATTGATGTCTTCTGTCTCCATCATGGGAGGAGGTTTCTACTGGCCATGAAGAAGGGGCTGGGGAGTCACCGTTGCTGGGAAACAGCCATCTATCAGAGAGGGTGGTCCTGAGGAAGGAATGTATTGATGGCCCCACAGAGCCTGGCACAGAGCTACTGCCAAATGAACGTTGGATGTTCTCGTTATTAATAATGAAACTACATTCTCTGTACAGGGGCTAGAATATATCTCGTTGGCTATTCTGTTTCCAAGCCAGCCTGGTCCCCTTTCCCTCTCCCTGCTCTGCCCCATACCTGTGGCTTACCTAAGAAGTCTCTATCTTTCCAGAAGCTTCCTGATAAATCCCTACTTGATAAGCTGATTGGTAGAAGGGGGAAGAGCTTTGTGTACTTTGTTCATAAACAAATGTTAATGAACTTGGACTGGGTGCCAGGTCTGTGCTGGACACCACCTGGGAGGGCACGTGGGGCAGTTGTTCAGTTTTCCCCCCAAAATCCAAGTTTGGTCCCCAGTACTCCCGGCTGTGACTTAGCCAGAAGCGTTTACCTCAGGGGTGTTTCCTTCTTGAAAGCTCCAGTACGGTGTGCCACCTCCTTCTGTGTGGTTGTTCTCCATCTTCTTAGACCCAAAACACATTTTAAAACCAACCTCAGTCTTTTTATGTCTCACATATACTCTTGGTTTCAGAAATCTTTAGAAAACTACAGTAGTTTATCTCTATGGGGCATAAAGGAAAGCCTTTAAAATATTTTTTTTTCCATGCTATAATGTCACAGGTGCTGTTCCTTACAGTTAACTCTGTGTATTAAACACAGAGGTATTCATGGTGTGGAACAGGAGGCAGCAAACTTCCTGTAAAAGACCAGATATTTTAGGCTTGGGGACCCGGCGGTGTCTGTCACAGTCACTCAACTTTGCTGTCACAGCCTCAGAGTAGCCAGGAGACCGTATGTAAGGGGAGGGCCGTGCTGTGTCCCAGTAAAACTTGATTTCCCCCCAGAATGGCTGCGGCCCCTAGCATAGTTTACTGGCCGCTGGTGAGTAGGAGGAACTTTGGACTGGGCGTCAGGACCCCTGGACTCCTGGTGAAACTGTGTCCCTTCCCAGAGAGGAGACCCTGATGAGATATTTCACGGCTGTAGCACAGGGGCTCCATCTCAAGGCGCGGCAAGGATGAGAGGGGATATTGATGCAGTGGCTTCGCCGGTGCCCAGCGCTCAGTGGGCACCAAGGACCTAATCATGGGAGAGAGGCTGGCTCTTCGGTGGTTAAGCATGGCCTCTGGAGTCAGAGATGTGGGCTTGAACCCTGGAGCTGTCATTTGACCTCTCAGAGTCTGGGTGCCCTTCTCTCTAGAATCAAGGTGAAAATAGTGCCTCCCTCGCTCGTGGGGCTGTAGTGAGAAGTGAACGAGTCTGTGTGTGTAAAGCACGAAGCACAGGGGCTGACAGGTGGTCGCTCTGCAATTACCATTAATTGTCATCGTTGCTGTTCATTGTCATATATTTTGACTAGACCACCAACTTCATTTGAGGAACTCACCACAACCCTGCCACTCTGCAATGCTATTCCTTATTTAACAGATTGACATTCTGGCACTTTACTTATATACTGATTAATTCATTTGTTCATTTAAAGGAACACCGTATAGTGCTTTATACGTGCCAGGTTTTTTCTAAGCACATGACAGGTGTTAACTTAGTTAATTCTTTCCACAGCCCTGTGAAGTAGGTCTCATCGTTATTGCCACTGTTTCACAAATAAAGAAACCAAGGCACAGAGAGGCCCCATAACTTGTCTGAGATCACACAACTAGTGGCAGAGCTGGGATCTGAACCAGAGTTCATGCTCTCTAACCCTCCACTCCTGTCATGAGATGCTTCTCTGCATCCAAGACTTTCTTCACAGACACAGGGCCAGGCCATGCTGCTGCCCTTGGCCCTGAGCCCTTTCTTCATCTACGTTTACCCCTAAGTAGCGCTCCGTTCCCTTAGTCATCCCTGCCCCCTTTACACACCCAGGTGTCATCCAGGTGATCCTAATAGTTCCAGTGGGGTAAGTTATAATAATTGTAATAGCAGTAGCTAACATTTATTGAGGGTTATCGTGTGCCAGGCGCTATTACCATGTCATTTAATCTTTCCAGCCAATCTCCGAAGCAGGGCCTATTATCATCCTCATTTTATGACAGAAGGAAATGAAGCTAAGGGAGGTAAAATAAGGGCACGAAGCCAGTCTGGGAGGAAGCCAGGACTCCCCCTGGGGGGTCAGACATCAGAGCCTGACTCAGGCCTCTTCTCCTTGCCTCCCTTAGTCACCTTGCAGATAAAATCGTGATGCTCACCAACATTAGTCAAGTATCTACCACATGCCAAGCCCTGCTCGGGGTGCTCTCTGTTGCATCATGTCATTTCATCCTCAGTTTGATGAAGTTGGCCTCTTCGATCCATTTGCAGATAAGGAAACAGGCACAGAGAGGCCAAGTGACTTTCTCTACCTCACTCAGATGTCCTTCAGGAATGAAGGACATTCCCCCAGCTGCCAAGAGGGCTGCCGGCATGGCCTGGGCCTGCCTCCGCTGAAGAGGCAGCTCTCAGGGGTCTCCCCATCTTCACTCTCCCTGCAGGGTCAGCATCACAGCTCCACTGCTCTCCCCACCCCCCAATCCCACCTTCTCCCAGCCTTTTCACAGGCTTTGGCCCCAAAGGAATCCCCAGTAATTATATCAGAGCTGCTTCTGGGGATCTGGGCCAAAACAGTGGTGGGGATAGGATTTGAACCTGTGTCCACCACTGCTATCAGGGCCCCAGCCTGCAGAGATCTCTCCCCTTGGGCTTTGGCCACAGCAGCTCCAAGGAAGTGGTTAGGTGGGCCACCTGGGATCCATGGGGACTGGAGACTCCTGAGGTCACCCCTGCCAGCAGGGAGCTCTGCTTGTTTCTGGGAAGCCTGTTCTCTGCACTGGTCTAATCACCCCGATTTCACTCCCTCCTCTGCATCCACACCCACCCACCACTCAGCTCACCACTTGCTGCCACCAATGGTGGCTTCGAATCAAAGCCCGATGTGGACTCTGCCAGAGTTCCCAAGATGCCATGTGCTTCCTGCGGCTCCTGGGGTCCCCACCTCACCCGCACCTAGAGACTCCCACTCCCGTGGGACTCAACCCAAACGCCCACTGTGGATGGAGACCCCGTGGTGGCAGTAAGCATGGCTGGAGGACAGACTTCCTTTTGTACGTTATCTGCTTCCACAGTAGCCGACGTGTTTCCAGAAAGCATGTCCTTGGACATTCCCAAAGCAAACCTCCTTCTGTGGGAAGAGTTTTCTAGTCGCTGCCCCTCCCCTCACAGTCCAGTTTGGGGACTCCTTCTTTGGACTCATCAGGGCTCGATTCCTGCCTCTGTCCTAGCATTACCCTCGGCACTAGGGTCCCTTAATTCCTGCCGAGTCTCTGCCCCACCGTGAGCTCCTTGAAGGAGGCCATGTCTTGCTCATTTTTGATTCCACCCCCCAGCGCAGCCATGGGTGCGGCCTGGGCACATGGTCAGTGACTTCTGGTTGTTCTAGTTCCTGTAGTTTATCAGCCCCTGTGGTCAGTTTTGATGGAGGAAGAAGCTCTAATCCATGCACCTGCAGTCAGGTTTGTGCTCCGTCTGTATTCCACGGCCACAGTCACCGTGGTTTTTTGTACGTGCCAGCTCTTCACATCCATAAACACATCCCATCTCAATTTCCCAACAGCCTTGTGAGATGCACGGCGTGGGATCTCGACTGTGTCTGTCTTTCAGATCCTTCTGCACGGAGTTTGTGGCCGGTTTGGTGACGTGGCTGGAGTTGTCTGAAGCCGTCTTGCCAACCATGACTGCTTTTGCCAGTGGCCTGGGAGGTGAAGGAGCAGACGTGTTTGCTCAGATTTTATTGAAGGACCCCATCCTGAAGGACAACCCACTGATGATCACTCAGGTACACCCACACCCAGGGGGCAGCTGCAGGGGAAAGGAGAACAAATGATTTCCTTTCAAAGTGACCCTGACAATGGCTTCCAGTGGGGTGGGATGAAAGATTAAATATTTCATCGTAATATTATGTGATGGTGATGATCCTAGCTAATACTGAATTATCATTATTGACTATTTTTGATTTAATTTATTAATTAAATAGTGCTTATTATATGCTAGTACCTTTTTAAATGTGGACTCAATTCTCAAAGCAACTTTATTGGATAGGTGGGATGATCACTCCCCCTTTTATTTTTTTTGCTTTTTAGGGCCACACCCGCGGCATGTGGAAGTTCCCAGGCTAGGGGTCAAATCGGAGCTGTAGCCACCATCCTAGTCACAGCCACAGCAACGCAGACTTGGGATCCGCGTCTGCAACCTACACCACAGCTCATGGCAGCGCTGAATCCTTAACCCAGGAATTGAATCACATCCTCATGGCTACTTGTCAGGTTCGTTTCCGCTGAGCCATGATGGGAACTCCCACTCGCATTTTATAGATGAGAAAACCAAGGCACAGAAAGGTTAGGTAACTTGCTCAAGGTCACACAGCTGATTTGAACCTTGGCAGTCTGCCTCCAGAGCCCATGCTTCTGCCTCCTAAGCTGTGGTGCCTACTTTTGGAAGCAGCAACTTTGCTGTGTGCCCCTGGGAGTGTCACTCACCTGTTCCGTGTGCATTTAAAGCAGGCAGAAGCTTGGCACAGGCCCTTGGTGGGTCAAGTGAGCAAATTTAAAACAGCCCTTCCCCTCCTTCATCTTACTGCCTGAAATTCTCACACGCTTATTTAGTTATCTGCTTCCTGGTTTGTCTGGCTCGTCACCAGAATGTAGGGCAGAGGTATTTTGTCTGCCTCGTTCTCCTGCTTATTTAGAGTCAATAAATATTTGTCAAGTGAGTGGGCTGGTTACATATTACATATGGCTAATTTTTGTTGCTTTTCCCTCAGGACCTTCTGAGCTTCTCACTCAAGGATGGTGAGTTGATTTTCTATGTTCTGTAAATTACGGCCATGTATCTGCACCTCAGCCAGTGGTCGGTGTAGTCCCTGTGATCCTGTCCCCCACGAGCTTTTTGATGCAAGAAAGGAAAGGGAGGAGTTCCCGCTGTGGCTCAGCAGGTTAAGAACCTGATTAGTATCCATGAGGACGCGGGTTTGATCCCTGGCCTCACTCAGTGGGTTAAAAAAACTGGCGTTGCCATGAGCTGCAGTGTAGGTTGCAGAGGCAACTTGGATCTGGTGTGGCTGTGGCTGTGGTGCAGGCCAGCAGCTGTAGCTCCAGTTGGACCCCTAGCCTGGGAACCTCAATATGCCGCGGGTGCGGCCCTAAAGAGAAAGAAAGGAAAGGGAACCCAGTAGAGCTGGGGAGCTCTCCATTCATGCCAAGCACATGCTTGGTGCTTCTTAGTGGTTTTATTGATTCCTCACAGTGCCCTGTGGTTTCACCTTCTAAGTAGCTCTTTGAATCGCCGATTCTGATGTTTATGCTGATATCAAGCAGAGAGGGGGAACCTGGAATTAAAAATAAAATCCCAGCAGCCCCCACACCATGTAATGAGGGACCTCTCACCAACTCCCCACCAGAGCCCTGGCTCGTGGGGGATGGGAGGGCTAGGAAGAGGCGGAAGAGCTGAATTTCAAGAGCAGGAATAGCAGGTGAGGAGCGTGGGAGGAAAGAGCACTCAGAGGAAGGTCACTGGGGCGGGAGCCTCGAGGGCTCGACCCGTTCACAGGATCCCATGTGGTTCCCGCGTAGTTTATCGTCAGAGAAGCGCAGCTCTAAGGCTCAAACCCCAGCGTATGTTTTTGGCCCTACTCTGTCTAAACAAGACATCTTAACTTCCTGACTCAGAGCGGAATGGGAGCCCAAGGGTGATCTGGCCCAGCCCCTGCTTTCAGGCCAGTGAGGCCTGAAGTCACACTTCTGTTTCGCCAGCGTGGCTGAGTTGTGGTCTCAGGAGGTGGTGGAGCTGGTCTGATAATGCTCAGTTGCATCACTTTTTTTTTTTTTTTTTTTTGCTTTTGAGGGCCGCACTTGTGGCACATGGAGGTTCCCAGCCTAGGGGTCAAATCGGAGCTGCAGTTGCTGGCCTACACCACAGCCACAGCAACGTGGGATCTGAGCCATATCTGTGACCTATGCCACAGCTCACGGCAATGCCAGATCCTTAATCCACTGAGCAAGGCCAGGGATGGAATCCGCATCCTCATGGATACTAGTTGGATTCGTTACCGCTGAGCCACAACCAGAACTCCCAATTGCGTCACTTTTATTTTTTAAAGAAAAGTATAACAATAGCCAATCCTCCTGGGTGCCCTTGGAGTGAGGGGTGGCGTTTGCACAGAGCTCTAAGGCTCAGGTTGCTGGAGAGCAGGGCAGCCTGTAGGTACTGACATTATCACGTTATAATCATTGTGAGAGCAGAGTGCTGGGTCTTAGTACTTGCTGTGTGTCCAGCCTGATGCCAAGGGCTCCACGGGCATCAAGCCCTCTTGGCCCCCAGAGGGGTGCTAGAGGCCATTGTTCCCATTTTGCAGACTTGAGACTCACATGACCAAGGTCACCTCGGATAAGCTTCTCATATTTCCAGGTGGAGCGATTGAGGCCCAGAGAGGGGAAGTGGCTTTCCTGGAAGCACAGAGTGGCAGAGGCAGCCTGAGGCCCAGAACCAGGTCTCCGGCCTCCCAGGCCAGCTCTGTCCTGCTGCCTTGTCCCTGGGGAGAAGAGTCACTGCTGCTCTCCCGTGTCTGCCTGACCCTCCCTTTCCTCACCTCGAGGGTGGAGTTCATCCCAGCCCACTTGCTGCCCCCTCCTGCCAGTCGCCAGCCCACGGCCCCCAGGACACCTTAACCTACCCCTCTTTGCTGCAGGCGATGCTGGCCTGTCTCTTACAGAATAATTACAGTGGGTTTGAAATAGCCCAGTGTCATCGCCTCATCCTTCACACCCTCCCAGGGCATTCTCATAAGCAGCCTCTAAGCCAGCATTGCCTTTTCAATTTCTCTTGAGAATAACCACCACTTATTAAGCACCTGTTAATGCTGGTTGCTGTACCCAGCGCTTGTCACCCTCGCAGCCATCCTTTAATACAGGCACTCCCACTTGACAGATGAGCAAACTGAGACTCAGAGTTGAAAGAACTTGACCTAAGCTGGTAAGTGGCATGGCCACAGTCTTTTTTTTTTTTCTTCCCACCCTCCTGCAGTTATGTGGAAATTCCTGGGCCAGGAATTAAACCCACGCCAAAGCAGCAACCCAAGCTGCTGCAGTGACAACACCGGATCCTCAACTTGTGGAACCATAAGGGAACTCCCAGACATCCTAAAACAAGGGCTGTTAATGAAAACCTTAGCAGATTTTACCTATGAGAGTTGGGGATGTAGAAGCATCCCCATGGGCATAATAATACCTTGTTTCTGTGAATACCGGTCTCTGCTACCATTTGAGGGGGGCTCTGGTTTTCTGAAATGACCACCAGTTGCCAACATCTGCAAATAAGAATAGTTTCAGGGGCACACTGGGACTTAATGGGAGCAGGTGTTAGGGCTCCAGTGTTCCCCAAAGGTCAGAGGTGGGTAGCCCCTCAGACCATCTAGGCCACCGTCTCAGACACAGGCAGACCTCAGAGATATCGTAAGTTCAGTTCCCGACCACAACAGTAAGGCAAATATCACAAAGAGGCCAGTCACATGAATGTTTTTGGCTTCTCAGTATGCATAAATTTATATTTACACCACACTAGAGTCTATTAAGTGTACAATAACACTGTGTCTAAAAATATATACAGGAGTTCCCATCTTGGCTCAGTGGAAATGAATCTGACTAGTATCCATGAGGGCACAGGTTCGATCCCTGGTCTTGCTTAGTGGGTTAAGGAACCAGTGTTGCCATGAGCGGCGATGTAGGTCACAGACACAGCTCAGATCTGACGTTGCTGTGGCTGTGGTGTAGGCCAGTGACTACAGCCCTGATTCAACCCCTAGCCTCGGAACCTCCATATGCCGCGGGTATGGCCCTAAAAAGCAAATAAATTAATAAATACATCGATTAATTGAAATAAAAATATGTACATACCTTAATTTTAAAATAATGCTGTTGGTTTGGCTAGACCATGACGGAAGATAAGAAAAAGAATGTATATGTGTATATGTGTGTATATATATATATAAATGACTGGGTCACTTTGCTCTACAGCAGAAACTGGCACAGCATTGGAAATCAACTATCCTTTAATAAAAAAAATAAATTTTAAAAATGTTAAAAAAATAAAATAATGCTGGTGGAAAATGGTGCCAATAGATTTGCCAAGATGCAGAGTTGCCACAAACCTTCAGTTTGTTTGTTGTTGTTGTTTTAAAAAAAAAAGGCTGTCTCTGCAAAATGCAGTAAAACGAGGTCTGCCTATAGATGAGAAAATGAGGCCTAGAGTGGGTGTGGCTTCTACCAGTTGTCCTGTCCAGCCTTATCCTTATTAATGAAGAACCAGAGACCAAGGACTGGGAGCATTTGGGGATCAGCTTGCCTAGTGATAAAATTCAAGCTCTACCTTGGCAAGTTGCCAAATGTTTCTGGGCCTCGATTTTCTAGGATATCAAATGGGAACAACAGTGCTCCTTGTCTTAGGCCAGTGGTGAGGATTAAATAACCCCAATAAAGTGCTCCGAACAGAGCTGGCACACAGGAAGCGGGCTGTGAGTGCCTGGGGCACGGTCGTGGTGGTGAAATGGGAAAACTCTGGGAACCAGTAACCAGATTCTCATTCTGTCTCTGGGATGTTGTGCGACCTTGAGCGAGTCACTTCACTTCTCTGAACTGCAATTTCAGATACCACTGAGAGAGGCAAGAGCCAGATGCTACTTGAAAGCAAAGCAAAACAGAACCGTCTCTGGTTCTCAGAACACAGTTAAGGATCTTGTAAGGGGAAGGTCAGTGTCATAGTTGGGCCAGTTTTTCAAGTCCTTTTCCACAAGCTCCATGAGGGTAGGGCCCTTGTCTGGTTTGTAGACCCACCACGTCTCGGCGTCTGGAACACTGATGGACACGTGGTGGGCATATGGTATGTGCTGGGTGGGTGGGTGGATGGATGGAGGCGTAGACGGAAGGGTGAATGGCCCTTCTTTAGAGCACAAGCCTAGATACTAGCAGAGTGGTCTGTCTGAACTTGAGGTTTAGACTCTCCCCATCTGCAGAGACTGATGGAGTAGGGCAGAGCAGAGGAGGAGGTTCTCTGTCTGTGCTGCTGGGTTTCTCTCTGGGTGTGAGACAGGGTGGTTAGTCACGGAATCAGCCCAGGAAATCAACATGAAAAGCTGCATTCTCAGAACTTCCTGGAAGGTTGACCTTTACTGACGGTATTGGGATCTTGGTCACAAAATGATGCCAGCTGGGTGGAATTTTTTTCTGCGTGCTAATCATTTTCTCCTCCTCCAGTAACAACCCACCAAACCTCTTGCCCACACAGCTGGAAAAATAAGCCTTCCATATATTGAAGGTTAAACTGAACCTGAGCTAACTCTAGACCAGCTTTCTCAGAGTTCCGTGATGGCATAGTAGGTTAAGGATCTGGTGTTGTCACTGCTGTGGCACAGGTTTGATCCCAGGCCCAGGAACTTCCACATGATGCAGGTATGGCCAAAAATATATAAAAAAATAAAATAAAATAAAGTAAAAATACATCAAACAATGCCATTTAAAAAAAATAAACCGGTTTCTCAACCAGTGCACTAATGACGTTTAGAATTGGGTGATTCTTTGTTGTGGGGCCACCTGGGGCCTTGTAGGTGGTTTAGTCGTATCCCCAGCCTCTACTCACGAGATGTCAGTAGCACTTTCTGAGTTGAGATGTCCAGAAATGTCTCCAGATGACATTGCCAAATATCCTCCAGGGGGCAAAACGTCCCTAGTTAAGAACCATTGATCTAGGACCCCAAATTTGGCCATGTCAGGTGAGGCGGGTTTATTTGGAGTTGGTAATCTTTCTAGGTTACCTCGTTGCTTTTCTGGGTCTTACACAGAGACTGTTAATTATTGCATCACATATAAATCCTCAGATCAACTGCTGGAGTAGATACAGTTAGCTCCACTGATAGGAAATTAGGCTGAGGTTAAGTAAGTATCCTAAGGTTACATTTCAGAGTTTCAAAACTCCATTTAAGGCAGCGAGTCTCAGGGTAAACTCTGCATTGGTGCCCAGGAGGCTTAAACTGATTCATGGTTCTTGCCCTCTGTACTCTGAATCCAAAGATAGCATCAACTCCAGGCCTCAGAGCCCGAGGAGGCGCAGGCTGCGTGAGGCATAGCAATCTCCACCGCAAATTTGGCTCCACTCTCTGACCTGGTCTTTATTACCGAACTGCAAAGCCTACCACCCCAATGAATCAGGAAGTTCGGAGAGGTTGGTCTTTGGCTGTGGTGAAATGCAAACATTGTCACCCAGTTGCTAGTTCTCCGTCAGAATCCTCAAGATTCATAAAGCCTGTTCTCAGTACTGAAACTGGCTCATTCCCCCATTCAGCAAATAAGAATGGAGCCCACCGTGTGTGCCAGGCCCTCTGCTTTGAAAGTTTCTTACTCTCCCTGCACCCATTTTTCCCTCTTGTGCAAAATGAGGCATCATGTGGAGTTCCCACTGTAGCACAATGGGTTAAGGGTCTGGCATTGCAGCTCGGATATAATCCCTAGCCCAGAAATTTCCATATGCTGTAGGTGTGGCCAAAAAAAAAAGGGAGGGGGTATAATACTAGCTTCCCAGGACTCTTGGGAGATTTAGCAATCTCGAATGCAAACTTTTGGAATGATGCCCAGCACTTGGTAGGAGCACTGTGGATGCTGATTTCCTTCCTTGCAGAGGTGGTATGAGGAGGAGTCCCTGTAATCACATCACTGCCTCCAGGCATGAGTGCACCCAGACCTTCTCAGACAGGGACCTTGCTAGTTAGAACAACACGTGCAAAGGCCCTGGGGCAAGAATGAGCTTAGCTTCTCAGTGAGACAGATACTGGTGCATAAAACAGGGACCAGTAGAAAGTGAGATGGGAAAGGGTGGCAGGAAGGGGTGAGACAATGAACAGCCTTGCAGACCACGGGAAGAAATGTGGAATTAATTCTGAGGGCACTGAGGAGTTTTAAGTTGGGGAAGAGAAGAACCCCAGTCAGATTTGTGACTTTATCCTCCAAGCTGCTGTGTGGCAGATGTAGTGTGGGGGCAAGAGTGAAAGATGAGAAGCCAGGGAGATAGCTGGTTCTTGAAGGTCAATGGCAGTCGCAGTGGCTGTGGAGGCAGTGGCAGTGGAGATGGAGAGCCATGGCCTGCCTCGGTACATTTTGGAAGTGTGGCTGTCAGCATGAGCTGGTGAATTGGGTGTCTGGTGAGGGGCGACGAGAAACAGGAAGGACGCCCAGATTTTGGGACCTGAGCCCTACCTGCCTTATGTAGAACCTCAGCTCCAAATACAACAGCCTCACTGTCAGGGTCCTTGAAATGACCCTTACAGGAGGCTAACGTTCCAGAGTCCCGTGCCTGCAAATACCTTGGGAGGTTAATCACCTGTGTACCTGGCAGTCTGTTTCCCGAAACTGAATCACTGCAGCCTTGACCAATGGAGTATGAATTAGTGTCTAATTATAATTATAATTGCCACCAATTAATCACCATGGCCAAGGCTTACTAATTTCTACAGCTCGATTATGACCTGCCTGCAGTAGAATGATCCTGAGAGAGAGCAGGTGCCTTTGTTCATGCCGCTTTAGCTCCGCGTGTCCCAAGACGCGACACACTGTTTCCCAGCACGTAGACAGTTCCTCATCTTAGGGAGGCAGCGAGGGCAGGTGGGCGAATGTTGCCACATCACGGCTCGCTCTGAGGACCCTAGTTCAAGGAAGGAACCGGTTTATTTTGCAGAAGCTGAGGTAGTTGAAGCCACTACTACTTTAGTATAAAATTATTGCACAGCTTTGCAGACACCCACCAGAGGAGGCTAGTCTGCAATGTTCATTGAAGGCCTGTCATGTACCCAGAGTCCTCTACTTTTTTTTTTGGCTGAACCCACAGTGTACAAAAGTTCCCAGACCAAGGATCGAACCCCAGCCACACCAGTGACAATGCTGAGTCCTTAACCACTAGGCAACCAGGGAACTCCCTTCTCCTTGAAACTTTTAAGGTGGCGATTTCCACTTCCACATAAGCAAGGATGAGCTTTTGCCAAGTTTAGACGCACAAATAGAATTCATGCCCAGGTGTGTCGGGTTATTAATCGAACATTTATTCTTTGTGCGGGGTGCTCTTCTAAGGACTGGTGTTTATCCCTCAGGGGAGGAGACAAAGTCAACGGATATGATATCAAAGCAGGGCAATGTGGAGCGAAAGGCAGGGTGGAGGGGTCAAGTGATAGCGCGGGGGTGGGCAGGAAGGCCTCCCCGGGCAGCAGGCGTTTGAGTGGAGACTTGAATGAAGAGGAGGGGCCCCACAGGAAGATCTGGGAAATGAGCCTTCCTGGTGGTGGGAACAGCAAGGGCAAAGGCTCCAGAGAAGGAACATTCTAGAAGGCGAGGTCACAGAGTTGGTCAGGGGCCTTTTGAAGGTATGATGGAGTTGGATTTGGTTCTGATCTGGACATCACCTCCTTAACAGCTCTGGGAAGTGAAAAGCTGATCTTTGCTGATGCGGCTGGTGACAGACGCCACCTTGTTTCTGATTCATCTTAACAGTTGCACACTGTTCTGCCTGGGAAGCTGTGCTCTTGTTCAGCTGGCCGTGCTCAGGGGGTTATGCATCGAGGGCCTTCCTAGGGTTTGGGTTATACCCGTTGCCTCGCTGTTAACGTCTGTGCTTCGACGCTGAACTGACTCCCTGCTCATTCTCTCTCTCGAGGGCGCTATGACGCACGGGCCCGCGTCCTCGTTTGCCACATGACCTCTCTCCTCCGCGTGCCCCTGGAGGAGCTGGATCTCCTTGAAGAGACGTTCCTTGAGAGCCTGAAGGACACCAAAGAGGAGGAATCTGAGTAAGGGAGCCCTGTGACCCTGCCCCACCCATCTGGGATGGAGGATTTCCACTTCTTAGATACCCCCACCACACCTCCCATTATGAGACAGTGCAGTGAGGGAGTTCCCATTGTGGCTCAGCAAGGTAAGAACCTGTTGAGTACCCATGAGGATACAGGTTCGACCCCTGGTCTTGCTCAGTGGGTTAAGGATCCGGCATTGCCATGAGCTGCAGTGTAGTTTGCAGATGCGGCTGGGATCCCGTGTTGCTGTGGCTATGGCATAGGCCTGCAGCTGCAGTTCCAATTCAGCCCCTAGCCTGAGAACCTCTGTAAGCCGCAAGTGCAGCCCTAGAAAGAAAGAAAAAAAAGAGAGAGAAATGGTGCGTTGAGATGGAAAGCGCTGGACGAAGAGTCCAAGTGCAGCCCTCATTCGCTGTGTGCCCTTAACTAGTCACTTCCCCTCTCTGGATCTCCATCCTTATCTGTAGGAAGAGACTGAATGGATGATTGCTAAGGGCCATGAGTCTGTGACTGTAACAACACCTCACTCCACCTCAGCTCCTGTGACACCTTGTCCACAGGCCAGAGTGGCCTGGGTTCAGACCCCACTTCTGACCTTTTTGACCTTGGGCAGGTGGCCCCCCTCTTCTCTAAGCTTATCTGTAAAATAGGAGTAAGGAATATCTCTTATCTGTAAAATAGGAATAAGAGGAGTTCCCGTTGTAGCTGAGCAGGTTAACAAACCAATGTAGTCTCCGTGAGGATGCAGGTTCAACCCCTGGCCTCGCTTAGTGGGTTAAGGATCTGGCGTTGCTACAAGCTGCAGTATAGACTGCAGATGCAGCTGGGATCTGGCATTGCTGTGGCTGTGGTATAGACCACAGCTGTTGCTCCGATTCGACCCCTAGCCTGAGAACTTAACATAAGCTACAGGTGCGACTATGAAAAGAAAGAAGAGAGAGGAATACCCTTCCTTGCTCAGTGGAAATGAACCTGACTAGTATCCATGAGGACACAGGTTCTATCCCTGGCCTCGTTCAATGGGTTAAGGATCTGGCATTGCCACGAGCTGTAGTATAGGCCAGGGGCTACAGCTCGGTTTGATTCCACCCCTAGCCTGGGGACCTCCATATGCCGCAAGTGCTGCTCTGAAAAGACCAAAAACAAAAAAACAAGAAGAGAGAGAGAGAAAAGAAATGAGAATAGCATCCTTGGGAATTTCCCTGGTTAGGACTCTGCTTTCCCCACTGTCACCCAGGTTCAAGGCCTGGTCTGGGAGCTGAGATCCCACATTAAGCCACTGCACACTGTAGCAGTTAAAAGAAGGGGGGGAAAAAAAAGAAGAATATCCTCCTAAGATCATTGTGTTGAAAACAAATACAGTCCTATTATCCAGTGCTCGGCCCAGGGCTGGCACGTAGCAAGCGCTCAGTAAGAATGAGCCCTTCTCCCAAGGGCCCGCCACCTGCCAGTTGTGCAGCGGCTTTGCTGTCTGTGTACGGTCAGGTGTGTGTAGAGGGAAATTGTCTGGGTAACTTGGCCAGAGCTCAGCTCTTTGCAGGACGCCTTACACAGGATCTAATCCCTGGGTAATAAATCGATCCCAGTCATAGCCTAATTGCGTCTCCCGGCCTTGGGTTTTGTTCCGGCCACGAAGGCTTTCTTTGAGCAGCCAGGCTGTGCCAGTTCAGCCCAGCTGGGAGTTTAGCTCTGAAGCCAGAACTGGAGTCACCCTCCTGCCAGGGTTTGTAGGGCAAAGGGAGGGGATGGTTTCCTTGAGAAAAGGAGGAAACTCGTTCTGTTGAAATAACCTGAAAATAGTCTTGTTTTGACTCCCAGAGCTGTGTCGGTAAAGAAACACAGGCCAGTTAACACAATCACAGGGACTGCCCAGAACCTCGGTCTCTATTGGGCGTGTGCAGTATTTCAAGTATGCCTCGAAATGAAGCCAAGGATTGTTTGGAAATCTATTGCCAGAAAGAAACATGTTTCCCAGAGGCTGTGTTCTGCTAATACCAGTAATGCCAGATCACGGAATATATAAAACAGCCCAGCTCTGCCTCTGACCAGGCTGGGCAGGTTATTTCACTTCCCCGGGCCTCAGTTTCCTCACATGCGAATGGGATAATAATAGCACCCTCTTCATAGGGTGCTCCAATGAATTTGTACGTGTAAAGTCTTTCAAGCTGGCTTTGCACAGAGTTTCTAGTTGATAAATAGCAATATTTGCTATAGTATTATTATCATTGCTGTTATAGTGTGTGGGCCCTTTCCTCAGAAAAATATTCCACAGGTGTCCTTTTTTTTTCTTTTTTTTCTTTTTAGGGCCTCACCCACGGCATATGGAAGTTCCCAGGCTAGGGGTTGAGTTAGAGCCACAGCTGCCGGCCTACACACAGCCACAGCAAGACAGGGATTTGAGCTGCATCTGTGACCTACACCACAGCTCACGGCAAGGCCAGATCCCCCACCCACTGAGCGAGGCCAGGGATCAAACCCACATCCTCATGGATACGAGTCAGATTCATTTCCTCTGCACTGGAACAGAAACTACACAGGTGTCATTTTTTAATTCAATTTTGGGGACTTTGGAGACCTCTCAGGGTCTATCTGTGGTCTCTGGAAGGGTCTGAGACCCAGGGAGAGCATAGACTGGTCAGCCTAGCGACCTGGTTCTCTGATTCCACTGCAAAGTCTTCACGTGGTCCTGGACACATTGCTTTCCCTCCCTGGGCACCTGCTCCAGGTTTTTTGCCTGTGCAAGCAGAGGATCAGATTATACATAGGTTTCTTTTAACTCAGGTTTTGTGTTTCTGCAAGGTGAGCTTCTCGCTCAGCATCCCAGGGCGATTCTTTGCAGCTGGGATTCTGGCCGTGATGTACCACCTTTCTGTTCTCGGGTCCCCAGATGAACCTGGAGCCACCCAAGCATCCTCTACGTGTTGGGTCACTTCGCTTCTCTGAGCCTCAGCTTCTTCATCTGTAATGCAAGGAGAATGGTGATATCTCCATCAGAGGGCCCCCGAGAAGCTTAAATTAACTAATATGTATCAGAAGCTCGGAACAGGAGTTCCCTTTGTGGTTCAGGGGAAACAAACCCAACTAGTATCCAGGAGGACACAGGTTTGATCCCTGGCCTCGCTCAGTGGGCTAAGGATCCAGCGTTGCCGTGGGCTGTGGTGTAGGTCACAGACGTGGCTTGGATCTGGCATTGCTGTGGCTGTGGTGTATGCCAGCAGCTATAGCTCTGATTTGACCCCTAGCCTGGGACCCTCCATATACTGTGGGAGTGGCCATAAACAGACCCCCAAAAAAATAAAAGGTCGGAACAGCGCCTGGCACATAGTAAACATTAGTGAACGCGGTGCCAGAGGTGGATACCGATCCCATCGTAATAACACGGTCAGCATCTCGTCATCACTGAGTGCTGTCTAGATGCAGGCACAAGATGTTATCTCATTCGGTGCTCGTTACAATCCTCTGAAGCTTTTGCAGAGGAAGTAACCACCTCAGGAGGGTGACATAACTCGCCCAAGGTCACCCAGCCCGGTCCATGGCACCATCTGATTCAACCTCCTTATCCAGTCTGAACGTCACTTACCGCAGCCCACGAGGCACGGCTGGCCATCCCAGGTCCCCTCCTTAATTCTAAAGAAAGCAGTAAAGATAATTCTTTTTATGGGGCTTTCTGAGCTTTTCCTCAGGACTTATCTCTAAACTCCTCAGAGATAAGAGTGCCCTCTCTACCACTGGAGAAGGCGATTTAAAAAAAAAAAGGGAAAAAAAGATAAGGTTGGTGGTGAAGGCGATAAGGGCAAGAAACACCCTCTTATGGGAGATAACGTTGGCAGTGACGGAAATTCCTTCCTGGAACCATGAGCTGGGCAGTGTGGGTGTCTTTGCTCTTCACGGGATATCTGTGACTGTAGCCTGGGATTCGGCCAAATCTGCATTATGGCTTCAGCCTCTGTCTTTGGAAGGCTGACAGGGAACGCCAGCTCAAGGTCACTTCTGACATCCTAGGTCATGAGTGTGGCCAGTGGCTGTATGGCGTCATCAACAACCGTGGTGCTCAGTCAGCAGGCAAAGTCGGTAATGGGATCGGGGCTTCATCTGGATTTAGTGTCGTGCTCAGAATTCTCCCTTCCAAACACAGGAAGATGTAGCATTGTAGATGTCACTCGGGACCAGCCTCTCATCTTACTCTTTAGATGTTAAAATTCAGTCAGACAACTGAAGTTATTGCAGGAATGAAATGTTGTGATAATTAATGATTAATGAGAAAGCTATTCATTTTATGTACAAAACAGTGATTAAGAGTGTTCAAGTACTTAAATAAATAAGGAAGTTGGCAGTTCAGGTATACTTTAAGAGAAAGTGCCTTAGCTAAATACTATAGGGAAAATATTGTATTGTTTTTGATTCAGCAAGTGTTTATAAACATTTAAGTAATAACACAAAGCAGAATGCTAGAGATTAGAGTGTATCACCCAGAGTTGCCTTGTTGGCACAGCAGGTTAAGGACCTGCATTGTCACTGCTGTGGCGTAGATTCAGTTCCAGTCCCGAAACTTCCACATGCCATTGGTGCGGCCAAAAAAGCAAAAAACAAAAACAAAAAAAATAAAAAAGCAATACTAGAGCATATCATCCAACCTTTGTAAAACTGATCTGAAATACTGGCATTCATACCTTTAAATAAAACAACTTTGAGGACTATATTTACTCTTTAGTTATTTTATTCCCTTTAGGTTATGAGTTTCCCCCTCTAGGAACACAGCGAAAAGTGATGTCTGGTGTCACAGATGTGCAGGTGTCATTGCAGAAACAATCTAGAAGCTGACGATGCTAAGAAACGTCAAGGATACCAACCCAAGAATTTGACTATGTTCTTAGTTATAAGTCTCTACTAATCATGAAAATTTTATGATATCCTAGATTTGTTCTAATATCCCAGAACTTTCATTCTTGGTGGTGATCGGCCTTGACCCTGGCTAAGTATTTTATTTCGCCAAGATGTCTATTCCATCCTCTGGTTTTACATAGAAATGGACAGTGAGTGGGAGACTAGATCCCTGCAGCAAGATGTTCACTTCCAATCCTTACAGGAATAGTAGATTTCTTTTTTTTTTTTGGTCACACCCATGGCATGCAGAAGTTCCTGGGCCAGAGATGGAACCCGAGCCACAGCAATGACAACAGCAGATTCTTAATTATTAGGCTTCCAGGAAAGTCCAGGTGATTCTTTTCAAGAAATGTCTTCTGAGCCCCACCCAGGTGCCAATCCCAGGGCCAGCAGCTGCGGGTGGAATGCAGGAAAGGCTTGATCTGTGTCCTGAAGCTGCAGCCCTGCCATTCTCAAAGTTGAGATAAACTGGAGAGTTTGTTAAGGTTATTTCCTTACCCCTATGCCCAGAGCTTCAGGCCCAGGAAATAGTGCTTTTAACAGCCATCTCCCTGGGGATTCTCATGCAGTTGATCCAAAGATCAGCTTTGAGAAGTTCCCATCATGGCTCAGCAGTAAAGAAACCGACTATATCCACGAGGATGTGGGTTCCATCCCTGGCTTCGCTCAGGGGGTTAAATATCCAACATTGCTGTGGCTGTGGCATAGGCCAGTGGCTACAGCTCCAATTTGATGACCCCAGCCTGGGAATTTCCATATGTCACAGGTGTGGCCCTAAAAAGCAAAAGGCAAAAAACAACAACCACAAAAACAAAGATCAACTTTGAAAATCAATGGTCTAGAATTCCAGGCTAATAATAGAACAGAGGGTTAGAGAGGCCTGGAGTCAGGGCATTTAGGCAGGCTTGGGGCTCAAGCAGGCTTCCTGGAGAAAAGAACTCTGGAGGTGACTCTGGAACAATGAATAATGTTTCGGCAGATAAAGGAAGGCGAGAAGGTACTTGGCAAGTGTCAGCAGGAACACCGGACTGAGGTGTAGACAGTGTGCCTGCGGGCAATTCAGTGTTTCTGGAGGGTAATGAGTTAAGTTAGGAACTGATGAACGATGGGACTGTGAGGGGGCCTGAGTGTCCTGCTGGAAAGGTGACCCCCGTCTTCAAGGGAGGGAGGGTCAGAAGGGAGGGAGAGGGGACGGCAGACAGTCATAGTTATATTTTCCTGCTTGCCACTGGTCACACGGTGGTGCTGTCGGCATCCTCCCATTTCTGGTGCCTAAGTGAGAAAAATCGAGGCTTGGGAAAATCAGGCGAGCCAGCAAGCTCATGGCAGAGCTGGACTCAAACACCTCTACCCCAGATTTGCAGATTATTTCCCAGGCAGCACTTGTTGCGTGAGATGCCGCTGCTTCACAGAGCCAGCTGCTCATGGCCCCGCATGTTTCTCTTGTACGCCCTCAGCTGGAATTTTTCCCTCAGGCCTTGAACTCTGCTGAAAGCAACTGATTTCCAGCTTTCCTATTTGCTCTGCATGGTGCTAGCAATTAAGGGCCAAAGTATGTCTCCAGCCTGTGCTTAGGAGGAAATTATCGTAACCATGGGAGGAATGATAAAAGCAACAAACATGTGGAATGATTACAATACGCCAGTCACCATGTGTGGGCTCTCACTTCACCCTTCCGATAACCATGGAAATTCAGGTGTTTTTTTTTTTTTTTTTTAATGGCCGCACCCACAGCATATGGAAGTTCCCATGCCAGGGACTGAACACAAGCCACAGCTGCAACCTATACCACAGCTGTGGCAACACTGGATCCTTAACCACTGTGCCACAGTGGGAACTCCTAGGGCTATTATTATTCACACTTCATGGATGAGGAAACTCAGGCAGGACAAGTAATTTGTGCATTATCCCAAGGTTAGTAAGTGACTCTTTCCAAGAGGATAAACTAACTTTTGCTGCAATAGCAAGTGACCTCCACATCTCAGTGGCTTACAACAATAAAGGCACAATTTCTTGCAGATTGGCTGTGCTTTAGTCCACTCTGTCTTGGTTCTGGTTCCCAGGTTGACAGAGTGACTGCTATCAGAACTGCTATCTGGTCTCAGGGCACAGCAAAAAGAGGTTTATCAGGCCCCTGCGCCAGCTCTTTTCAAGATTTTGCTGGGGAGTGGGGGAGTTCCCATCGTGGCTCAGCAGAAAAGAGTCCAACCAGTATCCATGAGGACGAGGGTTCGATCTCTGGCCTCGCTCAGTGGGTTAAGGATCCGGTGTTGCCGTGAGCTGTGGTGTAGGTCACAGATACTGCTCGGATCTGGCGTTGCCTTGGCTGTGGTGTAGGCTGGGAGCTACAGCTCCGATTTGACCCCTAGCTTGGGAACCTCCATATGCCGCAGGTGCGACTCTAAAAAGACTGGAAAAATAAATATATTTTGCTGGAAGTGACAGGTGTACCTTCTACCTACTAGCGTAAGGCAGCCATGGGACCACTCAGTTCAGTAGGGCAGAGCTGGAGCATCTTTCCTTAGGAAGGACCAGTGCATGAGGGATAACTGGTTGTTGATCCAGTAGATGGTGACACACCGCCTCAGCCAAGGGAGGATTCAGGCGTCATTTACAGGGTTTGAATCGTCAGAATCCACACCCTTCACCGCCATCCTGCCTTCCACCTTGCTAGATGCATGTGGTCCGGCCTCATCCCGCACGTCTGATGGTGTGGGTTTCCATCATGGGAAACCAGCACCTGTGATCCTGGAGCGCTGGTTTCCGCTTCTCTGTAGTGAAGTTACTGAGAAGTGCTGTGCGGTACCCCCAAGAGGCACTTAGCGGAAAGTTGGTTGAAGGGAGTAGGCGGACAACCAAAAAGCAAAGCAGGTCCCCGAATGCCCAGCTTAAATCCCACTGCTTTTCAGTACCTGGAGGATAAACTCTTTCACTGCCACATATGGTTCAGGAGGAAAAGTGGGAAGGAAGCAATTCTGGCTGAACACTGCCTTTTCTGTCCACCGACACGCAGCACCCACTGCTATTCACTCTCGATAAAAGTTTGTGGATTGAATGGATGAAGAAGGAATGAATGTAATCTTTTTTTTTTTTTTGTCTTTTTAGGGCCACACCCGTGGCATATGGAGGTTCCCAGGCTAGGGGTCTAATCGAAGCTCCAGCTACCAGCCTACACCACAGCCACAGCAACGCCAGATCCGAGCCATGTCTGCGACCTACACCACAGCTCACGGCAACGCCGGATCCTTAACCCACTGAGCGAGGCCAGGCATCGAACCCAAAACTTCCTAGTTCCTAGTCAGATTCACTTCTACTGTGCCCCAGTGGGAACTCCTGAATCTAGTCTTTACCAACCAGCAGCTTCTGAGGGAGATGTTATTATCCCCATTTTACAAAAGGGGGAACTGAGTTCCAGGGAAACTGAGTTTCATGGTATCAGCCACTGTTTCAGTCCCCTCTGAAAGAGCCAGGTGTCCTGCTCTGTGCTTGTATCTGACTAGTATCCATGAAGACGCAGGTTCGATCCCTGGCCTCATTCAGTGGGTGAAGGATCCAGCTTAACCCACTCCTCACTGATTCCCCACAGCCACTCAGGAGAGGGAGTACTGTTGACTAAAAAAATACAGCCTGAGAGTTGAGAGTTAGCTTTCATTTGGGATGAAATTAGGACTTAAGCCGGGAGATGGCACCTCAGGTAGCCCCAAGAAACCGCTCCAAGGAAGCGAGGGGAGAAGCTGGAATATATGAGTTTTTGCCACAAAGGGAAGGCAGTAGGAACAAAAGATTTACAGAGAACCGGATTTACAGAAAACCCGTTTCTATGGGAAGACGGAAAGGTCTAGGCTTAGTGGAATCACTCCTTGGATAGGCATCTCAGCCGTGGGCCAGCTCACCAGCCCACCCGTGGGAGTGGCTGTTTTCACAGATGACCGACCGTGACATCTGTTGTTTTGCCCACTCACTACAGCCCAGGAGGCAGCACTCCGGACAGCTCTGAAATACCGCTCCAAAGAGCAAAGGGGGACTATTGAGCTGTGACTGATGAAGGCGAAGGAGGAGGTGCCTGCAGCCATGAACACGTTTTTTTAGAAATTTGCTGCTGGCTTCATGAAGGTTATTACTGGTCACAGACGTTAGTCATCATTGACAGATGTTAGTGTTTTTCTAGATATGAGGAGATGCAAGAATTGGGCTCATAAAATCTTCTCCTAAAAATACCTACCTATCTGAAGACCTGTTCTTCCAGTTTCCCCGGAGCATAGAGTGCCTCCCTCCTGGTCTCTGCCTTGAGCTCCGCTCAGAGGGCGCTGCAGGTCGGCAGCTGCAGTGGCTCATGTTTGACTCTGTAGAGGCTGACGGCAAGTGTCAAACTTCAGTTCACAGTGCTGACCTCGTCTGTGATATGAGGAAAAGAATAAAACTGCTCCTAGGATAAGATAACCCATACGAAGTGCAATGCACAGTGGCAGGAATGTTGGAAGTCCTCAATAAATATTAACTTTTCTTTTATCACCATCATCTGGCATCACTCTCTACACTGAGTCGTTGTCCAAACTCCAGGTTCAGTTCAGAGTTCGCAGTGTTGATCACCCCACCGTCCCGCCCTCATCTGTCCCACTCCTGATTGCCCGGGTGCATTGAGGGCCCAATGTCGGATGGGAAAACGGCTTAGTGACTCTCCTGGGCCATTCTCGGGACTCACCTTACCTCAGGTCATTCTTCCTGCTTCCCTTTGGCTCCATTTTATCACTTTTAAATTTCAAGTCTAAACAATTCTAGCAGTTGCCCCAAGGCCACAGTCTCCAGTATGGATATTTCTCTAGCCCATCTTTGAATGGATTATTCTGAAGGAAGTTGGTTTCCAAATGTCCTGGGGCTGGGGAGTGGGGAGGGGGGCTCGGATGAGGGATTTGGGGAGGGGAAGGAAAGGAAGGAGTGAGATGATGGAGCCTGTGACTCTATTCTGGGTCCATCTATGTAAAGATACTTCTGTGCTTCTTTTGCCATTATTATTATCTTTTTGTCTTTTCACTATTCAAATTGCTGTCCTGTTAGGATGGATCCGTTGGGTAAGTAGCACATCCCGCCTGCTGGGATTCCCCAGCCGGGTGGTAGAATGTTTTCAGCTTTTTAAGACCGTCCTCAGTGGGCCCAGGGTAACCTTGGTACCCTGTGACAGAGGACCCAGCACTGACCCTAGCATGGGGGTTGGTGAGGAAGGGGAGTGTCAGGGGACCCGGGGCCCAGCCAGCCCTTGAGACCAACCTGTTCTCCCCCAGAACGGCCGAGGCCTCCCGGAAGAAGAGAGAAAACAGGCGGAAATGGAAGCGCTATCTCCTGATAGGCCTGGCCACCGTGGGAGGGGGGACAGTGATCGGTAAGGGCCGCCTGGCACACGGCCAGGGCAGTGGGAGTGAGGGTGACCCCAGGCTGAGAGGGATGGCGGGGAGAGCAGGGGGCTCGGCGGGGAGGGGCCCCAGCACGCACGTGGTGGGCGTGCGCACTGTTGCCGTGGAAGGCAGTGGGCGGCTGATGAAGGCAGAACCCGAGCAGGCCACGACCCCATTCCCACCTCTACCCACCATGGACTGCTTTCCTTACAGGCGTGACTGGGGGTCTGGCTGCCCCTCTTGTGGCTGCCGGAGCTGCGACCATCATTGGCAGCGCCGGGGCAGCGGCTCTGGGCTCAGCGGCCGGCATAGCGGTCATGACGTCACTGTTCGGTGCAGCTGGAGCTGGCCTGACAGGTAAGGCCACAGAGGAGTGGTGGGCTATGAGGGGCTTTCAGCCTGGGTAGCCCGGCTCCTTAAGGGACAAGCCCGGATTCTCAGCAGTGATGGCTCCCCGGGGGACGGAGGAGGAGGACATGGCTTTTCTCACTCCGGGTCCCAATGCTGCTGTAACTTATAGCCGGCTTTATAGAGAACTGGGTGGATAGCCTGGCACGGATCGAGGGAAGGGCTGGGTTGGAGAAACTGCACCTGGTGTAGACTTCTTTGTCTTGTTTGGTTTTGGTTTTGGTTTTGGTTTTGGTTTTGGTGCAGACTTCTTAAGAAGGGTCTGATCCGATCTGCTTGCCACCATCTCGGAAGTTTCCGGGCAAGCCGCCTCAGAGACACTTGAGCTTCCTCACATAAAAGAACACATGGCTACTCCTGATTTACCAGCATCACCTGGGGGAGCTTTTCCAAATCGTATGTGTCAATAGCCCCCCAGTCACACATGGAATTTACTGTCAACTCCCCAAGTGGCAGATCATTTCCCACATTGAGAATCTTGGTCAGTTCAAACCGCTTTTACCGAGGCAGGTATGTTACACGCGTGAAGTTTGTGGGCAGGAAAGAGATAGTGCCCGCTGCATCTCAGGACAGAGCGGTGGTTATGAATTTGGGCTCTGAGTTCCAGCCCCAGCCCTGCCACTCGGGGGCTTATCAGCCCTTGGAAGCCTCTTACCTTCATCTGTAACCAGGGACAGTAATGGCACCAACCAGGTTTGTTGAGGGACAGGGCATGTGGTTGGCACTCACAGTATGCAAGAGCACAGAGCCACTCTGACTAACCCAGGGTCCCCAGTCACCCTCATTCTCATTTTTGTACCTGGGTCTTTAGGCTACAAGATGAAGAAGCGCGTCGGGGCCATTGAAGAGTTCACATTCCTGCCTCTGACGGAAGGCAGGCAGCTACACATCACCATCGCCATCACAGGGTGGCTGGCGTCCGGCAAATACCGTGAGGACCAGGGGCAGAAAAGGATGAGGAGGGGGTGGGTGTTGGCTGAGCTGGGTCCGTTGCTGTAGGCCAGATCCTGGCCTAGGCTTTTGCCTGTGTGTGTCTTTAGGGGTTGGTAGGGGCACCCCATTTTTCAGAGGAGGAAACTGAGGCTCAGAGAGGTGAGATGACTTCATCCCACTGCCATCTTCCCATCCATCCATCACGATCCGTCCATCCATCATCTGTCCATCCATCCGTCTATCTACCCGCCTACCCATCCATCATCCGTCTATCCATCCATCCATCCACCCACCCATCCACCCATCAGTCAATCCATCCTTTCTTCGGTGTTTATAGGGTACCGTGCACACCAAGTGCCAGATACTGAGCCAGGCCCTGGGAACTCAGTGGTGAGCAGCACAGTCATGGCCTCTGCTCCCATGGAACATGTGGTCCAGGCAGAAGACAGAACACTGAGCAAGTAATTACAGGGGGGCTTTGTGGATGCACAGGAGGGGAAACCCAGAGTGTTTCTGGGGAGCGAGGGAGAAGTTACTAGAGGAAGAGACGTTTAGGCTAAGGACTGGTGTGGGGATTAGCCAGGTAAAGGAGAAAGCAGTGGACACCAAGCAAAAGGGCAGTTTCTAGAAAGGCCTTCTGTTGGCAAAAGAAGCACAGGATGGCTCCAGCAAGGAGCTGGAAGGCAGGAGTGTGGGCAAGGCCAGATCACACAGGTGCACGTGAACAAAGAAGTTTAGATCGATCCTCAGAACCAGTGGAAGATGGCAAAGGCCTTTCAACACGAAAATGAGCAATCAGTACCTCTTGGCAGAGTGACCTCAGAGCAGTTTGATTCCCCTCCCTGTGCCTCAGCTTCTTCATTTGTAAAGTAGAACAAATTATTCTTGCCTTTCGGGGCGCTTAAGGTACCATGTGGGAGGCGCCTGATTTTTAGTGACATTGCGCAGTCATCCGTTCCCTGTGCTGCGCTAACTTGAATGTGTATTCTTTAGGGGGGGGTTCCAGCCAGGGGGGCGTTGAGGACTAAGGCCTTGTCTGCTTCCAGCCAGCTCGCTTTTGCAAGTGCCCAGCGTGAGCCTCAGCAATCAGGTCATCACTCAGAGAGAGGGCAGGGTGGTTCTAAATGACACAGAAGGAAGCAAGTGAGTAAATGCCAAGGCTCAACAAAAAAAAAAAGGAAAGAAAGGAAAGAAAGTTCTCATGTCTCAGGGGTAAGGAACCTGACTAGTATCCATGAGGATGTGGCTTTGATCCCTGGCCCTGCTCAGTGAGTTAAGGATCCGGTGCTGTCGTGTGCTGTAGTATGGGTTGCAGACGGGGCTCAGACCCCGAGTGGCTGTGGCGTAGGCAGGCAGCTACAGCTCCAACTTGACCCCTATCCTGGGAATCTCCATATGCCACAGGTGCAGCCCTGAAAAGACCAAAAAAAAAAGGAAAGAAAAGAGAATGCCCAGGCTCAGTTTAGAGGCATTACTGGGTGGCAGTCTTATTGGCATGTGCCCGCCGGGGCTCGTCCCTGCCCAGCAGTCCTCACCGTTGACTGAGCCCCGAGCACGTGCCTACCCCACGTAAGGCATTTCCCCCACACTAGGAACTTGATGTACATCACCCCCTGTGACCCTCACATCCTCCCCTGAGGAGGGGGCTGACATGGTGGAACAGGAAACCTGGAGAGTCACGTGAGCAGACAAGTGGCAGGTACAAGATTCGAACCCAAGTCTCCTGACTCAAAGTTCATGGGTCTCCCTTCATTTGTTTCATGACACTGTCCACAGGGCAGAACAACCAAGACAGGAAGGAGGGAGAGTCTAAGTGAAGGAATGTGCAGTTCTGACTAGTACGGAAAGCCAGTTGTTTTAGCCCCATTACTGGGTTGGCCTCAGGTCAAAGTCAAGTTCATTTTGAGGGAGAGGAAATTGTCTTCAGTGTTCTCGCCCAGCATCCTGGTGCAATTCACTGCCCAGTCAGAGGGGCTGATTACAGGGATGTAACCAAGCTAGGTGAAGTTTAGGAGGGAACCGAGTCACTCATCCTGCCTCCTTCATGGCCAGGAAAGAAGTCTTGTATCATCACAGGCCTGCTTCTCATGTGACAAGAATAATTGGACTTTCTTCGGTCCACCCTTTTATTAAATAGGATTGTGTGTAATAATGTTAATGGCTTTGAAGCTCACCACTAACCCAGGCACTTTGCAGGCATCGGCTCACTTCGTCCCTCACTCCAAGCTGCAAAGTGGGTGATCACCCCCATTTTACAGAGGAGAAAACCGAGGCTGATGAGGGCTGCCCAGGGTCACGGGGCTAGTCAAGGACTGGGGCACGACTCAGCCCCCTTCCCTCTGGCTCCATTGCCCATGTTCCTGGCCACGGGTTGATAGAATGCAGTACAGCACTTTACAGTTTATAGAATGCTTTTCGTGCAGCCTTTCATGTGATCCCACGGCACCTGTGAGTCACATGCCACTGTTCCTTTCTAATAGTTGTGGAAACCGAGACTCCAAAGGGCAGCGTGCTTTGCTGTGAGTCTTGTAACCAGGAAGCTGCAGAGCTGGGTCCAGAGCCTGGGCCAGCGTCACAGGCCCAAACACACACACACACACACACATAATCTGCCCACATCCTCTCCTGGGCGCATGCACACACTTGCGCACACACATACACTGACACAGACACACACACACACACACACACAGTCTATGCCCACATCCTCTCCTGGACGCATGCACACACACACACACACACACACACACAATCTGCCCACATCCTCTCCTGGGCGCATGCACACACTTGCACACACACACACACACTCACACAATCTATGCCCACATCCTCTCCTGGGCGCATGCACACACTTGCACGCGCACACACACACACACACACACACACACAATCTGCCCACATCCTCTCCTGGGCGCATGCACACACTCGCGCACACACACACACACACACACACACACACACACACACAGTCTATGCCCACATCCTCTCCTGGGGCTGGACGCCTCCTCCCCCATCCCTAGAGACAGTTAATCCCTGAGCTGCTGCAGAGCTGCGACAGGGACCCGGCAGAAGGGAGAGCTGCCCCTGGCGGTGTGGGTGTCAGCAGAGCGCCCTCAGGTAGGGGTGAAGCCTCCGGGTCGGGCAGGTCACGGCATCTGGCTGAGCCGGAGCCCCAAGGCCCAGGAAGCAGATTCCACTCTTTGTTCATTCATCCTGTCTTCATGAGGCTTTGGGAGCTGAGTGCTTGGCAGACAGACTTCGGGAGAGTCGTGCACTAAACAGACAATGCAGAAATAAAAGGGTAATTGCAGACTGTGCTGAGGACTCCAGGCGAAAAAGTGCAGGCTGCATTTGACCCATCAGAAGGACCGGGAAGCTGCCCCATGGCCGAAGCCTGTGAGCTAGAAGCTCAGAGACAAATCAGGGTGGAAGATCAGTGGGGACACAGGCAGAAGTGCACGGGGCCCCTTAGTGCTCCCACGCCTAGAAACAAGGGGCTCCATAGTGTTTACCCAGCCCTCCCCAGCCTGAGCGCTCTTTATCTGCACGCCTCAGTCTCCTCAACTGTAAAATGGGGCTGATTGTGGGAGCCCATTTCAGAGACCGAATCAGAGACTCCATGGGAAAGCCCTCGGCAGGAGCTGCTCGGCACTTAGAACCCCCTCACCAAACACTTCCTGCGACGGTCACTGTCTGTGTCCTCAGGATCGAGCTCCAGGCCTGACGTAGTCTAGGTGCCCATTTAGTATCTGTAGAATGCTTGAATGAATGAATGACCAGGTGGTCAAACTCAAAAGCATGTGTTTCTGGAGGGTGACGTGATGAATGACGACACTGTGAAGGAGGCAGAGGCCAGGTGCTGGGGGGCCTGAGTGTTCCGCTGGAGAGGTGACACTATCCTCAAGGCCAGGAGGGAGGGACGGCGGGAGCAGACAATCGTGACTATAGCTTCCTGGTCACGGGATGATGCTGTTATCATCCTCCCATTTCCAGTCCCTACATGAGAAAATTGAGGCTCGGAAAAATCAGGTGAGCCAGCGAGCTCATGGGCTCAAGGATCTCTGCCCCAAGTTCACAGACAGTATCCCAGGCAGTTTGTTGAACGAGATGCTGCTGGTTCACGGAGCCAGCTGCTCATGGCCCCGTGTGTTCCTCGTGTACGCCCGCAGCAGCCTCGATGCCAGAACTACTGCAGAGTAAGAGAGAATAACTCTTAACATATATAGTGGTTCAAATACTTAATTCTTACAACTATTCTGGGAAGGGAGACAAATGTTAGTCTCCTAACTTCACAGTGACGCAGAGTAAGGCTCAGCATGGGATAGTGACCAACAGTGCCCAAGGTCGCCCAGCTGCTAATGAATACAGGAGCTGGGTCTCGAACCCCAGCCCACTGACTCACAGGGTGGCCCTGTGCCCCATCTGGGAGCTCGTCTGCCCTGCTGTCAGCTGCTGCTCGTGGCAGGAGTTGGGCTTCTTGTCTCCCCCAGGGTGAGTGGGCTCCTGTCGCTGTCTGGGAAGATGGGGTGGAGCCTCCTCTGTCTCAGACAGGAGAGACCCCAGCTCCCCGTGTTCTCCGCAGGCACCTTCAGCGCCCCATGGGCTGCCCTGGCCCGCAGCCGCGAGCAGTACTGCCTGGCCTGGGAGGCCAAGTACCTGATGGAGCTCGGCAACGCCCTGGAGACCATCCTCAGTGGTCTTGCCAACATGGTGGCCCAGGAGGCCCTAAAGTACACGGTGTTGTCTGGTAAGCTTCCCCTCTCCCCCGCCAGCAGCATTCCCACTGCTCCTTCACATGCCTGAGCCCCCAGTGAGCCAGGCACTGTGCTGGTCCCTAGGAACACAGAGAGGTGAAGGCTGCATATGGAAAGTCCATGGTCTTTGTTGATAGGAGACAGATAAACAGCCACTCACATGATCACCTAGTGTATTGGTCAGCAATTGCTGCATAACAAGCCACCCCGTCATCCTGTGACTTAAAATAGCATTCATCATAGTAGCTCAGGAGCGCTGAGGCCTCACTTGGCTGATCTTTGCTGGGCCTGCTCACGTATCTGTGGGTCAGCTGACTGCCCCCTGATCTAGGCCAGCCTCTCCTGGAGCACCCAGAGCAACTCAGCTCTGCTCCATTTGCCTCTCCTCCTCCGGGGAAGGCAGGCTAGCCCACACCCATGGTAGACGTGCACGAGAGACACAAGTTCATTTCAAGCCTCGCATCCAGTAACATCTTCCTGGCCAAAGCGAGTCACATGGCTGAGCCTTGCAGCGATGGGCAGGGTGGGACGGGGGCGCTGCAGAGTTTGGAGGCCAAGTAGAAGGGCGCAGGGCGGAGTGACACTTTGGGGCCATCTTTGGCATCTCACACACAACAGATGCTTGAACATAAGAGATCAGAAATGCACAAACATCAGTTTTCTTCTTTACTATTTAGCAATTTGACAACACTTGGGAAACCTACAGATTCTTAGTTAGAGACTCTGCCTGCGTTCACTGGGGCATCCATTAACCAGCCAATCACGTCCCTAGAACACGCCCCCCCCCCCCCCCCCCCCCCCCCCCCCCC